>CM037464.1:13746195-14420910 GCA_021014325.1 Plazaster borealis | reverse complement strand
GATCAACAGCATAACCCCAACAATATTTTCTTTAAACTCAATTTCTCCAACATTGTCTCCAAGATGTCACCATGCATCAAAGGTATTATACAGGATTGGTAAGGATAAAAAACATCATTGTTTAATTTTAGTCTAAAAGCTTACTGATTATGAAGTTCATACTGAAACAATTTTTTCCCTTTTGAAATGAAGTCATATTCGAGAAAAACTGTATCTGAAAACCTACACAAACAAACAAAACCAAATTAAGGACAATGTGTTTACATGCTAAAAATTGTGCATGTTTGTTCACTATTTTCTCCTGACTCACACAACAGATTACACCCAAATTTGCACAGGTTTGTTACTTCATGTAAATTGTTGATCACACAAATCATCAACACTGTTTGTGACTTTCTTGTCTGCTCTATCCTGTAACGGAAAAGTTCACGAGTCAGACGTCTCAATTCAAGTCTCTGACATAATTAGAGAAAGTCCATTGAATTCCTACCTTCTTCACCACAATCTGAATCTATTTCGTCTGGTATTACACTTGGAACAACCTCTTCTTGAAATAATTTTTTTGAAGTAGTCGGTGACTTTGGATCCTCTTCCTGTATGCAAAACAAGAAATTCAAGAGAATCTGAGAGACTAAACAAAATTGAATGTGTTTTTTTTGTTTTGCGAAACTTTGCCTGTCCAAGCCCTCGGATAGCTTGTGATAGCTTCCTCTGACCACAGAATAACTTAACCACTTCAAACTCGTCTTATTGAAACGTGGCCTGCGCAAACGTTTAGCTCACCTGGTGTGACGGCAGCGGTGTGACGACAAGGAACACGCGTCTTCCTGACTTTGCCGGTGATTGGTCTAATGAGACAATAAGTGACAAAACAAGTTAGCCTGAACATCTGACATCATCACTCCAATGATGGATAAAAACAGGGGGACCAATCTACAAACATGTTGGGTCACCTCACTTTGGAATCATGCTACTTTTTCCGATCCCTCTAAACACTTTTAAATTTGGATGGGTGGTAGTCAAGATTTCCCGTAAACGCAACCCCCCCCCCCAACACTGACCTATGACATAACTATCTCAAAGTTATACATAGATATACATAAATAAAAGTTAAATGAAAGTTTGTGGATCTGTATATCTAAGTAGAAATAGAGATATAATGAATGAATTAGTCTTCGAAAAAACTAAATTAAACATTTCTTTTTGGCCCTACCCCTGCGACAGTAATACAGGCTAATATATCAACGTGAAATGTCCCTCCTAAAATAGCACTTTGTCAAACACGAAGTTCAAATTTCTTAAAATATTGTATTTCGCTTAAAATAGTCTGCATGTACGCACAAAACAAGTACGCGCCGAGATACAACATTTTTACACAGAGCATTTTCGTGCGAGATATGATGTTTTTGCAAAATTGAGATACAACATTTTTGCACTGACGTGACGAAATCAAGTATTCTTTTTATGGGGGGGGGTGGGGGCGGGTAGGAAACAATTTGAAAGAATATTTGATTTCCTTCCTCACACCTTCTTCGTGAATGTTTTCAGGTTCTTGGTCGAGACCATCGTCTTCAATTTGTACGCTAGTGCCAGGTAAAATGTCAGTTTCTGTCACTTTTGTAGTAGGCACTGACTGCATGGTTATAGCCTGTGTAAGAAAATTATAATTAGAGAATTTTTTTTAAATTTTTTTTTAAGATGAATGCTGTCAACATTTCATTTATAGAAGATTAAACCTTAAAAATACCTACTCGCTTTGTTTGAAGAAAAAAAATGAACTTGAGCATTTTCGGCGAGGAAACTTGTGCCGTAATCTAGCATATCTGGCCGTATGGTGATGATTGTACAGAAATGAATCGTCTCTAAAGATAAGGTTGTTTGTTTTCTTTTCTAATGCTCAGTGAACACTTTGTACTTGCAGGAAGCCCAGGCTTTGTGGCTCTCACTTTTGCACACATTTGATGAGCTGAGTGTTATTGTCTTTTGGAAGAAACTATACAAAACTGACCGGCAATGAGCCGAAGCGAGGTGCTTTTACTCCATACGGTCATTCGTAGTGTCAATCGTTCAACTATACTAACCAATAAGCTCTCTAGAATCTAAATAATTATAACATCAACAATTTCATTACCCTTGAGCCTATGGCCAACTCCTGTCGACGTTTGTTTCGTTTACGCACAAATGCTGCTCTAACCTAATAAGATGGGGGAAGAAAAGGAACAATTCTTTGTAAAAAGCCCGAGTACAAAGGCCTGCTTAGTTATAGTTGTTTTTATTTATTATTTCTTTAGTCAAATAGAATTGGTCCATGGATTGTCTACATCAAAACATTATGATAACAGGTTCAGAGGTAAAATACTGTTATGTGTATAACCCTTGGAAGGATTAAAGTTCACTGACCTCCGAGTTGAAAACGCAATAGATCAGAAAGATGAAGAGCCCCTGGTAAGCATTGAAGATGATGAAGAGATACTGGAAAACGATATTGGTGTCGTAGACACTTATCAGTCCGAAGAGCCACGTCATTCCCATGATTGGCATGAGCACGAGGGCGCCCTTCATGCCAGATCTTAGCCAAGATGGAGGACAGAGAATCAATTAAACGTGGGGATCTCACCAGACACGGGACCTACGTCCTACTCGCAACCAAAGTAGAACATTGTGCTTAGCAAAAAATGTAAGGGCAACTGACTGGGTTAGTTTTGAATAATTTTGGGTAGAACAAAGACAAAATTGACGAGAGCGGGATATTAACCTGCGACCTACAGATTGACGTGCCGGCGCTCTGCCAACTGAGCTATCTAGCCCTAATGTTAGTGCCACCATTGCCCCTGGTGATTGCCGTGGTGCCCCTTGCAATTTTCTAATAGACATTTACAATTTCATCATAGAGGTTCCCTTTACCAAAGGGAAAACTTCTTGGTGCCCTTGCCTTTTCAAAAACGAAGCATCAGGCCTGCTTAAGACGAGAAGGGAGTCAGAGTTTGAAATGGTAAGGACGGCTAACAATCCCAGCAGTTTGCCGTCACCCTCCCCAACCCCACATTGGCAAAATTCTTATGACTGTGTTTTTACTCACTTGATGTGGTCATAGTTTTTCTCTTGATGTAACCGTGCCGACTTCATAATGATCCGGATCACCATCGTCAAAACAATCATGTTAAACTACAAGCAATGACAAAATCAAAGTAGACAGTGAAAAGTGATTTGAATGTGGAATTCTTTTTTACTTGGATGGATGAAGGTGTCTTGAGAACAAAAAAGACTTAAACATTGGTTATGCTTAATGTCCCCTTAAGTCATGTCGACTTCACCACAGCGCCGTCAATGTAGGTGCACACACTGTGAACACCGACTCGTCATGCGCTTAGCTTGAAGTCCGGCTTGCTTAGTATAACAAGCATCAACAAAAGTTTGACAGCTTGGCTAGAAGCACTTTCTGTTAAGCTTGCCTTTTTACAACCCATACCCTGGGTGGCATGGGTGGCTAGTGCGTAAAGCGCTCGCCTCTCGCCACTGTGGCCCTGGTTCGATTCCCGACTAGGGCCATATGCGAATTGTGCGTTGTTTCTCTCCTATGCTATAAGGGTTTTTTCTACGGGCCGAAAAGTTTTTCTCCCTCTGGAAATAATGAAACACATTCGATCTCATGCTGTGATCCGTGGTCAAATATGGGTCGATGTGGCCGGCTGCCAAAGGCGCACTTGCATGCCTGCGGCTTGAACACATTGTAGCCGCTCTCTTTGCAATTCAGCTTCTCAGCTGCGAGTAAGGATGACTAGCCACTCAAATTATTATTATTACTATACATCTGTTATCTTTATTCTAAGTTATTTGGGGTTGAACAAAGAAATATTGACTAGAGCAGGATTTTAACCAACGACCTCCGGATTAACGTGACGGCGCTCTACCAACTGAGCTATCTAGCCCTATGTTGGCCGTCTTCCTATTTTGTCAATATCTTTGTTCGGGGGGGCTAGTCAGAAGCCATACCACCGCTAACTGTCGTGAAGCCAGGGATCACACCCAAGTTAACGATACAACCTGGGAAGCGGCAGCCAGTGGATCACCTTTAAAGGGGATGCGACTTTTTATTTCAGATATCAAATAATAAACCACAAGGGAAACTGATTGTGTAAGTTTTTTAATCTAAGTTCTCAACATTATTTTTCTTTAAAATTTGTTTATACTTACCATTACAACTGCTATGAGTGGTACTATAAATGCGAAGAGACTGTAACCGACAAGCCAACAACTGCAGGAAATAAATACATGCTTTAAGGTTCAGAAAGATGAATGAATTTGATGGCACTTCCACACTTTTATGACAAAACAAATAAATTATTGGTAGAGGATTGGAAAGAATGTGCTGCCAAAGTCAACTGATATGGGTTTTGTAGGATCCCTACTGCCTCAATCCTCCAAATTCAACCGAGATGAGTTTATGAAGGATCTGTCTACCACAAAATCTACTACTTCAAAAATAAACTCATGGTTTGTGTAAAAGACGAATATCAAACGTGTCTCAAACCTTCAAACTCCCCTGGATGACTTGGAAGGACCCGTGGGAAGCCGACATATAAATATAACTTACATTCATTAAAGGCACTGAACAAGTTTGGTAATTGTCAAAGACCAGTGTTCTCACTTGGAGTATCCCAACATATTATGCATAAAATAACAAGCCTGTGAAAATTTGGGCTCAATTGGTCATCGAAGTTGCAAGAAAATTATAAAAGAAAAAACACCCTTGTTGTACAAATTTGTGTGATTTCAGATAGGAAGAAAAACTTCTTGCAAGAAGTTTTTATTATTTTAGTGAGAAATTACCTCTTTCTCAAAAACTACGTTACTTCAGAGGGAGTCGTTTCCTACAATGTTTTATACTATCAACAGCTCTCCGTTGCTTGTTACCAAGTAAGTTTTTATGCTAATATTTGTTTTGAGTCGTTACCAAACGTGTACGATACCTTAAAGAACTATTGTTGTCGACTCTTTGTAATATCATTTGTTTAATGTATATGGGCCGCACGGGTGGCTTGTGCGTAAAGCGCTCGTCTCTCACCACTGTGGCCCTGGTTCGATTCCCTGCTAGGGCCATATGTGAGCAAAGTTGTGCATTGGTTCTCTCCTAAGGGTTTTTCTCCAGGCCCTCCAGTTTTCCCCTTCTCTGGAAAAATCAAACACTTTCCATCTGAGCCTTTGCTCCATGGTTATGGGTCGATGTTGTCGGCTGCCAAAGGCACCCTTGCTTGCCTACTTCTCAAACACGTTGTAGCCGCGTCCTTCGCAATTCAGCTTTTACACTGCGAGTAAGGATGATTAGCCTCCAAAATTATGATATTTGTGTCAAATTATTATAAGTTCATACAATTATTATTATTTACTTTGGCACCGATCCGTATCCTCCATTATTTGCGGCAAAAGATATGGAGCATATCACGGCCGGGGCGACCCAGCCGATGAGAACGTAGCGGTACACCTTAATGTTCTCACTGCCGTAGACTTTGACCACCTTCATGTAGAGATGCAAGCCCTCTACCAGCATCCAACCAAAGACCGACAGAAAGAAGAAATGGAGAAACAGGGCGATGATCTTGCAGACAACCTATCGGAAAGAAAGTGTTTGCATTTTTTGGTCACGTGGAAATGCAGTAATGTCCTTACAACGCATGGTTTAGAGGTTAATTCAAATAGCACAGTATCCTCTTCCCACCTTTTAATTTTGTTTTAATTGAATTGTATAAAAAACTGAAGTGAAGTTTATAACAAATTGCTCCGAGTCATTTTGTTTATCAAGAATTTTTTATAAATAGAATTTCAAAAGAAAATTTGATTTCATAAAAAGACAGTCTTCATTTAACTTATTTTACGTGCGAGACTTGCACAGTCTATATTGTTTCCCTACCAGCCTCGGTTTGGTACATATTGATTTGAATAGATGAAAAACAAAAATGGCCGCACAATGATACAGGTACACAGTAGGAACGACTGAACAGACTACTGACCGGGTTTCCATTTTCGAGATGAATACCGCCAAGGAACAAGATATCGGCCACCAAGAGAGCTACGGCTAGGTTGGTATGAATGAAAATACGGTCCAACTGCAACATCCGCCTGATTGGAGACAAAATAAAATCGACAAGAAACAGTTGTTGCAAAAAATGCTTAGCAACCAATAACAAGAAACAGTTGTTGCAAAAAATGCTTAGCAACCAATAACAAGAAACAGTTGTTGCAAAAAATGCTTACCAACCAATAACAAGAAACAATTGTTTCAAAAAATGCTTACCAACCAATAACAAGAAACAGTTGTTGCAAAAAATGCTTAGCAACCAATAACAAGAAACAATTGTTTCAAAAAATGCTTACCAACCAATAACAAGAAACAGTTGTTGCAAAAAATGCTTAGCAACCAATAACAAGAAACAGTTGTTGCAAAAAATGCTTACCAACCAATAACAAGAAACAGTTGTTGCAAAAAATGCTTACCAACCAATAACAAGAAACAATTGTTTCAAAAAATGCTTACCAACCAATAACAAGAAACAATTGTTTCAAAAAATGCTTACCAACCAATAATAAGAAACAGTTGTTGCAAAAAATGCTCACCAACCAATAACAAGAAACAGTTGTTGCAAAAAATGCTTACCAACCAATAACAAGAAACAGTTGTTGCAAAAAATGCTTACCAACCAATAACCTACGGTGAGGGCTCGATATTAGGGGGGGGGGGAAATCTACAAGACCGCAGGGCTTGTAGCTACAAGTATTTACTGGACCAGACATTTTTTTTTTACAAGAACAGATTCAAAATGAGAAGGAAAAAACTTGCTGGCACAGTTTAACATGCATTTAACTGCTTCTAAATGAACAAGCACTAAGACATGTAAGAGAAGATTTACCTCATTTGTCTTTTTAATGGTATTAAGTATACTTGATTACTCGTAGAATTGGAAGGTATTTTATCAGATACTACATAGTGAGTTATTTTCGCAGGTTTGTTACTTTAGGGTCCACCAAGTGAGGTTACTGGTAAGATAAGACTTGAAGCTATGCATGGTGGAAGTACCAAGTAAGTAAGGTTTGCGGTGACACCATGTAAGAAATCTCTTTTGAGTAGTGGTGGCTCTGAGAAGAGCCGGTTTCTGCTCGACGTTTCGATCAGTTTACTCTTCTGGAGAATGAGCGTCTTCTGAAGGATACTGGTCTTTGACAATTACCAAAAGTATATCCCGCCTTTAAAATGAGACAAATACCCGCTTACCATAAATAGATGTAAGTGGCCAGTAGGAGGACCAGTGCTGTTATCGACACCCCAATGCCGATATCAGACAGCCAGTTTAGAACTACCGTTCCAGCTGAATTCAGGTTGTCTTGTGGAATCTTAGTCTTCTATCGGTGAATGTTGAAAACACAAACGTTATGGTTAGCATGTGGAGAGCATTATCTGTGGGGGCGCTCTCCGCCGAGCGATCGACTACATTATGCTCACAAAAAAGAATGATCTAAATATTTCTACTTGAGATACTGCCTCGTATGAGATATGATTGTTCCGATCGGAACATAATTCAGGGATGATATCTGGCCCTTGGAAAATAGTAGGAAAATGTTATTGAGTACAAGGGCTGACCTACATGTACATATGGTAGAAGCTTTTACAGACTTTTCAGTATGTTTAAAGGCATCAGACACGTTTGGTAATTGGAGCCTATTGTTTATTTCAAACCTATATAGTTGTAGATATATACCATAAAACTAACCTGTGAAAATTTCGATTTCAAAAGGTGGTAGCGTTTTTGAGATATTGCTGAAAATCTGGAGCGGTTATGTCCACGCAGGAAGAATAATCTGCATTGGAATACACACTCTGAGAAGCGTTAGGCGTAACGCTTCTCAGATTCAAATGTTTTGGGGGATAAAAAGTTATATATTTTTCCATAACCGAAGTACTTCGAAGTGAAAAGATTCTCAAAATGCATTATACTATCCAAAGCTGCTGTACTTCTTGCCAAGTAAATTTTTATTGCCATTAATTATCAGAGTCATTACCAAACATGTACGATACCTTTAATACAAAATTTGAAGATTTTTCTGAAGAAAAAAAATTGGAAATCAGATTTAAGTAAGAAGAATATCTTGCCCTGATAATTACGCCCGATCCAAACGTCAAAATGATTTAGCACAGCGGTCGTAGGCAAATGTTTTCTTAATTCATTTGAATATGACAATAATCTGAAATAAATTTATGGCTGCATAAAAGCCAAGACGCTTTTTTAATTTCGCCCTGCACTTTTTAAAACAGACACATTGACATTAATTTCCCTGAGTGAGGCACGTCGACAGCTATGCGCCACATATCACTTTTTAATCTCGACTGCACTTCCCTGATTCAGGTGTCATTTTTTCCCAACAGCTGTTGATTTTGATTTTTTTTTTTAAATTAGTTGATCACTAATGAAGAATATTCAGAGCTCTTTTGCATTTTTCTGGACTGTATGAAAAAAAACCCACCTTATTTTGTGACAATTGAAATAAGGATAACTAATAAAGGAATCAAGGTGTGGTGAAGATGTTTATAAACTAGTTTTTTAAAGGTCTGTATCTGAAAATTGATGGCAATAAAAACTTACTTGGTAAGAAGTACAGCAGCTTTGGATAGTATTAACATTTTGAGAATCATTTCACTTCCAAGTAATGTGGTTATGGAAAAAGATATCAGTTTTTATCCCCCAAAATTTGAATCTGAGAAACGTTATTGTCAGATACGTTTCTCAGATTGTGTTTTCCAATTAGGGATTATTCTTCCAGCGTGGACATAACCGCTCCGGATTTTTGGCGATATCTCAAAAACGCAACCACCTTTTGAAATGAAATTTTCACAGGCTAGTTTTATATCGACATTTATATATAGGAATAAAACAATCGAACGGTTCCAAAAACCAAAGGTATACTTTCCCTTTAAACATGGTGAGGCCTAGTCCCTTGTAATTTTACGAAGAGGAAGTCCAGGTAAAATTATCAAGAACCAGGCCACAGCGTGTTTAAACAACTAGTTTAAACCTGATTCAACACAATTTGATTCCAATTCATCACTACCTCTCTGTTAAAAACATCAAACAAAAACTGTAAAAAGTTTAGAACAAATCTGACGGTGACAGTTTAGCCTCAGCTCATCTCGAATCAGAGTTGAATTTCTTCGCTTGTGTTGAGGAGAAACGATTCATGTCATGAATCGTTTCTCAGATTCAACTGTTTTTGGAGTGAAAAATTATCCAAACCATACTACTTCGATAGGAATCCTTTCTCAAAATAGTTTATACTATCAACCGCAGCAGTGCTTCTCATCAAGTAAGTTTTTATGGTCATTAATTTTTTGAAGCACTTACCAATCTACGACCCTACTTTTAAAAAGGGCGAAAATATGGAAGAGGCATACAGAAATACACCTTCTTTTTAGTGCTTGGTGATATTGTGATATAGATCAAGTTTTATCATAAGTAACACTATACTCCCTTGGCCTTTTACCTTATACGTAATCTGCAAAAGAATCCCATAGTTTGTTGAATGATTGCAGTCGCATTTTGAGAAACTCTTCGACGAAGACGCCGTCACACATCCCCAAGATGACCATCTTAACAAACAAATAAAAAAAATCGTCAGCAAATAAAAAATGATCTCATTTAAAGGAGAGCAGATTCTTTTTTACAATTTCATGTGAAAGAACCCAGAACACGTACTGTGGAAGAGATGGGGTTCGCCCCAGTGTTTCTGGTTCACATAGCAAGCACCCTTGTTTACAGGTTTCCTCAGGCTTGCGAGCTACAGTGATTAAGTTCACTTATGAGGCATCCTTTGTTACATTACCAAAAATATAGAATAATAACAATAATAGCTCTGGTGAGCAACATTTTGTTATGCTTAGCTAGTTTTATGTGCTTAAGCAGCTCTATGAAATTGGGCCCGGACCACAAAGTTTAGTGTCAAAATGGAAACATTTTCGGGTGAAGATGAAAGAAAAACAAAATGGCACGGCGAGATCGTACACCACTGGGAACGAGGTTGGGTTACACTGAATGGGGAAAAATTTAAAGATGGCTTGTCATGATAAAACGGTCATATTATTTAAACTTACGATTTGTTGATCTCATTCCAAAATGCGCATATGGGCGTTCTGATGACGTCATACGATATTGAATTATCAATGAGTAATCTTTCTTTGCCAGTATCCTAAGAAATTGATTAAAAAATTGGACAACTTGACTGACAAAATAATAAATGAATTGGTAAATTAATGCACAAATAGAAATTTGCAATGATTTCCAAAATACATGACCTGTGTTTTTTATCAAAGTTAGCACGGGACTGGACAGAAAAATAAACAATGCCCCGTGCTAGGTACATGTCAACAACTTCTATACCTACACTGGTTTGAGTGGAGTGTGGGAGGGGATAAGAAAGGGGTGTGTCAGTGGGAGGATTTTGTATCCTGCATGGAATTTAGAGAGAGAGAAAAAATCCGGTGCTTCAAACAGAATCTTTGTTCACTTGGCTTTGCTAAGTCGTGGTTTCTTTGCCCCAGTGGTGCTCTCAGAGAAAAAGATGATTCCGACAATTCCAAGAAAACCCGTCAGGGTTGAAGGGAAAACAAATTTGAAGATTTCTCGGTATAAACTGGTTAAAAGACCAACATTAAATGCTCAAGGAATTGTTTAAAATTACTTCAATGTGCTGAAGGCGGAAAGCAACGGGCACTGATGTTTTGTTGCCTTCCACGAAGAGGGAGAACGTCAAGAGGGCGCTGTTCACCTCTTGAGTGGTCTCGTTGTAAGCAACTTCTGTCCTACAAAGTCAGAAATAAGAAAATTTGAATCAGACTTAGTTAGATAACTCATGATGGAATGTGTGAAGCTTTAGGGTCCGATCGAATGAATTAACTCGGCAGTGGCTATGTCCCGAACGCCAAAAAGCCCTATTCTTCAGCCAACGGCCGTAGCTGAAGCGGTTTCTTGATTTGGATGCAGTTTTTATGTGTCTTCGTTATATAATACCACCACCTTTTTGTCTGGGTCCCTATGAACAATCGCATTCACGTAGACATCAATTCTCACACCACAAAGGGGGCCAGACTATACATTCTTCTAGCCTCGGTTTGAATGCTTGATTTGGACGGCCTGTTAATGTGCCAATGACTTCTAAATTATTGTCCAACAATTCAGTACTTATTACTTTGCAATAAACCACACAAATGAGATAAATGATGCCTTTGGTTTCCCATTTAATAGACAATTCCAACCAAGGCCCAATTTCATAGAGCTGCTTAAGCACAAACAGTAGCTATATA
The DNA here is from genome assembly GCA_021014325.1 of Plazaster borealis. NCBI lineage: Eukaryota > Metazoa > Echinodermata > Asteroidea > Forcipulatida > Labidiasteridae > Plazaster > Plazaster borealis. Next base: position 14,409,566 of record CM037464.1, on the reverse strand, counting down.
AGCACAACAAAATTATGCTTACCAGAATAAGGTTACCAGCCAAAACATCATCTAACATGTACCATTTGTGACTGGTATCCTGCTCAATTCTGCTAAGCAGAAAACAGGTAAGCAATATTTTCTGCTTAAGCAACTCGCCTTTATGGGCCCTCCAACAAGGGCTCAATTTTGTAGAGCTGCTCAAAGCAGAAAATATTGCTTAAACAAATTCTGCAAAGCAAAAATTAGCAGGATACCAGTCACAGATTTTACATGGCATTTTGGCTGGTAACCATATTTTGGTAAGCATAATTTTGTTGTGCTTAGCTACTTTTTGTGCTTAAGCAGCTTTATGAAATTGGTCCCTGAATTTGTTTACCTTTCCGCCTCGGTTTGGTATTGCTATGAATGGGATATAAAACAAGATGGTAAGTTGTACTTACTCTGTTTCGTTCAGGAAAACTGTTCTGTTCAAATTATTCTCTTTCCTCAAGACCACCAAATTGAAATCCTCTGACGATTAAAAAAATAAGAATATCAAAAAGATGAAGTGCAGTCCCCTCAATAGACCCTTTGCATATGACGACACAAAACACAAACAGCGCCTCACTGAGGTCAATGAAGAGCTATCATTGGCTGAACGAGTTGGGCGCAGCACGTACGTGCACCTTTACATTGTTTGACCTCAGTGATGGTGGCCAATGCAAGGGGTCTATACCGTCGTTACTTACCAACATCGGGATGTAGGTCTAGGTAACTGAAATCCGGATCCAGACTGTCCTTGGATGATATCGAGGCAGAAGTTTCCACTTTCTGGACAAATTCAAATGCTTTAAGATCATCTACAGTCTTGTAGTTGCATAAGTCAGCACCTTTAGGTGGCAATGTATAATATTGGTCGATGAAAATATGAAAAGTACAAGCGTAAGTTATGGAAGAAAACAGTTCCATCCTGTCCACTATACGCACAAAATACATTTAAAGATAGGGGTCATAGATTGGTAAATACGCCAACAATTAATGACCATAAAAACTTACTTGATGAGAAGCACTGCAGCTGTTGAAATTACTTTGAGAAAGGATTCCCTTTGAGGTAATATGGTTTGGATAATTTTTTCGGCCCAAAAAACAGTTGAATTTTCAGATGCAGTTGGTACCTGCTGTCACCTTGCTAAACATGGATGGATTCAACATTCTTGTGAAAATTCAGTGGTAGTTTTTTTGCTGTTTTCTCAGCAAGTAGATACTGTACTCATTTCAGCTGAAACTTTCACAAGTGTCTTTAACTGTATTTTTCATTTTTGTTTGTTTTGAAGACTCTAGAGCTGGAATTAATTTACTCGTCCAAAAAACCAACCCAATTTCACTCCTCTTTAATTGATTAATCCTTGCTCAATAATGTTATCATTATCGAGAAGGCGCTTTGAAACACTTCCAAAGCAAATCATTGTTGCAACACGCAGGCTCGTTATAGTCAGTGTTTGTCAGCGAGTGATTTATTACAAACATGAAGTCATTACATGAAAGTGCAAACGACCTTTTAATTTTAATGACATTTTGATGAATGTCAAACATATAGTTTTTTATTGCTGCTAATAAAAACATTGCAAGCACAATAGTGTGACAAAGTACCTTTCATTCCCAACTAAATCACAAATGTGCTCGATCGGCCGGTGCTCATTTTACTGTTCTTTTTCACCACTAATAATTGTGTTGAAAAATTGAGCAGAAACAACTTTGCACTTTTCTACCCCCATTGGCTCTGTATCTCAAAACGTATCCTATTCAAACTGCTCACATTGCACCATGCACCGCTGTACCTCAAAGAACTCATCATCCCATAATATGCAAGGAGTGGACTGCAATCTGCTCAAGATAATAGACTCCTCATCATCCCACACACTCGTCATGCTCCATTACTGGCAGCCTTCAGGAAAGCTCTTAAAGGCACTGTACACGTTTGGTAATTACTCAATATATATATTAGCATAAATACTGACTTGGTAACGAGCAACAGAGAGCTGTTGATAGTATAAAACATTGTGAGAAACGACTCCCTCTGAAGTAACGTAGCTTTTGAGAAAGAGGTAATTTCTCACTAAAATAATAAACAAGGGTGTTTTTTCTTTCATCATTTTCTTGCAACTTCGATGACCAATTGGGCGTAAATTTTCACAGGCTTGTTATTTTATGCAGAAGTTGGGATACACCAAATGAGAACACTGGTCTTTGACAATTAGGCCTACCAAACGTGTTCAGTGCCTTTTTAAGACCCATTATTTATTTGACTCATAGTTTTTGTTATTCTGGTTGTTAAGCGCTGTGAAACAGCTTTTGTAAGAGCGCTTTATAAATGCTTTGTGTTGTATTTTATTGTATTGCAAACCATAATATCTTAAGATCACTGCCACTGTCCTCCCCTTCTTTCAAATCTATCTGCCCCGCCTTTCCATTCTGGTCTAATTTGTACTTACTGTTTTGTTGGTATACGAGCGTTGTGCAGTTCCCAGGCGCTAGAGTTCCCGCCAAAACCTTCATCGCATTTTCTGTGTTAGACACTACATCCATCTCATTTTCAGTTGACTGTTGACGTAAACAACAACAACAATAACTAAATATATCTTAAATTTCCATCAGGGATAATGAATATTAGTTTTACCCATACACATCGATGGGTTACTGTAAAGCACTGTTTACTCAATACTTTCCCCGAATCCTGTGAAAATCCACGTAGGCATATTACTCAAGTGGGATTCGAACCCATGACCTTTGCCATTCTAGAGCAGATGTTACAACTAGACCACCGAGATTGCCCGGTAGCTAGAGGCAGTTTGAATCCAATATTTTATTTTAAGCAGCGGGTACCGCAACACTAACAATAGATTTTGCAAATTTGCATTGGGGATAAACAACAATAACAACAACTTGATAAATTAGTCTACGCAGGCAGAGATAAAAAAAACCAAAAGAAAACAAAATCTAAAGTATCATGCAGTCAACTTTACCTACCAAAGTCTGTTCAGGTTCAGTCAGCTTTGAAAACACCGACAGAACTCTCTGAAAAAAAATGTAAAGGAATTTCACTTGTTATTATCTAAAGATTTTTGCAGTCTCTTAAAAGTTGATTAGCTCTGAGCAGCTGGTGCAACACTTCAAATAGGAGGCAACGGCCCCTTTTTTAAATATTTTGACTTCGACAGTCCTACCTACCTACCATCCTACCATGACCTAGCGAACACCTAGCGAACATGATGTGTTTAGTCTTCAGCGATTTGCTATATTTTTCCGAACAGTCGCTTGACGCTTCCAAAAATTGCACCAATGACAAAAAAGACATAACAAAATAGCTGGAAAATCATCTGATGGGCTTCTCAATATGTCAAAGATAAAATATCAGGCATTTAATTGACGATACGAAGTGGATTGGCACTAGGGCAGGCGACATCTTAGCCCCACTTAATTCTGTGGCCACGATCTCCACATATCATCCCACATGATCTCACTAAATTGAGTTCTAACGTACGAATACGATGACTTAAATACATTTTTCTCCGGCACAATGACTTGTATTAAACCCAAAAGATACTTACTGGGGCTCTAACATCATTCCTCCCAGATGAGAAACTTTGGAAGCATGGAAAGGGCCATACTCCCTACAAAATAGAGAGAATTTACAGAGAAAACATGATGAGCTCTCTCCATGCTCTTCCACCAGCTGGCCGAAAGTCAAACAGACAGAAGGTTGAAAGGTCGTGCGCGGTCACAAACTTTAATATGCAAATAAGAAAGTTGCATTGGGCCCAAGAACACTGACGGCGCACTTTGGATTCAACGCTGGATAACCAGCTAGATTTGGCTCAATTTCATAGCTCTGCTTTTAAGCTTAAAATGTTGCTAACAGTTTGCTACTTAGAAAAATTAAGCAAGATGAACCAGTCACAGATGGTACATGTGACATTGTGTTTTAGCTGGTAACCTTCATCTGGTGAGCGTAATTGTTTTGTGCTTGGCTACTTTTTGTGCATGCGGAATGAAATAAGGCTGGTGTAGTAGGAGATTCTGTGGCAGGAGATTCTGCATCCCTCTATCTTGCGAATGAGTTCTTAGATTAGCCGAGACTCACCTTAGCGACGCTGTCTGTCTCGTTCTTCAACAACCGTGTATTCATGGGCAGAGATGCAATGCTCGTCAGGAAGCCCTCAAGGGCGATCTTCTGGTCAGCCGTAACCTTCCCCGGAGTCTCATCCACAACATTACTCATGTTGCATCTAATGGCGTCCTGAAATGGAATGGCGCAATCACTGAGCTTTTATTTGGAAGGGGTGGCAAGTCTTGGCAATTCTTGCAAAGAATTAAGGACTGTGGCCGAGGAAAAACTAAACAACTAACTCTTGTGGTGTTATCAATAGCTATGAAAAGTACGACTTAGAAATAGAGGCTTTTCATGCAGGGTCTTATAAGGTCCAGAGGTAGGCCTACAGGGTAGAATTGTTTATTTAAATATGTTTATTTATTCTCTGCAGACGCCTTAATGAATAACTGAGCAAAATGATGGCAGGGAAAATTCTTGTCTCAATTGTTTGTTTGTGCTAAGTTAGGTCACGTCATGACGATACTAAAAAATTAATACTCTCAAATAGCAAATCTACCGCAGAATTTTAATACACATCCACGTATGGTTTCTTTCCTGCCACAGCGTTCCCGCACCAACTTCACATTGATCCAAGTGCGTCCCCATGTCTACGTCACTTTTTTTCAAACGTGCGTCACTAAGTCCGCATCACATTGATTGACCCAATCGCGTTGCCACGTTTACGTCACACTTTGTCCAACCAACATACCTCAAAAGTGTGCACTGGTTCCTCACAGAAAGATGGTGGGGCTGCCGTTGGTTCATTATGCATTTCGGTGGTGGACGACTCGACAAGGAATGTAGATTGCTCGGGGCCAGTTGATTGGTCAGATGTAGATTGAGTGTTGGTTGATTGGTCACTTGTTGTAGATTGATGCGTGGTTGTTTGGTTAGTTGTATGTTGATACGTAGTTGTAGATTGGTCAGTTGTATTTGGGTTGACAGTGGTTAACTGGTCAGTGGCATTTGGGTTAGTAGTGGTTAACTGATCAGTGGCATTTGGGTTAGTAGTGGTAAACTGGTCAGTTGCATTTGGGTTGGAAGTGGTTACCTTGTCAGTAGGGTTGGTATTAGTGATTAGCCGATCAGTTACATTTGAGTTGATGGTGGTTAACTGGTCAGTTGCATTTGGGTTGGTAGTGGTTAACTGGTCGGTGGCGTTTGGGTTGACATTTATTAATTGTTCAGTTGAAGTTGGGCCGGTAGTGATTAATGGGTTAGTTGACTGAGTTGGGCTGGTAGTGGTCATTGGTTCGGTTGAGGCAGACCGGCTACCTGAAAATGGTTCAAACGGAAACGGCAACATTTAGTGTTTGGTTGTGTTCTTCAATTCATTCAGAAATTGAGTTCACATTTCAGTATAAAAAGATTCGCGAAAAAAGTCATCAAAGTCATTAAGAGTCCGCAAAGTCTGCGGCAGTGGCTATGGCCATGCCAGTCATATTCTCTATTGTTGTCGTTGCAGCCAACGGCCTTAGCCGTAGCCGAAGTCGGTGGATTCTTATTAAAGGCATCGTACACGTTTGGTAATAATTGTCAAAGACCAGTGTTCCCACTAATTGGTGTATCCCAACATATGCATAAAATAACAAGCCTGTGAAAATTTGGGCTCAATTGGTCATCGAAGTTTCAAGAAAATGATGAAAGAAAAAACACCCTTGTTGTACAAATTTGTATGCTTTCAGATCTAGGAATAAAAACTTCTTGCAAGACGCTTTTATTATTTCAGTGAGAAATTACCTCTCTCTCGAAAACTACGTTACTTCAGAGGGAGTCGTTTCTCACAATGTTTTATACTATAAACAGCTCTCTGTTGCTCGTTACCAATTCAGTTTTTATGCTAATATATATTTTGAGTAATTACCAAACGTGTACGATGCCTTTAAGCCCAGTTCATACTTCCCGGCGCTTGCAAATGCGAAGCGACTTTTGACATCATTTTGACGTAACAGCTCTGTTTTCGCTGAGAATGTTTCGCAGGGGTTGCCCACGGCTCAACTTCTGCGAATTGTTCATTGCGATTTTGTGACGTCAAAATTCGTATCGCATTCGCATTCGCAGCACCATGCCACGCGTCATTTTGACGGCCAATGCATGCAAAGGGCAGAAATGTAACTAATTTTTGAAAGCCTAACTTTTGTAAGTACTAACTATCTAAATTAAAAAGACAGATAAAAGAATACACTGTAAATAGGCCTACGTTTTGCACAACTTTGTTGACGACTTCACAGTTAAACCGTAGTCTTGAACTACCGTAATTTAATGAACAAGAATGTCAAACAACAATTCTTGTTTTATGATGACAAAAAAAGAAACTATTTAGGCAATATTAAAATATTAACTTACATTTGATCGTGGCCAAGAGAAATACCTGTTTATGATATGAAAAAATAAAAACAAGATGAGAACTTACCCATTAGATTATTACAAGTTCAGTCTATATTTATGCAGTCAAAGAAAGTTGAAAGTGATAAAAAATTAGGTTGTAAAAAAACCCCGAACGAAAACAAGAGGTGTTCCGGGCTGTATGCCCGAACACCTAAAAAGAGTACAAAATAAACTCCGCATTCGACAAATCTATACCAAACATCACAAATTAACAATGGAAGTCAAACGAAAACAAAATTTGAAAAGATTGTGGACAGGGTTTTGGTATTGACTGTCGAATAAAACAATTAAGTCCCACATTCTACGGACGTCAATCCTCACAAAACACTTGTTCTGCAACGGAGCAGGAAAAAAACACATCAAGGCACATACCCCATCAGACCCTGTCAGTTTTTCCTTTAGTTTTTATCTGCAGGCCCTACCTTTTCGTTTGTTTTACAAGTTCATTTTCATGGTTTAATATAATTTGTCGAACGGATGAATTTCATGCATTTTATTTTATGTCTTTTTTTACAACCTATTCTTACGTCTCTTAAAGTTTTACTGCATGGTGTATTATTTGTTCTTCTTAAAAAGAAATAACCTTTGATGCGCGATCGATCGAAATAAAGGAACTGTTACGTTTGCTAATTACCATACGAAGATATTTAATTACCACCACACGAAGGCCCATGTACAATAAACTCTCTCCATCATTTGGCATTTACAAATAAAATTTAAAAAAATGAATCCACGGAGAAAACAGTTGTATCAGAAATACAATAAACCTGAAGAGTTAATATTCACATAAATAGAATGACAGAAGAGCCACCATCGGTCTAAAAGGCCACTTTAGATTATTAACAATAGTAATGATGAAAGATTCATCATTAACGCAAGCGTGTATTTTTGATGGACCCAATTTTCAAAAAGATGTTACGCAGGAAATGGTGCTTAACAATTTTACACTATTCAGCAAGTATCAGCAGGGGACCAGTCACAAACAATATACATATTACATGCTTGGCTGGTAACTTGTTTTCTGTGGTAAGCAGTTTTTGTGTGCTTAACAGCCTTATGGAAATGGGCTCATGACGTGAGGCACACTATACAGTATACTCATACAACAGCATAGCCCTGGGCCCAATTTCATAAAGCTGTTTAGCAGAAAATTCTGCACAGCAAATTTCTTTGCTAAGCAAGAAATGAGTGGGGTACCAGTCATATCAATGGTAACTGTATGGCATTTTGGCTGGTAACCTATTTTTATTAAGCAAGAGTTTTCCGTGCTTAGCAAGTTTCTGTTCTTATAAGCTTTATGAAATTGGGCCCTGCCGGCCTTTCACTTTCGTATTATACTACAGCACAGAGGAAGAGTCCTATATAGGGCTAAACAGCAAAACTTTCAAGCACTGTAAAAATTAATTTGTCATTCATGCTTACAACATGGTCAAAATGACTAAGTTTGCTTAGTCCGAGTCGTTGACTGACTAGTACATTTTAAGCTTGACTAATGTTTATTTTGCAGTGACTAGTCATTAATAGTCAACGTTTTGACCAGTGACTAGAATTTTGTTTCGACTAAGACAATTTAGTTACAATTTAGAGTTTTTACTATTTTTGACTGTTCTAAAGACCTTTCACAAATCAGTCATCTGCGGAGCTCCAATTTAATGGATTGGTAATGTTCCTTCCTCGGAAATTCAGCAAGATACTGGTACCCCGGTTGTTCTGGTGATGCTTTACCACCATAGATCTCACATACCCATAAGGGCCCAATTTCATAGAGCTGCTTAAGCACACAAACTAGCTAAGCACAACAAAAATATGCTTACCAGGAAAAAGTTACCAGCTAAAATACCATTTCACATGTAGCATCTGTGACTGGTATCCTGCTTATTGTTGCTTAGCAGATATTTGTTAAGCAATATTTTCTGCTTAAGCAGCTCTATGAAATTGGGCCCTGCTCAAAATTTTCTGCTTTAAAATAAAGGCACTGGACACTATTGGTAATTACTCAAAATAATTGTTAGCATAAAAACTTACTTGGTAACGATCAATGGAGAGCTGTTGATAGTATAAAACATTGTGAGAAACGGCTCCCTCTGAAGTAACGTCGTTTTTGAAAAAAAAGTAATTTCTCAGTAAAATATTTGAATTTATTTCGAGACCTCACGCGTGAGGTCTCGAAATCAAGCATCTGAAAGCACACAACTTCGTGTGACAAGGGTGTTTTTTCTTCCATTATTATCTCGCAACTTCGATGACCAATTGAGTTCAAATTTTCACAGGTTTGTTATTTTGTGCATATGTTGAGATACACCAAGTGAGAAGACTGGTCTTTGACAATTACCAAAGGTGTCCAGTGTCTTTAAAAGTAAAAAACTATTCACTTTTTATAATGGTATAGGCCTACCACCCATCTCAGTGAAGTTGACTTGTTGATACAATTTCACATTATATATCAAAATGGTTACCAGTCTATTTTTCCAATTCGAGCCTAATAAGGATTACAATAATCTGAATGGTAGAAAAACATTGATTTCAAAAGTAGAGTGGTAGTCTGATAAATAATAAATTGATTTCATCACACTTACCAGCGCTGTGAGTCGAAACATTGTATCAACTGAAGACAGAATAAGGCCCGTTGATCAAACGTTTTTGTTATTTTCAAGATTTCGCAGAAGAAACACATTCCCGTGGCACTGATGGTCAAAAATAACTACCTCATTCGTGTTCATAAAATAAAGCACGCTTTAGGTGTCCAACAGTTTATTCGCGAAGTCTGAAATCGCTTAGCGATTTGTGCGCAGCGTGTAGACTGCGCATCTGACGTCATGCGCAACGGCACGGCGCAATATCATGCCCATTGCGATGACAAAGAAAGATGCCAGTAGTAGAACCGTCTAGCCGACCCCCCACCCCCTAATGAAATGGACATCACTAAATTACGTCATTGTGACGCATCAGAGCGACTCTCATTAATTATATTAATTAGCCAGACGTGTGTCTGGTAAATTTTTAGTAATGCCTTCAGTTTTAAAGGCACTGTACACTTTTGGTAATTACTCAAAATCTATATTAGCATAAAAACTTACTTGGTAACGAGCAACGGAGAGCTGTTGATAGTATAAAACATTGTGAGAAACGACTCCCTCTGAGGCAACGTAGTTTTTGAGAAAGAGGTAATTTCTCACTAAAATAATAAAAGACTTCTTGCAAGAAGCCTTTTATTCCTATCTGAAAGCACACACATTTGTACAACAAGGGTGTTTTTTCTTTCATCATTTTCTTGCGACTTCAATGACCAATTGAGCCCAAATTTTCAAAAACTTGTTTTTTTTATGCATATGTTGGATTACACCTAGTGAGAACACTGGTCTTTGACAATTACCAAACGTGTTCAGTGCCTTTAAAGCGACATGTTAAAAAAGGGTGCCTTTTTGAAATTAACCAAACTATGCAACGAGGAGTGTTATGGTGGCGTATCGATATGGTTTTGGGTTTGCGGTAACACCATGGTGTTTATAATTGTACTGTATTAAGGTACCGTTTAGTTCCGATAAGTAGTTTTTAAAAATGTTTTATCTACTTTACCAAAAAGCCTGCTCTATGCATCGTCAGGTGACTATAAATTGAATTTAGTGCTGTTAAACAATCCACTATTTGGGGATATTACTACAAAGTGTAGTTTGGTCAGATATTTGACTGTTTGATAATCTTCCAATTTAAGTGCGCATTCACTCTGTTTGGGGTTGACAATGACGTTTAGAAGCAGGCTCGAGGTTGCCATTTACATCCAAAGGCGCTTGAATGCAACCTCGTCCCCATGGTTTACTTTATTTCAAACCATGTTTACAATAGTAAACCCTGGGAGGGAAACTCCTTACTTGGACCCTGATTGGACAACGACTGGTGTACAAAAGTCTAACGTAAACATGTTAAGTTGTATACTCATTCAGTATTCACCATGTTCACAGCCAGACTATTCTAATTTGCATACGTATCCAAAATTGTTGGATATGCAAATGATCCAATACCAGGGTGAGAGAGCGGTCAACCTCGTACTGCTTGACACACCTTGGGGACGAGGTTGGATTGAATGGGCTGACGTATACACATGCGCATTGGACCATTCACCCTGACCCAATAACCCCCGGTCACCTCTTCCTGTTTTATACGAAAAATTCAACTATCAATATTATTGTAGCTCTATGCCATTGCATTATTATTGTCGTTCTTTGCCTTGTGCTGAACCATGTAATTAAAATGTGACGTCACTGCACATCCTGGGATTTTGAAGAAAAAATCGCACTGGGGAAGATTATTAAACTAAACACAATGGCATATTAGCGTGACGTTATAGAGAATTGAAATTTCTCCCCTTTCGTAAGCACTCTATTTATTGGGAAATGAGTACATCTCAAAATTGAATTTAACCTTGGAGTCCCTCTTTAAGTTTGTAATTTGACCTTGAACATTACGCTTCATGAATAGTTCAAAAAATTGTTCAACGGGGTCTGTAATTGGACCTTTCACACACTCTTTGTGAATCATTCAAAAATATTGTTCAACAGCGTTTGTTATTGGACCATGTACATTACTTTTCATGAATAATTCAAAGTATCAATTCCACAACAGAATACATGCTACGAACTAGACAAAATCACGAATATTTCATAGATTATCAATCATAACGGTAATAAAACTTACGCAATTATAATTTGAGCTTAAAGTAGCCAACAAACGGCAGAGAGAATACAAACAAATACAAAGAAAGCTAATCAGCATCTACAGACAGTAGTTACTTATTCATTATTTAAGTACAAAGTGTGCCTACTGGTGCTATTGGAATGTTCACAGGAAAAAAGGAGCTTGTATGCACAATAAAACTGTTTTAAAGGAAGATCAGTTGTTCGGTTGTGTTTACACACAACCAAAACGAGACTGGGAGGGAAAATAGTCAGCCCTCTGCATTGTAAGCTTGTGGAATCCATAACAACAATAATACAGTACGCAGGGAACAAGACACAACTGACTTCAGAGTTATGAAGTTCTACCATGCCCGATATGGGGTCACACATCTTGAAAAATGCATCCTTGTGGAGCATCCTTTTGTTCTTTCCTTTGTCCCTGCACTTAACAGTTTCCCCATAGACTTTGTACACCAAATTTCTTGTGGAGCACCCCGGTCTTTAGAATACCCATATGTAGTCCTTTTATTTTCCCTTTTTTGTTTTGTCCTTGGTCTCCATAAGGTACCGAAAGCGAGCACAGAGGGTTCCCCCCAAACAAACCAATATTCCCATACTTGAACACATTATTTTCTGCTTGTACAGAAGTACCCCCCCTAAAATCCTCTAAAGAATTCCTGAGATTCCAAGCACACAACGAAGACACAATAGATGGAGAAGGGGGAGGGGGGTGGACCACCAAGCCCCGTATCGAGCACCAAGTTCTAATACCGTAAAAATATACTGGTAAAATAAGCACAATTGAATGAAAACTAAATCTACATTATTAACGAGAAAAATATGAATTATGGAAGGAATAAAAATATAGTGCTTTGCAGTATTTGAACTCGGTGTCAATCCAGACGTAACACTGCATAATGCCGCAGATACAACCGGTTTTGTGTTTTAACGCTTCTACGAAGTGTGGACTTGAAAACAAACGAGGTCCACATAATGTAGGGACTTGAAACACTATGTAGACTTACACACGTCCACACAGTTGTTTTTTACAGCGTTGAAGAACAGGATTTTTCTTAAGTGTACAGAACAAAGAAATGTCCACAGAGTGACTGCAACAAAGCTTACGGGAGTGCCCTTGTGGGGTCTTTTACACGTTGGAACAAAATTGACCACAAAAGGTAATTCTTTGTTCAACCTGGACCCCACAAGGGATTAATAGAGCAGCAATAGCAGGAAACCACAAACCTGTTATTAGAGTTACTTTGTGTAATTGGGCGATGTGAAAAACCCTGGTATAACGTAAAAAAGACAAATGAGCGAACATACAGCACGTCACGTATTTTCTACCATTATCACTCATGACACAGATAATAAGTTAAATATTAACTCTCGTTACACAGTTAGAGAATGGATGCTTTCCATTATATAAAGCGGTTTTTTTTTTTTTTTTTAATCACAAAATGACCCATAATTATAATTAGTCAGCTCGTACCGGTACCATAAATGCAATCGTTGTCACGGTAATGGCTTTCTACTGGCAGAATACTTTCAATCTATTTGAAAGGAACTTCAAACAGCGTCTATGTTCATCAATCACATCTAAAAAGCAAAGCAATTTAGCAATACGTCAGAAATTCACATGCTACGCTTCCTGGAACTTTAGCTTGATCAGCAAACATGACGTAGGTTGCCAAGAATATAATATAATATGATTAACCCTTTCATGCACCATTTATTTCAGTGATAAATTGATCAAATGGACACATTAATTGTTGACTCGTTTTTTCTGCAAATGGAACCCCCCCCCCAAAAAAAAACCGCCCAAACAAACCAGCTCACAAAAGCACCCTCAAGAGTTCTCTTTCCCATTCTGAAAACTGTGTGGCCGTGTGATCTTAATTTGTTGTTTTACAACTATTTTTCTGAAGGGACTTTAACCAGTCGCTAGCGACCGGTCGGTGCATGAAAAAGTTAAACAGGAGTAAGTTGTACTCCCATGTTGATTTAAAAAAGAGAGTAATACATTAGTATAGAAGCGTTTAAAGGGATTGTTGACGTTTTGGAACGCACTGTTTGTTTCAATCCTACATAGTTGTGTAAATACCATAAAACTAACCTGTGAAAATATCATTTTTAAAGGTTGGTAGCGTTTTCGAAAATCTGGAGCCGTTTGTCCACGCAGGAAGAATAATCTAGTTCTAATAAGTTCTAATACCGTAAAAATATACTGGTAAAATAAGCACAATTGAATGAAAACTAAATCTACATTATTAACGAGAAAAATATGAATTATGGAAGGAATAAAAATATAGTGCTTTGCAGTATTTGAACTCGGTGTCAATCCAGACGTAACACTGCATAATGCCGCAGATACAACCGGTTTTGTGTTTTAACGCTTCTACGAAGTGTGGACTTGAAAACAAAAGAGGTCCACATAATGTAGGGACTTGAAACACTATGTAGACTTACACACGTCCACACAGTTGTTTTTTACAGCGTTGAAGAACAGGATTTTTCTTAAGTGTACAGAACAAAGAAATGTCCACAGAGTGACTGCAACAAAGCTTACGGGAGTGCCCTTGTGGGGTCTTTTACACGTTGGAACAATATTGACCACAAAAGGTAATTCTTTGTTCAACCTGGACCCCACAAGGGATTAATAGAGCAGCAATAGCAGGAAACCACAAACCTGTTATTATAGTTACTTTGTGTAATTGGGCGATGTGAAAAACCCTGGTATAACGTAAAAAAGACAAATGAGCGAACATACAGCACGTCACGTATTTTCTACCATTATCACTCATGACACAGATAATAAGTTAAATACTAACTCTCATTACACAGTTAGAGAATGGATGCTTTCCATTATATAAAGCGGGTTTTTTTTCTTCTTTTTAATCACAAAATGACCCATAATTATAATTAGTCAGCTCGTACCGGTACCATAAATGCAATCGTTGTCACGGTAATGGCTTTCTACTGGCAGAATACTTTCAATCTATTTGAAAGGAACTTCAAACAGCGTCTATGTTCATCAATCACATCTAAAAAGCAAAGCAATTTAGCAATACGTCAGAAATTCACATGCTACGCTTCCTGGAACTTTAGCTTGATCAGCAAACATGACGTAGGTTGCCAAGAATATAATATAATATGATTAACCCTTTCATGCACCATTTATTTCAGTGATAAATTGATCAAATGGACACATTAATTGTTGACTCGTTTTTTCTGCAAATGGAACCCCCCCCCAAAAAAAAACGCCCAAACAAACCAGCTCACAAAAGCACCCTCAAGAGTTCTCTTTCCCATTCTGAAAACTGTGTGGCCGTGTGATCTTAATTTGTTGTTTTACAACTATTTTTCTGAAGGGACTTTAACCAGTCGCTAGCGACCGGTCGGTGCATGAAAAAGTTAAACAGGAGTAAGTTGTACTCCCATGTTGATTTAAAAAAGAGAGTAATACATTAGTATAGAAGCGTTTAAAGGGATTGTTGACGTTTTGGAACGCACTGTTTGTTTCAATCCTACATAGTTGTGTAAATACCATAAAACTAACCTGTGAAAATATCATTTTTAAAGGTTGGTAGCGTTTTCGAAAATCTGGAGCCGTTTGTCCGCGCAGGAAGAATAATCTGCAATTGGAATACACAATCTGAGAAGCGTTACTGCAGAAGCTGTTTTTAGATTCAAATTTTTGGGGATAAAAAGTGATATCTTTTTCCATAACCGCAGTACTTCGAAGTGAAAAGTTTCTCAACATGCATTATACTTTCCAAAGCTGCTGTACTTCTTACCAAGTAAGTTTTTATTGCCATTCATTTCCAGAGTCATTACCAAACGTATACAGACCCTTTAAAGGGACATTTGGAGATAGAGAGAAAAGTAAACTGTCATAATTATGACTTGTCTTATAATATTGTGACTTAGATACAAGTCATAATTATGACCTTTTTCGTTCATTTTCAATGTCCCTTTAATGCTTCAGTATATTATTAGTGTTGTTATAGATGTTAATTTGCATCGGTGAAAGCATAGTGTTTTACCCATACACTGATGTGTGTTAAAGGCACTGAGCACGTTTAGTAATTGTCAAAGACCAGTATTCTCGCTTGGTGTATCCCAACATATGCATAAAATAACAAGCCTGTGAAAATTTGGGCTCAATTGGTCATCGAAGTTGCAAGAAAATGATGAAAGAAAAAATACCCTGTTGTACAAATTCGTGTGCTTTCAGATAGGAATAAAAGGCTTCTTGCAAGAATTATTTTATTATTTTAGTGAGAAATTACCTCTTTCTCAAAAACTACGTTACTTCAGAGGGAGTCGTTTCTCATAATGTTTTATACTATCAACAGCTCTCCGTTACCAAGTAAGTTTTTATGCTTATATATATTTTGAGTAATATCACCAAACGTGTGCAGTGCCTTTAAGCACTTTATTCGCAGTACTTTCCTGAGCCCTGTTTGGGAACACAAAATCCACAGGCATATTACATTAGTGTCGTTATTTGTCACTGTGGAAATACACTCAACTGAGGCACATTATGGGGATCTTAAAAATACCAGAAACATGTTTGAGCTAATCGATTGTCGATAACCGTTTTCGACACACGAGTTCGGTTTTGGCGCGTGGATGTGCTCAGGCAAAACCCTTATAATTGCTCGTTTAGGCTTAGATTCAAGATGGCGGTGTCCCAGGGAAATCTGTCCCCCCGGAGATTCTGTCCCCATACGGGAAATTAACGTCGGCTGGAGTAGGATGATTCAAAAGAGGGCGCTATCAAAAGAAGTTTGTACACAGTTCTCCGATGGGGGGACAGAATCTCCGGGAAATCCTTATTAAGGGGGGTAACGACTGGCTCGTCAATCCCGGCTAAAATGGTCGGGACACGTAAACAATAAACATACCCTCCTCACTCCCTGCATCACGTCAAGCTGGGGGCGCCAGGACCGCAGAATGGGTACCAACATTGACCGGGAGCCAGGGGATGGATGGGGAACCTGCGAAATCTGGCCGGGCTTAATAGTCACACACTGCAGGAACAGTTCGCACGTGATTGTCCAATTGCACTGGAGATATATTGTGCCGGTGTCATACAGTAAATTAACCTGGGCTGAAGGAAGTTATTTCAAAAGAGGGCGCTATCAGACACAAAATCTCCGGGGGACAGAATCTCCTGTCATACCGGTTTCTGACGTAATCCATGAGCCTGTTGGTAGTGTGACGTCATACGTTCAAGCCATCTTTTCTCACGGACAATATGTTCCGGGTTTTTTTAGGGTCAGAGGTAATAAAGGAATGATTAACTGTTTATTATTTACAATCACACCATCCAATGTTCCAGGTTTTCAGCCTGATATCATGTAGAATACGACAGGAAAGTTTCAATCGGATTCAAAAAATGGCGCACATCCAGTGACATAATAGCACACCAGGCCGACAACGTGTTTGTCCGTTTACCTACCAGAACCGCCACGGGACCGCACCACCTTTTTGCGTACTTCTCATCTGCAAAGAAAGAAAAAGAACAAGTGACATTTTTTCACCGTCTATCATTTCAAGGCATTACCGATCATTCAAATAGTTGTTCGTGTTAATTTCGGAGGAGCATGCGGTTAATTGCATTGATGTTAAATTTTAAATTAATTAACAAAGGTAAACTATCTTATGGGATTATTTGTTTGAATGTAATCGTATAAAACTAACAATGCAGGTTTCCAAATATTGGTCTCAATTTGACTGGGGTATTAGGATTATTGTAGTTCGCAAGACTGTTGGTGTCATGTTTTTATTAAAGGTATCGTACACGTTTGGTAATGACTCAAATTAGTATAAAACTTACTTGGTAACAAGCAACGGAGAGCTGTTGAAAGTAGCCCATAAAACATCGTAGGAAACGACTCCCTCTGAAGTAACGTAGTTTTTGAGAAAGAGGTAATTTCTCACTAAAATAATAAAAGACTTCTTGCAAGAAGTTTTCTTGCAACTTCGATGACCAATTGAGCCCAAACTTTCACAGGCTTGGTATTTTATGCATGTTGGATACACCAAGTGAGAACACTGGTATTTGACAATTTCCAAACGTGTTCAGTGCCTTTAACATCAACCGATCTGTATCTGTATCTTTACACGTAAACTCACCCATAAGGGTTGTCGCTGTAGGCCTACGCGGTAAAGGGTCAGGGTGCCCATGCAGTAGTTATTTGGGTGGGCCATTGAAGTTAAATTTGCCTTGTTCGGTGTGTCTATAATAAGGCCTGCTTGAATGTCCCGATTTCGGGTGCAGAACTGGGCCCAATTTCATGGCTCTGCTTACCGCCGAATTCTGCGCTTGCGATCACCATTCTCCGCTTACCGAGCAAGCGCCGAATTTCTGCGCTAGCTGTGTAAGCGTAGAATGCCTAGTAACGTGGACTACGCACGCGCACAAGCAAAAAATCCCTGCTAACCCGTGAAATACGCTTGACGTAAGCGCGGAATTCCCTGCTTCCGTAAGCGCCGATTCTTTGCTTACGGTAAGCAGAGCCATGAAATTGGGCCCAAATGTCAGGATGAAGTCGATTCCATTCAGGTATAGTCTTGGGGGTAGAAAGAATGATGATAACAAGAAGAAAAGGGTCCAGGTGTAAGACAAGGGTCCAGATTGACGTGTTGAAACCAGGCTGGATGAATATATTTAGTCTCACGTCTGGACCCCCCCCCCCCCCCGCTGATGGATAATTCAAAGTTTGGAGAGTGGACTCTGACGTCTAGGACTGGTTTGACAGACATACACATTTTGTTTCAACAGACCAGTTTTTATCAAAGTGTCGATTGAATGATTTACCATCGGCTGCCTTGATGGTACGATGGCCGAGCAGCCATCATTGTTGCACCTGCCCGATGAAGAGGAGGCCCCCTCGGGTTCTGTCGTGTCGACTGTAAGAGAGAAGTTTGACTTCTAAAATGGTGATTACACATGGGGGGTTTGTTTCATTGAAAGCGTAAGTTTATTCAAGTTCCCAATGTCATCACACTCTAAAATCTACCGGGTCAGAGTTGACCCGGATTCTGGGTCTCAGGGGCCTGACCCATTTCTGGGTCAGGCTGACCCGGAAAAAGATTTTAAAGTAATTGAATATTAACTCTGATTCTGCGCCATTTTGATCCCCTTTCTTGGTCAATTTTGACACAGATTCATTGTCATAATTTTATGTGACCCAGAAATGGGTCAGCATGTCCAACGGGACCCGGATCAGTTCTGAACCAGGTTTTTTTTTTAGAGTGTACTATTCAACCATCCTGTAAAACTGTCATAACATTATTGTTCTCAGTGAAAACCCGTTTTTGTTTTGTCGTGAATGTCTCTCAAGTTCTTTATTTCGACTGCTGCAATTGAAATAAGAATAGGTGTTTCTACGGGGGCTACAAAGTGCTAATTTGTCTTTGACAGACGGAAGTATTTTTCAGAAGGATTGGCATTGGTATAAACCTGTGTTAACAGGAAATTGTCGGATGAAACTTTGTTGTTCTCACTTAAATAACAAATTCTTAATTTTTACAATAAAACACTTGAAAATGAGACCAAGCGGTCCTCAGAGTACGTACCATCGTCGAGTTGAGCCACGACTGGATGAACGCTGTCCTCACTATTTATTGAACCATCTAAGGAGACAAGTTCTAGGTCCTGTCCATGTAAATAATGATGATAAAGTTTTAACAAAAATCATTTGGATTTATACCTCAAATCTGCCTGTGTTGTTACTCAGTTTCTGTTTGCTTGTTTGTTTGTTTATTTGTTTGTTTGTTTGCTTGCTTTTTGAGGGAACACCTACTCCAGATTTATGTTTATGATCGATTTTTTCATCGTATACTTTCTCCAAGCTCAAACACCTCCCTAACCGAGGCCAAAATGAAGATCTGTCGACCTCTCGTTAGACTGGTATATTCACGAGAGGGCGCCAAGAGAGTGATGACGTCAGAAACTATGGCTGATCTCCCATCAGCAATGGTGGCACATATACGCGGGGTCTATTTATAGTTATACTGTTAAGTTTACCTGTTCTTTGATTGGAGAGTTGATGACAAGTGAAGTGTTACTCCATGTTCTACTAGATATGGAACCTACATAAAAAAAGAAGAAGAAAAACCAACATACAAAATCGCTATTAAATAATTTTAAAAGAACATTATTTCGTAGTGCAGTCAGGTTTTTATGTTGTCAAAACTGTGTTTGTGCGGTCTTGTGGGCAGTTTGCACTCCAGTTATTTTTTTTAGAAGGTACCGGATCTTATTTAGTGTAAAGGGCCAAAGTATTACATTTAAAGACAAAATCTTTATTTTGTCTTCAGACATTTTCTTCAGACATTCAGATAAATTCAATAATACATTTCTTTAAATTCCACGAGATTAATACTATATCTATCAAAATAGAAAAATCGATATCATTGATGGCTCAAAATATTAATTGTTTAGGTTTCTTGTATAGAATCGAATGGCATATACATATCACTTTATTTTTCTGTATAAAGCAAAATGAGCAATAAGAGGAAAGTCAACCTCGTTCCCAGGGGTGATCGATCTCGCTGCGATATTTTTTCCCCAGCACGCGCTGCTCACTTAAAAATAATAAAAGTGACGAGCGAGAAATCGATACGCCGCACTGCCCATGGTAGCGAGGCTGGAGGAAAGAATCTTCTGTTTGTCAAACCACGCACACCCAAAAGCTGCCAAAGGGCTTAGAACTTATTTAAGATTCAGTTTAATTGGTTATTATTTATGACCTTCTTGAAAATTGGCAAAAATAATCAGATATCTACAACAAACACACATACCACTCAAAGACGTGGAGGAATCATGACCAGGAGTAGGTTCGTAGTTTTCACAGTCGTCATCAAAACCAACAAGCCCTCTAGGGTCGTAAATCTTGGTAGCTTCTTGTAGCAGAGACATGGTATTCACAGCAGCACATGGCACCTTTAAAGGAGTATCAATGCATATAGTTTTCATTCCATTCATAGCAAACACAAGCATTAAAAACACACATCTTGAAAAATGCATCCTTGTGGAGCATTCTTTTGTTCTTTCCTTTGTCCCTGCACTTAACAGTTTCCCATAGACTTTGTACACAAATTTCCTTGTGGAGCACCCCGGTCTTTAAAATTTCCCTATGGAGTCAAACAAACCAATATTCCCATACTTTAACGCGTATTTCTATGGCATTGGACTGACAAAACTGGTTTAAACGACGACAAGACCAATATGATTCTAGGTCTGGCATAGACCTTATGCATTAACGTCATCCAGCCGCCACCTTAGAGGTAAAACGATGATGAAACAATGGAAATGCACTTGCACGCGCGGCGCACAGGATTGGCCAATGAACAACCTCCATTTGACCTCAAATGCGGACATTTGCATAAGATCTTTCGTTACCTTGGGTTTACTCGGCAGGACAGGCGTTTCAATCCTTGGTGGTGCAATCCCTGCGTAAAAATGAGAGCAGTAACATACTTAAGCAAAGGATTTAAAGTTTAAAATTATTTGAAAAGAAAATGTTAAATATATCTTGTGCCTTATAGATAAACTAGAGATGCGTTTTTGAGGCCGTAGACAAGTGTTTCGGTTTTGGCTCAGAGATGGACGACCCGCAAAAGAAACGTATTTGGTCACGGTTACAAAAAACGCACGCCAATAGTGACGTCATGCTTTCCGTCAACATTTTCCAAAGCCGTTTTCGAAACCATGACTTCCGGGCTTTGGCTTCGGCTTAGGCTCTGCGTCAATAATGAAACCGTACGCTTTTCTTGGATGAAGCTTCAAAGGGGCGCACGGGAGCCTTAGCCAGAGCCCAATCGGAAGCCATGGTTTTGAAAAGGGCCTTGGTTAATCCATTGAGAGGAGGAAGGAACAAAAGCAGCCGTCTTTTCGAACCTTGGTTTGCGAGGATGAATGCAGTTTCATCTTCATCTGTACGCCCTCTGTCGGCTGGGCTGGGTAAGTTTGTTAACTCCGTAACCTGCTTGCTGACATGCCCGGATGTGGACTGAAAACCCGACTGTTGAAAAAAAACCCAAAAAACAAACAAACACCCCAACACCCCAACAAACAAAAACCAACAACAACAAAGATAGATTATGTTTTATTTTTGAATAATATTTCAGACACCAATAAACAAGTCTTTATTTCTCTTCAAAGGAAGTAAATATTAGCCTACAATGAAAGAGATTTACTTCATACAAGAATGATGGTGTTTTTTCGAATGCTGTCTAGTAAGGTTTGCTGTAACACCTTGTATATGAAAATAATATGTAGTTCTGAAAAGAACCGGCAGTGTATTTTAAAAATACTATGGTAAAAAAATACCTTTGGGCTTAGGGGGTTAAAAGGGCTGACGAAGGGAAGTAGGTTACCAATATTAAACACTGGCTAGGGCTATAAGCAAGACAATCCATGTATGACGTCACAACGCTGCAAATAGAGGTCCGGCGCCCAGATAAGAATAATGATCACTAAACGCGTAGAATATTGTGCAACTATTATTAGGCCGTTTCGAAATTGGCGGCTTAGGTTACGGCTACGGCTGGATCGCCCCGTCGCTATGCGTTGGTGTATATGAAGTCCTCGGCAAGAGCCTTAGCAACAGTCGTAGCCGTAGCCACCAATTCGGATACGGCCTCAGACAAACAGACTAGAATGAGCACGACAAAACAAAATTTGACTTTTTTTGCACAAAAACCTGCAGGTCCGCAGCATGCAGAATTCTCGAATATCCAAATGGTAAGTTTCCCTGACGAATACGGAATCAGTAACTGGGCATCCTGAATGAGTCTTACGTCATGAACAAACTGCCTGGCCCATAGCCTCAGGCACCCCTGGTTACCCTGACGAATAACGAATCAGTAATTGGGCATCATGAATGCGTCTTACGTCATGAACGCACTGCCTGGCTCATAGCAACGGCGTAGCCACGGGGGCCTGGGGGGCACGTGCCCCCACAAATTTCCAGTGCCCCCCCCCAGGTGCCCCCCCCATGAAAAAATTGCAATAGTGCCCACACAAAAAGAAAGTTAAAAGAATGAAAACAAAACATTACAAAACAAAATACATCTGCTATTTGTAGGCCTTCATTTACAATAAAGTAAAAAACCGTTAGTCTTTTTCAAAGCCAATAATTATTGTTTAACTTATGCTGTGGGGATTGTCGCTATCGTCCCCGGAATTAGCGCGCGCGCCCACGTGTTGATCAAGTGCAATGCAGCGGAATGAACAGTTGGTGTGCTGCACGCTACGCTGGTAAACGATAACCAACGGTTCACGTGTATAAACATAAGCCGTTGGTAATTGTGACCAGCGTTGCGCGCCGCAAACCATTGACAAAGTCATGCTACGCGCACGCGCAACGATGGTCCACGTAAACCAATGTTTTGTACATGAACCGTTGGTTATCGTTACCAGCGTAGCGTGCAGCATACCATTTATAAACTACGGCGGCGGCCATATTGCTACCGAAAGGCGAGGATTCTGAAAAAAAAGTGAGATTTTAACCTTTTTTTGGAGGAGTGGATTTTCTGGACCCGCGCCGAGCTCACTGTGAGAACAAAAAACACGTAGAGCCTAATTTTCGCGAGATCCGGTTTCAAAAGAGAACTCCAGGTGCATTTAAATGTTAAGGGCAACAAGTGTCTAATATGATTTTGTACATGTCACTCTATGAGGTTCGTGGAGACGATAGCGGATCAAACCTCATAGTTCTAGGGCTAGGAGTACATGACCCCCACCACTGACACACCCATTCTCCCTGCCCCCCCCACCACTTGGAAGCAATGCCCCCCCCTGTGCCCCCCCCCACCGAAAAATTCCTAGCTACGCCGCTGCTCATAGCCTCAGCCTACAGGAACCCCGTCCATAGAAAAACCCTAATACTTTTGTGAGTTGAGAAGTGAAGTGGTACTCACCGCGCTTGATTTTCCCCATCCAAGTGTACTCTTCCCTTTGCGGACAATTGCAGCTTTTATCTGATTGGTATTATAACAGAAATTCAACATAATTAGTATCCTCTAAAATTAAGCATCAATTCCATATTCAGTTAACCATGGAACGTTCAGTGACTTAAGTGGCTGAAAGTTCACTGACCTCCGAGTTGAAAACGCAGTAGATCAGAAAGATGAAGAGTCCCTGGAAAGAATTGAAGATGACGAAGAGATACTGAAAAACGATGGTGGCGCTGTTGAAGGCTAGCATTCCAAAGAGCCATGTCATACCCAGGATCGGCAGCAGTACGAGGGCGCCCTTCAAGCCAGCTCTGTTCGTAAACAAATAAAGTTTGGATGATGTAAGGCCGGATACGCGCGCAAATCAGAGAGAAAAATTAACCCTTCTGTTATGTAGCCGTCAATACTCGTCAAGTACCCCACATCCAATATCAATAATATGTAGGGATTCCCACTCTCTGAGAAGGGGATCAGACTTTTCTCTCCATCCAGTCTCGCTTTGGTTTCGCTTATTTGAATGATATACAATGTACATAACATGCTGACAAAACAAAACTCGAAACATTAATTTCGCACTTTGTGATTTCATGAGTGCTGATGGTTCAACCCCAATCCCTGCCGAAAAAGGAAATTGATTCTTAACTACTCTCTTACTTGATGTGGGTATATTGTTTCTCTTGATGAAGTTTAGTTGAATAGACCACGATACGAACAACCATCGCCAGAACAAGCATGTTGAACTGATGGAAAAGACAAGGCAAAATAATGTCAATAAACACACACAGTACAGTTTGGATATTGCGAAACT
The DNA here is from genome assembly GCA_021014325.1 of Plazaster borealis. NCBI lineage: Eukaryota > Metazoa > Echinodermata > Asteroidea > Forcipulatida > Labidiasteridae > Plazaster > Plazaster borealis. The sequence continues at coordinate 14,385,610 of CM037464.1, read as the reverse complement.
TTAGAACGCTAGGTGGCAGCAACCATCCAAGGTAAATTTACATTGTTCACGTTGTTCTGGGCATGCGCAGATGTCTCGAAAAAAATTAACCTGGTAACTCTGCTTCCACCAATCACCCCAAGGTCACCCGTGGTAAGAAAAGTAAATAATCAAGCAAATACAAGTTATGAACGTCTCAGCTGAACTATTTCTTACCATTATGACAAGTAATGCAGGAGCTACGAAGGCCCATATCGCCCCAGACGTCGTGTCCAACCAACAACTAGGAATGGACCAAAATAGCAAACAGAGCATTGAAAATAGAACAACAGCAACAACTAATTACATAATTTTCCAGCAAGTGTTTTAAATAGTAGGGCGGCACGTTGGTCATTAGAAGAAGAAGAACAGATTAGGCATAATAAGTAGACAGTCAAATACATTTTGAACAAAAACAATATGGATATTCTTTCTGGAAACAAAATCCCTTCCGAAGTCCAATTTGATTATCGGTACTTCTTGAAACCAGAATGCAGTTTTTTTTCTATCATAAATAATGGAAGATCAACAAATGACCAACATTTCAGTTTAGGGTGTCTCCATAAACAAACATCTGGATCAAACTTTGATCCAGATGTTTGTTTGATACAGACATCTCTTCTCCAGTAATTCGTGTTATGATATCGGTGACTACGTTAACAAAACGAACGTCGCTAATCAAGAATAGTCTCTTACCTACGATCTGTCCCGTATCCTTCATGATTTACAGCGACGGATATCAAGCATATTACGGCCGGGGCGACCCAGCCGATGAGTACGTAGCGGTACACCTTAATGTTCTCACTGCCGTAGACTTTGACCACCTTCATGTACAGATGCACGCCCTCTACCAGCATCCAACCAAAGACCGACAGGTAGAAGAAATGGAGAAAGAAAGCTATCACCTTGCACACAACCTGCGAGAGAAATTTGATCAAGTGAAAACTTGTTGACATTTTCCTCGATAATTATTCTTGGAAGGTGCAAGAGTTGCAAATAAACTGTCAAGGTGTGTTGCAGGGTTTCACAATTGGACCACTGTTTACAAGTTACAAAATAAAACTTTTACCTCAAACTTTGCTATCTCATAAAATCCTTAAAGTGCCACAAGGCACTATATTTAGACTATTTTACTGCACATGTTCAACAGTAAAGGCAATATCTGCCGCCCCGTACTGTTTTACAATGTTACACAAGGTTCTATGTTTGGTCCACTTTACAGACTGATTACATTTATGGCGAAGTTGAATGGTGTAATTTTACATTTCTGTTGCAGTATTCTTATCCCATCGAACGTTCCACTTCATTTTGTTATTATGCCTCCAAAAACTTATTTGATAATAATGCTGATCTGCACAATAACAAATAATAGATTTATTGCCCAATATCGATTATCAGCTACTCACTTTGATTTCCACTCTATTTATGCCGGCAACGAATAGGATCTGAGCTGCTAAGATTGAGATCGATAAATTGGTGTGGATGAAAATGCGGTCTGACCGCAACATCCTCCTACAAGAAAAAAAGGAAAAGTATTCAAAACATACTCCAAGTAATCAAACCACAAGGGAATAAAAAATATCTTTTTGTAATTTCTGTTTTGTTCACGGCAATTCTATCAACTTGTTAACCTCATCTTGTGTCCTCGTACAATCCATGAAAAAGAGACGTTTCTAAAACTTCTTGACTGCTCATTTGGCAAAAGAAAGAGCCCGGAACAAAAACGAAAGCCATAAAAAACGGGTGGCTGGAAAATAAGGAGCAAGGACAAGATATTAGCAGTTAGGTATCTTTGCTCACCAAAAGAAACAGTAGATTGATAAAGTGATGACTAAACCAGCGATGGACATACCGCACCCGATATACGAGATGAATGTTAGAGCTTGCGAACTGGAGTCATCAGAAGTAACCTGTGTGCAAGAAAATCAAAAAAGTTCAAACATTTCTACCATTAATGTCGTTCAAGTTCGGATGTCTGGTGTTTCTGTTAGATCAAAGACGGGAACATCATTCTCGACAATCTTGGCTCGAGTTATTTTTATCTGTTATGGTTTGTATATTTACCAATATTTGTCGGTACTTGAAAGTTGTTTGTGACTTTCTGCAAGAGGACCTTCCTCTTTTGTTTTCAATTTCTTGGTTACTAATTGTCCAAGTTGACGAGAATAACTAATCATTACACATCGCCCTCCTTTGAAATGAATGAACGCAACAGTCGAAAAAACATAACGTCTAAAGCAAGACTAGTATCATTAATATGACGAAACAAAACATAAAAACTGTATACCTTTTTGAAAAGGCTGGATCTATGGCCCTTTTCGAAACCACTCTCCGGTTTGAGCTCCAGCTTTATAGGCTTCGTCCATCTGTTTAAAGCCCCGTACCAAAAGTGCACGTTTTCGAAAAAAAACTGACGGAGCCTATAGCCGGAGCCCGAAGCGAGGCCGTAGTTTCGAAAGAGCCTGATTGGAACTAGACTTAAAGGTATCGTACACGTTTGGTGTTGACTCAGAACAAATATTAGCATAAAAACTTACTTGGTAACAAGCAACGGAGAACTCTTGATAGTATAAAACATTGTAGGAAACGACTCCCTCTGAAGTAACGTAGTTTTTGAGAAAGAGGTAATTTCTCACTAAAATAATAAAAACTTCTTGCAAGAAGTTTTTATTCCTATCTGAAAGCACACCATTGTACAACAAGGGTGTTTTTTCTTTCATCAATTTCTTGCAACTTCGATGACCAATTGAGCCCAAATTTTCACAGGCTTGTTATTTTATGCATATGTTGGGATACACCAAGTGAGAACACTGGTCTTTGACAATTTCCAAACGTGTTCAGTGCCTTTAATGAGAAACAAAACATAAAGTCAGTCTACTACCTGCATCAGAACAGCAAAATTTGTAGAATGGTTGCATGAGCATCGAGTATGGTCTTTGGATGACTGATCATCCACCTTTTTACAGCCGAATGTTGACCACTTTCTGTTGAGCAAAATATATATATATATTTTGGGTCTGAACCAGGATAGAAAAAAATAAACAGGGAAATGAAATTTAAAGAAAACTGAAGCCAATACTGCCCCTTCTTATTTATTGCAATAACTTTAAGAGCTCTCTTGCATTGTAAGAGGTTAAGAACTATCGATAGCACGAGTTTCTTAAGAACAATTGATAGTGTGAGGTTCTAAAGAACTAAAACATATTCAGACTATTTTAATAAGAACTCGTGAATAGTATGAGGTTCTTGAGAACTCTTGAATATAGTACGAGGTTCCAGATGAGGTTCCAGAGAACTCTTAAATATAGTATGGGGATCCAGAGAACCCTTGAATATAAAGATGAGGTTCTTGGGAACTCTTGAATATGGTTTGAGGTTCCAGAGAACTCTTGAATATAGTATGAGGTTCAAGAGAACTCTTAAATATAGTATGAGGTTCCAGAGAACTCTTGAATATAAGTATGAGGTTCCAGAGAACTCTTAAATATAGTATGAGGTTCTTGAGAACTCTTGAATATAGTATGAGGTTCCAGAGAACTCTTAAATATAGTATGAGGTTCTTGAGAACTCTGAAATATATAGTATGAGGTTCCAGAGAACTCTTGAATATAGTACGAGGTTCTTGAGAACTCTTTAAAATAGTACGATAAACTAGTAAATAGTAAATAAACTCTTGAATATAGTACGGCATGGAGACCTTAAAGGACACTTTAATAAGAAGATGTTCTTAACTAAGAACTTTTGAATAGCATGAGGTTCTTTGAACAAAAGCTGAAATCGAGTAATGTTCCTCAGGAAAGCAAAAACTTACTTATCTTTTGTATGCCAATAGACACAGATTGGATTTCTTGTAATGCCATTTCTTCCCTGAATCGTGAATGGCTGGTCATATGCCTCCTACAAAACCAAAAAGTGGATTTGTATTAGAACGAACCCGCAGGTAATGGAAGATATTGTCACACTACTTTGGTTTCTACACAAAATTGGACTGAGCACGTGTTCGGTTTGTTCTTTCCTTTGTCCCTGCACTTAACAGTTTCCCATAGACTTTGTACACAAATTTCCTTGTGGAGCACCCCGGTCTTTAAAATTTCCCTATGGAGTCAAACAAACCAATATTCCCATACAACAGACGCCTTGAATTATGCGTACGCGGCACAGTCAACTCTCAGCCAATGATAGATCTTCATTGACTTCATTTGGGGGGGGGGGGGCGTTTTGAGCTCGTGACGTCATATGCAAGATCAATGGGCAGACATGCTTAACACATTCAAAACTTCCACATGTTAGTTTCTCACAATCTACCACTGATAGTACACGTTGATTAAAACCGTGTGTTTTTGCTTACTGCTAAATTATTCAAACTGAAGTCTACTGGAACCGACTGCCGCTGGCCTTCCACGGAGAAAGAGAAAGACAAGAGAGCGCTGTTCACACCGATCGAGCTGTGTTTGATCGAGCTGTCGTGACTTGATGATTGAAGGTTTCTATTCAAAAAATAAAAAAAACATGAAAAATGTGAAAAACTTTCTTTTTTTAAATCAATTTTCAGACGACCTGTCTTTAGTGTACCCTTGGATTTTTTGTTTGATTTCACTCTACTTGCTCAATGCACCGAATATGAGACAATCGCGGAGGGATTTCTATTTGAGCAATCACTATCAGCACCTTTGGATGCCGGTGTCGTAGCGAAATCTGTCCCCCGGAGATTCTGTGTCCCCCACCCCCTATGGGAAATTAACATGGGCTGAAGGAGGTTGATTCAAAAGAGGGTGCTTTCAGAAGAAGTTTGGCAGAGTTGTGTATTGAGAGAGTTGCGACATTAAAGAGGGACCAGTTTTCTTTGTACAGTTCGGCGTATGGGGGGGGGGGGGCACACACCAGAATCTCCTGCCACACCGGCGCTGTGGAAGACGTAATTATTTATCATTAAATAGGATTTGAGGCATCGCATAGTGGGGTATGGCTTGCGGTAACACCATGTGTATATCTACTTAGCTTTTTAGATTTTTGTTCTTTGAGAACTTGTCTTGCTATGTATTTTACTGCCGCAGAGTAGATTTTCGGAAATCGGGAGACTACCATGTTCTGAAAAGAACTGTCCTGCTTCTTAACTACTACCTGGGCAGAAGGTATAGGAAATCGGTCGGGACTACTACTTTCGCTTAGTGGATCGGGGTGACTTCTCGTTATTAACTTCACTGCCGCGGAGTAAGTTCTTAGTTGGTCTCAACGTTTCGACTAGCTTGCTCTAGTCATTGTCAGCAATACTTTGGACTGGAATTCCTTTACATTTCAAACAAAATCGGACAAACAAACGGCAGAGGAACTTAAAATATTACCACAACTTTATCTAATAAAATTACGTTTTTCTAAAACAAAGTAAAAATAGGAACTCACTCTATTTTCATTTCACTCCCGGTATTTTCCTTCCTCAAAATCACCAAAGTGAAGTTGTCTGCAAAATTACAAAAAACAAATGGGTTTTGTTTAATGTGAAATCGTTTATAGTTACATTTGGTTAAACCAATGAACTGGCCGACGTAGACCATATGACCTTTGACATGACATGTTTACAAAAGAGTCACCGAGCCCGGACTTCCTGCAGGCACAAGTTGTACACAGCTCAATGAAAGAAAACATTCAATCTTGGGATTGCACTGTGTGATTTTTATGAAGAAGGGGGAAACATAGCAAAAGTTGTTCAGCTGTTACTTTTATAACTCTTGAAATTATGTGGAAATTATGATACAAAATGTGCACTTTCCCATATGGCCAGTGCAGTATCTTCACTGCACAAACTGGGGTGTTAAAATTGACACCATGGGTGTTGTCACATATAGATACCGAAGAGAAAATCACGATTAACATCACAGGTTGTTAAAATAACACCAATGTTAAAGTTTGGGCAGAAATAAGTGTTATTATAACACCCTATGGTGTAAATTTTGATTCTCTCTTCGGTATCTATATGTGACAACACCCATGGTGTCAATGTTAACACCCCAGTTGTTGCAGTGTTGCCTGCCAGAAAGGCCCTGGAATTTGTACAAGGTCACTCTTTTAGTAAACAAAGGTTACACAATAGTCTATAGACCTTTATCATGGTGCAGCCATCTTGATTTTTCTCCCATTCAATTCAATGTAACCAAACCGAGGCTGGAAGAAGAATAGTCTGGTTCCTTTTTTGTACAATGAATATTAGCATCCATTACTGTTACTGGATACTAGGAACATGACCAACATGGTGGGTATCATGATAAAGGTCTATACCGCATCAGTCTCTGTGTTTACTTACCAGCATCAGGATCTGCTTTGGAGAGGTCAAAGTTCAAACTTCCAAGCTGAGCCCCGTCAGCAGAGAAATCGTGGTCACCAGTCAGGTTTTGCAACGACGTAGAGCGGCAAAGTGCGGCATCTGAGAACGATATTCACAACAATCCTGTTTGTATTGCAACATCTTTCAGCGAGGAGAGTGATCAACTATAACGCTCAGAGGAACGAGGTTGTGTAGTGTAAATACTAAGGGTTGAGCGTTATACCTAAAGTTTTTACGCACCGGTGTGGCAGGAGATGCTGTCCCCTGGAGATTCTGTCCCCTATAATTATGGTGAATTTTGTGTAGGACTTTCGTCTGATATAGCGCCACTCTTTTAATCAACTTCGTTATCCCATATTGTATGGGGGAACATAAACACAGGGTTCCCTTTTGTGCAGTGCAACTCTTCGCCAGGCCCTTCTCGAAACCAAGGTCTTAGCTGGGGCTCTGGCTTGGGCCCCAGTACAAGGAAAGCACACGCTTTCTAAAATAATCAACAGAGCCTGAAACACAGCCTAGGTTTCGAAAACGGCGATAGATTGTACTCACCGTTTGATGAAAATTTAATCGACGTGCAACTTTCGTCGGGAAGTGTTTCTGCCAATTTTTCCAGAGCAACTTCTGTGTTGGCCACAACTAATTGTTCGTCTTCGGTTGACTGAATTGTTTTTATTTAGAAAAAGAAAAGTACATACTTTGTCAAAAAAATGTATTCTAAAGATATGGATACATCACTGGCAATTGATGTTTTTAAATTATCAAGTCGGTATAGTCGGTATAGACTGTGCAAGTCTATCGGAAAGGGAAAAAAACACGTTAAACGAAGAACAATTTTTTTTCTGAAATCAACTCTTTTTAAAAAATTATATCAAAGAAAAAATCTGAACAACAAAAATGCTTATTAAAAATGCTATAAAATCAGTTTTAGCTTTTGTAATAAATACACAAATATTTTTTTAATAATTATTGAAATAAAATCAAAACTCTGGGACAAGGATGCTTGTTTGATCTTAATTTTTAGAAACCACTTTTGTAAATCCACGCCACAGTAATGTACGATTACTAAAAGCACGGGCGTAAAATTAACGCGTGACGCAGTTTATATAGGAAACTGATGCCTCCTCAACGACCGTATACTGCAATGAAAAGGCTTATCACGCATCCAAAACAATCGTTAACATAAGTTTTGTGATCGGAGGTGGGCACGAATTCTTAATTTGTTTGCAGTAACCGGAAGCTGAGGTCAAGTCTAATTCCCAGGTTTTCTTGGTGTTGTTGTTGAACTGATTTTAAGCTTTTGGTTTTTTAAACTAAGTATTATTATTTCCAACATCACATATAATTTTCATAGCCATAAACTACGTCAAACTAAAATATTTGACGAAACAAAATCCCACTTAAAAATACATTATGGTTGGGACCACAATGGTCCCGGAAGTTCGAATACGCGCGAGACTTGCCACAGTCTATTGCAGAACAAGCTTAGAGTAATTGCGAGCGTTTCACGTGAAAAATAGAGAAGTGGGTGAGTAACGAACCTAGGGTAAGGCTGGGGGGGGGTCTACATGTGGGGGAGGGGGACCAGACATGCAGGGGGATGTGCTTTGGATCGTTATTCATTTTATACTAAACAACTATTTCCTCTGGAGTAAGTAACTTACCAAGGCTTGCTTTGAGTTGGTCAGCTCCGAAAATGCTGCGAGGACAAGCTGGAAGTTCAAGAAAGAAAAAAACCAGTGAGCTCAAAACGATAAAACAATGAAACCACAACACACTGTTGCCGACAATAATTAAAGAATCTTGTCTTACCTCGGCAACAGCACTCGTCTCGTTCACCGTCAGTTGTTCAGTCGGCAAGGACGAAATGTTACTAATTAAGTTCCATAATTCCCTTTCCTGGCTGTCTGTTAGAGCGTCACCTTGACTTTCCGTTGTATCCAATAATGAACTGCGTCGTAATGCCGCCTGAAGGTAAAAGGTAAAATGTATTGTATTATTTTAGCAAAATCCAGTCCGGTCGGTATAGTCCAGTCCGATCCAGTTCAATCCAGTCAAGTCAAGGTCAGTTCGGTCTTCTTCTTTTTTTAAGTACTTCAGTCCAGACTGGTCCAAATACGAATCAGGTCAATTCGAGCCAAGCCCGGCCAATTCTAGTCCGATCCAGTTCAATCCAGCCCAGTCAAGGTCACAGTCCGGCCTATTTTAGGCCCAGTCCAGTCCAGACTGGTTCAAATACGAGTCAGGTCGATTCGAGCCAAGCCCGGCAAATTCTAATCGGATCCAGTTCAATCCAGCCCAGTCAAGGTCACAGTCCGGCCTATTTTAGGCCCAGTCCAGTCCAGACTGGTTCAACGAGTCAGGTCGATTCGAGCCAAGCCCAGCCAATTCTAGTCCGATCCAGTTCAATCCAGCCCGGTCAAGGTCACAGTCCGGCCTATTTTAGGCCCAGTCCAGTCCAGACTGGTTCAAATACGAGTCAGGTCGATTCGAGCCAAGGCCGGCCAATTCTAGTCCGATCCAGCTCAATCCAGCCCAGTCAAGGTCACAGTCCGGCCTATTTTGAGCCCAGTCCAGTCCAGACTGGTTCAAATACGAGTCAGGTCGAATCGAGCCAAGCCCAGCCAAGTTCAATACGGCCCAGTCTAGTCAAATCGGGTCCAATCAGAAGTTTTGAAATCATTTTCGTTTCTGTCCGATTTGATTTCATATAATTGTTCACTCTTTTTCCAAGACTCAATATAGACATCCAGCAACGTTTCTTCTTGAAAAAAATATATGCTTAAAACAATCACTAATTTATAAGGGAAATCTTCATAGGTTTTTGTTTACATAAACGTTTCTGGGCTAAGGGGTCTGATTTGGAAACATATTGACTTTAAATCAAAGAAAATTCGTTCCCTTTAATCATAAACCATATACCTCGAAGGAATCGACTTCTTCGACAATAGTTGATTCTGTAACTGATGACTGGGGAACAGTTCTTGTACTAGCAAGTGTAGTGGGTCCTTGGGTCGTTGGATCATTTGATGAAGTTGTGGATTGGGTAGTTGTACTAGCAAGTGTTGTGGTTCCTTTGGTTGTTGAATCATTTGATGAAGTTGTGGATTGGGTAGTTGAACTAGCAAGTGTAGTGGTTCCTTTGGTCGTTGAATCATTAGATGAAGTTGTGGATTGGGTAGTTGAACTAGGAAGTGTAGTGGTTCCTTTGGTTGTTGAATCATTAGATGAAGTTGTGGATTGGGTAGTTGTACTAGCAAGTGTAGTGGTTCCTTTGGTCGTTGAATCATTAGATGAAGTTGTGGATTGGATAGTTGAACTAGGAAGTGTAGTGGTTCCTTGGGTCGTTGTATCATTAGATGAAGTTGTGGATTGGATAGTTGAACTAGGAAGTGTAGTGGTTCCTTGGGTCGTTGTATCATTAGATGAAGTTGTGGATGGGATAGTTGAACTAGAAAGTGTAGTGGTTCCTTGGGTCGTTGGATCATCAGATGAAGTTGTGGATTGGGTAGTTGTACTAGCAAGTGTAGTGGTTCCTTTGGTTGTTGAATCATTTGATGAAGTTGTGGATTGGGTAGTTGAACTAGCAAGTGTAGTGGTTCCTTTGGTCGTTGAATCATTAGATGAAGTTGTGGATTGGGTAGTTGTACTAGCAAGTGTAGTGGTTCCTTGGGTCGTTGGATTATTAGATGAAGTTGTGGATTGGGTAGTTGTACTAGCAAGTGTAGTGGTTCCTTGGGTCGTTGGATCATCAGATGAAGTTGTGGATGGGCTAGTTGTACTAGCAAGTGTAGTAGATCCTTGGGTCGTCGGATTAGTTGATGAATTTATAGATTGACTAGTTGAAATGGCAAGTGTAGTGGTTCCTTGGGTCGTTGGATTATTAGATGAAGTTGTGGATTGGGTAGTTGTACTCGGAAGTGTAGTGGTTCCTTGGGTCGTTGGATCATCAGATGAAGTTGTGGATGGGCTAGTTGTACTAGCAAGTGTAGTAGATTCTGGGGCCTTTGGATCAGTTGATGAATTTGTAGATTGACTAGTTGAACTGGCAAGTGTAGTGGTTCCTTGGGTCGTTGGGTCATTAGATGAAGTTGTGGATGGGCTAGTTGTACTAGCAAGTGTAGTGGTTCCTTGGGTCGTTGGATCAGTTGATGAATTTGTAGATTGACTAGTTGAACTGGCAAGTGTAGTGGATGATTGATCGGTTGAATCTGGAGGTACAGTGGTTACTTGATCAGTCGCGGTTGTTGAAGAAATTAGCTCAGTTGCAGTGGTGGACTGGTCAGTCGAATTTGGAGACAAGGTGACGGACTGGTCAGTTGAATTAGCAGTTAGGGTTGTCGTCTGGTCAGTTGAAGTTTGTTGTTCCGTTGTAGTCTGACTCACTGGTAAATGATGAAACAAAACTATAAGTATAATAAACAAAATTGCGAAACCAACCCCCCCCCCAAAAAAGGGAAAAAACCAACAGTCAACATTTTGAGCGCAAGTAAGTTTTCTATACTGTTCAATACAATAACAAATATTGTGTTGAGTTTTACAAGTACGCGATTCTGTTTTTTCAAATACTTTTATTTTGGCTATACAATTTATGTTAAATTGTTTAGAAAGTAAAATTTAGAGATTAAACATTTGTAAAGTGAAATAAACTTAACAAATCAACGAAGAAAACCCGACAATAAGACTTGACCTCCGTTTCCGGTTACTTGTTAACAATTAAGAATTTTGCCCAACTGACGTTGATGTAATCATTAACCCTGTGTAATGGTCGCACTAATTCGGGTATGATTCGCAATTGGGATTTCAAAAAAAAAAATAATCATCATCGTCCCAAGTTTTAATTTTGTTTAAATGTTAACTTTAATAAATTGGTGTATATAAACATTGAAATTGTATATACAAAAACCTTATATTGATATCCTTAGTTTCAAGAATTGTTTATAAATAAAATTTGAAAAAAGATTTGATTTATTTTTTCGTTTTAGATACACGCGAAACTAACACAGAGTGTTCGAGAAATGAAAAACAGGGCCCAATTTCAGAGAGCTGCTTAGGCAGAAAATAATGCTGAAAATAATGCTTAAAAAAATTGCTTAGCAAAAATAGGCAGGATACCAGCCACAGATAGTAATGTGAGATGGTATTTTGGTTGGGAACCTCATTCTGGTAAGCATCATTTTGTTGTGCTTAGCTACTTTTGTGCTTAAGCAGCTCTATGAAATTTGGTCATGGTCATAATTCATTTAGCGGTATAGATGGTTAACAAAGCAGCCATGTTCAAGTTTATTAATAACATTTTACAGTCGCTACAAGGGCCCAATTTCTGCTTAACGGTAAGCAAATTTTCGTGCTAACTGTAGCAGAAGAATTTGCTTGTTCATGAGCGTATATCACAGGTTAGCACGAAAATTAGTCGGCCATCTTGCGCGTTCACCATGGATTTGCATTGTTGTCATTCATTTTCATACAGTAAGCACCGGAAGGTCAGCATGCCTTTTCGTGTGCTTACGGTTAGCAGCGCTATGAAATGGAAACTCGCTCAGTAAGCACAAAATCGGCCGTTAAGCAGCTCTGTTGGGCTGCTTAAAGGCAGGGTACACTTTTGGTAATTGTCAAAGACCAGTATCCTCACTTGGTGTATCCCAAATGCATACAGTAACAAACCTGTGAAATGTGAGCTCAAATGGTCATCGAAGTTGCCAGAAAATAATATAAGAAAAAATACCCTTGTTGCATATAGAATTGTGTGCTTTCAGATGCCTGAGAAAGGCTTCATGCCTGAAGCCTTTCTAACAGATTCAAATTGTTTAGGTGAAAAATTACATTTCTCTTAAACTACATTACTTCAAAGGGGGTCGTTTCTAACAGTGTTTTATACGATAAACAGCTCTCCAGTGCTCTTTACCAAGTAATATTTAATGGTCCTTAAAGGGACACGTTGCCTTGGATCGGACGAGTTGGTCTACAAAAGCGTTTGAAACCGTTTGTTTTAAAATGCATATGGTTAGAAAGACGTTACAAAAGTAGAATACAATGATCCACACAAAAATGCCTCGAAATTGCGTGGTTTTCCTTTTACTTTACGAACTAACACGGTCCGCCATTTTGTGGAGTCAACACAAAATGGCCGACCGTGTTTGTTCACGATGTAAAAGGAAAACCACGCAATTTCGAGACATATTTGTGTGGATCATTGTATTCTACTTTTATAACGTTTTTCTAACCATATGCATTTTATAACAAACGGTTTCAAATGCTTTTTATAGACCAACTCGCCCGATCCAAGACAACGTGTCCCTTTAACTTGTGTAATTTGTTGACAACAATTTAAGTGAAATTAACCCAGGAAGACTAATAAGGTGTTACTTACATGTGATCGCTCCAAATAGTAAAACCTGTATGCATAAATTAAGAACAAAGTGTTAAAACTGTGTCTACGTTTTGTTTTGTTATGTCCGTAAGGTTTTAGATTCGTATTGGTACAAAAGCCCATTAGTGCCAAGAAAATACATTTCGAATCGGTTATAACGGTTCACCAACCGTTATTACGGATTCAGTAATAACTGCTATTACAGATTACCAGTCGGTTATTACGAATTCAGAAAGGAGAGCCTTATTGTGAATCTGTAATTACGGACTGTGAATTCGTAATAACGGACTGGGGTCCGTAATGACGGATTGTGAATCCGTAATAACGGATCGTGAATCCGTAATGATGGATTGTGAAGCCGTAATAACGGATCAAGAACCCTCTATAATAACGGATTGTGAATCCGTAATAACGGATTGTGAATCCGGACTGTAAATTATGACGGATTGTAAATGATGGTTATTCGAATCCGTATCCGTAATAACGGAATAGAAATTTATTCTTTGTTTGCGCTACTGGCCGTATTTTACCAAATTCCTCTGCAATTCTATGCGTGTATGACTATTTACGTATAGCTCGTCATTGTTTTCTGTTTCTAATCTTTCTTCAAAACATTTTTGGTTGAAATCCTTCAAAGGAATTTTCACTTGATACACAATACGAGTCTACACTCATCACTAAGGCTTGAGTGAAATCTGTCACAAACTTTCCTAATCTTCTTGCCGAAAAAAACCCATACTTCATTCGCAAAGGTCTCTATGTCTCTGTAATGTGACGATTCAAAAGACTACTATTATTATAATGTATTTCTGGTAATGAAACCAAGGATGCCTCATAAGTGAACTTAATCACTGTCGCTCGCAAGCCTGAGGAAACCTGTACATGTGAACCAGAAACACCGTGGTTAACCCCTACTCTTCCACAATAAGTGTTTTAGGTTCATTTACGTGCATTACCAATCCTACACTGCAAAAAAAATTAACACTTTTCGGTGTTACTAGAGGACTACACCAATTTGGTGTCATTTTAACACTTTTGGTGTATTTTAACACTTTTGGTGTAATTATTTACACCTATGGGTGTGTCAGAACACCATATGGGTGTAAAGAATAACAGTCCAGTGGCGTAACTAAGGGGGGGCACGGGGGCACGTGCCCCCCAATTGATGTCCGTGCCCCCCGGGTGCCCCCCCCCCATTTGAAATCTGGACTTTTGTGACTGGAGATGTCAAGAGTAAAATGTAACATTTTATACGCTTTGATGAGATAATTTCGATGTTTTTAAAACTATTTTTCCATCTACATACAGATTTTTTTCTTTTTACACTCACGCCAGATTATCTTATAAAAAAATAATAAGTAAAATAAAAAAGGCGATGAAAAAGGGGCTTGTTCAGGCCCGTAACCGGGATTTTTGTTTACCTTCTTTTTTGGGGGGCGAATAATGAAAGAAAATGTACATCGGCGCGCTAGCGCCGCCCGTCACGTAGCGATGCATGCAGGGGGAGTGGGAGGAGGATGTGCCCCCTCAGAAGTTCGAAATTTTGTAAAAAAGAATGCCCAATTCAAGCCATTTGGTGCACCATTTTGCGCTATGATATTGGTTATTATATCTGAAAACAACTCAATTACAGCTTTGTATCAATATTATTTCTAATGCTCAGACGGCGTATGCCACCCATTGCGTCCTCTATTTACATCTTTGTATATTATGTTATGTTATAAATGTCATAATTTAACGATAATAAGTCACAGTTACAATGCAGCCGTTTTAAATTAATTATTTTGTGCAGGCTTAAAAAAACAAATATATATATATACATAAATATTATTTTTTTAGGGGGGCCGTCCGACCCCCCCCCCCGATTACGGGCATGGACTTGTTTTACAGAAAAAGGCAAACGGAAACTTGGCCAGAAGTGCCTCCCTAGAAAAAATGGTGCACCCCCTTGTGCCCCCCTAAAATTTTACCCTAGTTACGCCGCTGAATAACACCGACGTGTTAAAATAACACCCAGAATTTTAACACCGGTGAATTCTTGGTGATGTCCTCTAGTAACACCGGGGTTGTTAAATTTAACACCCCAGTTTCTGCTGTGTAGTACATGGGACCTACGGCTTAATGTGCTATCCGAAGGACAAGGCAAATTATGGTCAAGTATCTCGCTCAAGAACACAAGTGCCACGACCGGGACTGGAACCCAAAACTCTGCCTATACTCAGAAACACCAGAGCTTGAGTCCGGTGCTCTTAAAAACCGCTCGCCCGCGATACGGTACGCCACAGAATTCTTCATATTCAACATTGACACAGTACGATTTGACACTGATCAGTACTTTCATTCATACAGATAGTAAAGTATTCATGATTATTCATCAGAAAATGGACTTGTAAAGCTGTCTAGATCCCTTTCTATAGTAAACCCAACGTTCACGGCCATAGTCATCAAAAATAGAGTGGAGTGCTGCGTATCCTTAAAGGGAAGGTATACGTTTGGTAATCACTTTTAAAATTAATGGCAAAAAACCTTACTTGGTAAGAAGTACAGCAGCTTCTGATAGTAAAAAGCATTTTGAGAAACCTTTTCACTTTGAAGTAATGTGGTTATGGAAAAAGATATCAGTTTGTATTCAAAGAAATTTGAATCCGAGAAGCCTTTCTATCAGAAACGTTTCTCAGAATGTGTATTCCAATTGCAGACTATTCTTATTTTCGGCAATGTCTCGAAAATGCTACCACCTTTTGAGATTAAATGTTCACAGGTTAGTTTTATGGTATATATCTACAACTATAGGATTGAAACGAACAGTGGGTTCCAATTACCAAACGTATACAATCCCTTTTATATAAAGAAGATTAATTTTTTAAACCACGGTCATGACCACTAAACCACTTTATTACTCCATGTCCCTTTCAGTCTATTTAATCCAGACCTTTTAAATATTCAAAAGTAACCTCTCATCGGAGAATAATTTACGGCCTTCCGTTAACAATAGCAGTCCTTGTACTGTCGATTATTGTTTTTAGAATTACAAAACAATGAACGATGGCTTAACCTGACACTGAAAGTGTTGATGTATTGCAATAGCTATGATTGTTGTTAGTGGCAGCACGATGAAAGAAAACTACTGTTTTTATTTATAGTGAAAGCTTCGAACAAACGTTACTTCGGCAGTGATAAAGTGCTTATTTATGATCAGTATAGCTATCTTAGCGTAAACAAGTCAACTGTGAAGGAGGTGAAACTAAAAAATTAGCGATTAAGTTGATAAAAGCATAACTGTGACCTGCCCAACTGGTGCCAATAAATTATGTATTATTATTTTGTAACACAAGGCAATTAGTCGAGTATATACGGAGGGTATCCGTGCACCCCCCCCCCGGACTTTACCAACTGTTTTAGCTTCACTGTATGGTCCGATTACACATTTGAGATGTTATAAGCTCAAACAAAAATACCGGTACTTTGGTTAAAATAAAAAAGGCGACCATAATTATTTTTGAGATGATTTTACTCATGTTGGCTGAAATTTGTGTTTGTTACATTTCAGTTGTTTTATAGGACCATAAAACATTTATGTATATCTAGACCTGACATACTCTTTCCCATGTACAGACGTACAAGAGGGGGGACGGTGGGGTGGGGAGGGGGTACACAGTGCCACACATCGTGCACCAAAATGTATAAAACCACGACCGCATGTTGCATTCTTTCACTTTTGGGCGGTTATGACAGAAAAAAAAAGACATTCATACTAATTTTTAGATAAAGGGTCTGTTTACGTTTGGTAATTACTCATAAAATTAATGGCAATACAAACTTACTTGGTAAGAAGTACAGCAGCTGCTGATAGAAAAAAGCATTTTGAGAAACCTTTTCACTTTGAAGTAATGTCGTTATGGAAAAACATATCAGTTTTTGTCCAAAAAAATTTGAGTCTGAGAAGCGTTACTGCAGTAACGTTTCTCAGAGTGTGTATTCCAATTGCAGATTATTCTTCCTGCGTGGACATAACCGCTCCAGATTTTCGGCAATATCTCAAAAACGCTACCAACTTTTGAAATGAACTTTTCACAGGTTAGTCTTATGGTATATAATCTACAACTTGATACGATTGAAACAAACAGTGGGTTCCAATTACCAAACGTATACAATCCGTTTAACGCACAGTAACAAGACATCACACTGAAACAAAATATCATGCGGTACTTCATACATACCAGTGCAAAGGCGACGCGAATCATCTTGCCAAAGAGAGTGAAAAAACCACAGTCCGTCCGTAATCAAATGAAGAGATCTATAAAATGGAAATCCCAACTCGATCGAGGTCGTCACTTGTTCGCTTATGGTAAATATTTGCTGAGTTTATATATTTTTCTATTATGGTTTGAAGCTGATCTAATAGCTGCCTTGTTCTCGAAGGACGTCACATCAATGCCTAAAACAATGCCGCCAATATTGCACACTTTATGGCACATACCGCCCGTAGAAGCCGCTAATATACAATATCACGCACTCATAAAATGGGCAATTCTATGGGAGGTTTTTGCGAAGTACAGATATTGATAAACAGTTTTTTAAAAAGGTAACCATCTATTTCGAGTTGAAATGTTCGTGACTGGTTCCCCGCTGATCGTAACCGTGGAAACAAATTGTTGGGGGTATAACAGTCAAGTTTGATAAAACATGGGCCAAACTACGCTGTTCAGCATAACAACTGAGTAAATCACCCCTTTTCCGTTGACGTCACGTTATTATAAGTTATGATTGATGAGACAGAGTGCCTGATCCAAAAATTCGTAATCATTATTAAGGGCTAGCCATGCGGGCAAGCATTTAGCGCTATAACAACGAACAATTTGATTTTTAAAATAAAGACAATTTGTTTGCAAACACAAACATATAAATATATACTTCTTCATGAGCTTGGGAGCTTGCAATCGAACATCCTGAAAAAAACAATGACATGGAGAGAATAATGAGAGTAACAAAGAAGGACTGGGTGACAAAATGAGGATAAATCAAAGAAGTGGAGACGGGCAGGTCATCTAGCAAGGAGGTATGACAATAGGTGCATGGGCAATCCCATGCAAAACAACCAACTGGACTCCAAGAAAACCGAACAAGAAAAAGAGGCAGACAAAACAGAAGATGGAGAGATGAGCTAAGAACATAAAGGGGCGTTGCTTGGTAACAGACAGCTAAGGATAGAGTGAAATAGGGAGTTTGTGAAGAGGCTTTCCTCGTGCAGAGCAGTGAAATATAGGCTAGAAAGAAAGAAATAGTGCCTGGTTATACCCTTTACAAATAACATGTAACATCACAAAATAATAACATAACAAATAAAGTATTAACTGTATTTTATTTTAGCAGGCTTGGCCTGGTTGGATTGTACGACTTAGATTGTCCATTCCTGCGTGTGCGCCTCATATCCCGATAGCACCTTTAACTCGCTAATTATAAACACGTATACGCATTTCAGTTTCACCCTTGCCTAAAATTGTCTGTGTAATAATTTGCTATACTTAATGTACCTGTACTGGTGCAACTCAAGCTACTACAAACAATGTATATGCTTCTGTTAACATTGAAATAAAGGTTTGCCCTACTTGAATTGAATTGAATATTGTGAGGCGAAAACAGTGGATGCAATTACAAAAACATGAGAAAAGAACAAATTACTGAAGTCTCGTCCCCTTCAAAATGCTGTCGACTATAAATTGATTGCTTTTTCCAAACTGCAAATACTTTCTGTTTGTTCCACTGGTTGTTTTTCTGCTCCCCCGGGTTCTAATGAACTAAGTCTATACATACTCCAATGCTCGAAGTGCTTTTATTAATGCGTTTACTTGAGATCTTTCTTTCCCGTTCGTATTCCTTTTGTGTTCTTAGGGTAATTTTTAGGGTAATTTCTTACAAGCCTACAAGCCTAAAAAGACAAAGTTCCTTATTGACAGGGAGAGCTTGTTTTTGCAATCCCAATGACACCAGCTGAAATTCACTGTGCACATTAGGGGGAGTATACAGCCTGTGCTGCCAATTATGGGGGCAGAGGAACAGTATAACATACCCGATATGGGGGCAGAGGAACAGTATAACATGCCCGATATGGGGGCAGAGGAACAGTACAACATGCCCGATATGGGGGCAGAGGAACAGTATATCATGCCCGACATGGGGGCAGAGGGGGCAGAGGAACAGTATAACATACCCGATATGGGGGCAGAGGAACAGTAAAACATGCCCGATATGGGGGCAGAGGAACAGTACAACATGCCCGATATGGGGGCAGAGGAACAGTATAAAATGCCCGATATGGGGGCAGAGGAACAGTATATCATGCCCGAAATGTAGCAGAGCGTATACCCCCTCTAAAATATTCCCAAACTTTAACACAATATTTTCCGCTTTCGCAGAAGTCGCCCCTCTAAAATCCTCTAAAGAATTCCTGAGATTCCAAGCACACAATGGCAACAAAATAAGGGGTGGGTGGGGGGGGGGGTACCTCTATGCCACATACCGAGAACAAAATGAGGAACATTGCTTTTCAGAACAAATTGTTTACAACGGACTCTGCTAAATCCAAAACAACCTCAACACAAGGGGACTTTCCCTGTTTTCTGATGGGGTCCATTAGTAATATTTACTCGGCTCGCATCCTGCCGAGCTATTATATACGCATTATGATCAATTATATCCATAAGGGAGTTTTCATACTCAGTTTGAAACCGGAAGTCCAATTACTAATAATGGACCTCTAAAAGCGTTGGTAAATGATGACGTCACAATACATTTTTTGTCAGATAATCAACTATTACTAATTAAGCTCATCACAGCTAGAAAGACCATTATCTGCCTAATTTTTACCTTGCTTGTAGTTGCCCATGCACTACACGCCTTATTATGAGGTGTTTTGTTTGTTTGTTTTTTTTTTTTGGGGGGGGGGGTGGGGTGGGGGTAGTGCAAAGAACCAATGCTTTTCACCAAGATAGCTGTAAGGATTCACCAAATACAATACATGTTTGGTCTTAAAGGCACTGAACACGTTTGGAAATTGTCAAAGACCAGTGTTCTCACTTGGTGTATCCAACATATGCATAAAATAACAAACCTGTGAAAAGTTTGGCTCAATTGGTCATCGAAGTTACAAGAAAATAATGAAAGAAAAAACACCCTTGTTGCACAAATTTGTGTGCTTTCAGATGCCTGAAAAAGACTTCTGGCCACGGTTTTACAGTGCAGAAACAAACTGAATTGTTGGGGGTTTGGCCTTTTTTTAAAAACCATCAATTATCTCTCGAGTCAAGGGCGATAAAACAGCCTCTAAAGAGTGGTTGGAGAGAGTCAAGTTTGCATTTAAAAACGATAAATCAAAATAGAAACAAACCTAATTGATTGCATTCATCTCACATTCATTGTGGAAACAGGCGCTGCATGCTTTCAGTAAATTTGCATAAATGATTATAGTTTTTGACAAAGTTTCAGGTAAAGAGTTATTTTGATACTAATTAAATACATGTTAAAGGTATCGTACACGTTTGGTAATGACTTAAAACAAATATTAGCATAACAACTTACTCGGTAACGAGCAACGGAGAGCTGTTGATAGTATAAAACATTGTATGGAACAACTCCCTCTGAAGTAACGTAGTTTTTGAGAAAAAGGTAATTTCTCACTAAAACAATAAAAACTTCTTGCAAGAAGCATTTTATTCCTATCTGAAAGCACACAAATTTGTACAACAAGGGTTTTTTTTCTTTCATCATTTTCTTGCAACTTTGATGACCAATTGAGCCCAAATTTTCACAGGCTTGTTATTTTATGCAAATGTTGGGATACACCAAGTGAGAACACTGGTCTTTGACAATTACCAAACGTGTTCAGTGCCTTTAAATACATGTTAAGAGGACACACACTGAAAACCCCCAAAGTCTTTCCTCATGTGATTTCTTCGAACGCTAGATATGTTGTGGATTATATATATTTCTTAGTTTAGACGTTTATTTCCAATATTGGTAACAACAAACAAATGTGTCAAATATATAGTTAAAGCATTACATACACACAATCAGCGATTGAAATATCACTATTACAAATTTAAGCTAGTTTATACTGTTAGCGTTATTACCAATATGCAGGGGAAAATGTGAAGCATTGTGCTTTTAAGATTTTCCCTGTGACAGACAAAGACTCGGACTGATCAAGGACATGAAACAATTTACAGTGTCGTTACAGTAAACAATTTCATGTCATTTACAGTGTGTTGCTAATCATGTTTGTTCTTCATTCCTTATTCATTAAAGTAGCGTTGAATAAATTGTACTCGACAACAGAATGTTACACACAGAAACACACTCCATGATCGACTACATTTATTTCCTTCTATCACATCATGTAGGTATATGTCTATGTAATTGACAATACATGGTATTTTAGTAATGCCTGGGTCAACCATTTAGTGTCGCCTAATCGGCCATCAGGCGCCACCGGGTACCAACAGCCTCGCAAATAGTAGTAATAATATTAATATTTATAAAACACCATTTAAAAAGGCTCAAAGTGCTGTGCAAAAAACGTCAACGAATAAACAACGATTTTAAGTAACTTATAATAACAGTAAATGAGTATTTAGCATGGCTTTAAAGGTTTCAAGATAATGATGCCTGACGGATGTGATTAGGTAGATTGTTCCATAATGTCGGTACAACGACTGTGAAAGCTCGTTGGCCATACCGCGTATAAGTGCGGGGTGCAGGGGACAAGCACAAATGGAAAGTAGAAGAAGAACGTAGATTGCGAGAACTATGGGCTTTATTAGACATAGGGTTCTGATGATAAGTAGGAGCTCGACCATTTTCTGACTTCAAAAACACGGAGGACTTTGAATTGGATTAGAGATCCAACTAAAAAAATCGAAAGACCAAAACTTTTGACTTGGGACGTACGAACCAAGTCACCAGGAACCCGTACAAACTTCAGACACGATGAAAAAGCAATTAATTTAAATGTTTAGTAACTCCTAGCCAATTAAAACGGGAAATAATACCGATATTACAATCACACAAAAATACGAAGCAGTATTAAAGAAAGTCACGTGACTTCAAAACCTCAAACAAGTTACAACTCTGTAACTCTGCGAAGTTCTTATACTACTAATCCCAAAATTTTAAAAGCTCAACAAAATTATGCGCTGATATTCGATAGTATAGGCCTATTATACATTTTTGTTAAAAGTGGATTGCCAGACATTGTCACCCTGGGCCAAATTTCATAGAGCTGCTTAAGCAGGAAATATTGCTTAATAATTTTCCGCTAAGCGAAAAGGAGCAGAATACCAGTCATAAACTGTACTTGTGACATGGTATTTTGGCTCCCTTTTTCTGGTTAGCATAATTATTTTGTGCTTAGCTACTTTTTGTGCTTAAGCAGCTCTATGAAAGCGGGCCCTGGTAACAACAAGTTCAACTTTGTACATTCTTAGGAACCACCTGGCAGGCAAAATGCTCATGTAAGAAACTTAAAAACTTCACTTATTAGAATGTTTACAAAATAACAGATGATGAACAAATCTCCGAAAAAGTTCTTCATTTCTTCTGTATTAAAAAATCGTACGTTGTAGCCCAGATATTGCTGTTGTCATACAACGTCGTGTTTGTGAACATTGTGATGTCAACGGTTAAACCAATAAACCTTTACCTATAAGTTCTTTGACAAAATAACAGTGACATATTCAAAGGTTCCCATGAAATAAAAATCAATATTAAGAAGCTTAACAAAACGATGGTTTGCAAATAAATGTATGCTAACGAACCTGGAGAGACCGCTAGCCATGCGGGTGTAGTGATGCAATCCTGGCGGGAAAAAGTCGAACATCTACCGGGCAGGTGAGACAGCAGTGTGGTGGTTGAATATAGAGACTTTTAAACCAGCAAGATCCCATTTATACCTATTTTCAACACCACTTAACACCCATGGTTTGCATACAAACTCAATCATCCACACATAACTGTACTAGGTTATGCTCAACGTATTTTAAACGTTTCGTCTATCATCTAGGTGAATAGTAAAACTATTATACAAAGCTATATATTTTATTATTTAAAGGCATCGTACGCGTTTGGTAATTGTCAAAGACCAGTGTTCTCATTTGGTGTATCCCAACATATGCATAAAACAACAAGCCTGTGAAAATTTGGGCTCAATTGGTCATCGCAGTTGCAAGAAAATGATGAAAGAAAAAACACCCTTGTTGTACAAATTTGTGTGCTTTCAGATAGGAATAAAAGGCTTCTAGCTAGAAGTCTTTTATTATTTTAGTGAGAAATTACCTCTTTCTCAAAAACTACGTTACTTCAGAGGGAGTCGTTTCTCACACTGTTTTATACTATCAACAGCTCTCTGTTGCTCTTTACCAAGTCAGTTTTTATGCTAATATATATTTTGAGTAAATACCAAACGTGTACGATACCTTTAAAGGTATTGTACACTTTTGGTAACAGCTCAAAATCAGTGTCCACATTTTGTGTGATTCAACGTATGCATGAACAAACAAACCTGTGGAAGTTTTAGCTCAATTGGTCATCGAGGTCACGAAAAAATAGTGAAAAGAGACCTTATGTGTTTTCTGTTTTTTCAAACATCGAGTTTTTATCACGCGTGATAAAAACTATTGTATTACTCATTTCTCAGAAACGATAGCATTTTAGGCAGAAATATTTTAAGGAACCCTTTCTACCATTACTTACTTTATATCATGTAAGTTACGTGTAAATCTGTGAACATTTGTGTTTTTCGATCTTACAAATAGTGTACAGGGCCTTTAAACACAATACAAACTGTGAATTCTCGTCATCGTGTATCTCATAAAAAGTATGTTTATAGCTAGGCTTTTTTTTATATAGTAGCGTATTGGACTGTGCTACCCCGCCCGCAGTGGACCCCCCCCCCAGCCCTCAGTGGACCCCCCCCCAGCCCCATTTCCCGCACCATCTCGTCTAGCAACAACAATAACCCCTTGCTTCGTTTGTTGACGCTCAAGTCAAACAATGTAAAACGCGCACGCGTGCACGCTCAACGCACAACTCTCAGCCAATGATAGGTCTCCATTGACCTCAGTGCGGGCAGGCAATGTTTGAGTTGGGGACGTCATATGCAAGGGGTCGAATGTTGTCTGGTGTCAAAAGTGACTGGACTTTTTGTCCTGTTTTTAAAAACGTGTTGAGAATGAGTTACTCTCTCCAGGGTTAACCGGTTGTTCTATTTTGCCGACATCGCTTATGTCAGCAGACGAGAATTTCTGCAACAAATTAACAGAACAAAAATAATGTATGATACGTAGCTAGAAATTCGCTGTTTGAGACATTTTGTAACCCCAAGTGTTTGGGCTTACGGACAGTGGTGGCGACGTCAAAAGTTTTAGTACCATGGGAAGGTCAACTTTCGCATAGTGTTTTCATACACAAGAACCACAACACAAACTCCCGTTCAATTCTAACAACATTTCTGCCATTTTGTGTACCTTAATACGGAAGTGGCTGCCGCCATGGATACACAAATCTCTTATCGTGTACGTACACAATAACTTATCGTGTAGTACGTGTACGTACACCAAACTTATCGTGTACGACGCGAGAGGTTGGGATTTATCGTGTACGTACACGAAAAATCAAAACTTATCGTGTACGTACACGATAAGTTTGGTGTAAGTACACAATAAGTTATTGTGTACGTACCCGATAAGAGAGAGAACTTGTTTGTATTCATGTGGCGCCAATACGTTTCCGTACCTTAGTTCTAAACTATACTAAAAAGCGTGATTAGCGTTGCAATGTGCGTGGTTGTGGCCAAGGAATTGGGCTTCATACGTCTGATGCCACAACCACGTAAACGTGCCGTGGTTGTGGCTTCATACATAATGAAGCCACAACCACGGCCGTTGCAATGTGCGTGGTTGTGGCCAAGGAATTGGGCTTCATACGTCTGATGCCACAACCACGTTAACGTGCCGTGGTTGTGGCTTCATACATTTATGAAGCCACAATCACGGCCGTTGCAATGTGCGTGGTTGTGGCCAAGGATTTGGGCTTCATACGTCTGATGCCACAACCACGTAAACGTGCCGTGGTTGTGGCTTCATGCTGTGGCTTCATACATATGAAGCCACAACCACGGCCGTTGCAATGTGCGTGGTTGTGGCAAGGAATTGGGCTTCATACGTCTGATGCCACAACCACGTTAACGTGCCGTGGTTGTGGCTTCATTTATTATGATGCCACAACCACGTAAACGTGCCGTGGTTGTGGTTTCATACATTATGAAGCCACAACCACGGCCGTTGCAATGTGCGTGGTTGTGGCAAGGATTTGGGCTTCATACGTCTGATGCCACAACCACGTAAACGTGCCGTGGTTGTGGCTTCATACATAATTGAAGCCACAACCACGGCCGTTGCAATGTGCGTGGTTGTGGCAAGGAATTGGGCTTCATACTTCTGATGCCACACCCACGTAAACGACGGCCAGGATACGTTTCGACCCCTTTCAACACCTTTTGCATGCACAAAATTTTTATCATGAGACAAAACAACATTGCGTACCCATTTCAACTACTGTTACCAAGCCATTCTAAAAAATGATTACCTCTGAGTGCCCCTCCGTTTACCCCTTATCTACATTTGCAACATTTTGACGCAAGAAGTGTGCCCATCTAGCGGGTGCCGCTCGAAGCGCGGCGTCCCGCTCGTACTGTATGAAAATGAATGACGAATGCAAATTCATGGTGAACGCACAAGCTGGCCGCCTAATTTTCTTGCTAAAAACCTGTGAAATACGTTTACGCTTTTAAGCACATTTTTTCTGCTATAGTTAGCACGAAAATTTGCTTACCGTTAAAGGCACTGTACACGTTTGGTAATTACTCCCAACAAAAAAAGCCTAACAACTTACTTGGTAACAAGCAACATAGCTGTTGATAGTATAAAACATTGTAAGAAACTTCTCCTTCTGAAGTTACGTAGTTTTTGAGAAAAAAAAAGGTAATTTCTCACTGAAATATTTGAATCTGAAAAAGACTTCAGGCCTGAAGCCTTTTTCAGGCATCTGAAAGCACACAATTTTGTGCAACAAGGGTGTTTTTTCTTTCATTATTTTCTTGCAACTTCGATGACCAATTGAGCCCAAATTTTCACAGGTTTATTTTATGCATGTTGGGATACACCAAGTGAGAATACTGGTCTTTGACAATACCTAACGTATCCAGTACCTTTACCTTAAAGGCTTTAAGCAGCGCTATGAAATGGGTCACTGATCAATATCACAAACCAGGACTCTCCACAATACACGCTATTTTTACTATGCTGCACACATTTCTCGCGAGATAAATAATTTGTCTCTTTTTTGATCAATATTTCTAGCCCTCAAGGATGTCTGTAAAAATGCTTCGGTAGTTGTTAAAGACACGCCAGCGTCGGCTATTGATGTCAGTTCGTACTCGACCTACGAGGCTCTGGCAACTGGAAACACCTAATCAATATTGAAATGTGGAGCCAATATTGTTTTTCTACTCCAAACTATAAATAGACTTAAAGTGAGACCAAACCTACCAAGAACTTTTTTGCCAATTGTATTTGTGCCTTAGTTGTAAACCAGAGCGGGATTTGGAAATATCGGAATACATTTTACATGATCTTAGGCATTTAATAAAATGATCGGTAATTAGGCGAAACCCGAACTGGCAGTGAGTTGTAGAAGGTCATTGTCCTACAGGTATCCAAGCATTCAAAGATCTTACTAATTTACGTGAAGACTAGACAGGGACAACGGATGCCACTTTCCAAGATGAAGGAAACACAGAGACTACCCTTTAACGGCAGGGGACCCTACAAACTTGCTAACTGTTGGACTGTGCCACCCGTGTGTGACGCCCCCTCCTGTAGTTATAACATTGTTATATTTTCATTTCCCAATGATTTTTTGTCCTCAGTGAGGGCACTTTTTGAGCATGTGACGTCATATGCAAGGGGTCTATTGACAATCCGCCAAAGGTCCCTGGAACCAAACTGCTGCGTTGAAATGTAACTCTAGCAACAGAGTTTGCATATTTTTGTTTAGCATCCTCTAAAACCTCTTCAAGAAAAACAACTGAACGCAAAATATTTGCCTAAATGCAGCTTAAAACGCAAAAGTTGTTTTATTTGTTTAAAACATGATGAGGGTATGCCCTATTGATATTTGGTCGCAGACCCGAAAATAGGACCTGGAAATAATTTGATCTTCAACTTCCGGTTTGGACCGGAAGAGAAGGTCAATACGGGGTATAAGTTTAATTTTTAAAAAAATTGACTTTTTATTTAACCTGTAGACCATATAACCTGTGACATCACAGGTTTACAAAACAGCCACAGAGCCTGGACTTCCTGCAGGCACGATTTGTCAGCTCAATGGAAGAAAACATCATAAAATCTTACGAATTATGAAGATTTCACTTTAAAGTTTGTTCATTAACTTTTGATCTGAAGAAAGGGGCACATCTCAAAACGTATTCAGTTGTTAATTTTACAACTCTTAAATTTATGTGGAAATTATATATTATATACAATTTAAAAACTTCCCATTTATGATCAGTGATAGTATCTTAGAAGTAAATGCCCTGGAGTACATTGAAGGTCACTCTTTTGGGAAACGAAAAAGGTTACATGGTCTATGAATTGTGAAATGAGTTTAGCTAGGTACCTGGTTTGGATTTTCTGTCTGTTTTTTGGAAGAGCAGACGTCCCTCCAGCTCCAAAGCAGGTTCTGATGCACCTCAGGCTTGCCAAATATCGCTTCATGGGATCGAAAAATAAATGAAGTCAGGATGCCAGGCCATGTCCGAATTGGCGGCTACAGCTACGGCTACGGCTTGAACACCGCGTCAAGTATAGGACGTCCTATAGCAACACCCTTAGCAACAACTGTAGCTGTAGCCGCCAATTCGGATACAACCCAAGAGCTCACTACAAACCTGTACCAATTAATACTGATGACGTCACAGTTTGTTTACCACTTTGCAGACGAATGGGAAACCATTGTGTCTCTGCTCAACTGTCGCAAATGCAATGCGGTAAACAAACCGTGACGTCATCAGTGCTGGGGGTCTATTCCTCAAGAGAAATATGTCCGTCTGAAAAACTGTCAAAGCCGAGAAAATATCTTCTTAAAACTTCCCAAAGCACCATTTCTTATTTCGATTACCGCAAACACCAAAATAAGCACTTCATAAACACGTACAAATCCCTGTGAAGACCTTAATCATTTTGGTTGTTTTCACCAAAAATGCGACCGCCCGAATTAACGAAATTGTAACAAAGTGGTTCGATGGTGTGTCTGTCCATGATTCGTACCTCCATGGTCTGTCGAAGACTTGTCTTGATTGGCGACGTTCGTTTTTGTTAACGTTATCGCCGATATCGCAATACGAATTACTCGAGAAGAGATATTTTGTGTCAAACAAACGTCTGGCTCTAAACGATTCGAGCCATATTCGTAGACTCGCCCAGTTCTCCGAGCCAGTCGATGTTGCGCCCTCTATTGGTGACTAATACAAAAAAATACAATCAATCAAGACTAGTCGAAGACTAATGGGTGGAACTGAACATATACGAAAGAGGTAAATAGTCTGGAAAAGTAGAACAAATCACATTAATACGCACCATCCATTATGAGGCTGGCAGCCAGGCTGATAATGTAGACTGAAAGCAGAGTTATCGTCGTGTACCATAGACGTGAGATATTGTACAGCTCAATCACAAAGGACCTGTTGAAAATGTCAAACTTCAGTCGGATTGTGCTTTGGATGATGCCTTTTTAGAATTTGGCACAAATGCTGCACACTTGTCATGAAGTAGTTAGTTGTAGGGCCATCACAGATTTGTCCTTTGAAAACAAATGTAGAGTAGTATAACAAGCAATGACAGCCATTATGAAATTAGAAAATTGCTTGTTCTGCCTGAGTTGTTATCAAAGGACAATTAATCTGCGATGGCCCTTTACCCAAATATCTTTCTCATGACATACTCTGACTGTGTGCCAAATTACATGTTTGTATCATAGGCACAATTCCCCCAAATAGTTCCCATAATATGCCCCACTCAAATTGTGACGCAGGGCATCTGAGTGACCACAAGACTCGGCACCAACCCTGTGCTTACAGGAGGTGGGGTGGGGGTGTTTCTTAAGGTATAGAAATAGTACTTGAGTGTTTTAATACAATGTTACAACAAGAAAGTTTGTAGTAGTGTGCCCTCTGTTGGCAATAATTTGGATGCTCATTATGCACAGGCATGGCGTCATTATAGACAAAGTTAAAGGTTAATAAACACGAAAGTAAAACAAGATGGCCGGCTGCGTATCGATAAATGGACCAATGGAACCCAACAATCGGTTTACCAGAAGCCAATACAGGCTAATTACGATGGGGTAGGGCACCAGACTATGAAAACGCTGACACAACCATATAAATGGTACCAGACCATGCTTATACCTTTGGGGGGAAATGAAAACCTTCGCGTTTCTTACCTCACGATTGGATGACATCATGATTTTAATAATTTCAATTTGGCGCTTTTTTTATAAACTTATTTTCCGCGATTTGCTTGCATACCTGGGAATGACATCCGGGACAGCAGCTGTGGAAAGATTGTATAATGACGTCATCATCACTGTCGTCGATGGGACATTTGTCATGGACGCTGCGGTTATGTTCTCGTCCAGGCACATTTCAGTGGAGAGGTCCAGATTCTTGGGCGGCCCCTGGTAGAACAAAGAGCCTATGAACAGCCAGATCCCTACGGCTGTCCCTAAAATGAACCCGATTAGAGTTCCCTGTGGTGATGGGTAGTTTGGGGTGGGGGAAAAGAAACAACTTGGTTTAGGGAAATTGTGTCTGGTATAGCGCCCTCTGTTTGCCAATGAGCAGTATTTTGAGTGATGTTTGAAGCTTTGCATGGTGTGGCTCATACGGAAAAACTATACATGTAGTAGTAAACTTGCGGGTACAACCATGTATAAAACTCTTTTGGGAGAAGTGCTGGCTCTGAGAAGAACCGGAGTGGTTGTACCCGCAAGTTTACTATAGTTGTTCTTTGTATAAATTATTTCCAGCTAACATAAGGGGAATGTTGACCTACTAGCAGCTGTGTGCCATCTTTTGGCAATAATATGAATGCTCATTATGCACAGGCATGGCGTCATAGACAAAGGTTAATAAACACGAAAGTAAAAACAAGATGGCCGGCTGCGTATAGATCAATGAAACCAATGGAATCCAACGGTCGGTTCACCAGAAGCCAATACGGGCTAAAAATACGAGGGAGACAGGGCATCAGACTATGAACACGTTAACACAACCATATTGATGGTACCAGACCACGCTTACCTTTGCGTTGGCTCGTCTGAAGAAGAACCCCAGAATAAACACGGCACAAACTGGGGAGTTCGTCACACCAATGAGACCAATGACTGCCTATACGACCAAACAACATACATTGAAGGTAGTGAATGTGGGGTTGTTCAAAATCAAGATTTGCAAACAAACATGTTTTTTTTATAGCCAACCTGTTTGTTTCCTGTAAACAATTCTTACCCGTAGTAAGTTACCCAGTTGTCCAACAAAAATAGTCACAGCAACGTTCAGTCCTCCGAACAGTACAACTGTCAAAAACAAATCCAAAAGAATTGTTAATTTGGGTTACAATCAAGCACAACTACCTCACACGAGGAGTTCACCCCCAGACAACCCAGCCCTGTAACAGCCTCCCTCCCTTTGAAAACATGGTTATATTTTAAAGGTATTGTACTTTGATAGCCATTTGCAGGCGCGGATCCTGGGGGGGGGGTGGGGGGCGCACGCCCCCCCTTTTTCATATTAAAAAAAAAAAAAAAAATAAGACGGAGAAAAGAAAAAAAGAGGGAGAGAGAGAGAAGGGAAGGGAGAAATGGGGCAACAAACTTCATTTATCATTTTGCTGCTTGGAATATTTTCACGCCCCCCCGTTTGGAAAATCCTGGATCCGCCCCTGATTTGCTAGAGTGTTCTCGAATGTGGAACTATTTTGTTCAATGGCAACAGCTTATGTTCAAAAATGGACTGTTTTGCCGCGATACTTCCTGATGGGATACTTCCTTCATTCAGAATAATCAAGCGTTCCAAAAAGCACACACCGAGCGTTCCAGAAAAGCACATCGAGCGTTCCAAACAGCACATCAAGCGTTCCAAAAGCACATGAAACGTTCTAACAATCACATCAAGCGTTCCAAATAGCAAATACATTTAACATTGACATGGTATGCTCGGTGTTCTTAAACGGAACGCTCCTAGCGTTTCCTTGTTTTAGATGCCGTCCACGGTAGTTTCCCGACCCGTCCGCTATCGTCAATTAGAAGACGATTTGGGGGGGGGGGGTTTGCTTACCAATTATTCTAGTGATCAAAAGGTACCTAGAGTCCGGCATATCCTTCCAGATTTTAGAAACAACGTGTTCTCCGGTGACCGTTGCTGCCGAGTTCAAAATGGAGGACGTGGTGCTACCAAGAAAAAAATGTGTAATGGATGAATACAGACATAGGACTTACAATAAGCTTTCTTTATAGTATGGTCGTGTACGAATTGACGGTTTCGGCAGTTTCTATGGCTGTTGTAGCAGGAGATTCTGTCTCCCCGGAGATTCTGCCCCCCCCCCCACCCCCATACGGCGAACTGTGTACTAACGTCTTCTGATATCGCCCTCTTTAGAATCAACCTCCTTTAGCCCATGTTAATTTCCCATTATGGGGGACAGAATCTCCGGGGGACAGATTTCCCTAGAACACCAGATCGCTGAAAGGTCCTATTCTTCGACGTTGATGTTGCAGTCAACAACGCCCACAGCCATAGCCGAAGTCGCTTGACTCGGATATGTCCTATTATAGTGTGGCTGGATTGAAGGCTAACATTAGCCTTTATACATGACACTTTGTAATCTAATTGAACCGTAAGTGACAGATTACACCTATCGGAGAGCACTAACCTGCACGAAACAGAGACTAGCAGCTCCGTACAACCAATGCAGTTGGCACGATGATGCAATGGGTGAATTTTTGGACGATAGGTGGCAGTAGACTTACCAGGTAAATTTATTGTTCTTGGTAATGTCCGCATGCTCAGAACTACGTAAACAAAGGAAATTTATCTGGTAAGGTCTGCTGCCACCTAGCGTTCCAAGTCTCCCATTCTAATGAGACTATTTAACTGCTAGAGAACTGCACTGCACGAGACAGAGACTAGCGTATCATTGACGATATCTACGAGCCGAACCAGGAACCAACTTTATAAAGCTTCATTACACTCAAATTTTGCTCAGCACAATTGTGATTACCAGAAGAGGTTACCAGCCAACTACCACGAGTATACCGTTCGCAACTGGTTCCCCGATTACTTCCACTTTAAAGCATCAACTGCCTTGAGCAATATTTTACTGCAAACCGCTACTATGTACCTGAGAGCAGCACTGCACAGACCAGAAACCAGGATCCCCGGAATACCTGGCAGATGCTGAAACGCTTCCAAGATGTAGTATGGTAAAAGCTGAAACAAAAATATATTGTATCACCAATATTAAAGGTGTCATAAATTGGTTATACCAAAAATGAATGACCATAAGAACTTTACGTGGTGAGCAGCTGTTGATAGTATAAACTAATTTTTAGAAAGGATTCCATTCGAAGTGAGATGGTTTGGATAATTTTTGTCACTCCAAAACATTTGAATCTGAGAAACATTTCTTAGGCCTAAACGAATTGTGTTCGTTCGTGAATGCTGCGGCCATCAAAGGTGCAGTTGATACCGGCTGTCAACTCGCTAAACGTGGATGGATTCGACGTTCTTGTGAGAACACACCGTGACATTTTTTTGCCGTTTTCTCAGCAAGTAGACACTGTATTCAGCTCAAACTTTCACATGAATCTTTCTTTATAATTGTACAAGTAAGCCTTACGTTGACAAAAACCAATCTATGACCCTACATTTAAAAGTGCATCATCCTTACTTTGGAAGTTTATCAAAACACCTTGAAAGAAGACTACCTCAAAGCTACACTTACCCCGTCCGGATCGCTAAGCTTTCCTGAAGAGATAGGATCACAGTCGACGTAGACGGCGTACATTGCCATTCCGGCCAAAGTGCATGCCCAATGATGTAAAGTGCAAAAACACTGGTTAAAATGGGTAATAAAAAGAGCAACGGTTTAAATAATTTTAAAAACCCTTCATGAAGAGCAGGGTAGACGTTTTTCTTGCATGCAGCAAACTGGGAGAGAGGTTGTGATAAGTGAATTATATAAACGAGGAAAGGGAAATGGGGTTGAACGAAGGGGAGAGGTTGAGGACGAGGGTGCGGAAAATGCATGTGTGAAGTACTGAAGCAAATACTTGTATATGTTTAACCATTAATAGATTGAAACATTTAAGGAAATATAAAACTAACTTACGCATGCGCATGCGCCTGCGTCTTACAGCTATTATACCGTTGCATTTGATGCGGCAGTACGGTCAGTAGAGTCAACCAGGTTAAGATACCACCAACAAAAACACTCCAGAAACTCACAAAGATCCGTGGATCGGGGTCGAAGCTGAATGATTATATGAAAGAAAATATTTGCATAAAATGTGATGCTACTTTGTATACTGTTGAATACTCTCTCCAGCAGACATAGACATCTGTTTGGATGAAAGTGTCATTACACCGTGACAATACAGAGTTATTATAATGCTTCTATTCACTGCTGTCCCCAATTCGAGGCTCTATACACGCAAATGGCTGACCTCGCAAAGGGCGAATAGGATTTCTAAACACTTCCTCGTTTTCCTTTTGTTGTTTGACAAAAATTGCCTTCCCTCATCCAAAGTCACTAGTTCTGTACGCCCCTAGCTGTGCATGAAGAAATATGTAAATGAGGGGGCATTGTCTAGTTTCCGCCACTCACATAATTTCATTGAATCTTCCACCTTCCACATTGGTCGTCCATACAGTAGCAAAGCCCAGCTTGATAGACGTCTGGACACCAGCCGCTATTAGACATGTAAACATCAATGACATCTGAAACACATCGGCCCACAACACAGCTTTCATTCCACCCTGTGGTAAACAGCGATGTTAAGAAAATCAACAACAACAATAGCAACAACACAAACAACAACAACAACTTAACATAAAAAACAATAACAACAACAACGACGACGACAACAGCAAACGAGACAACGACAACAACATCAACAACAACAACAACAACAACAACAACACAGTCCATAGGGTTTTACAGCCTTCGTAGATTCTTTACCCAAAAATCCTCCATTACTACTTACAATGACGGTGTAGAAAGTACAAACTGCAGATAGAATGATAGCAGCTGATGTTACACTCAATCGGGAACCGGTAACTGTTAAAATTGATATATATTATTATATTAACGTTATCCTACTGTCTAAAATAATTCACAATTCATTTGAACAAATATGTATAGGTAAGGAGTATACACAAAACATATTCAAACACTCACCATTCCTTTGCAGACAAAATGAATAAATAAACTACCATTTATTCAAAACAATCCGGCAAACGAAGAAGAAAACCTCTCCCCAAACCCCCCCCCCCCAAAAAAAAAAAAAAAAAAAATACAAAATATATATCAAAAAACCACCGACTGTCTATAATTCTTAACAGGTTCCAGTGTTATCAAAATCTATTCACAGTTAAAACAATACATGATACTTTAATACAAATACAAACAAACAACTACCCTCAACACCCAACATTAAAAACACCAACAAAACTAAACAAACCAACAGACCAAATGCTTATTAAAACACAAGTGCACCTCTACTGTGAGGACCTTGTGAATTGCTGTCGAATACTCACCCGTCGTTATAACCAAAGATGAGGCGCGTGTTGCAAGACCAGAAATAAATAACTAAATCAATAAAACAACAACAAGATTTAAATTGTCTTTTGGTCGGCCTTCAACAAGTTAAAATACATTCAAAACATTGTCTATGGAAACATGTTGTTACTCAATACAATATTATACCACTATATAGGCCTACATTTTGCATGAGTACATTTGTGGTTTTCCTTAAAGATACATATACAAATTAATTGGTCATGTTTTTGAGAGAAAAAAACACAAAAACAAAAGTAACTGTTTATTTTTCTTCACTGGATTTAGCGAACGTCCATTACTTGCTTATTTTGAATGAAAACATCGAAATCTTTATGCTGCGTCATTGGAATTGGGACAAAATCCTCCCACATCGAAATATCTTTTGGATGGAAATATTTCAAAAAATATTCAATCCGTATATATTTTTAAACCAAATTAACGTGTCAGGCTTTAGTTCAAGTTGGGATCATCGCACTGGGAAAACAAACAAAATGGAAATTGTCCCCTGTACTGATGACGTCATTGTTTGTTTGTTTACTGCATTGCTTAAAGGGGCTGTGAGGGCCCAATTTCATAGAGCTCCTTAAGCACAAAAAGTAGCTAAGCACAACAAAATTATGCTTACCAGAATAAGGTTACCAGCCAAACTACCATGTCACATGTACAATTTGTCACTGGTATCCTGCTCGTTTCTGCTAAGCAATAAATTGTTAAGCAATATTTTCTGCTTAAGCAGCTCTATGAAATTGGGCCCAGGCCTGTGATACGGAGGGAGTGCGCGCGCATGCAGTAACTGGGTGAGAGTTCATAATTCCATGTAACAGCCACAGGCCTGCTGTAGTCATGACGACACAGCCCCTTTAAGTCTTGTAACTGGGTACTGCTTTTTCGCAGTTGCGCAGAGACACAATGGTTTCCCATTCTTCTGCAAAGTGGTAAACAAACTGTGACGTCATCAGTATACTAAGGTATTATGTTGTCCTCGACAAAACAACTTACCATGTAGACATACCCAATGAGTAAACAACAAAACTGCACAGGCTTGTTAAATCGCATACCAATGTACTGGAAATGCATAAACAGATATGGAGGGGAAAAAACAGGGTTGCGTGAGTAATGAGTATTTTTAATAAGTGTGTTGGAGATACATTTTTACTGCTGTACTGTGAAATAAAACACTAAAAAGGAAACCAAATATTAACATTGAAAATGAATATTGACGGGTAATTATTTGCTATGATTGATTGATTGATTGATTTAATTTATTCGGATAAAAATACAGCAAGAACGTGCCAAAAATACATACACAACAACAGGAGAAAAGACAATGAAATAAGATAAACCAAAATAGAGCACAAGACAGAAATACTGCACAAAATTATCCAAGGATAGCCCCAAAAGCCAATAACTTAGACTTATTTCCATTGCTACAAACGTAGAGGTAATTACAATAGAATAATTTTTGTTCATTCTAGTTCAAAAGCATTTTAGTTCCAGTTCCCAAATAAAACAATACAGTCTGGTTCTCGATGTTATTTTGCTTTTCAATGAGCTCGCCCAGGCATACAGGAAGGTGGTTCGAATGTTTTCTACGAAAGTAAACGTTTTAAAAGTATTCTTTCCTCAATAGAGGGCGCCAGTGCAGTTTAATGGAGTCCTTGATTATGTGGAATTACTGCAGAGCTATCGTTATTTTAAAATTTATTGTTAAGGTTGGCGGAGTATACCCTTTAATCAAAAATTAGTCTTGGTTCAAAGACGCTTATGTTAACCTCGAAATTATCATCGCCAGTTCCAGTTCCTAATTAATGACACCACCTGATTCTCTCGATGTTATTTTTGTTTAATGAACTCGCCCAGATAGAGGCGGCTCGAGTGTCAAAAGTATTATTTCATCAATAGAGGGCGCTAGTGCATTTTAATGGATCTAACTAACGAAGAAATCATCGCCGAACCACAATTTTTAACTAAATAAAATATAGGCGTCTTGAAAACAAGACTAGGTCCAATACTCTCCATACCTCTTAAATACTGGTGAGTCGCAACTTGTAGAACTTAGGCATGAACACAAAACCAGCGATAGCCCCGCCGATGGTGAAGGGTACCATGGATCCCATGTACAGAAACACTCCGCGTAGGTAGGTCTCCGACACGCTACCTTGTAGGTAGACACCGGTCAAAAGGGTGGCTGTAAGGGACATTGACACCGGGAAAAATGTCATCTAGACAGGGGAGATAGGACACATACAATTTATAGCTCAAATGAAGAAGGTATTAAGGGAACATTTATTAAAAAATCACCGTGTTTGAGACACAACTACTGCACACTCTAAACACACTCTAAACTTCGGATCAAACTGTCCCAGAAATAGACCAGGCTCCCTGGGACCCGGAATATGGGTAAATTCTGACCCGGAGTGCAGTGGTTGTGGGTTCGAATCCTACCAAGCTAAACGCTGATTTCACAATGACAAGTATTGTCGTCTAGTTACTGAATCACAATTTATTGATTATTTTGTGTAATTCATATAACCATTATACGTTAAACCAATGTTCATATATGAGAGAGATTGGCTGTTGGCGTTTATATCCCCCATGTGGAAGCTTTACCGAGTTCCCTAAACAAACAAAATAATAACCGAACAGTGCCCTCAACCAAACTTCATTTCCACCAAAAAAATAAACATACTTTCCGGCTTGCCAGCATGAATTCTCCAGGCGAGTTGTTTTTTCTACTCTTGAACGCGTAGAAGATGCCAATGCCGGATGACGTCAGCAACATGGCGACGAAGACCAGGTAATCTGCCCAGTGGAACGAGGGTCTAGTATCCTCCATCATGATTGAAGAAAAGAAATGTCTACAAACAAACATTGTTTGGTTTCAGTTAGAATACTCAATTTAAAACACCATACAGATGAAGTACATGGCTAGAATACCACTAGTGGGTCTATGTATAATATTGTGTGTGCACACTATCACCGTTTGGTATTGGTCAACGTCATTCTGATTTATAGGCAAAACTATGAAGAAAGAAAGTCACCTATAAAGAACACTTCAGCTGCATACAGTGTCTACTTGCTGAGAAAATGGCAAACCCCCCAGAAAACCCCGTTAACCCTAACCCCATTAACCCTAACCCCATTAACCCTAACCATAACCCCATTAACCCTAACCCTAACCCCATTAACCCTAACCCCATTAACCCTAACCCCAACCCCATTAACCCTAACCCTAACCCCATTAACCCTAACCCTAACCCCATTAACCCTAACCCTAACCCCATTAACCCTAACCCCATTAACCCTAACCCTATTAACCCTAACCCTAACCCCATTAACCCTAACCCCATTAACCCTAACCCTAACCCCATTAACCCTAACCCTAACCCCATTAACCCTAACCCCATTAACCCTAACCCCAATAACCCTAACCCTAACCCCATTAACCCTAACCCCATTTACCCTAACCCCATTAACCCTAACCCCATTAACCCTAACCCCATTAACCCTAACCCCATTTACCATAACCCCATTTAACTTAACCCTAACCCCATTAACCCTAACCCAATTAGAACCCTAACCCCATTAACCCTAACCCCATTAACCCTAACCCTATTAACCCTAACCCTAACCCCATTAACCCTAACCCCATTAACCCTAACCCTAACCCCATTAACCCTAACCCTAACCCCATTAACCCTAACCCCATTAACCCTAACCCCATTAACCCTAACCCCAATAACCCTAACCCTAACCCCATTAACCCTAACCCCATTTACCCTAACCCCATTAACCCTAACCCCATTAACCCTAACCCCATTAACCCTAACCCCATTTACCATAACCCCATTTAACTTAACCCTAACCCCATTAACCCTAACCCAATTAGAACCCTAACCCCATTAACCCTAACCCCATTAACCCTAACCCTATTAACCCTAACCCTAACCCCATTAACCCTAACCCCATTAACCCTAACCCTAACCCCATTAACCCTAACCCTAACCCCATTAACCCTAACCCCATTAACCCTAACCCCATTAACCCTAACCCAAATAACCCTAACCCTAACCCCATTAACCCTAACCCCATTTACCCTAACCCCATTAACCCTAACCCCATTAACCCTAACCCCATTAACCCTAACCCCATTAACCCTAACCCCATTTACCATAACCCCATTTAACTTAACCCTAACCCCATTAACCCTAACCCAATTAGAACCCTAACCCCATTAACCCTAACCCAATTAGAACCCTAACCCCATTAAACCTAACCCTAACCCCTGTCAAACTAAGTTGACAGAAACTGTGTTACCATAAACCGGACACAAATAAAGTTCACTTGACACGAAATAAATTCCAAATCGATTCTTATTTAGCAATTTTATGGTATTTACAATATTTACAAATTGATCAGAATATAAACTAATATGATGGCTTCCATAATCTTGGGTCGCTGGTAATTGTGGGTTGTAACTTCAACACCCAAAAAAGGAACTTCTCGCAAATAGTTTAGCTTCTAAAATAAATTATCGTACTTTCTCTGAACCGTGTGTACTGACATACATAACTAATATAATTGAATAAAATAATTCCTCGTTTCTTACGATTGTGTAACGTTCAACTTACAGTAGGCAAACGTAAAACAAATTGTTTGTTTGTTTGTTTAGGTGATATTCGAGGGAACTCGGCAAACTCTCATAAGGGATATAAACGCCAAGCTGGCAACAGCCAATCTCTCTCATACAAAAATTGGTTATAATCTATGATTATGAATTGTACAAATCAAGAAATTATGATTCAGTAACTATAGACGACAATACTAACGTCATTGTGAAATCAGCGGTTAGATTGGTAGGATTCGAACCCACAACCTTGTGATTGCAAGTCATGCAGTCTAACCACTGGACCACGGCGACAGTGAACAATTGCTATATGCTGAAATACTGCCGGTTCGGCTTCAAGCATTAATTGCAATAGTTTAAATAAGATAATTTCATTAACAGTCTTTCGCTGTTCAACCTTCCTGGAAGGACCTCCGTCTTGAGGGGGTAACCTCGTCCACTGACTGGTAACTGTCCCTGTACCTGCCGTGGTCGTCCTCACGATCCGGGCCCAATTGCATAAAGCTGTTTTAGCAGAAAATTCTGCTCAGCAAATTTCTTTGCTAAGCAATGAGTGGGGTACCAGTCACAGCAATGGTAACTGTATAGTATTTTGGCTGGTAACCTATTTTTCAAGAGTTTTAGAGTTTTCTGTGCTTAGCAAGTTTTTGTGCTAACATGCTTTATGAAATTGGGCCCTGGTCGGAATTGGGCACTGAGGGAGTTATCGTATATCCAGGGGTAAATGGTCATCTATAAATGAAATTAACCAAATTATCTAATACTAGGGGTTTTTCAAAACCAATGCACATCAATCAAATACATCGTTATTGATTATAGTTTCGTTACAACTTCATACACTTTCGTTGGCAACGTTTTCGATACATCTCTCTAATTCAGGTTTTTGAGAGAATTATCCCTATCACTTAAACTATAAGTAAAATGGAACCAAATCATCAAACACTTGAGTTATCACTTAACAGCGATAAGTAATTTTGCCACTATAACTTCATAAACTTTGTATAATAGGCGTTTCCACACTTCTGAACATTTAGCATTATGAGGGATTTATCCCCATCATTCAAAGGCATACATTAAAATCAAAGCCATTTGTAGTTTTAAACTTTCGTAAAACGTAATGAACTTACGGTTATTGGAGGGGAGATAGCTTCAGGCTACCATTGCCGCAGAGATTGGTCAACATCTGACGTTATTAAAACTGGCTCTCGTACCTAGTACCCAATACCTATACGGTGGCTGTATCCACTATAGCCTGTTGGGTATGGTTGGCAACCTACACTTCTCACAAGGCACGTCCTCTCTCTCCCAAGCTTCTTTCTCTTTAACATTCACAACTCAGTCTCACATTCCACATTAACTCTCTTTACTCAACTTCTTTCATGAATAAACACAAAAGCCTTAACCTAAAAAAAGGGGGGGGGGGCTACGAAATACCATGACCATTGTTAATTATGGGTGACGCGCACGTAATGCATTACTAAAAGTGGGTTAAACGGGGGGGGCGTTTCTTGCGCAGTCGAATCTGGTAACATAGAAAGGAAATTGCGGGACTTCGCAAAAGATAGTGAACTATGTGAAAACCGCCGGGTGTAGAATCTAAACTATGTTAAGTTGAAAGAAAAGGAACATTTTAGGAATACGCGAATCGACTCTGACAACCCCATTAACCCCTAACTCCATTTTACTTAATTCTAGCCCTAAACTCGTTTACCCTTATACACTAATTCCATTCTACCCGCTGCGGGTACCAACCGCGTCTTTGGCCGTAGCATTCGCGAACGGACACCAACCCTCAGAAATCTGAGATGAATCGTTTCTCAGATTCAAATGGTTTTTTTTTTAAATTAATTTCTCATCAACGGGGGCATTTCAGACGAAATATTTTCACAGGATGCCTTCTGTCATTATACCATTTTCATATTAAAGGCCCTGTACACTATTGGTAAGATCGAAAATCACAATGTTCACAGATTCACACATAATTTACATGATTTAAAGTAAGTAATGGTTGAAAGGGTTCCTTAAAATATGTCTGCCTAAAATGCTATCGTTTCTGAGAAATGAGTCAAACACTAGTTTTAATCACGCGCGATATTTTGAACAAAAAACAGAAAACACATAAGGTCTCTTATTTAGCTCAAACTTTCACAGGTTTGTTTGTTCATGCATATGTTGAATCACATAAAATGTGGACACTGATTTTGAGCTGTTACCAAAAGTGAACAATACCTTTAAGAGGCTTGCGGATAAAAATTACACAAATGGGTTTTTCGGAGACAGTACCTAAGTATGACCCTACCTTTAAAACGAATTTTAAAGTTCAACCGCCTTTTCAAAACTAAAAAACGTGCAGTGATACATATCTAAACTTAAGTTTTTCGATTTTATGTGGGTTGTTCGTGGGTCCGTTGGGTTGAGCCTATCACATAAAAACCCATAACAAGAGTGATAACTTCCAAACGCCAAAGCGGCCACCCTTGGGGTAAGCGGGTAAAATGCCGTTTTGTCTATTGGGGGGGGGGGGGGGCAAGGGTCCCGCCTAGGCCCGCGACCCAGGCAGACCCTCACCCAGTGTGCCCTCTCGATCCTCCTTGTACCACAGACCGAGTCTGACCGGGCACCTGGTGGGGAAATCACAAGTTTTAGTTTAACTGAGGGTTCTCCTCCGAATGCCTCAAAATCCGTACTCTGCCGTCTTCCTGGAGGACTCCGAGTCTGACCGGCCACCTTGTTGGGAAAGGAGCTCCGCAGGCCCCCATGAGAGTTCTCCTTCGAAGGCCGGGGAATCGGGTGTTTACTTGTTTGTTATGTTTGTTGGGGTTGTTTGTTATTATCTTGTTGGGGTAGGCCTGCGCTACGTTTGCTTGTTTCCTGTCTGTTTACCACTTTCCTTTCTTGTTTCCGCTAACTTTGTTGAAAGGAAGCTTGTGCTTTTCAAAATGTATAGAATTAAAACACGTCACTTTAAATTGCTTCATTGCCACATTCCCACCGAACAATTCTGTACAGCCTGAGAATGTAGACCCCTCTTTTGACCTCATCGAGCTAGCCAAACAACGAGGCTCGGGGTAAACGCATGAATAACATAAATGTATTATGTTACTGCTATTATGAAATTTATTTGTTATTTCTACGTCGAAGTAGAATAAGCTTCTAGTAAAAAAAAATTATATCAAGCAAACGAACTGTGCCGGTTGTCTGGTAACCTTAGTGCAGGTGGTCTTTAAACGGTGGTCTATCTTGGAAAACTGACAATTTAAGAAAGAAAAAATGGAGGAAACTGACAGTATTAAAGGCACTGTACACGTTTGGTAATTACTAAAAATATTTATTAACATAAAAACTGACTTGGTAACGAGCAACAGAGAGCTGTTGATAGTATAAAACATTATGTGAAACGACTCCCTCTGAAGTAACGTAGTTTTTGGGAAAGGGGTAATTTCTCACTAAAATAATAAAAGACTTCTTGCAAGAAGCCTTTTATTCCATCTGAAAGCACACAAATTTGTACACGAGTATTTTTTCTTTCAACATTTTCTTGCAACTTCGATGACTTCAATTGAGCCCAAATTTTCACAGGCTTGTTGTTTCATGCATTATGTTGGGATACACCAAGTAAGAACACTGGTCTTTGACAATTACCAAACGTGTTCAGTGCCTTTAAGAGGGTTACATCATGCAATGGGTGGAGGACGAGAAAACACCAACTATACACGTTCAAACGGACTTATTTCGAGTAATAGACTAAAATGTACATGTTGCCTTGGATCGGACGAGTTGGTCTAAAAAAGCGTTTGTAACCGTTTGTTATAAAATGATTGATTTGTGGAACACAAAACCCCCAAATAATTATACACGTGTCTTTCTTTGTTTATTATTATGCTCTGGCGTTTGTTGACCAAATTGGCCCTTAAAGGGTTTGTATACGTTTGGTAATGACTCTGAAAATTAATGGCAATAAAAACTTACTTGGTATAAGAAGTACAGCAGCTTCTAATAGTATAATGCATTTTGAGACACATTTCACTTCGAAGTACTGCGGTTATGGAAAAAGATATCACTTTTTATCCCCAAATATTTGAATCTGAGAATCGTTACTGACAGTAACGTTTCTCAGATTGTGTATTCCAATTGCAGATTATTATACTTGCGTGGACATCACCGCTCCAGATTTTCGGCAATGTCTCAAAAACGCTACTTGAAATGAAGTTGTCACAGGTTAGTTTTATGGTGAATATCTACAACTACATAGGATTGAAACAAACAGTGGGTTTCAAATAGCATGCAGTACTGTTATTTGGGTACAATGAATATGAATATTGGTATATCGGGGACAAAGAAGTGACAAAAACTCACCAAGTTTTAGATCGGTGACGAGAAAAAACCTCGCTTCTGAAGCGGTGACGATCCAGCCGGGATCTGAGCAAAATCTGCCCGGGAGGTCTATAAGTGTCGACAGTGCAGTGATTTCTTAAAGGCACTGTACACGTTTGGTAATGACTCAAAATATATATTAGCATAAAAACTGACTTGGTAACGAGCAACA
This sequence comes from Plazaster borealis, assembly GCA_021014325.1. Lineage (NCBI taxonomy): Eukaryota > Metazoa > Echinodermata > Asteroidea > Forcipulatida > Labidiasteridae > Plazaster > Plazaster borealis. The sequence goes on along the minus strand of CM037464.1, from coordinate 14,341,783 downwards.
GAGAGCTGTTGATAGTATAAAACATTGTGAGAAACGACTCCCTCTGAAGTAACGTAGTTTTTGAGAAAGAGGTAATTTCTCACTAACACATTAAAAACTTCTTGCAAGAAGTTTTTATTCCTACATCTGAAAGCACACAAATTTGAACAACAAGGGTGTTTTTTCTTTCATCATTTTCTTGCAACTTCGATGACCAATTGAGCCCAAATTTTCACAGGCTTGTTATTTGATGCATATGTTGGGATACACCAAGTGAGAACACTGGTCTTTGACAATTACCAATTGTGTACGATGCCTTTAACAATGCCGTTACACAATGATGTTCTAATCTAGGTTCCTGGTTTGCCAGCCACTGAAGCATATAACGAAATCCCATTTCTGTATTTATTTTAACAGCACCAACTGTCATAATTCGTTTAAATATATATATATATATATATATATATATATATTTAAAACAAAAATTGAACAAATTTTGCAGCAAAAATCGGGCTTTGCAGTAAAATTACTCTTTTGTGTGTGAATTCGTGATGCCATTGAATGTTTTTGTATTCACTTTTCGAGAGTCATTTCTCAAAATGTCGACCGTAAAGGCTGGGTTCGATTTCCGGGTTCACCAAAATTGAGGGGAAAATGAAACAAAAAGGCCCTCCGGCTATATAAACATTGTTTGCGTTTGGTCCAAGGAAAGGCGGTGAAGCATGATATGAAAGTCTACAAAATGTGTGTTAAAAACACGAACCATTAATTTGGTGTCTATACGTTTGTTCAATGCTAGCTGCTTGGTGCATGGGCCATTTTACAAAGGAAAATGTGATCTTTCTTTTGCATGCTGTGATAAAACGAAATAATAATAATAATAATTATAATAATATTAAATGAAATATGAATAACATAAATACAAAAAAATAAACAATAAAACAAAAACACAGTATTAACAATAATAAATACGGGACACTTACTCCTTTACACAAACTTCACACACGAGAACATTTTGATCATTTTTCAAATGTGGTTTATTTTTCGATGTTATTATATGCTTGATAGAAAAATATAAGATACAAAAAAGTTAATATCATTGTTTAAACATGCTTCCAACGTGAACGGACGTGCTCTAAATTATTTGTTTGTCATCCTTGAAGGGGGTTGTCCCTTGGCGTAAAGTGGAGTAATCCATCTCAAATTAATTGTATTATTTTTTTTCCATCCTGACACCATCTTGAAAGGGTCAGTTCCCTCGGCGAAAAATGGAGTATTCCATCTCAAACCGCGGCTTATCTGCACAATAACACACCCACAACAAAATAAATGAAATAATTAGAATAATATTTTTAAGATTATTATAATCTGCTAGCTCTCAAGAAAAACAAGATTAAAATTATAATCTTTCAAATTCAGAAACCAACCAAATATTCTTCACCTCTGTTGCAATTATTGCCTCAATGAAAATGTTTTATTTTATTGTGTAATTTTGTGTAGGAAACAACCCAGGAATTACACAAATGCAGGAGGGTCCACACTAGTTACTGGCTTCCCAGTAAGCCAAGAAGTTTGATTGGCAGGTGGGGGGGGGGGTGGGTGTCTTGGAAACCCCGAGAACCTAGCGCAGGCTGTCAGTAAGACATCTGGAAACCTGCTTCAAAGAACAGATGGATCCACTTTATCAGAGGGGTAGATCTGGGTAGGTCTGTATGTCTGTAACACTGTTTTGTGCACAAAGTATATGAGTGAAAATATTTTTCAGCCACTCAAAAAAAAACCCCCAAAACAACAACAAACGCAACTCTGGGACCCGATTCCGTCTAAGATATGTGGAATGGTCCAGTCTATGATATCAAGGACTTTGACCACCAGGGCATTGCACTTTGGAGAAAACAGTGAAATTAATATTTAAAAAATGTGCCATGACCTAGTGGACCAGCACTCACTACGGGTTTTAAAAGCTTCAGAACCTAAAAAGAAACTGACTCACCAAAAATTTTCATTTCGACCAATCCTTTGGACTGAAATCCGCTGCGTTCATAGAAGGGTTTCAATGTCTCTAGACATATCAGGGTAACTCTGTTCACTTTGATGAGATTCTCCTCAATGTACTGAAGATATCGCTTCATGAGGACCGTGCCAATACTCTGGGGAAGTTTGAAAGTACAAGACATGAATGCAACGATACCGAAACAAATCTTAACCCATTTCTACTTAACTACAGGGTTTCCCGAAGAACACACAAACACCGTGAAACTGGAAAACCAGGAGTTGGACAATAAGTTAGTGCCTTGTCTATACTCTTGTTTTAAGTGGTATCAAATTATTATTATCATTACATATTTCTGGTAATGAAACCAAGGATGCCTCATAGCTGAACTTAATCACTGTAGCTCGCAAGCCGAGGAAACCTGTAAACAAGGGTGCTTGCTTCGTGAACCAGAAACACAGGGGTTAACCCCAACTCTTCCATCAAGATTAGTGTTCTGGGTTCTTTACAACTTACGGGGTACTTTACACAATAGAACAGTGCTACCCCACAAGGTTTTGTTTGTTCTAGTGCTACCCCAAGGAGGATTTCTTCAGAAAAGGGAATAATAGAACAACAATGGAAGTACCCCGTAACTGCCATATGTAAGGGTGCCTGTGTTGGCGATGGTCATGTCAACATGCCACATGTGGTGAGCCACCATTGCAGATTGCCCGTTTACAGGCAACTGTTTCACGGAGTCCGTTGGGGTAATGGTTCGATGGCCCCAGGCAAAAGGTTAAATAAATGAGATTATTGAAATGAGAACTTACTTTCCCTCTGCTGTCCTGGTCCACCACAATTGAATGTACGCCCACCATTTTGCCCTTTGGTTCATGAGTGTAGAAGCAGCTCTCCCTGTATCTAGCCTCACATGACTGTGTTCCACACATTCTCTAATAGTTTGGGGTGAACAAAGACGACGGGATTTGAACCTGCGACCTCCGGTTTTTACATGCCCGTGCTATACTTGATTTAGCTTGGTGTGCTGCATATTTGGAAGCACAGGCTGTATACTCCCAAAGGAGCTGAAATGATTTAAGGAATGAAATAAATGGCCCAGTGACAAGGGGTAATAATGTTGGAGCGCCATGAGTGTCACTAAGTGAAGGATTTGAGTGCTATAAGAAGCCGCAATTATTACTATTATTATAATACCCGTAAACCTACTCTGTTCTTAAATCTAGACTTACGGCAACTATGTGGCCGTCCTCGTAGTAACCCCAGCATAGCTCTGGGGCCTCTCTGTGCCACAGTTCTACTGTTTCTTTTGGGAGCGCTTCACCTTCAGGGAAACCTGTAAATATAATAATCCGAGATTTATCCAAAAATTGAATCTCCTGTTGCATTCAACAGGCCTGAAATTGTATGGAGGCCACAGCCTCTGTTGCCCAGGTTTTTGGCCTGTGTGCCCCTTCTAAAGTTTCCCACAGACTTCAAGATTTTCTAAAGTATGCCTGACCTGTGATAGGCCGGTGTCACAGGGAAATCTGTCCCCCGGAGATTCTGTCCCCATACGGGAAATTAACATGGGCTGGAGGAGGATGATTGAAAAGAGGGCGCTATCAAAAGAAGTTTGTACACAGTTCGCCGTATGGGGGGACCAAAATCTCCGGGGGGACAGAATCTCCTGCCACACCGGCTCCAGTCCATCTGAATCCTTTGCTTTGGCACTTGGATATAGAAGGATTTGGGACTGCACAAAATAATCAATGGTGTGCTTTATTACTGGCTTCTCCATATTCTTACCTTGCTGTTCAAACAAATTTGATTCACGGACTTCTTCTGGCTTCATCATCCGTATAAAAGCTGCACTCGAGGACATTTTCTCACCGATGATGAATATTGTCCAAATCTAATCAAGGTGCTTTGACAAATGTTTCAAAAATATCTTGGCCACTGGCTCCAAGGAAATCCGTCTTATTTGCATCTACACTCTAGAAGAATTATTGTAGTTGAGTTCAGATATTGTTAGTAACAGGTGCTAACATGTCTGGTGCCTTGTAAGTTTGTTTCTTTACTTCGCAATCAGAAGAGCTGAAAGTTCTGTCACTTTAAAAGGCTGTCCCCTCAGCACGATAAAACCCTAGTATCCCTATCTATGGAAAGGATTTAGTGAAGCGAAAAAAGAAAGTGAGTTGGAGACTCAATATTATGCAATCAAAACACCAACTCCAAGGCAATGTATCTACAGTGTATAGCGTAAATTGGATTCGAAGCAATTCGACGATTGGATCATCTCCTAAATAACTTGTATCGCTCTAGATGCAGTTTAGTTTTATTCTAGAAAGTACAGACCTCATTAGTTAAAACATTGTCTGGTTTATTGAAACATTCAAAGTAAGGTAATTGTGGTCATTGGATGTTTCGTTCACATGGACGTGCTTATGTAAACAAACAAATAAAAATGGACCGTGGCCCGAAACTGCCCATTGATGACCTGTAATAACTCTAGACTCTCAGGGGCCATTCAGAATAGACAATGTTAAACAATTTCGACTTTTGTTCAAAATTGTGGGTGGGTGGGTAAAAAGAAATAACTGAAAATCGAAATTCAGTTTTTGTTTAAACAAATTACATGTACATATATATTAACAAACAAAAAAGAAGAAGAACAAATACCAAGCTGGTCAATTTGATTCCTGATTACACTACAAAGTTGTTTGTTTAAGCCCGGAAAAGACATGAGTTTTTGACTGGCATACTCCATTCACACAGGTGAAATGCGTCCCAAATACATAGTAACCTCCTTTTGTTAAAATAAAATTGTATTTTCCTACGAGATACAAATTTATTTATGTGTGACAACAAGACTATATGCCTATAAACAATTCTGGTCATAAAACCTTTATTATTCAAAATATTAATCATACGTTCCTCTTGATTTGTCCGCACCCCTCCTTAAAACATGGTTTGGCTCAAAAGTGTGCTCATTTTATGTAAATTAGGTATCCCGTGACCCTAGACTCTTCCTTCTGATTGGTCGAGAGGCCCTAAATCCACTGGCGGAATTACCTGGTTAGACCCGTTGCACTACTCCCTTCAACTGGACATGGAATATTCCATGTCAAACCATTGCATAGGACCTGTGCAGGGATAGAGAGCAAACAGAGAGCTTGTGACAAGTTCACATAAGGACCATTTTGTCAACAAGAGGCCCATATTGCATGGTGCCCAACCAAAAAAAATTTGAGCATGAGCACCACCTAATATTGACCACTAATTGACAAACTTGAGCGAACTTGGCCATGGTGTTTTAAAGGCACTGAACACGTTTGGAAATTGTCAAAGACCAGTGTTCTCACTTGGTGTATCCCAACATATGCATAAAATAACAACCCTGTGAAAATTTGACAATGATGAAAGAAAAAACACGCTTGCTGTACAAATTTGTGTGCTTTTCAGATAGAAATAAAAACTTCTTGCAAGAAGTTTTTATTATTTTAGTGAGTAATTACCTCTTTCTCAAAAACTACGTTACTTCAGAGGGAGTCATTTCCTACAATGTTTTATACTATCAACAGCTCTCCATTGCTTGTTACCAAGTAAGTTTTTATGCTAAAATTTGTTTTGAGTCTTTACCAAACGTGTACGATACCTTTAAGGCCAAAGTTCAAGATTGATAATTTTATTTTTCATAACTGATTACTTTCAACGTGAAAGTTCACTGATTATAAAATTTGAATCAGTACCAATTCTCCAGAGAATTTTGTTTCCTGAAACCATCTCAACTCCTTTGGAGTATGCAGCACCGGCAGCAAAAAGCAGCTTACTAACTCTTCAGATCAACAATCTCTACCCTCAACAATTCACTCCCGGTTGATGAGAATATACAATGTCAGTTGGGGTGTCTTGCCCCATGAAGGCAAGTGTAACGACCGGGATTCAAACCCACACTCCGATGACAAGGGTATCAGAACTTGAGTTTGATGCTCTAGACCGCCCGGCCGCACCCGCTAACCATAGTTTCACAAGTTGGTTATATGGTGCGTTTACTGAAAAACTAGAGGATTGGAATGAATTTAATGTCAAGAAAAAACAATGGTGTTCTTTCCCTTTAATAATCTGAAATATTTGTAATTCATTTGTAATTATTTTTCGACCTTATAAGAGTCTTTCTCAAAGGCCGTTAAGAAAGTTTCTGATAAGGTCCAAACCAGGGTCGAAATGTTGGGTCATTAATACAATTGTTTCCCTGTTAAAGGTAGGGTCATAGATTGGTAAATACTCCAAAAATTAATGACCATAAAAGCACTGCAGCTGTTGATAGTATAAATTATTTTGAGAAAGGATTTTGGAAAAATGTTCACCCCAAAACATTTGAATCTGAGAAACAATTCATGCATGAATTGTTTCACAGATTTCTGTGGGTTGGTATCCGTTCGCGATTGCTGCGGCCAGAGATGAAGTTGGTACCCGCTGTCACCTCGCTAAACGTCAATGGATTCGACATTCTTGTGAAAATACCTCAACAGCTCTTTACTGTTTCCTCACCAAGTAGACACTGTATTCAGCTGAAACTTTCACATGTGACTTTTAGTGTATCTTTCTTTATAATTGTGCCTAAAAATTAGCTTTATGTTGACAAAAACCAACCTATGACCCTATTTTAACGACACTAAAATGATTCAAAGGATCAAGAATAACAATTCTGACATACCATGAACAACTTCAGAAAGGCCGCGGCACTGGAATCCAACTCCTTCATAAAGCACTTTGAGTTCGTCGTGGCATATAAGGGAGACTTTGGTCACACTGTCTAAATTCTCTCGAACGTGCTGGAGTAAATGCTTCAGTAGGGATGTAGCTATACCCTGAGGTTGAAATAACAAAGAGGTGAAAAGAAATCGTGGATTTTGTTTGTAGAGATTAAAGTCTTAAATTGTTTTCCTTTGGTCATGATAGATTTAAAGCTTCAATTTTGTTAATTCTTTTTGTTTAATTAACAATTTGGCCGTTACACTAACAGAGCTGCCAACATTTACAACTTGCAATCAGGGAGATATTTAGAATTACATTCAATATAATAGGGAAACAGTTTCCATAATCAGGGAGATTTTCAAATTTGATTAGTTTATTTTCAGGGAACTTTCTGAAGAATCAGGGAGAGTTGACAGCTCTGCACAGCAGTGTCCTGGACCAATTAAATTAGCCCATTTTTTATAAATTTATATTGGTCACAACACATCATGTGACCCTAAAATGACCTTTGTGAAAGTTCAAGTTGTGAACCAAAACAAAGTTTGGGAAGTCAAGATTGAACTTGTGTTTGCCTTGACTGCAGTCATTGTTTCGAGAGTTTTTTTCTGCAATTCAAGAATGAAGTAAAAGTGTAGCCTTAACACTGCATCCTGGGAGGACCAGGCAGGGTACCAGGCAGGGGACCGATCAATACGGAGGTAACTGCTGCACAGAGAGACACTGACAGCTTTGAGAGCAATCGTTTACCTCAGGCAGCCGCTGAGCGACAGATGGAAAGGAGAGGGAACAAGAAAGCCAACTTCATCCAACCCTCCCTTAAATGACTACCACCTTCGACATTTGCCTGCGAGTCAGTTGCTCACGAATCGGACTTTTGAGTCATCGTCAGAGTCACCTGAGGCAACTTCTCCCTCAACCGCAACGACTAAACTTGTGTATTTTCCTGCAGAGAACATCTTTCTCCTCAAGGGATCGCCTTCTAGTTTAGTATAATAGTTAGTTGAGGCTTAAAATGCATGGTGTTACAGGTAGGTTTACAGAGCTGCCAACATTTGCATCTTGCAATCAGGGAGATTATGTCCAACAATCAAGGAGATATAAAATAACATTCAACATAATGGGGGGGAAAGTTTCCAGAATCAGGGAGATTTTCAAATTTGTACAATCAGAACATGGAAAGATTGGTTTATTTTCAGGGAACTTTTTTGCAGTATCAGGGAGTGTTGGCAGCTATGTAATTAATACAGGGTACTGCTAGGGTTGAAAGAAAACAATTATTTGACTCCAAAAACCATTTTTTTTCTTTCTAGAATCCATTGAATGCAAAATATACATGTTTTGTTTTACCTGTCTCTGATACTCTCGATCCACAGCCACCGAGTGCACACAGACCAATGTGCCCTCTGGTATATGTTTGTACATAGACTCGTACGTTAACTTATCACCCAATGCCTTTGTGCAACAGATCAACTGTAGGTGAGTGAAAAAAATAAATCGTACCAAAACGTTTCAACCTACTGTGCTAGCATACGATATCATGTAGTGAATGCTTCCACACAGCACAGTCAACACTCCTAGTTTCTGACCTTTCAAAACCATCCACATAATTTTGATAGGTTTTTTTTAATGCAATTTTGGCTAGCACAACTGATTTATCAATGACAATGGTCCTTTTAAAGCATTTGTATTTACGATTGAACTTGTGCAGTGAAGGTCGCTGGTACTTTCACAAACAAAGGTTGACAAAACTTCCACCTGTGCCAGTGCACAGGAAAAGTCAATCCTGTTAAGCCAAGTGTGACGCAATTCCACTGTGACCCAATGACCACTTCACACAAACTGGCTCCACTGATTACCAAAAGCCCATTGAGCTAGCATTGAGCCAGGCCTAGAATTAAACGGAGGCCACAGCCTCCGTGCCCTGGCTCTTGGCCTGTGTGCCCCTTCAAAATTTTCCTGTATAGACTTTAAGATTTTCAAATGGAAATGCCCTTTGCAAAATGAAAATGGCCTTGCCCTCTCAAAAATGAAATTCCAGGCCTGTTGAGCTAGTTTTTCATTGGTAATTTATGTGCGAGAACAGTTCAATAAATGGTTTTGGCTTTTACATAATGGAGTTACATCTGAAGCATGTGGTTAAGTGTCTTGCTTAAGGACACAAGTGACACGACTGGGATTCGAACCCACACTCTGCTGATCAGAAACACCAGAGCTTGAGTTCGGTGTTCTTATCCGCTCGGCCACGACACGCCACACCATACATTCTTTAAAGACGAAAGGTCTTCTCAGGATTAAAAGTTCCTGTCATAAGAAATGCTTTTGAACGATGAAATGGGGGATTTTTTTAGGGTAAATTACACACAACATATTTTGGAGCTGAGAGTAGCAACAACAACAAATTTCTTTTTAATTACACAAAAAACATTGAGAAAACCATATAGAGTGCTCCAGATTGCACAGTAGGACTTTTAAAACCAAGATAAACACTAAGTAGAAAACATTCAAAAGACCTTGTTTCAATTCAGCGTACTTCGGCCAAACATCCAACAATGTGGGTCCAGAATGCCCTGGGGAGAACCCTTCACATGGTTTACCACGTGATATCATTTCCGGCACCTCAAGTCTCACTTTACAGCAGTGACTAGTGAAAGCGGGGGATGTTTTTTAAACTTACCCCAATTAGGCGACTGTCTTTAAAATAACCCCAAAACAGCTCCGGGGCTTCTCTTTGTCTGAATTCTAGTGTCTTTTTTGATGCTCCTTCATCGCTTGTGAAACCTGAAAACAAAAGAGCAAGGAATTAATAAATAACTTAACCATTTAGCGCCAGGAATTTCAAAAATGTTTCCGTGCTCAGGGCCGGACCGGATTTTTGTTCAGTACGGAATTTTTTTTTGAAAATATCATTGCCACAATGAAACCCCTACTAAAGAAGTAAAGTCACCAGTCCATGACGTTTACTAATGCACATGTGCGATGACAAACTGTACGACTTTACTTTTCCAGTTGGTAGGCTTTTGTCAAGGTGGTACTCATCACAAACAGCACCGCCACAGCAACACAAAAACATGGAAACAGCACGCTGCAACAACTCGAAGAAGACTAGATCTAGATAGAAACTATTGCTGCGAGTTTCAGCGAGTTGAATCAGCGCTCGTGATCGTGCCAATCATGGCACCGACGATGTTTAGTTGAGTGAGTGTCAGCTCAGAGATTTTTCATAAAATTACACCAAATGTAATTTTTGGCAATGGAATAGGTGAGGTAGGGGGGAAAATTTCGGCCAAAAAACGCGGGTTGCTGTTTGAAAATTATCTCACCTCCTGATGCTAAGAATGATCCTAGTGCCAAGAAGCGGAGGGAGTCCAGCATATTGGCACTATTTATGGGTCTTGGGAGAAAGTACAAATACCACTGGCCCTTTTTTGTGGGACAAACAAAGCATTCGATTTGCTAGTGCTGGTGTGCGCCCAGAAAATATTGTAACCCTGTCCCTAGTTGCTAGTGTTACCATGGTTACCTGTGTTCAATGATGAAGGCCGGAATTATATGGAGAACTGAGACAGAAAATATTGAACTAACAAAATAATGATTTATTTGGATTTAATAAATACTAACCACTTAATCACAAGAGTATCAGACAACCATAATAATAATAATAATAATAATAATAATAATCTAAGCACTTATAATATGATAAAATAGAATTAGCTGTTGCAAACTGCTCACCAACCAAAAGGACCTATGGATAAATGCAAAAAATAGTTAATGGCCTGATGTTTCGACCCTAGCAGAGTCTTTCTCGAAGGCTAAATGACAAGACAACACCGATGAACAGGTATATTAGTGTAACAAAAGCAGTCAAGTGGAAATTTCTACATAAATAGAGGCAGAGAGCAAACAGACAAGGCAAGGGGTAAACAATGAATAGGGAAACAGACTGAGAGTGGGCGCGGGGTTGGAAGGAGGGGGCTGGTCTGACCACAAGAGGTTGGAAACACAAAGGACAAGATCAAAGGTGGGAAGAGGGAGAACAAGTAATCAATTATAATATGGTGTTCTTTTTATGCAGAAAAGTACCACAATGCTTTACAACAATAAATTAATTACAACAATCAACAATTAACAATGCAAAGGAATGAAAATGAAATAAGTAGCATAGTAATAAAGCAAATAAGTCTGGAAAAGGTGAGTTTTAAGCGATGTTTTGAATTCAGTAAAACAAAAAAGTGAAATTGCATTATGACGTATTTGATAAGGAAGATTGTTCCAACCATCTTCCTTGGAAGGTCTCCCACCATGCATCCTGCAGTCAAGGTTGAGGCTAGTCTAGATGTAGTCCGAGGTTAGGACAAAGTCCAAGTACAATGTTTACACTCAGTCACATACGTAGTTCATGTCAGCAGTCACCAGGTCATTGATCAACCTCGTCCCCAATGTGTGTCGAGCAGTACGAGGTTGACCGCTCTCTACCTGGTATTGGATCATTTGCATTAAATCCAAAATTTTTGGATACGTATGCAAATTAGAATAGTCTGGCTGAGAACATGGTGAATACTGAATGAGTACAACTTTTACATGTTTACGTTAGACTTTGGTACACCAGTCATTGTCCAATCAGGGTCAAAGTTAGCCCGAACATCTGACACTTCGACGCTCGTGAACAACGCCAGATAGCGGCCTTGAGCCAATGGAGGGATCCTGGTAGATGTACCTTTGACCTTGCATCCATTCACACAGAGATTCGTAGTCATGCATTACAATACATTGAGTATTATAAGCAACATTACATACACAGACACGCGCGTGCATTGTATCCAATGAAATCATTGGGTCTGTAAAACAAGTCCTGTCTATAACCTTGCGGATAAAGACAGGGGACCAGTCTAGGTCGAAGTAAGGAGTTTCCCTCCCAGGGTTTACTATTGTAAACATGGTTGGAATTGGAAATAAAGTAAACAATGGGGACGAGGTTGGTCATTGATGTACTGACTGTGAGTGTGAGTAGTGGTAGTTCCCAGACCCTGTCTAGTCATTGTCCGTCATGTGCTGTAACCCCGTTTTTATACAATTACTATAATTTTAATACGGGAGAATAAAAGAGTTGTAAAGTAGGATCAGAGATGTAGCTGGTGGAAGAAACTTGGAAATTAGCGGAGTTTAGAAATAGAAAGGAGGCCGGTGTGTCAACACAGTCAACCCATTCATGTCAGTATCGGTGTACTGTTGTTATTATGGCCGAAGGGTGCACCCCACTAAATATGGAGAAAACAGAGCGTCGAGCACAAGAATATTTGGTAGGCCCTCAAAATATCCTATATTTAGACAGATTTGAGAGCCCAATAAAAGGGGTAGAGTGTAAAAATGTTGCCCAATTGTAACCTGGGGGTTGTTGACTTCCAACTTGAGGTATTTTGGATGACATAGGCCCTGAAAAAAAGGTCCTATTTGCCGAGAGGTGTAGGGAAATTTTTCAAGATTGATGCTCGGACGTTTGGAAATTAAATTACACCGTAGACTTGTGGATAAGTCGTTAATGGTCTGCCGCGTGAGATAGTCGAGTTGTGGCGGTGCTCTCGCGAGATCACTGCTCTCGCGCGAACTGCTGGTTGCCGACTTCTACTCCCCGTTAAATGGGACCGTAGTCATGAGAGCAGTAGTCTCGAGGCCAGCAGTCTCGCGAGAATACCGCGGGAATCGCGGGGAGATTCGGAATAGAGTCGGAACGCTATCACCGCGACAGACATTTAACGACTTGTCCACAAGTCTATTTACACCGGTGTAGGGGTGTTTTTATTTGGAGGGAGAATAACTCGACGGGACCAGGGACTCCCCATATAAATTGAGCAGAGAATAAAAGTTCAAGAGTCAATTAATACTTTTCCCTTTACTGTAAAAAGCTGTGAGACTTTTAAGTATTTTTCGTGTATTTTTGAATATTTAGCCTTTTGCACTGAATGCTAGGAGAGTGGAATTAGTGGGTGCACCCCGAAAGGTAATCCTACCTCCATGAAAGAACCAAACCATTTTGAACTCATCATTTTTGGACACTTACATCGAGATTCAAGCAACCAAGCGTCGTGCACTTGTTGCTCAGTCAGCATCCGTATGGTCTTTGCTGTGCTTGAAGACGACATCTCCGGTATCGAAATAGCAACAAGGTCTAGTTAACAACAAGAGAAACAAACTCAAACTCACTGCTAAAGAGAACTGAACTTCGTTGGCGCGGCAGCCATTTATCTGATGAGCGAGCGCCCTCTATTGCTAGCTATCACATAGGTGGCACCACCAAAAACTAACCACTTGGGGCTCCTACGTACCCCAAGCAAGACGAATAATTATGAAATAAATTCTGCGCTATGATTGACAATAACTCCAGGAACTAAGCAAGCTACAGACAAATACTTCTATAAAAAACTGCTTCACTTATTCCTTCATCCAGAAATAAAAGTTATATGGCCATTTTGCGCCATAAGACCGGAAATGACCAGCAAGTGGGGTTACTCAGAATGCTCACCTCAAAAGCATGTTCAACGAGATTTTTGTAAACTATAGCTTTCAAAGAGACAAATACAAAGCAAGCACAGTCAAATCACCCTAATACTGGATTTTGACTAGTTTTACACCATTGGAAAGCCCATTTCAAGGGCTTTCTTCTCGTCCTAGTTTCGTTTCTGTCACTATTTTGTAGGCGAGGCAAGCGGCCATAGGGTTACTACCACCACCAAATTAACCACCAAAAGGGGCTATAGGTACTAGCACTAAGCAATAAATTTCTGGCCGAATAACGGTTTGAAATCAATTCTGCGCTATGTTTGACAATAACTCCTGAACTAAGCATGCTACCGACACAAAATTTAAATCAAAATCTTCCTCGCACATCTGCATCCAAAAATTAAAGTTTTATTGCCACTTTGTGCCACCACCAGACCGAAAATTACCAGCCAGTGGGGATACTCAGAATGCTGCTCAACAGCATGTTCAACGGGATTTTTGTACACGTAGCTTTCAAAGAGACAAATACAAGTAAGCACGGTTAAATCACCCTCACAATATTATTAGATTTTAAAAAGTTTTATACCATTGGAAAGCCAATTTCAAGGGCTTTCTTCTCGTTTTAGTTTCGTTTCTGTGACAATTTTTTAGGCGAGGCGAGCGGCCAGAAAGTAGGGTTACTACCACCACCAAATTAACCACCTAGGACTACGTATTACAACACGCAAGACATTTCCTGCCGAATATTGGTTTGAAATAGATTCTGCGCTATGTTTGACAATAACTCCTCAACCAAGCATGCTAGAGACTGAATTTGAATCAAAATCTTTCTCGCATATTCCTGCATCCGAAAATAAAAGTTTTATTGCCGATTTGCGCCACCATCAGACCGAAAATGACGAGCAAGCAGGGATACTCAGAATGCTGCTCAAACAGCATGTACAATGGGATTTTTGTACGCGTAGCTTTCAAAGAGACAAATACAAGTAAGCACGGTTAAATCACCCTCAAAATATTATTGGATTTTAAAAAGTTTTCTACCATTGGAAAGCCCATTTCACGGGCTTTCTTCTCGTCCTGGTTTCGTTTCTGTCACTATTTTGTAGGTGAGGGGAGCGGCCAGGAAGTAGGGTTACTACTACCACCAAATTAACCCACCTAGGGGCTATTTGCAATGTGCATGGTTGTAGAAAGGAATTGGGCTTCATACGTCTGTTCGTGTGTGCAGGGTGCACCACACTAAATAAACTCACATAGCAACCAACGCTAAATGCTAAATATTCAAAAATGCTCAAAAAATATTTCAAAGTCTCTCAGCCTCTTGAAAACCAATCACATGTATTTCCCGACAACTAAACTTAAGATTTCTTTTCAAGTTTTTCGGCAGGTCAGCCGTGTGGAATTTTCGATAATTGTTTTACCCCAGAAGAAAAAAACCCAAAAATGTGCTTTTTCACACAAGCCGACATGCTGCCAGTTTTCATCGAGGCACTGCTCTAATTCCCAGGCCAAATAGGACCAACTTTAACGCCTAAATTTATCAAATCTTCTCAAAAGTTGAAGCACAGAGCCCTCATGTTCTTGTAGATTGTTATAATTACACAGTCTATTAATTGCATGACCCCCAAAACAAACTCACGTAGCAACCAACGCTAAATGCTAAATATTCAAAAATGCTCAAAAAATATTTCAAAGTCTCTCAGCCTCTTGAAAACATATCAGATATATTTCCAGACAACTACACTTAAGATTTCTTTTCAATTTTTCGGCAGGTCAGCCGTGTGGAATTTTCGATAATTATTTTACCCCAGAAGAAAAAACCCCAAAAATGTGCTTTTTCACAAGTCGACATGCTGCCAGTTTTCATCGAGGCACTGCTCTAATTCCCAGGCCAAATAGGACCAACTTTAACGCCTAAATTTATCAAATCTCCTCAAAAGTTGAAGCACAGAGCCCTCATGTTCTTGTAGATTGTTATAATTACACAGTCTATTAATTGCATGACCCAGAACAAATTCACGTAGCAACCAACGCTAAATGCTAAATATTCAAAAATGCTCAAAAAATATTTCAAAGTCTCTCAGCCTCTTAAAAACATATCAGATATATTTCCAGACAACTAAACTTAAGATTTCTTTTCAATTTTTCGGCAGGTCAGCCGTGTGGAATTTTCGATAATATTTTTAACCCCAGAAGAAAAAAACCCCCAAATGTGCTTTTTCACAAGCCGACTTGCTGCTGAGTTTTCATCGAGGCACTGCTCTAATTCCCAATCCAAATAGGACCAACTTTAACGCCTAAATTTATCAAATCTC
The DNA here is from genome assembly GCA_021014325.1 of Plazaster borealis. NCBI lineage: Eukaryota > Metazoa > Echinodermata > Asteroidea > Forcipulatida > Labidiasteridae > Plazaster > Plazaster borealis. The sequence continues at coordinate 14,326,261 of CM037464.1, read as the reverse complement.
CTCAAAAGTTGAAGCCCAGAGCCCTCATGTTCTCGTAGATTGTTATAATTACACAGTCTATTAATTGCATGACCCCCAGAACGTTATTTTTACCATGCCACAACCACGCAAACGTGCCGTGGTTGTGGCTTCATACATCCGTTGCAATGTGCATGGTTGTGGAAAGGAATTGGGCTTCATACGTCTGTTCGTGTGTGCAGGGTGCACCACACTAAATAAACTCACATAGCAACCAACGCTAAATGCTAAATATACAAAAATGCTCAAAAAATATTTCAAAGTCTCTCAGCCTCTTGAAAACCAATCACATATATTTCCCGACAACTAAATTTAAGATTTCTTTTCAATTTTTTCGGCAGGTCAGCCGTGTGGAATTTTCGATAATTGTTTTACCCCAGAAGAAAAAAACCCCAAAATGTGCTTTTTCACAAGCCGACATGCTGCCAGTTTTCATCGAGGCACTGCTCTAATTCCCAGGCCAAATAGGACCAACTTTAACGCCTAAATTTATCAAATCTCCTCAAAAGTTGAAGCACAGAGCCCTCATGTTCTTGTAGATTGTTATAATTACACAGTTTATTAATTGCATGACCCCCAGAACAAACTCACGTAGCAACCAACGCTAAATGCTAAATATTCAAAAATGCCCAAAAAATATTTCAAAGTCTCTCAGCCTCTTGAAAACATATCAGATATATTTCCCGACAACTACACTTAAGATTTCTTTTCAATTTTTCGGCAGGTCAGCCGTGTGGAATTTTCGATAATTATTTTACCCCAGAAGAAAAAACCCCAAAAATGTGCTTTTTCACAAGTCGACATGCTGCCAGTTTTCATTGAGGCACTGCTCTAATTCCCAGGCCAAATAGGACCAACTTTAACGCCTAAATTTATCAAATCTCCTCAAAAGTTGAAGCACAGAGCCCTCATGTTCTTGTAGATTGTTATAATTACACAGTCTATTAATTGCATGACCCCCAGAACGTTATTTTTACCATGCCACAACCACGCAAACGTGCCGTGGTTGTGGCTTCATATATCCGTTGCAATGTGCATGGGTGTGGAAAGGAATTGGGCTTCATACGTCTGTTCGTGTGTGCAGGGTGCACCACACTAAATAAACTCACATAGCAACCAACGCTAAATGCTAAATATTCAAAAATGCTCAAAAAATATTTAAAAATCTCTCAGCCTCTTGAAAACAAATCAGATATATTTCCCTACAACTAAACTTCAGATTTCTTTTCAATTTTTCGGCAGGTCAGCCGTGTGGAATTTTCGATAATTTTTTACCCCAGAAGAAAAAACCCCAAAATGTGCTTTTTCACAAGCCGACTTGCTGCCAGTTTTCATCGAGGCACTGCTCTAATTCCCAGACCAAATAGGACCAACTTTAACGCCTAAATTTATCAAATCTCCTCAAAAGTTGAAGCACAGAGCCCTCATGTTCTTGTAGATTGTTATAATTACACAGTCTATTAATTGCATGACCCCCAGAACGTTATGTATACCATGCCACAACCACGCAAACGTGCCGTGGTTGTGGCTTCATTTGTCCGTTGCAATGTGCATGGTTGTGGAAAGGAATTGGGCTTCATACGTCTGTTCGTGTGTGCAGGGTGCACCACACTAAATAAACTCACATAGCAACCAACGCTAAATGCTAAATATTCAAAAATGCTCAAAAAATATTTCAAAGTCTCTCAGCCTCTTGAAAACCAATCAGATATATTTCCAGACAACTAAACTTCAGATTTCTTTTCAATTTTTCGGCAGGTCAGCCGTGTGGAATTTTAGATAATTTTTTTACCCCAGAAGAAAAAAAAAAAAAAAAAGTGCTTTTTCACAAGCCGACTTGCTGCTGAGTTTTCATCGAGGCACTGCTCTAATTCCCAATCCAAATAGGACCAACTTTAACGCCTAAATTTATCAAATTTCCTCAAAAGTTGAAGCCCAGAGCCCTCATGTTCTTGTAGATTGTTATAATTACACAGTCTATTAATTGCATGACCCCCAGAACGTTATTTTTACCATGCCACAACCACGCAAACGTGCCGTGGTTGTGGCTTCATATATCCGTTGCAATGTGCATGGTTGTGGAAAGGAATTGGGCTTCATACGTCTGTTCGTGTGTGCAGGGTGCACCACACTAAATAAACTCACATAGCAACCAACGCTAAATGCTAAATATTCAAAAATGCTCAAAACATATTTCAAAGTCTCTCAGCCTCTTGAAAACCAATCAGATATATTTCCAGACAACTAAACTTAAGATTTCTTTTCAATTTTTTGGCAGGTCAGCCGTGTGGAATTTTCGATAATTTTTTTACCGTGGAAGAAAAAACCCCCAAAATGTGCTTTTTCACAAGCCGACTTGCTGCCAGTTTTCATCGAGGCACTGCTCTAATTCCCAGGCCAAATAGCACCAACTTTAACGCCTAAATTTATCAAATCTCCTCAAAAGTTGAAGCCCAGAGCCCTCATGTTCTTGTAGATTGTTATAATTACACAGTCTATTAATTGCATGACCCCCAGAACGTTATGTTTGCCTTGCCACAACCACGCAAACGTGCCGTGGTTGTGGCTTCATATATCCGTTGCAATGTGCATGGTTGTGGAAAGGAATTGGGCTTCATACGTCTGTTCGTGTGTGCAGGGTGCACCACACTAAATAAACTCACATAGCAACCAACGCTAAATGCTAAATATTCAAAAATGCTCAAAAAATATTTCAAAGTCTCTCAGCCTCTTGAAAACCAATCAGATATATTTCCAGACAACTAAACTTCAGATTTCTTTTCAATTTTTCGGCAGGTCAGCCGTGTGGAATTTTCGATAAATTTTACCCCAGAAGAAAAAAAAAAAATGTGCTTTTCACAAGCCGACTTGCTGCCAGTTTTCATCGAGGCACTGCTCTAATTCCCAGACCAAATAGGACCAACTTTAACGCCTAAATTTATCAAATCTCCTCAAAAGTTGAAGCACAGAGCCCTCATGTTCTTGTAGATTGTTATATTTACACAGTCTATTAATTGCATGACCCCCAGAACGTTATTTTTACCATGCCACAACCACGCAAACGTGCCGTGGTTGTGGCTTCATATATCCGTTGCAATGTGCATGGTTGTGGAAAGGAATTGGGCTTCATACGTCTGTTCGTGTGTGCAGGGTGCACCACACTAAATAAACTCACATAGCAACCAACGCTAAATGCTAAATATTCAAAAATGCTCAAAAAATATTTCAAAGTTTCTCAGCCTCTAGAAAACCAATCAGATATATTTCCAGACAACTAAACTTAAGATTTCTTTTCAATTTTTCGGCAGGTCAGCCGTGTGGAATTTTAGATAATTTTTTTACCCCAGAAGAAAAACAAAAAAATGTGCTTTTTCACAAGCCGACTTGCTGCTGAGTTTTCATCGAGGCACTGCTCTAATTCCCAATCCAAATAGGACCAACTTTAACGCCTAAATTTATCAAATCTCCTCAAAAGTTGAAGCCCAGAGCCCTCATGTTCTTGTAGATTGTTATAATTACACAGTCTATTAATTGCATGACCCCCAGAACGTTATTTTTACCATGCCACAACCACGCAAACGTGCCGTGGTTGTGGCTTCATATATCCATTGCAATGTGCATGGTTGTGGAAAGGAATTGGGCTTCATACGTCTGTTCGTGTGTGCAGGGTGCACCACACTAAATAAACTCACATAGCAACCAACGCTAAATGCTAAATATTCAAAAATGCTCAAAAAATATTTCAAAGTCTCTCAGCCTCTTGAAAACCAATCAGATATATTTCCAGACAACTAAACTTAAGATTTCTTTTCAATTTTTCGGCAGGTCAGCCGTGTGGAATTTTCGATAATTTTTTTACCCCAGAAGAAAAAAACCCCAAAATGTGCTTTTTCACAAGCCGACTTGCTGCCAGTTTACATCGAGGCACTGCTCTAATTCCCAGGCCAAATAGCACCAACTTTAACGCCTAAATTTATCAAATCTCCTCAAAAGTTGAAGCACAGAGCCCTCATGTTCTTGTAGATTGTTATATTTACACAGTCTATTAATTGCATGACCCCCAGAACGTTATGTTTACCATGCCACAACCACGCAAACGAGCCGTGGTTGTGGCTTCATATATCCGTTGCAATGTGCATGGTTGTGGAAAGGAATTGGGCTTCATACGTCTGTTCGTGCGTGCAGGGTGCACCACACTAAATAAACTCACATAGCAACCAACGCTAAATGCTAAATATTCAAAAATGCTCAAAAAATATTTCAAAGTCTCTCAGCCTCTTGAAAACCAATCAGATATATTTCCAGACAACTAAACTTAAGATTTCTTTTCAATTTTTCGGCAGGTCAGCCGTGTGGAATTTTCGATAACTTTTTTACCGTGGAAGAAAAACAAAAACAAAATGTGCTTTTTCACAAGTCGACTTGCTGCCAGTTTTCATCGAGGCACTGCTCTAATTCCCAGGCCAAATAGGACCAACTTTAACGCCTAAATTTATCAAATCTCCTCAAAAGTTGAAGCACAAAGCCCTCATGTTCTTGTAGATTGTTATAATTACACAGTCTATTAATTGCATGTACCCCAGAACGTTATTTTTACCATGCCACAACCACGCAAACGTGCCGTGGTTGTGGCTTCATATATCCGTTGCAATGTGCATGGTTGTGGAAAGGAATTGGGCTTCATACGTCTGTTCGTGTGTGCAGGGTGCACCACACTAAATAAACTCACATAGCAACCAACGCTAAATGCTAAATATTCAAAAATGCTCAAAAAATATTTCAAAATCTCTCAGCCTCTTGAAAACAAATCAGATATATTTCCCTACAACTAAACTTCAGATTTCTTTTCAATTTTTCGGCAGGTCAGCCGTGTGGAATTTTCGATAATTTTTTACCCCAGAAGAAAAAACCCCAAAATGTGCTTTTTCACAAGCCGACTTGCTGCCAGTTTTCATCGAGGCACTGCTCTAATTCCCAGACCAAATAGGACCAACTTTAACGCCTAAATTTATCAAATCTCCTCAAAAGTTGAAGCACAGAGCCCTCATGTTCTTGTAGATTGTTATAATTACACAGTCTATTAATTGCATGACCCCCAGAACGTTATGTATACCATGCCACAACCACGCAAACGTGCCGTGGTTGTGGCTTCATTTGTCCGTTGCAATGTGCATGGTTGTGGAAAGGAATTGGGCTTCATACGTCTGTTCGTGTGTGCAGGGTGCACCACACTAAATAAACTCACATAGCAACCAACGCTAAATGCTAAATATTCAAAAATGCTCAAAAAATATTTCAAAGTCTCTCAGCCTCTTGAAAACCAATCAGATATATTTCCAGACAACTAAACTTCAGATTTCTTTTCAATTTTTCGGCAGGTCAGCCGTGTGGAATTTTCGATAATTTTTTTACCCCAGAAGAAAAAAAAAAAAAATGTGCTTTTTCACAAGCCGACTTGCTGCTGAGTTTTCATCGAGGCACTGCTCTAATTCCCAATCCAAATAGGACCAACTTTAACGCCTAAATTTATCAAATTTCCTCAAAAGTTGAAGCCCAGAGCCCTCATGTTCTTGTAGATTGTTATAATTACACAGTCTATTAATTGCATGACCCCCAGAACGTTATTTTTACCATGCCACAACCACGCAAACGTGCCGTGGTTGTGGCTTCATATATCCGTTGCAATGTGCATGGTTGTGGAAAGGAATTGGGCTTCATACGTCTGTTCGTGTGTGCAGGGTGCACCACACTAAATAAACTCACATAGCAACCAACGCTAAATGCTAAATATTCAAAAATGCTCAACAAATATTTAAAAGTGTCTCAGCCTCTTGAAAACCAATCAGATATATTTCCAGATAACTAAACTTAAGATTTCTTTTCAATTTTATCAAAATGTTCAAAAATATTTCAAAGTCTCTCTCAGCCTCAGAAAACCAATCAGATATATTTCCAGACAACTAAACTTAAGATTTCTTTTCAATTTTTCGGCAGGTCAGCCGTGTGGAATTTTCGATAATTTTTTTACCCCAGAAGAAAAAAAACCCAAAATGTGCTTTTTCACAAGCCGACTTGCTGCCAGTTTACATCGAGGCACTGCTCTAATTCCCAGGCCAAATAGCACCAACTTTAACGCCTAAATTTATCAAATCTCCTCAAAAGTTGAAGCACAGAGCCCTCATGTTCTTGTAGATTGTTATATTTACACAGTCTATTAATTGCATGAACCCCAGAACGTTATTTTTACCATGCCACAACCACGCAAACGAGCCGTGGTTGTGGCTTCATATATCCGTTGCAATGTGCATGGTTGTGGAAAAGAATTGGGCTTCATACGTCTGTCCGTGCGTGCAGGGTGCACCACACTAAATAAACTCACATAGCAACCAACGCTAAATGCTAAATATTCAAAAATGCTCAACAAATATTTCAAAGTCTCTCAGCCTCTTGAAAACCAATCAGATATATTTCCAGACAACTAAACTTAAGATTTCTTTTCAATTTTTCGGCAGGTCAGCCGTGTGGAATTTTCGATAATTTTTTTACCGTGGAAGAAAAACAAAAACAAAATGTGCTTTTTCACAAGCCGACTTGCTGCCAGTTTTCATCGAGGCACTGCTCTAATTCCCAGGCCAAATAGGACCAACTTTAACGCCTAAATTTATCAAATCTCCTCAAAAGTTGAAGCACAGAGCCCTCATGTTCTTGTAGATTGTTATAATTACACAGTCTATTAATTGCATGACCCCCAGAACGTTATTTTTACCATGCCACAACCACGCAAACGTGCCGTGGTTGTGGCTTCATATATCCGTTGCAATGTGCATGGTTGTGGAAAGGAATTGGGCTTCATACGTCTGTTCGTGTGTGCAGGGTGCACCACACTAAATAAACTCACATAGCAACCAACGCTAAATGCTAAATATTCAAAAATGCTCAAAAAATATTTCAAAATCTCTCAGCCTCTTGAAAACAAATCAGATATATTTCCAGACAACTTAAATTCAGATTTGTTTTCAATTTTTAGGGAGGTGCTAATAAAAAAAAATGCAAAAAAAATTTCAAAGTCTCTCAGCCTCTTGAAAACAAATCAAATTTTTGGGCAGGTCAGCCGTGTGGAATTTTCGATAATTTTTACCCCAGAAGAAAAAACCCCAAAATGTGCTTTTTCACAAGCCGACTTGCTGCCAGTTTTCATCGAGGCACTGCTCTAATTCCCAGACCAAATAGGACCAACTTTAACGCCTAAATTTATCAAATCTCCTCAAAAGTTGAAGCACAGAGCCCTCATGTTCTTGTAGATTGTTATAATTACACAGTCTATTAATTGCATGACCCCAGAACGTTATTTTTACCATGCCACAACCACGCAAACGTGCCGTGGTTGTGGCTTCATATATCCGTTGCAATGTGCATGGTTGTGGAAAGGAATTGGGCTTCATACGTCTGTTCGTGTGTGCAGGGTGCACCACACTAAATAAACTCACATAGCAACCAACGCTAAATGCTAAATATTCAAAAATGCTCAAAAAATATTTCAAAGTTTCTCAGCCTCTAGAAAACCAATCAGATATATTTCCAGACAACTAAACTTAAGATTTCTTTTCAATTTTTCGGCAGGTCAGCCGTGTGGAATTTTCGATAATTTTTTTACCCCAGAAGAAAAACAAAAAATGTGCTTTTTCACAAGCCGACTTGCTGCTGAGTTTTCATCGAGGCACTGCTCTAATTCCCAATCCAAATAGGACCAACTTTAACGCCTAAATTTATCAAATCTCCTCAAAAGTTGAAGCCCAGAGCCCTCATGTTCTTGTAGATTGTTATAATTACACAGTCTATTAATTGCATGACCCCCAGAACGTTATTTTTACCATGCCACAACCACGCAAACGTGCCGTGGTTGTGGCTTCATATATCCATTGCAATGTGCATGGTTGTGGAAAGGAATTGGGCTTCATACGTCTGTTCGTGTGTGCAGGGTGCACCACACTAAATAAACTCACATAGCAACCAACGCTAAATGCTAAATATTCAAAAATGCTCAAAAAATATTTCAAAGTCTCTCAGCCTCTTGAAAACCAATCAGATATATTTCCAGACAACTAAACTTAAGATTTCTTTTCAATTTTTTGGCAGGTCAGCCGTGTGGAATTTTCGATAATTTTTTTACCCCAGAAGAAAAAACCCCCAAAATGTGCTTTTTCACAAGCCGACTTGCTGCCAGTTTTCATCGAGGCACTGCTCTAATTCCCAGGCCAAATAGGACCAACTTTAACGCCTAAATTTATCAAATCTCCTCAAAAGTTGAAGCACAGAGCCCTCATGTTCTTGTAGATTGTTATAATTACACAGTCTATTAATTGCATGTACCCCAGAACGTTATTTTGCCATGCCACAACCACGCAAACGTGCCGTGGTTGTGGCTTCATATATCCGTTGCAATGTGCATGGTTGTGGAAAGGAATTGGGCTTCATACGTCTGTTCGTGTGTGCAGGGTGCACCACACTAAATAAACTCACATAGCAACCAACGCTAAATGCTAAATATTCAAAAATGCTCAAAAAATATTTCAAAGTCTCTCAGCCTCTTGAAAACCAATCAGATATATTTCCAGACAACTAAACTTCAGATTTCTTTTCAATTTTTTGGCAGGTGCGAAAAAAAAAAAAAAAAAAAATTTCAAAGTCTCAGCCTCCTCTGAAAAAACAAATCAGATATATTTCCTTCAACTAAATTTGAGATTTCTTTTCATTTTTTCGGCAGGTCAGCCGTGTGGAATTTTCGATAATTTTTTTACCCCAGAAGAAAAAAACCCCAAAATGTGCTTTTTCACAAGCCGACTTGCTGCCAGTTTTCATCGAGGCACTGCTCTAATTCCCAGACCAAATAGGACCAACTTTAACGCCTAAATTTATCAAATCTCCTCAAAAGTTGAAGCACAGAGCCCTCATGTTCTTGTAGATTGTTATATTTACACAGTCTATTAATTGCATGACCCCAGAACGTTATTTTTACCATGCCACAACCACGCAAACGTGCCGTGGTTGTGGCTTCATATATCCGTTGCAATGTGCATGGTTGTGGAAAGGAATTGGGCTTCATACGTCTGTTCGTGTGTGCAGGGTGCACCACACTAAATAAACTCACATAGCAACCAACGCTAAATGCTAAATATTCAAAAATGCTCAAAAAATATTTCAAAGTTTCTCAGCCTCTAGAAAACCAATCAGATATATTTCCAGACAACTAAACTTAAGATTTCTTTTCAATTTTTCGGCAGGTCAGCCGTGTGGAATTTTCGATAATTTTTTACCCCAGAAGAAAAACAAAAACAAAATGTGCTTTTTCACAAGCCGACTTGCTGCCAGTTTTCATCGAGGCACTGCTCTAATTCCCAGGCCAAATAGGACCAACTTTAACGCCTAAATTTATCAAATCTCCTCAAAAGTTGAAGCACAGAGCCCTCATGTTCTTGTAGATTGTTATAATTACACAGTCTATTAATTGCATGACCCCAGAACGTTATTTTTACCATGCCACAACCACGCAAACGTGCCGTGGTTGTGGCTTCATATATCCGTTGCAATGTGCATGGTTGTGGAAAGGAATTGGGCTTCATACGTCTGTTCGTGTGTGCAGGGTGCACCACACTAAATAAACTCACATAGCAACCAACGCTAAATGCTAAATATTCAAAAATGCTCAACAAATATTTCAAAGTTTCTCAGCCTCTTGAAAACCAATCAGATATATTTCCAGACAACTAAACTTAAGATTTCTTTTCAATTTTTCGGCAGGTCAGCCGTGTGGAATTTTCGATAATTTTTTTACCCCAGAAGAAAAAAACCCCAAAATGTGCTTTTTCACAAGCCGACTTGCTGCCAGTTTTCATCGAGGCACTGCTCTAATTCCCAGGCCAAATAGCACCAACTTTAACGCCTAAATTTATCAAATCTCCTCAAAAGTTGAAGCACAGAGCCCTCATGTTCTTGTAGATTGTTATAATTACACAGTCTATTAATTGCATGACCCCCAGAACGTTATGTTTGCCATGCCACAACCACGCAAACGTGCCGTGGTTGTGGCTTCATATATCCGTTGCAATGTGCATGGTTGTGGAAAGGAATTGGGCTTCATACGTCTGTTCGTGTGTGCAGGGTGCGCCACACTAAATAAACTCACATAGCAACCAACGCTAAATGCTAAATATTCAAAAATGCTCAAAAAATATTTCAAAGTCTCTCAGCCTCTTGAAAACCAATCAGATATATTTCCAGACAACTAAACTTCAGATTTCTTTTCAATTTTTTGGCAGGTGCTAAATATTCAAAAATGCTCAAAAAAATATTTCAAAGTCTCTCAGCCTCTTGAAAACAAATCAGATATATTTCCCTTCAACTAAATTTAAGATTTCTTTTCAATTTTTCGGCAGGTCAGCCGTGTGGAATTTTCGATAATTTTTTTACCCCAGAAGAAAAAAACCCAAAAATGTGCTTTTTCACAAGCCGACTTGCTGCCAGTTTTCATCGAGGCACTGCTCTAATTCCCAGACCAAATAGGACCAACTTTAACGCCTAAATTTATCAAATCTCCTCAAAAGTTGAAGCACAGAGCCCTCATGTTCTTGTAGATTGTTATATTTACACAGTCTATTAATTGCATGACCCCCAGAACGTTATTTTTACCATGCCACAACCACGCAAACGTGCCGTGGTTGTGGCTTCATATATCCGTTGCAATGTGCATGGTTGTGGAAAGGAATTGGGCTTCATACGTCTGTTCGTGTGTGCAGGGTGCACCACACTAAATAAACTCACATAGCAACCAACGCTAAATGCTAAATATTCAAAAATGCTCAAAAAATATTTCAAAGTTTCTCAGCCTCTTGAAAACCAATCAGATATATTTCCAGACAACTAAACTTAAGATTTCTTTTCAATTTTTCGGCAGGTCAGCCGTGTGGAATTTTCGATAATTTTTTTACCCCAGAAGAAAAACAAAAACAAAATGTGCTTTTTCACAAGCCGACTTGCTGCCAGTTTTCATCGAGGCACTGCTCTAATTCCCAGGCCAAATAGGACCAACTTTAACGCCTAAATTTATCAAATCTCCTCAAAAGTTGAAGCACAGAGCCCTCATGTTCTTGTAGATTGTTATAATTACACAGTCTATTAATTGCATGACCCCCAGAACGTTATTTTTACCATGCCACAACCACGCAAACGTGCCGTGGTTGTGGCTTCATATATCCGTTGCAATGTGCATGGTTGTGGAAAGGAATTGGGCTTCATACGTCTGTTCGTGTGTGCAGGGTGCACCACACTAAATAAACTCACATAGCAACCAACGCTAGATGCTAAATATACAAAAATGCTCAAAAAATATTTCAAAGTGTCTCAGCCTCTTGAAAACCAATCAGATATATTTCCAGACAACTAAACTTAAGATTTCTTTTCAATTTTTTGACAGGTCAGCCGTGTGGAATTTTCGATAATTTTTTTACCCCAGAAGAAAAAAAAAAAAAATGTGCTTTTTCACAAGCCGACTTGCTGCCAGTTTTCATCGAGGCACTGCTCTAATTCCCAGGCCAAATAGGACCAACTTTAACGCCTAAATTTATCAAATCTCCTCAAAAGTTGAAGCACAGAGCCCTCATGTTCTTGTAGATTGTTATAATTACACAGTCTATTAATTGCATGACCCCCAGAACGTTATTTTTACCATGCCACAACCACGCAAACGTGCCGTGGTTGTGGCTTCATATATCCGTTGCAATGTGCATGGTTGTGGAAAGAAATTGGGCTTCATACGTCTGTTCGCGTGTGCAGGGTGCACCACACTAAATGAACTCACATAGCAACCAACGCTAAATGCTAAATATAATGCTCAAAAAATATTTCAAAGTCTCTCAGCCTCTTGAAAACCAATCAGATATATTTCCAGACAACTAAACTTCAGATTTCTTTTCAATTTTTCGGCAGGTCAGCCGTGTGGAATTTTCGATAATTTTTTTACCCCAGAAGAAAAAAACCCCAAAATGTGCTTTTTCACAAGCCGACTTGCTGCCAGTTTTCATCGAGGCACTGCTCTAATTCCCAGGCCAAATAGGACCAACTTTAACGCCTAAATTTATCAAATCTCCTCAAAAGTTGAAGCACAGAGCCCTCATGTTCTTGTAGATTGTTATATTTACACAGTCTATTAATTGCATGACCCCCAGAACGTTATTTTTACCATGCCACAACCACGCAAACGTGCCGTGGTTGTGGCTTCATATATCCGTTGCAATGTGCATGGTTGTGGAAAGGAATTGGGCTTCATACGTCTGTTCGTGCGTGCAGGGTGCACCACACTAAATAAACTCACATAGCAACCAACGCTAAATGCTAAATATTCAAAAATGCTCAACAAATATTTCAAAGTCTCTCAGCCTCTTGAAAACCAATCAGATATATTTCCAGACAACTAAACTTAAGATTTCTTTTCAATTTTTCGGCAGGTCAGCCGTGTGGAATTTTCGATAATTGTTTTACCCCAGAAGAAAACAAAAACAAAATGTGCTTTTTCACAAGCCGACTTGCTGCCAGTTTTCATCGAGGCACTGCTCTAATTCCCAGGCCAAATAGGACCAACTTTAACGCCTAAATTTATCAAATCTCCTCAAAAGTTGAAGCACAGAGCCCTCATGTTCTTGTAGATTGTTATAATTACACAGTCTATTAATTGCATGACCCCCAGAACGTTATTTTTACCATGCCACAACCACGCAAACGTGCCGTGGTTGTGGCTTCATATATCCGTTGCAATGTGCATGGTTGTGGAAAGGAATTGGGCTTCATACGTCTGTTCGTGTGTGCAGGGTGCACCACACTAAATAAACTCACATAGCAACCAACGCTAAATGCTAAATATTAAAAAATGCTCAAAAAATATTTCAAAGTCTCTCAGCCTCTTGAAAACCAATCAGATATATTTCCAGACAACTAAACTTAAGATTTCTTTTCAATTTTTTGGCAGGTCAGCCGTGTGGAATTTTCGATAATTTTTACCCCAGAAGAAAAACCCAAAATGTGCTTTTTCACAAGCCGACTTGCTGCCAGTTTTCATCGAGGCACTGCTCTAATTCCCAGGCCAAATAGGACCAACTTTAACGCCTAAATTTATCAAATCTCCTCAAAAGTTGAAGCCCAGAGCCCTCATGTTCTTGTAGATTGTTATAATTACACAGTCTATTAATTGCATGACCCCCAGAACGTTATTTTTACCATGCCACAACCACGCAAACGTGCCGTGGTTGTGGCTTCATATATCCGTTGCAATGTGCATGGTTGTGGAAAGGAATTGGGCTTCATACGTCTGTTCGTGTGTGCAGGGTGCACCACACTAAATAAACTCACATAGCAACCAACGCTAAATGCTAAATATTCAAAAATGCTCAACAAATATTTCAAAGTCTCTCAGCCTCTTGAAAACCAATCAGATATATTTCCAGACAACTAAACTTAAGATTTCTTTTCAATTTTTCGGCAGGTCAGCCGTGTGGAATTTTCGATAATTTTTTTACCCCAGAAGAAAAAAAAAAAAAAAATGTGCTTTTTCACAAGCCGACTTGCTGCCAGTTTTCATCGAGGCACTGCTCTAATTCCCAATCCAAATAGGACCAACTTTAACGCCTAAATTTATCAAATCTCCTCAAAAGTTGAAGCCCAGAGCCCTCATGTTCTTGTAGATTGTTATAATTACACAGTCTATTAATTGCATGACCCCCAGAACGTTATTTTTACCATGCCACAACCACGCAAACGTGCCGTGGTTGTGGCTTCATATATCCGTTGCAATGTGCATGGTTGTGGAAAGGAATTGGGCTTCATACGTCTGTTCGTGTGTGCAGGGTGCACCACACTAAATAAACTCACATAGCAACCAACGCTAAATGCTAAATATTCAAAAATGCTCAAAAAATATTTCAAAGTCTCTCAGCCTCTTGAAAACCAATCAGATATATTTCCAGACAACTAAACTTAGATTTCTTTTCAATTTTTCGGCAGGTCAGCCGTGTGGAATTTTCGATAATTTTTTTACCCCAGAAGGAAAAAACCCCCAAAATGTGCTTTTTCACAAGCCGACTTGCTGCCAGTTTTCATCGAGGCACTGCTCTAATTCCCAGGCCAAATAGGACCAACTTTAACGCCTAAATTTAACAAATCTCCTCAAAAGTTGAAGCACAGAGCCCTCATGTTCTTGTAGATTGTTATAATTACACAGTCTATTAATTGCATGACCCCCAGAACGTTATTTTTACCATGCCACAACCACGCAAACGTGCCGTGGTTGTGGCTTCATATATCCGTTGCAATGTGCATGGTTGTGGAAAGGAATTGGGCTTCATACGTCTGTTCGTGTGTGCAGGGTGCACCACACTAAATAAACTCACATAGCAACCAACGCTAGATGCTAAATATACAAAAATGCTCAAAAAATATTTCAAAGTGTCTCAGCCTCTTGAAAACCAATCAGATATATTTCCAGACAACTAAACTTAAGATTTCTTTTCAATTTTTTGACAGGTCAGCCGTGTGGAATTTTCGATAATTTTTTTACCCCAGAAGAAAAACAAAAACAAAATGTGCTTTTTCACAAGCCGACTTGCTGCCAGTTTTCATCGAGGCACTGCTCTAATTCCCAGGCCAAATAGGACCAACTTTAACGCCTAAATTTATCAAATCTCCTCAAAAGTTGAAGCCCAGAGCCCTCATGTTCTTGTAGATTGTTATAATTACACAGTCTATTAATTGCATGACCCCCAGAACGTTATTTTTACCATGCCACAACCACGCAAACGTGCCGTGGTTGTGGCTTCATATATCCGTTGCAATGTGCATGGTTGTGGAAAGAAATTGGGCTTCATACGTCTGTTCGCGTGTGCAGGGTGCACCACACTAAATGAACTCACATAGCAACCAACGCTAAATGCTAAATATAATGCTCAAAAAATATTTCAAAGTCTCTCAGCCTCTTGAAAACCAATCAGATATATTTCCAGACAACTAAACTTAAGATTTCTTTTCAATTTTTCGGCAGGTCAGCCGTGTGGAATTTTCGATAATTTTTTTACCCCAGAAGAAAAAAAACCCAAAATGTGCTTTTTCACAAGCCGACTTGCTGCCAGTTTTCATCGAGGCACTGCTCTAATTCCCAGGCCAAATAGCACCAACTTTAACGCCTAAATTTATCAAATCTCCTCAAAAGTTGAAGCACAGAGCCCTCATGTTCTTGTAGATTGTTATATTTACACAGTCTATTAATTGCATGACCCCCAGAACGTTATTTTTACCATGCCACAACCAAGCAAACGTGCCGTGGTTGTGGCTTCATATATCCGTTGCAATGTGCATGGTTGTGGAAAGGAATTGGGCTTCATACGTCTGTTCGTGCGTGCATGGTGCACCACACTAAATAAACTCACATAGCAACCAACGCTAAATGCTAAATATTCAAAAATGCTCAAAAAATATTTCAAAGTCTCTCAGCCTCTTGAAAACCAATCAGATATATTTCCAGACAACTAAACTTAAGATTTCTTTTCAATTTTTCGGCAGGTCAGCCGTGTGGAATTTTCAATAATTTTTTTACCCCAGAAGAAAAAAAACCCAAAATGTGCTTTTTCACAAGCCGACTTGCTGCCAGTTTTCATCGAGGCACTGCTCTAATTCCCAGGCCAAATAGGACCAACTTTAACGCCTAAATTTATCAAATCTCCTCAAAAGTTGAAGCACAGAGCCCTCATGTTCTTGTAGATTGTTATAGTACACAGTCTATTAATTGCATGACCCCCAGAACGTTATTTTTACCATGCCACAACCACGCAAACGTGCCGTGGTTGTGGCTTCATATATCCGTTGCAATGTGCATGGTTGTGGAAAGGAATTGGGCTTCATACGTCTGTTCGTGTGTGCAGGGTGCACCACACTAAATAAACTCACATAGCAACCAACGCTAAATGCTAAATGTTCAAAAATGCTCAAAAAATATTTCAAAGTTTCTCAGCCTCTTGAAAACCAATCAGATATATTTCCAGACAACTAAACTTAAGATTTCTTTTCAATTTTTCGGCAGGTCAGCCGTGTGGAATTTTCGATAATTTTTTTACCCCAGAAGAAAAACAAAAACAAAATGTGCTTTTTCACAAGCCGACTTGCTGCCAGTTTTCATCGAGGCACTGCTCTAATTCCCAGGCCAAATAGCACCAACTTTAACGCCTAAATTTATCAAATCTCCTCAAAAGTTGAAGCACAGAGCCCTCATGTTCTTGTAGATTGTTATATTTACACAGTCTATTAATTGCATGACCCCCAGAACGTTATTTTTACCATGCCACAACCACGCAAACGTGCCGTGGTTGTGGCTTCATATATCCGTTGCAATGTGCATGGTTGTGGAAAGGAATTGGGCTTCATACGTCTGTTCGTGCGTGCAGGGTGCACCACACTAAATAAACTCACATAGCAACCAACGCTAAATGCTAAATATTCAAAAATGCTCAAAAAATATTTCAAAGTCTCTCAGCCTCTTGAAAACCAATCAGATATATTTCCAGACAACTAAACTTAAGATTTCTTTTCAATTTTTCGGCAGGTCAGCCGTGTGGAATTTTCGATAATTCTTTTACCCCAGAAGAAAAAAACCCAAAATGTGCTTTTTCACAAGCCGACTTGCTGCCAGTTTTCATCGAGGCACTGCTCTAATTCCCAGGCCAAATAGGACCAACTTTAACGCCTAAATTTATCAAATCTCCTCAAAAGTTGAAGCACAGAACCCTCATGTTCTTGTAGATTGTTATAATTACACAGTCTATTAATTGCATGTACCCCAGAACGTTATTTTTACCATGCCACAACCACGCAAACGTGCCGTGGTTGTGGCTTCATATATCCGTTGCAATGTGCATGGTTGTGGAAAGGAATTGGGCTTCATACGTCTGTTCGTGTGTGCAGGGTGCACCACACTAAATAAACTCACATAGCAACCAACGCTAAATGCTAAATATTCAAAAATGCTCAAAAAATATTTCAAAGTCTCTCAGCCTCTTGAAAACCAATCAGATATATTTCCAGACAACTAAACTTCAGATTTCTTTTCAATTTTCAAATCAGATATATTTCCCTTCAACTAAATTTAAGATTTCTTTTCAATTTTTGGGCAGGTCAGCCGTGTGGAATTTTCGATAATTTTTTTACCCCAGAAGAAAAAAAACCCAAAATGTGCTTTTTCACAAGCCGACTTGCTGCCAGTTTTCATCGAGGCACTGCTCTAATTCCCAGGCCAAATAGGACCAACTTTAACGCCTAAATTTATCAAATCTCCTCAAAAGTTGAAGCACAGAGCCCTCATGTTCTTGTAGATTGTTATATTTACACAGTCTATTAATTGCATGACCCCCAGAACGTTATTTTTACCATGCCACAACCACGCAAACGTGCCGTGGTTGTGGCTTCATATATCCGTTGCAATGTGCATGGTTGTGGAAAGGAATTGGGCTTCATACGTCTGTTCGTGCGTGCAGGGTGCACCACACTAAATAAACTCACATAGCAACCAACGCTAAATGCTAAATATTCAAAAATGCTCAAAAAATATTTCAAAGTCTCTCAGCCTCTTGAAAACCAATCAGATATATTTCCAGACAACTAAACTTAAGATTTCTTTTCAATTTTTCGGCAGGTCAGCCGTGTGGAATTTTCAATAATTTTTTTACCCCAGAAGAAAAAAACCCAAAATGTGCTTTTTCACAAGCCGACTTGCTGCCAGTTTTCATCGAGGCACTGCTCTAATTCCCAGGCCAAATAGCACCAACTTTAACGCCTAAATTTATCAAATCTCCTCAAAAGTTGAAGCACAGAGCCCTCATGTTCTTGTAGATTGTTATAGTACACAGTCTATTAATTGCATGACCCCCAGAACGTTATTTTTACCATGCCACAACCACGCAAACGTGCCGTGGTTGTGGCTTCATATATCCGTTGCAATGTGCATGGTTGTGGAAAGGAATTGGGCTTCATACGTCTGTTCGTGTGTGCAGGGTGCACCACACTAAATAAACTCACATAGCAACCAACGCTAAATGCTAAATGTTCAAAAATGCTCAACAAATATTTCAAAGTTTCTCAGCCTCTTGAAAACCAATCAGATATATTTCCAGACAACTAAACTTAAGATTTCTTTTCAATTTTTCGGCAGGTCAGCCGTGTGGAATTTTCGATAATTTTTTACCCCAGAAGAAAAACAAAAACAAAATGTGCTTTTTCACAAGCCGACTTGCTGCCAGTTTTCATCGAGGCACTGCTCTAATTCCCAGGCCAAATAGCACCAACTTTAACGCCTAAATTTATCAAATCTCCTCAAAAGTTGAAGCACAGAGCCCTCATGTTCTTGTAGATTGTTATATTTACACAGTCTATTAATTGCATGACCCCAGAACGTTATTTTACCATGCCACAACCACGCAAACGTGCCGTGGTTGTGGCTTCATATATCCGTTGCAATGTGCATGGTTGTGGAAAGGAATTGGGCTTCATACGTCTGTTCGTGTGTGCAGGGTGCACCACACTAAATAAACTCACATAGCAACCAACGCTAAATGCTAAATATTCAAAAATGCTCAACAAATATTTCAAAGTCTCTCAGCCTCTTGAAAACCAATCAGATATATTTCCAGACAACTAAACTTAAGATTTCTTTTCAATTTTTCGGCAGGTCAGCCGTTTGGAATTTTCGATAATTTGTTTACCCCAGAAGAAAACAAAAACAAAATGTGCTTTTTCACAAGCCGACTTGCTGCCAGTTTTCATCGAGGCACTGCTCTAATTCCCAGGCCAAATAGGACCAACTTTAACGCCTAAATTTATCAAATCTCCTCAAAAGTTGAAGCACAGAGCCCTCATGTTCTTGTAGATTGTTATAATTACACAGTCTATTAATTGCATGTACCCCAGAACGTTATTTTTACCATGCCACAACCACGCAAACGTGCCGTGGTTGTGGCTTCATATATCCGTTGCAATGTGCATGGTTGTGGAAAGGAATTGGGCTTCATACGTCTGTTCGTGTGTGCAGGGTGCACCACACTAAATAAACTCACATAGCAACCAACGCTAAATGCTAAATATTCAAAAATGCTCTAATAATATTTCAAAGTCTCTCAGCCTCTTGAATAGAAATCAGATATATTTCCAGACAACTAAACTTCAGATTTCTTTTCAATTTTTCGGCAGGTCAGCCGTGTGGAATTTTCGATAATTTTTTACCCCAGAAGAAAAAACCCTAAATGTGCTTTTTCACAAGCCGACTTGCTGCCAGTTTTCATCGAGGCACTGCTCTAATTCCCAGGCCAAATAGGACCAACTTTAACGCCTAAATTTATCAAATCTCCTCAAAAGTTGAAGCACAGAGCCCTCATGTTCTTGTAGATTGTTATAATTACACAGTCTATTAATTGCATGACCCCAGAACGTTATTTTACCATGCCACAACCACGCAAACGTGCCGTGGTTGTGGCTTCATATATCCGTTGCAATGTGCATGGTTGTGGAAAGGAATTGGGCTTCATACGTCTGTTCGTGTGTGCAGGGTGCACCACACTAAATAAACTCACATAGCAACCAACGCTAAATGCTAAATATTCAAAAATGCTCAACAAATATTTCAAAGTCTCTCAGCCTCTTGAAAACCAATCAGATATATTTCCAGACAACTAAACTTAAGATTTCTTTTCAATTTTTCGGCAGGTCAGCCGTGTGGAATTTTCGATAATTTTTTTACCCCAGAAGAAAAAAAAAAAAAAAATGTGCTTTTTCACAAGCCGACTTGCTGCCAGTTTTCATCGTGGCACTGCTCTAATTCCCATCCAAATAGGACCAACTTTAACGCCTAAATTTATCAAATCTCCTCAAAAGTTGAAGCCCAGAGCCCTCATGTTCTTGTAGATTGTTATAATTACACAGTCTATTAATTGCATGACCCCCAGAACGTTATTTTTACCATGCCACAACCACGCAAACGTGCCGTGGTTGTGGCTTCATATCCGTTGCAATGTGCATGGTTGTGGAAAGGAATTGGGCTTCATACGTCTGTTCGTGTGTGCAGGGTGCACCACACTAAATAAACTCACATAGCAACCAACGCTAAATGCTAAATATTCAAAAATGCTCAAAAAATATTTCAAAGTCTCTCAGCCTCTTGAAAACCAATCAGATATATTTCCAGACAACTAAACTTAAGATTTCTTTTCAATTTTTCGGCAGGTCAGCCGTGTGGAATTTTCGATAATTTTTTTACCCCAGAAGAAAAAAACCCCAAAATGTGCTTTTTCACAAGCCGACTTGCTGCCAGTTTTCATCGAGGCACTGCTCTAATTCCCAGGCCAAATAGGACCAACTTTAACGCCTAAATTTATCAAATCTCCTCAAAAGTTGAAGCACAGAGCCCTCATGTTCTTGTAGATTGTTATAATTACACAGTCTATTAATTGCATGACCCCAGAACGTTATTTTTACCATGCCACAACCACGCAAACGTGCCGTGGTTGTGGCTTCATATATCCGTTGCAATGTGCATGGTTGTGGAAAGGAATTGGGCTTCATACGTCTGTTCGTGTGTGCAGGGTGCACCACACTAAATAAACTCACATAGCAACCAACGCTAAATGCTAAATATTCAAAAATGCTCAAAAATATTTCATAGTTTCTCAGCCTCTTGAAAACCAATCAGATATTTTTCCAGACAACTAATCTTAAGTTTTCTTTTCAATTTTTCGGCAGGTCAGCCGTGTGGAATTTTCGATAATTTTTTACCCCAGAAGAAAAACAAAAACAAAATGTGCTTTTCACAAGCCGACTTGCTGCCAGTTTTCATCGAGGCACTGCTCTAATTCCCAGGCCAAATAGCACCAACTTTAACGCCTAAATTTATCAAATCTCCTCAAAAGTTGAAGCACAGAGCCCTCATGTTCTTGTAGATTGTTATAATTACACAGTCTATTAATTGCATGACCCCCAGAACGTTATTTTTACCATGCCACAACCACGCAAACGTGCCGTGGTTGTGGCTTCATATATCCGTTGCAATGTGCATGGTTGTGGAAAGGAATTGGGCTTCATACGTCTGTTCGTGTGTGCAGGGTGCACCACACTAAATAAACTCACATAGCAACCAACGCTAAATGCTAAATATTCAAAAATGCTCAAAAAATATTTCAAAGTCTCTCAGCCTCTTGAAAACCAATCAGATATATTTCCAGACAACTAAACTTAAGATTTCTTTTCAATTTTTCGGCAGGTCAGCCGTGTGGAATTTTCGATAATTTTTTACCCCAGAAGAAAAAACCCCAAAATGTGCTTTTTCACAAGCCGACTTGCTGCCAGTTTTCATCGAGGCACTGCTCTAATTCCCAGGCCAAATAGCACCAACTTTAACGCCTAAATTTATCAAATCTCCTCAAAAGTTGAAGCACAGAGCCCTCATGTTCTTGTAGATTGTTATAATTACACAGTCTATTAATTGCATGACCCCCAGAACGTTATTTTTACCATGCCACAACCACGCAAACGTGCCGTGGTTGTGGCTTCATATATCCGTTGCAATGTGCATGGTTGTGGAAAGGAATTGGGCTTCATACGTCTGTTCGTGTGTGCAGGGTGCACCACACTAAATAAACTCACATAGCAACCAACGCTAAATGCTAAATATTCAAAAATGCTCAAAAAATATTTCAAAGTCTCTCAGCCTCTTGAAAACCAATCAGATATATTTCCAGACAACTAAACTTCAGATTTCTTTTCAATTTTTCGGCAGGTCAGCCGTGTGGAATTTTCGATAATTTGTTTACCCCAGAAGAAAAAAAACCCAAAATGTGCTTTTTCACAAGCCGACTTGCTGCCAGTTTTCATCGAGGCACTGCTCTAATTCCCAGGCCAAATAGCACCAACTTTAACGCCTAAATTTATCAAATCTCCTCAAAAGTTGAAGCACAGAGCCCTCATGTTCTTGTAGATTGTTATATTTACACAGTCTATTAATTGCATGACCCCCAGAACGTTATTTTTACCATGCCACAACCACGCAAACGTGCCGTGGTTGTGGCTTCATATATCCGTTGCAATGTGCATGGTTGTGGAAAGGAATTGGGCTTCATACGTCTGTTCGTGTGTGCAGGGTGCACCACACTAAATAAACTCACATAGCAACCAACGCTAAATGCTAAATATTCAAAAATGCTCAAAAAATATTTCAAAGTCTCTCAGCCTCTTGAAAACCAATCAGATATATTTCCAGACAACTAAACTTAAGATTTCTTTTCAATTTTTCGGCAGGTCAGCCGTGTGGAATTTTCGATAATTTTTTTACCCCAGAAGAAAAAAACCCAAAATGTGCTTTTTCACAAGCCGACTTGCTGCCAGTTTTCATCGAGGCACTGCTCTAATTCCCAGGCCAAATAGGACCAACTTTAACGCCTAAATTTATCAAATCTCCTCAAAAGTTGAAGCACAGAGCCCTCATGTTCTTGTAGATTGTTATAATTACACAGTCTATTAATTGCATGTACCCCAGAACGTTATTTTTACCATGCCACAACCACGCAAACGTGCCGTGGTTGTGGCTTCATATATCCGTTGCAATGTGCATGGTTGTGGAAAGGAATTGGGCTTCATACGTCTGTTCGCGTGTGCAGGGTGCACCACACTAAATGAACTCACATAGCAACCAACGCTAAATGCTAAATATTCAAAAATGCTCAAAAAATATTTTAAAGTCTCTCAGCCTCTTGAAAACCAATCAGATATATTTCCAGACAACTAAACTTAAGATTTCTTTTCAATTTTTCGGCAGGTCAGCCGTGTGGAATTTTCGATAATTTTTTTACCCCAGAAGAAAAAAAACCCAAAATGTGCTTTTTCACAAGCCGACTTGCTGCCAGTTTTCATCGAGGCACTGCTCTAATTCCCAGGCCAAATAGCACCAACTTTAACGCCTAAATTTATCAAATCTCCTCAAAAGTTGAAGCACAGAGCCCTCATGTTCTTGTAGATTGTTATATTTACACAGTCTATTAATTGCATGACCCCCAGAACGTTATTTTTACCATGCCACAACCACGCAAACGTGCCGTGGTTGTGGCTTCATATATCCGTTGCAATGTGCATGGTTGTGGAAAGGAATTGGGCTTCATACGTCTGTTCGTGCGTGCAGGGTGCACCACACTAAAAAAAATCACATAGCAACCAACGCTAAATGCTAAATATTCAAAAATGCTCAAAAATATTTCAAAGTCTCTCAGCCTCTTGAAAACCAATCAGATATATTTCCAGACAACTAAACTTAAGATTTCTTTTCAATTTTTCGGCAGGTCAGCCGTGTGGAATTTTCGATAATTTTTTACCCCAGAAGAAAAACCCAAAATGTGCTTTTTCACAAGCCGACTTGCTGCCAGTTTTCATCGAGGCACTGCTCTAATTCCCAGGCCAAATAGGACCAACTTTAACGCCTAAATTTATCAAATCTCCTCAAAAGTTGAAGCACAGAGCCCTCATGTTCTTGTAGATTGTTATAATTACACAGTCTATTAATTGCATGTACCCCAGAACGTTATTTTTACCATGCCACAACCACGCAAACGTGCCGTGGTTGTGGCTTCATATATCCGTTGCAATGTGCATGGTTGTGGAAAGGAATTGGGCTTCATACGTCTGTTCGTGCGTGCAGGGTGCACCACACTAAATAAACTCACATAGCAACCAACGCTAAATGCTAAATATTCAAAAATGCTCAAAAAATATTTCAAAGTCTCTCAGCCTCTTGAAAACCAATCAGATATATTTCCAGACAACTAAACTTAAGACTTCTTTTCAATTTTTGGCAGGTGCTAAATATTCAAAAATGCTCAAAAAAATATTTCAAAGTCTCTCAGCCTCTTGAAAACAAATCAGATATATTTCCAGACAACTAAACTTAAGATTTCTTTTCAATTTTTCGGCAGGTCAGCCGTGTGGAATTTTCGATAATTTTTTTACCCCAGAAGAAAAAAACCCCAAAATGTGCTTTTTCACAAGCCGACTTGCTGCCAGTTTTCATCGAGGCACTGCTCTAATTCCCAGACCAAATAGGACCAACTTTAACGCCTAAATTTATCAAATCTCCTCAAAAGTTGAAGCACAGAGCCCTCATGTTCTTGTAGATTGTTATAATTACACAGTCTATTAATTGCATGACCCCCAGAACGTTATTTTTACCATGCCACAACCACGCAAACGTGCCGTGGTTGTGGCTTCATATATCCGTTGCAATGTGCATGGTTGTGGAAAGGAATTGGGCTTCATACGTCTGTTCGTGTGTGCAGGGTGCACCACACTAAATAAACTCACATAGCAACCAACGCTAAATGCTAAATATTCAAAAATGCTCAAAAAATATTTCAAAGTCTCTCAGCCTCTTGAAAACCAATCAGATATATTTCCAGACAACTAAACTTAAGATTTCTTTTCAATTTTTCGGCAGGTCAGCCGTGTGGAATTTTCGATAATTTTTTTACCCCAGAAGAAAAAAAACCCCAAAATGTGCTTTTTCACAAGCCGACTTGCTGCCAGTTTTCATCGAGGCACTGCTCTAATTCCCAGGCCAAATAGCACCAACTTTAACGCCTAAATTTATCAAATCTCCTCAAAAGTTGAAGCACAGAGCCCTCATGTTCTTGTAGATTGTTATAATTACACAGTCTATTAATTGCATGACCCCCAGAACGTTATTTTTACCATGCCACAACCACGCAAACGTGCCGTGGTTGTGGCTTCATATATCCGTTGCAATGTGCATGGTTGTGGAAAGGAATTGGGCTTCATACGTCTGTTCGCGTGTGCAGGGTGCACCCACTAAATAAACTCACATAGCAACCAACGCTAAATGCTAAATATTCAAAATGCTCAAAAAATACTTCAAAGTCTCTCAGCCTCTTGAAAACCAATCAGATATATTTCCAGACAACTAAACTTAAGACTTCTTTTCAATTTTTTTGCAGGTGCTAAATATTCAAAAATGCTCAAAAAAATATTTCAAAGTCTCTCAGCCTCTTGAAAACCAATCAGATATATTTCCAGACAACTAAACTTAAGATTTCTTTTCAATTTTTTGGCAGGTCAGCCGTGTGGAATTTTCGATAATTTTTTTACCCCAGAAGAAAAAACCCCAAAATGTGCTTTTTCACAAGCCGACTTGCTGCCAGTTTTCATCGAGGCACTGCTCTAATTCCCAGGCCAAATAGGACCAACTTTAACGCCTAAATTTATCAAATCTCCTCAAAAGTTGAAGCACAGAGCCCTCATGTTCTTGTAGATTGTTATAATTACACAGTCTATTAATTGCATGACCCCCAGAACGTTATTTTTACCATGCCACAACCACGCAAACGTGCCGTGGTTGTGGCTTCATATATCCGTTGCAATGTGCATGGTTGTGGAAAGGAATTGGGCTTCATTATACGTCTGTTCGTGTGTGCAGGGTGCACCACACTAAATAAACCCACATAGCAACCAACGCTAAATGCTAAATATTCAAAAATGCTCAAAAAATATTTCAAAGTCTCTCAGCCTCTTGAAAACCAATCAGATATATTTCCAGACAACTAAACTTAAGATTTCTTTTCAATTTTTCGGCAGGTCAGCCGTGTGGAATTTTCGATAATTTGTTTACCCCAGAAGAAAAAAAACCCAAAATGTGCTTTTTCACAAGCCGACTTGCTGCCAGTTTTCATCGAGGCACTGCTCTAATTCCCAGGCCAAATAGCACCAACTTTAACGCCTAAATTTATCAAATCTCCTCAAAAGTTGAAGCACAGAGCCCTCATGTTCTTGTAGATTGTTATAATCACACAGTTTATTAATTGCATGACATCCAGAACGTTATTTTTACCATACCACAACCACGCAAACGTGCCGTGGTTGTGGCTTCATATATCCGTTGCAATGTGCATGGTTGTGGAAAGGAATTGGGCTTCATACGTCTGTTCGTGTGTGCAGGGTGCACCACACTAAATAAACTCACATAGCAACCAACGCTAAATGCTAAATATTCAAAAATGCTCAAAAAATATTTCAAAGTCTCTCAGCCTCTTGAAAACCAATCAGATATATTTCCAGACAACTAAACTTAAGATTTCTTTTCAATTTTTTGGCAGGTCAGCCGTGTGGAATTTTCGATAATTTTTTTACCCCAGAAGAAAAAAACCCAAAATGTGCTTTTTCACAAGCCGACTTGCTGCCAGTTTTCATCGAGGCACTGCTCTAATTCCCAGGCCAAATAGCACCAACTTTAACGCCTAAATTTATCAAATCTCCTCAAAAGTTGAAGCACAGAGCCCTCATGTTCTTGTAGATTGTTATATTTACACAGTTTATTAATTGCATGACACCCAGAACGTTATTTTTACCATGCCACAACCACGCAAACGTGCCGTGGTTGTGGCTTCATATATCCGTTGCAATGTGCATGGTTGTGGAAAGGAATTGGGCTTCATACGTCTGTTCGTGTGTGCAGGGTGCACCACACTACTAAATAAACTCACATAGCAACCAACGCTAAATGCTAAAT
Source organism: Plazaster borealis (assembly GCA_021014325.1). Taxonomy (NCBI): domain Eukaryota; kingdom Metazoa; phylum Echinodermata; class Asteroidea; order Forcipulatida; family Labidiasteridae; genus Plazaster; species Plazaster borealis. Next base: position 14,299,608 of record CM037464.1, on the reverse strand, counting down.
ATTCAAATATGCTCAAAAAATATTTCAAAGTCTCTCAGCCTCTTGAAAACCAATCAGATATATTTCCAGACAACTAAACTTAAGATTTCTTTTCAATTTTTCGGCAGGTCAGCCGTGTGGAATTTTCGATAATTTTTTTACCCCAGAAGAAAAAAAACCCAAAATGTGCTTTTTCACAAGCCGACTTGCTGCCTGTTTTCATCGAGGCACTGCTCTAATTCCCACGCCAAATAGCACCAACTTTAACGCCTAAATTTATCAAATCTCCTCAAAAGTTGAAGCACAGAGCCCTCATGTTCTTGTAGATTGTTATAATTACACAGTCTACTAATTGCATGACCCCCAGAACGTTATTTTTACCATGCCACAACCACGCAAACGTGCCGTGGTTGTGGCTTCATATATCCGTTGCAATGTGCATGGTTGTGGAAAGGAATTGGGCTTCATTATACGTCTGTTCGTGTGTGCAGGGTGCACCACACTAAATAAACTCACATAGCAACCAACGCTAAATGCTAAATATTCAAAAATGCTCAAAAAATATTTCAAAGTCTCTCAGCCTCTTGAAAACCAATCAGATATATTTCCAGACAACTAAACTTCAGATTTCTTTTCAATTTTTCGGCAGGTCAGCCGTGTGGAATTTTCGATAATTTGTTTACCCCAGAAGAAAAAAAAACCAAAATGTGCTTTTTCACAAGCGGACTTGCTGCCAGTTTTCATCGAGGCACTGCTCTAATTCCCAGGCCAAATAGCACCAACTTTAATGCCTAAAATTATCAAATCTCCTCAAAAGTTGAAGCACAGAGCCCTCATGTTCTTGTAGATTGTTATAATCACACAGTTTATTAATTGCATGACATCCAGAACGTTATTTTTACCATACCACAACCACGCAAACGTGCCGTGGTTGTGGCTTCATATATCCGTTGCAATGTGCATGGTTGTGGAAAGGAATTGGGCTTCATACGTCTGTTCGTGTGTGCAGGGTGCACCACACTAAATAAACTCACATAGCAACCAACGCTAAATGCTAAATATTCAAAAATGCTCAAAAAATATTTCAAAGTCTCTCAGCCTCTTGAAAACCAATCAGATATATTTCCAGACAACTAAACTTAAGATTTCTTTTCAATTTTTGGCAGGTCAGCCGTGTGGAATTTTCGATAATTTTTATACCCCAGAAGAAAAAAACCCAAAATGTGCTTTTTCACAAGCCGACTTGCTGCCAGTTTTCATCGAGGCACTGCTCTAATTCCCAGGCCAAATAGGACCAACTTTAACGCCTAAATTTATCAAATCTCCTCAAAAGTTGAAGCACAGAGCCCTCATGTTCTTGTAGATTGTTATATTTACACAGTTTATTAATTGCATGACACCCAGAACGTTATTTTACCATGCCACAACCACGCAAACGTGCCGTGGTTGTGGCTTCATATATCCGTTGCAATGTGCATGGTTGTGGAAAGGAATTGGGCTTCATACGTCTGTTCGTGTGTGCAGGGTGCACCACACTACTAAATAAACTCACATAGCAACCAACGCTAAATGCTAAATATTCAAAAATGCTCAAAAAAATATTTCAAAGTCTCTCAGCCTCTTGAAAACCAATCAGATATATTTCCAGACAACTAAACTTAAGATTTCTTTTCAATTTTTCGGCAGGTCAGCCGTGTGGAATTTTCGATAATTTGTTTACCCCAGAAGAAAAAAAACCCAAAATGGGCTTTTTCACAAGCCGACTTGCTGCCAGTTTTCATCGAGGCACTGCTCTAATTCCCAGGCCAAATAGCACCAACTTTAACGCCTAAATTTATCAAATCTCCTCAAAAGTTGAAGCACAGAGCCCTCATGTTCTTGTAGATTGTTATAATTACACAGTTTATTAATTGCATGACATCCAGAACGTTATTTTTACCATACCACAACCACGCAAACGTGCTGTGGTTGTGGCTTCATATATCCGTTGCAATGTGCATGGTTGTGGAAAGGAATTGGGCTTCATACGTCTGTTCGTGTGTGCAGGGTGCACCACACTAAATAAACTCACATAGCAACCAACGCTAAATGCTAAATATTCAAATATGATCAAAAAATATTTCAAAGTCTCTCAGCCTCTTGAAAACCAATCAGATATATTTTCAGACAACTAAACTTAAGATTTCTTTTCAATTTTTTGGCAGGTCAGCCGTGTGGAATTTTCGATAATTTTTTTACCCCAGAAGAAAAAAAACCCAAAATGTGCTTTTTCACAAGCCGACTTGCTGCCAGTTTTCATCGAGGCACTGCTCTAATTCCCAAGCCAAATAGGACCAACTTTAACGCCTAAATTTATCAAATCTCCTCAAAAGTTGAAGCACAGAGCCCTGATAATCTGGTAGATTGTTATAATTTCACAGTCTATTAATTGCATGACCCCCAGAACGTCATTTTTACCATGCCACAACCACGCAAACGTGCCGTGGTTGTGGCTTCATACATCCGTTGCAATGTGCGTGGTTGTGGAAAGGAGTTGGGCTTCATACGTCTGTTCGTACGTGCAGGGTTCACCACACTAAATAAACTCACATAGCAACCAACGCTAAATGGTAAATATTCAAAAATGCTCAAAAAATATTTCAAAGTGTCTCAGCCTCTTGAAAACCAATCAGATATATTTCCCGACAACTAAACTTAAGATTTCTTTTCAATTTTTCGGCAGGTCAGCCGTTTGGAATTTTCGACAATTTTTTTACCCCAGAAGAAAAAAAATAACAAAATGTCCTACACTACGAAGCTTAGCCCACCTTGTTGAGCTGTAACAGGTAATGGCTCTCTTTTTAACATCGATCGGTCTTATAACACTCAGTTAACACTCACCATTACAGCCCACCATCCATACATGTCTAAAACGCGTAGTTTAAAGGTACGAGCAAGTCGTACCTCTTTGATCGCAAATTTTTTCACAAGTTTTTTTTTTGCCATTTTCAAATCATCATATCTGGACAAAGGCTACTTCTAGAAACTATAAGGCTCCCCGTGAGCCTTATAGGGGTCTAATATTTTGGCCCTCCTTAACGATATACGTTTTTGAAATCATCGTTGATAGGTGAAACTTTTACGATCGTTCGCCATCAATAACTGAAGTTTCTTTCGTACTCTCCACCACAAACTTTCCCCACAAACTAAATATACATTCATAATGCTTGTATGGCCTTTTTTTAAAGTTACGTTTAAAAATTTCTTCGAAAAAGGCAATTTTCTACTCGGTACTCACTGCAGTTTTGCTCTTCATCGCGGCACTCACGCGGCATTCACGCATTGCGCAAAAGTTAAGACTGCGCGGTGTGCGCAGAGCCTGAAGACAGCGCGGTGTGCGCCAGGTAGAAGGCTCCACGTACACCGCGCTGTCTTAATTGTGGCGCAATGCGTGGACGTTGTTGAATGTATAAGGTATAGTAATTTTGTCTAACGATCGTTCCCGACAAACGCCAATTTTACGGGCAAATTGCATTTTGGCTTAGAGCTGCGTCAATCGCTCCTGTTGTTAACCCAGTCGAGTTGAATTGGTTCAGTAATACACTTTTTAGATCGCTGAAAGTAAAATTAACTCCAAAGATCTTGTGATTTATCTGCGTAAAAGAATTGGTTCAGATAAATCACGTGAACTTAGATATTTGAAAATGCTCGATAACGGCAAAATTTGACAGTTTCTTTTAGGGATTGGTCTACTCCTGGAAGACCGTCAGAGTCATATGTGGGTCTATGTTGTACCCCAAAACGCCCAACATAGCCGGTGTGTGCCTACATACCTATGTTGTGCAAATGGAAATAAAATACATAGGGAAAAAAAGGGCCCCCACTTTTAAAAGTGTTCCGCCGCAGCTGGCTATAGGTATAAGCACAAGCAAGAAATTTCCGGCAGAATAATGGTTTGAAATCAATTCTGCGCTATGTTTGACAATAACTCCTGAACTAAGCATGCTAGAGACACACAATTTAAATCAAAATCTTCCTGGCATACTCCTGCATCCGAAAATTAAAGTTTTATTGCCACTTTGCGCCATCATCAGACCGAAAATGACCAGCAAGTGGGGATACTCAGAATGCTGCTCAAAAGCATGTTCAACGGGATTTTTGTACACGTAGCTTTCAAAGAGACAAATACAAGTAAGCACGGTTAAATCACCCTCCCAATATTATTAGATTTTAAAAAGTTTTATACCATTGGAAAGCCCATTTCAAGGGCTTTCTTCTCGTTTAACTTTCGTTTCTGTCACTATTTTGTAGGCGAGGCGACCGGCCAGGAAGTAGGGTTACTACCACGACCAAATTAACCCAAATAGGGGCTAGGTAAAAGCACAAGCAAGAAATTTCCAGCCGAATAGTGGTTTGAAATAAATTCTGCGCTATGTTTGACAATAACTCCTGAACTAAGCATGCTAGAGACAAACAACTTAAATCAAAATCTTTCTCGCATATTCCTGCATCCGAAAATTAAAGTTTTATTGCCACTTTGTGCCACCATCAGACCGAAAATGACCAGCAAGTGGGGATACTCAGAATGCTTCTCAAAAGCATGTTCAACGGGATTTTTGTACACGTAGCTTTCAAAGAGACAAATACAAGTAAGCACGGTCAAATCACCCTCAAAATATTATTGGATTTTAAAAAGTTTTATACCATTGGAAAGCCCATTTCAAGGGCTTTCTTCTCGGTCTAGTTTTGTTTCTGGCACTATTTTGTAGGCGAGGGGAGCGGCCAGGAAGTAGGGTTACTACCACTACCAAATTAACACACCTAGGGGCTATAGGTATAAGCACAAGCAAGAAATTTCCGGCCGAATAGTGGTTTGAAATAAATTCTGCGCTATGTTTGACAATAATTCCTGAACTAACCATGCTAGAGACACAAAATTTAAATCAAAATCTTTCTCGGATATTCCTGCATCCGAAAATCAAAGTTTTATTGCCACTTTGCGCCATCATCAGACCGAAAATGACCAGCAAGTGGGGATACTCAGAATGCTTCTCAAAAGCATGTTCAACGGGATTTTTGTACACGTAGCTTTCAAAGAGACAAATACAAGTAAGCACGGTTAAATCATCCTCACAATATTATTATATTTAAAAACTTTTTTCTACCATTGGAAAGCCCATTTCAAGGGCTTTCTTCTCGTTTTAATTTCGTTTCTGTCACTATTTTGTAGGCGAGGGGAGCGGCCAGGAAGTAGGGTTACTACCACCACCAAATAAACCACATAGGGGCTATAGCACAAGCAAGAAATTTCCGGCAGAATAATGGTTTGAAATAAATTCTGCGCTATGTTTGACAATAACTCCTGAACTAAGCATGCTAGAGACACACAATTTAAATTTAAATCTTCCTGGCATATTCTTGCATCCGAAAATTAAAGTTTTATTGCCACTTTGCGCCATCATCAGACCGAAAAAGACCAGCAAGTGGGGATACTCAGAATGCTGCTCAAAAGCATGTTCAACGGGATTTTTGTACACGTAGCTTTCAAAGAGACAAATACAAGTAAGCACGGCTAAATCACCCTCAAAATATTATTGGATTTAAAAAGAATTTATACCATTGGAAAGCCCATTTCACGGGCTTTCTTCTCGCCTTAGTTTCGTTTCTCTCACTATTTTGTAAGTAAGGGGAGCGGCCAGGAAGTGGGGTTACTACCACCACCAAATTAACACACCTAGGGGCTATAGGTTTAAGCACAAGCAAGAAATTTCCGGCCGAATAGTGGTTTGAAATAAATTCTGCGCTATGTTTGACAATAATTCCTGAACTAACCATGCTAGAGACACACAATTTAAATCACTATCTTTCTGGCATACTCCTGCATTCGAAAATTAAAGTTTTATTGCCACTTTGCGCCATCATCAGACCGAAAATGACCAGCAAGTGGGGATACTCAGAATGCTGCTCAAAAGCATGTTCAACGGGATTTTTGTACACGTAGCTTTCAAAGAGACAAATACAAGTAAGCACGGTTAAATCTTCCTCAAAATATTATTGGATTTAGACAAGTTTTATACCATTGGAAAGCCCATTTCAAGGGCTTTCTTCTCGTGTTAGTTTCGTTTCTGTCACTATTTTGTACGCGAAGCGAGCGGCCAGGAAGTAGGGTTACTACTACCACCAAATAAACCACCTAGGGGCTAGGTATAAGCACAAGCAAGAAATTTCCGGCCGAATAGTGGTTTGAAATAAATTCTGCGCTGTGTTTGACAATAACTCCTGAACTAAGCATGCTAGAGACACACAATTTAAATCAAAATCTTCCTGGCATATTCCTGCATCCGAAAATTAAAGTTTTATTGCCACTTTGCGCCATCATCAGACCGAAAATGACCAGCAAGTGGGGATACTCAGAATGCTTCTCAAAAGCATGTTCAACGGGATTTTTGTACACGTAGCTTTCAAAGAGACAAATACAAGTAAGCACGGTTAAATCTTCCTCAAAATATTATTGGATTTTGACAAGTTTTATACCATTGGAAAGCCCATTTCAAGGGCTTTCTTCTCGTATTAGTTTCGTTTCTGTCACCATTTTGTACGCGAAGCGAGCGGCCAGGAAGTAGGGTTACTACTACCACCAAATTAACCACCTAGGGGCTAGGTATAAGCACAAGCAAGAAATTTCCGGTCGAATAGTGGTTTGAAATAAATTCTGCGCTGTGTTTGACAATAACTCCTGAACTAAGCATGCTAGAGACACACAATTTAAATCAAATTCTTCCTGGCATATTCCTGCATCCGAAAATTAAAGTTTTATTGCCACTTTGCGCCATCATCAGACCGAAAATGACCAGCAAGTGGGGATACTCAGAATGCTTCTCAAAAGCATGTTCAACGGGATTTTTGTACACGTAGCTTTCAAAGAGACAAATACAAGTAAGCACGGTTAAATCTTCCTCAAAATATTATTGGATTTGGACAAGTTTTATACCATTGGAAAGCCCATTTCAAGGGCTTTCTTTTCGTTCTAGTTTCGTTTCTGTCACTATTTTGTACGCGAAGCGAGCGGCCAGGAAGTAGGGTTACTACTACCACCAAATTAACCACCTAGGGGCTAGGTATAAGCACAAGCAAGAAATTTCCGGCCGAATAGTGGTTTGAAATAAATTCTGCGCTGTGTTTGACAATAACTCCTGAACTAAGCATGCTAGAGACACACAATTTAAATCAAAATCTTCCTGGCATATTCCTGCATCCGAAAATTAAAGTTTTATTGCCACTTTGCGCCATCATCAGACCGAAAATGACCAGCAAGTGGGGATACTCAGTATGCTTCTCAAAAGCATGTTCAACGGGATTTTTGTACACGTAGCTTTCAAAGAGACAAATACAAGTAAGCACGGTTAAATCTTCCTCAAAATATTATTGGATTTGGACAAGTTTTATACCATTGGAAAGCCCATTTCAAGGGCTTTCTTCTCGTATTAGTTTCGTTTCTGTCACCATTTTGTACGCGAAGCGAGCGGCCAGGAAGTAGGGTTACTACTACCACCAAATTAACCACCTAGGGGCTAGGTATAAGCACAAGCAAGAAATTTCCGGCCGAATAGTGGTTTGAAATAAATTCTGCGCTGTGTTTGACAATAACTCCTGAACTAAGCATGCTAGAGACACACAATTTAAATCAAAATCTTCCTGGCATATTCCAAAATCTTCCTGGCATATTCCTGCATCCGAAAATTAAAGTTTTATTGCCACTTTGCGCCATCATCAGACCGAAAATGACCAGCAAGTGGGGATACTCAGAATGCTTCTCAAAAGCATGTTCAACGGGATTTTTGTACACGTAGCTTTCAAAGAGACAAATACAAGTAAGCACGGTTAAATCTTCCTCAAAATATTATTGGATTTTGACAAGTTTTATACCATTGGAAAGCCCATTTCAAGGGCTTTCTTCTCGTGCTAGTTTCGTTTCTGTCACTATTTTGTACGCGAAGCGAGCGGCCAGGAAGTAGGGTTACTACTACCACCAAATTAACCACCTAGGGGCTAGGTATAAGCACAAGCAAGAAATTTCCGGCCGAATAGTGGTTTGAAATAAATTCTGCGCTGTGTTTGACAATAACTCCTGAACTAAGCATGCTAGAGACACACAATTTAAATCAAAATCTTCCTGGCATATTCCTGCATCCGAAAATTAAAGTTTTATTGCCACTTTGCGCCATCATCAGACCGAAAATGACCAGCAAGTGGGGATACTCAGAATGCTTCTCAAAAGCATGTTCAACGGGATTTTTGTACACGTAGCTTTCAAAGAGACAAATACAAGTAAGCACGGTTAAATCTTCCTCAAAATATTATTGGATTTGGACAAGTTTTATACCATTGGAAAGCCCATTTCAAGGGCTTTCTTCTCGTATTAGTTTCGTTTCTGTCACCATTTTGTACGCGAAGCGAGCGGCCAGGAAGTAGGGTTACTACTACCACCAAATTAACCACCTAGGGGCTAGGTATAAGCACAAGCAAGAAATTTCCGGCCGAATAGTGGTTTGAAATAAATTCTGCGCTGTGTTTGACAATAACTCCTGAACTAAGCATGCTAGAGACACACAATTTAAATCAAAATCTTCCTGGCATATTCCTGCATCCGAAAATTAAAGTTTTATTGCCACTTTGCGCCATCATCAGACCGAAAATGACCAGCAAGTGGGGATACTCAGAATGCTTCTCAAAAGCATGTTCAACGGGATTTTTGTACACGTAGCTTTCAAAGAGACAAATACAAGTAAGCACGGTTAAATCTTCCTCAAAATATTATTGGATTTGGACAAGTTTTATACCATTGGAAAGCCCATTTCAAGGGCTTTCTTCTCGTGCTAGTTTCGTTTCTGTCACCATTTTGTACGCGAAGCGAGCGGCCAGGAAGTAGGGTTACTACTACCACCAAATTAACCACCTAGGGGCTAGGTATAAGCACAAGCAAGAAATTTCCGGCCGAATAGTGGTTTGAAATAAATTCTGCGCTGTGTTTGACAATAACTCCTGAACTAAGCATGCTAGAGACACACAATTTAAATCAAAATCTTCCTGGCATATTCCTGCATCCGAAAATTAAAGTTTTATTGCCACTTTGCGCCATCATCAGACCGAAAATGACCAGCAAGTGGGGATACTCAGAATGCTTCTCAAAAGCATGTTCAACGGGATTTTTGTACACGTAGCTTTCAAAGAGACAAATACAAGTAAGCACGGTTAAATCTTCCTCAAAATATTATTGGATTTGATCAAGTTTTATACCATTGGAAAGCCCATTTCAAGGGCTTTCTTCTCGTATTAGTTTCGTTTCTGTCACCATTTTGTACGCGAAGCGAGCGGCCAGGAAGTAGGGTTACTACTACCACCAAATTAACCACCTAGGGGCTAGGTATAAGCACAAGCAAGAAATTTCCGGTCGAATAGTGGTTTGAAATAAATTCTGCGCTGTGTTTGACAATAACTCCTGAACTAAGCATGCTAGAGACACACAATTTAAATCAAAATCTTCCTGGCATATTCCTGCATCCGAAAATTAAAGTTTTATTGCCACTTTGCGCCATCATCAGACCGAAAATGACCAGCAAGTGGGGATACTCAGAATGCTTCTCAAAAGCATGTTCAACGGGATTTTTGTACACGTAGCTTTCAAAGAGACAAATACAAGTAAGCACGGTTAAATCTTCCTCAAAATATTATTGGATTTGGACAAGTTTTATACCATTGGAAAGCCCATTTCAAGGGCTTTCTTCTCGTATTAGTTTCGTTTCTGTCACCATTTTGTACGCGAAGCGACCGGCCAGGAAGTAGGGTTACTACTACCACCAAATTAACCACCTAGGGGCTAGGTATAAGCACAAGCAAGAAATTTCCGGTCGAATAGTGGTTTGAAATAAATTCTGCGCTGTGTTTGACAATAACTCCTGAACTAAGCATGCTAGAGACACACAATTTAAATCAAAATCTTCCTGGCATATTCCTGCATCCGAAAATTAAAGTTTTATTGCCACTTTGCGCCATCATCAGACCGAAAATGACCAGCAAGTGGGGATACTCAGTATGCTTCTCAAAAGCATGTTCAACGGGATTTTTGTACACGTAGCTTTCAAAGAGACAAATACAAGTAAGCACGGTTAAATCTTCTTCAAAATATTATTGGATTTGGACAAGTTTTATACCATTAGAAAGCCCATTTCAAGGGCTTTCTTCTCGTGCTAATTTCGTTTCTGTCACCATTTTGTACGCGAAGCGAGCGGCCAGGAAGTAGGGTTACTACTACCACCAAATAAACCACATAGGGGCTAGGTATAAGCACAACGAAGAAATTTCCGGCCGAATAGTGGTTTGAAATAAATTCTGCGCTGTGTTTGACAATAACTCCTGAACTAAGCATGCTAGAGACACACAATTTAAATCAAAATCTTCCTGGCATATTCCTGCACCCGAAAATTAAAGTTTTATTGCCACTTTGCGCCATCATCAGACCGAAAATGACCAGCAAGTGGGGATACTCAGAATGCTTCTCAAAAGCATGTTCAACGGGATTTTTGTACACGTAGCTTTCAAAGAGACAAATACAAGTAAGCACGGTTAAATCTTCCTCAAAATATTATTGGATTTGGACAAGTTTTATACCATTGGAAAGCCCATTTCAAGGGCTTTCTTCTCGTATTAGTTTCGTTTCTGTCACCATTTTGTACGCGAAGCGAGCGGCCAGGAAGTAGGGTTACTACTACCACCAAATTAACCACCTAGGGGCTAGGTATAAGCACAAGCAAGAAATTTCCGGTCGAATAGTGGTTTGAAATAAATTCTGCGCTGTGTTTGACAATAACTCCTGAACTAAGCATGCTAGAGACACACAATTTAAATCAAAATCTTCCTGGCATATTCCTGCATCCGAAAATTAAAGTTTTATTGCCACTTTGCGCCATCATCAGACCGAAAATGACCAGCAAGTGGGGATACTCAGAATGCTTCTCAAAAGCATGTTCAACGCGATTTTTGTACACGTAGCTTTCAAAGAGACAAATACAAGTAAGCACGGTTAAATCTTCCTCAAAATATTATTGGATTTGGACAAGTTTTATACCATTGGAAAGCCCATTTCAAGGGCTTTCTTCTCGTACTAATTTCGTTTCTGTCACTATTTTGTACGCGAAGCGAGCGGCCAGGAAGTAGGGTTACTACTACCACCAAATTAACCACCTAGGGGCTAGGTATAAGCACATCAAGAAATTTCCGGCCGAATAGTGGTTTGAAATAAATTCTGCGCTGTGTTTGACAATAACTCCTGAACTAAGCATGCTAGAGACACACAATTTAAATCAAAATCTTCCTGGCATATTCCTGCATCCGAAAATTAAAGTTTTATTGCCACTTTGCGCCATCATCAGACCGAAAATGACCAGCAAGTGGGGATACTCAGAATGCTTCTCAAAAGCATGTTCAACGGGATTTTTGTACACGTAGCTTTCAAAGAGACAAATACAAGTAAGCACGGTTAAATCTTCCTCAAAATATTATTGGATTTGGACAAGTTTTATACCATTGGAAAGCCCATTTCAAGGGCTTTCTTCTCGTGCTAGTTTCGTTTCTGTCACCATTTTGTACGCGAAGCGAGCGGCCAGGAAGTAGGGTTACTACTACCACCAAATAAACCACCTAGGGGCTAGGTATAAGCACAAGCAAGAAATTTCCGGCCGAATAGTGGTTTGAAATAAATTCTGCGCTGTGTTTGACAATAACTCCTGAACTAAGCATGCTAGAGACACACAATTTAAATCAAAATCTTCCTGGCATATTCCTGCATCCGAAAATTAAAGTTTTATTGCCACTTTGCGCCATCATCAGACCGAAAATGACCAGCAAGTGGGGATACTCAGAATGCTTCTCAAAAGCATGTTCAACGGGATTTTTGTACACGTAGCTTTCAAAGAGACAAATACAAGTAAGCACGGTTAAATCTTCCTCAAAATATTATTGGATTTGGACAAGTTTTATACCATTGGAAAGCCCATTTCAAGGGCTTTCTTCTCGTGCTAGTTTCGTTTCTGTCACTATTTTGTACGCGAAGCGAGCGGCCAGGAAGTAGGGTTACTACTACCACCAAATTAACCACCTAGGGGCTAGGTATAATACACAAGAAAGAAATTTCCGGCCGAATAGTGGTTTGAAATAAATTCTGCGCTGTGTTTGACAATAACTCCTGAACTAAGCATGCTAGAGACACACAATTTAAATCAAAATCTTCCTGGCATATTCCTGCATCCGAAAATTAAAGTTTTATTGCCACTTTGCGCCATCATCAGACCGAAAATGACCAGCAAGTGGGGATACTCAGAATGCTTCTCAAAAGCATGTTCAACGGGATTTTTGTACACGTAGCTTTCAAAGAGACAAATACAAGTAAGCACGGTTAAATCTTCCTCAAAATATTATTGGATTTGGACAAGTTTTATACCATTGGAAAGCCCATTTCAAGGGCTTTCTTCTCGTGCTAATTTCGTTTCTGTCACTATTTTGTACGCGAAGCGAGCGGCCAGGAAGTAGGGTTACTACTACCACCAAATAAACCACCTAGGGGCTAGGTATAAGCACAAGCAAGAAATTTCCGGCCGAATAGTGGTTTGAAATAAATTCTGCGCTGTGTTTGACAATAACTCCTGAACTAAGCATGCTAGAGACACACAATTTAAATCAAAATCTTCCTGGCATATTCCTGCATCCGAAAATTAAAGTTTTATTGCCACTTTGCGCCATCATCAGACCGAAAATGACCAGCAAGTGGGGATACTCAGAATGCTTCTCAAAAGCATGTTCAACGGGATTTTGTACACGTAGCTTTCAAAGAGACAAATACAAGTAAGCACGGTTAAATCTTCCTCAAAATATTATTGGATTTGGACAAGTTTTATACCATTGGAAAGCCCATTTCAAGGGCTTTCTTCTCGTGCTAGTTTCGTTTCTGTCACCATTTTGTACGCGAAGCGAGCGGCCAGGAAGTAGGGTTACTACTACCACCAAATTAACCACCTAGGGGCTAGGTATAAGCACAAGCAAGAAATTTCCGGCCGAATAGTGGTTTGAAATAAATTCTGCGCTGTGTTTGACAATAACTCCTGAACTAAGCATGCTAGAGACACACAATTTAAATCAAAATCTTCCTGGCATATTCCTGCATCCGAAAATTAAAGTTTTATTGCCACTTTGCGCCATCATCAGACCGAAAATGACCAGCAAGTGGGGATACTCAGAATGCTTCTCAAAAGCATGTTCAACGGGATTTTTGTACACGTAGCTTTCAAAGAGACAAATACAAGTAAGCACGGTTAAATCTTCCTCAAAATATTATTGGATTTGGACAAGTTTTATACCATTGGAAAGCCCATTTCAAGGGCTTTCTTCTCGTGCTAGTTTCGTTTCTGTCACCATTTTGTACGCGAAACGAGCGGCCAGGAAGTAGGGTTACTACTACCACCAAATTAACCACCTAGGGAATAGGTATAAGCACATCAAGAAATTTCCGGCCGAATAGTGGTTTGAAATAAATTCTGCGCTGTGTTTGACAATAACTCCTGAACTAAGCATGCTAGAGACACACAATTTAAATCAAAATCTTCCTGGCATATTCCTGCATCCGAAAATTAAAGTTTTATTGCCACTTTGCGCCATCATCAGACCGAAAATGACCAGCAAGTGGGGATACTCAGAATGCTTCTCAAAAGCATGTTCAACGGGATTTTTGTACACGTAGCTTTCAAAGAGACAAATACAAGTAAGCACGGTTAAATCTTCCTCAAAATATTATTGGATTTGGACAAGTTTTATACCATTGGAAAGCCCATTTCAAGGGCTTTCTTCTCGTGCTAGTTTCGTTTCTGTCACTATTTTGTACGCGAAGCGAGCGGCCAGGAAGTAGGGTTACTACTACCACCAAATTAACCACCTAGGGGCTAGGTATAAGCACATCAAGAAATTTCCGGCCGAATAGTGGTTTGAAATAAATTCTGCGCTGTGTTTGACAATAACTCCTGAACTAAGCATGCTAGAGACACACAATTTAAATCAAAATCTTCCTGGCATATTCCTGCATCCGAAAATTAAAGTTTTATTGCCACTTTGCGCCATCATCAGACCGAAAATGACCAGCAAGTGGGGATACTCAGAATGCTTCTCAAAAGCATGTTCAACGGGATTTTTGTACACGTAGCTTTCAAAGAGACAAATACAAGTAAGCACGGTTAAATCTTCCTCAAAATATTATTGGATTTGGACAAGTTTTATACCATTGGAAAGCCCATTTCAAGGGCTTTCTTCTCGTGCTAGTTTCGTTTCTGTCACCATTTTGTACGCGAAGCGAGCGGCCAGGAAGTAGGGTTACTACTACCACCAAATTAACCACCTAGGGGCTAGGTATAAGCACATCAAGAAATTTCCGGCCGAATAGTGGTTTGAAATAAATTCTGCGCTGTGTTTGACAATAACTCCTGAACTAAGCATGCTAGAGACACACAATTTAAATCAAAATCTTCCTGGCATATTCCTGCATCCGAAAATTAAAGTTTTATTGCCACTTTGCGCCATCATCAGACCGAAAATGACCAGCAAGTGGGGATACTCAGAATGCTTCTCAAAAGCATGTTCAACGGGATTTTTGTACACGTAGCTTTCAAAGAGACAAATACAAGTAAGCACGGTTAAATCTTCCTCAAAATATTATTGGATTTGGACAAGTTTTATACCATTGGAAAGCCCATTTCAAGGGCTTTCTTCTCGTGCTAGTTTCGTTTCTGTCACTATTTTGTACGCGAAGCGAGCGGCCAGGAAGTAGGGTTACTACTACCACCAAATTAACCACCTAGGGGCTAGGTATAAGCACAAGCAAGAAATTTCCGGCCGAATAGTGGTTTGAAATAAATTCTGCGCTGTGTTTGACAATAACTCCTGAACTAAGCATGCTAGAGACACACAATTTAAATCAAAATCTTCCTGGCATATTCCTGCATCCGAAAATTAAAGTTTTATTGCCACTTTGCGCCATCATCAGACCGAAAATGACCAGCAAGTGGGGATACTCAGAATGCTTCTCAAAAGCATGTTCAACGGGATTTTTGTACACGTAGCTTTCAAAGAGACAAATACAAGTAAGCACGGTTAAATCTTCCTCAAAATATTATTGGATTTGGACAAGTTTTATACCATTGGAAAGCCCATTTCAAGGGCTTTCTTCTCGTGCTAGTTTCGTTTCTGTCACTATTTTGTACGCGAAGCGAGCGGCCAGGAAGTAGGGTTACTACTACCACCAAATTAACCACCTAGGGGCTAGGTATAAGCACAAGCAAGAAATTTCCGGCCGAATAGTGGTTTGAAATAAATTCTGCGCTGTGTTTGACAATAACTCCTGAACTAAGCATGCTAGAGACACACAATTTAAATCAAAATCTTCCTGGCATATTCCTGCATCCGAAAATTAAAGTTTTATTGCCACTTTGCGCCATCATCAGACCGAAAATGACCAGCAAGTGGGGATACTCAGAATGCTTCTCAAAAGCATGTTCAACGGGATTTTTGTACACGTAGCTTTCAAAGAGACAAATACAAGTAAGCACGGTTAAATCTTCCTCAAAATATTATTGGATTTGGACAAGTTTTATACCATTGGAAAGCCCATTTCAAGGGCTTTCTTCTCGTGCTAGTTTCGTTTCTGTCACTATTTTGTACGCGAAGCGAGCGGCCAGGAAGTAGGGTTACTACTACCACCAAATTAACCACCTAGGGGCTAGGTATAAGCACAAGCAAGAAATTTCCGGCCGAATAGTGGTTTGAAATAAATTCTGCGCTGTGTTTGACAATAACTCCTGAACTAAGCATGCTAGAGACACACAATTTAAATCAAAATCTTCCTGGCATATTCCTGCATCCGAAAATTAAAGTTTTATTGCCACTTTGCGCCATCATCAGACCGAAAATGACCAGCAAGTGGGGATACTCAGAATGCTTCTCAAAAGCATGTTCAACGGGATTTTTGTACACGTAGCTTTCAAAGAGACAAATACAAGTAAGCACGGTTAAATCTTCCTCAAAATATTATTGGATTTGGACAAGTTTTATACCATTGGAAAGCCCATTTCAAGGGCTTTCTTCTCGTGCTAGTTTCGTTTCTGTCACTATTTTGTACGCGAAGCGAGCGGCCAGGAAGTAGGGTTACTACTACCACCAAATTAACCACCTAGGGGCTAGGTATAAGCACAAGCAAGAAATTTCCGGCCGAATAGTGGTTTGAAATAAATTCTGCGCTGTGTTTGACAATAACTCCTGAACTAAGCATGCTAGAGACACACAATTTAAATCAAAATCTTCCTGGCATATTCCTGCATCCGAAAATTAAAGTTTTATTGCCACTTTGCGCCATCATCAGACCGAAAATGACCAGCAAGTGGGGATACTCAGAATGCTTCTCAAAAGCATGTTCAACGGGATTTTTGTACACGTAGCTTTCAAAGAGACAAATACAAGTAAGCACGGTTAAATCTTCCTCAAAATATTATTGGATTTGGACAAGTTTTATACCATTGGAAAGCCCATTTCAAGGGCTTTCTTCTCGTGCTAGTTTCGTTTCTGTCACTATTTTGTACGCGAAGCGAGCGGCCAGGAAGTAGGGTTACTACTACCACCAAATTAACCACCTAGGGGCTAGGTATAAGCACAAGCAAGAAATTTCCGGCCGAATAGTGGTTTGAAATAAATTCTGCGCTGTGTTTGACAATAACTCCTGAACTAAGCATGCTAGAGACACACAATTTAAATCAAAATCTTCCTGGCATATTCCTGCATCCGAAAATTAAAGTTTTATTGCCACTTTGCGCCATCATCAGACCGAAAATGACCAGCAAGTGGGGATACTCAGAATGCTTCTCAAAAGCATGTTCAACGGGATTTTTGTACACGTAGCTTTCAAAGAGACAAATACAAGTAAGCACGGTTAAATCTTCCTCAAAATATTATTGGATTTGGACAAGTTTTATACCATTGGAAAGCCCATTTCAAGGGCTTTCTTCTCGTGCTAGTTTCGTTTCTGTCACTATTTTGTACGCGAAGCGAGCGGCCAGGAAGTAGGGTTACTACTACCACCAAATTAACCACCTAGGGGCTAGGTATAAGCACAAGCAAGAAATTTCCGGCCGAATAGTGGTTTGAAATAAATTCTGCGCTGTGTTTGACAATAACTCCTGAACTAAGCATGCTAGAGACACACAATTTAAATCAAAATCTTCCTGGCATATTCCTGCATCCGAAAATTAAAGTTTTATTGCCACTTTGCGCCATCATCAGACCGAAAATGACCAGCAAGTGGGGATACTCAGAATGCTTCTCAAAAGCATGTTCAACGGGATTTTTGTACACGTAGCTTTCAAAGAGACAAATACAAGTAAGCACGGTTAAATCTTCCTCAAAATATTATTGGATTTTGACAAGTTTTATGCCATTCGAAAGCCCATTTCAAGGGCTTTCTTTTCGTTTTAGTTTCGTTTCTGTCACCATTTTGTACGCGAAACGAGCGGCCAGGAAGTAGGGTTACTACTACCACCAAATAAACCACCTAGGGGCTAGGTATAAGCACAAGCAAGAAATTTCCGGCCGAATAGTGGTTTGAAATAAATTCTGCGCTGTGTTTGACAATAACTCCTGAACTAAGCATGCTAGAGACACACAATTTAAATCAAAATCTTCCTGGCATATTCCTGCATCCGAAAATTAAAGTTTTATTGCCACTTTGCGCCATCATCAGACCGAAAATGACCAGCAAGTGGGGATACTCAGAATGCTTCTCAAAAGCATGTTCAACGGGATTTTTGTACACGTAGCTTTCAAAGAGACAAATACAAGTAAGCACGGTTAAATCTTCCTCAAAATATTATTGGATTTGGACAAGTTTTATACCATTGGAAAGCCCATTTCAAGGGCTTTCTTCTCGTGCTAGTTTCGTTTCTGTCACCATTTTGTACGCGAAGCGAGCGGCCAGGAAGTAGGGTTACTACTACCACCAAATTAACCACCTAGGGGCTAGGTATAAGCACAAGCAAGAAATTTCCGGCCGAATAGTGGTTTGAAATAAATTCTGCGCTGTGTTTGACAATAACTCCTGAACTAAGCATGCTAGAGACACACAATTTAAATCAAAATCTTCCTGGCATATTCCTGCATCCGAAAATTAAAGTTTTATTGCCACTTTGCGCCATCATCAGACCGAAAATGACCAGCAAGTGGGGATACTCAGAATGCTTCTCAAAAGCATGTTCAACGGGATTTTTGTACACGTAGCTTTCAAAGAGACAAATACAAGTAAGCACGGTTAAATCTTCCTCAAAATATTATTGGATTTGGACAAGTTTTATACCATTGGAAAGCCCATTTCAAGGGCTTTCTTCTCGTGCTAATTTCGTTTCTGTCACCATTTTGTACGCGAAGCGAGCGGCCAGGAAGTAGGGTTACTACTACCACCAAATAAACCACCTAGGGGCTAGGTATAAGCACAAGCAAGAAATTTCCGGCCGAATAGTGGTTTGAAATAAATTCTGCGCTGTGTTTGACAATAACTCCTGAACTAAGCATGCTAGAGACACACAATTTAAATCAAAATCTTCCTGGCATATTCCTGCATCCGAAAATTAAAGTTTTATTGCCACTTTGCGCCATCATCAGACCGAAAATGACCAGCAAGTGGGGATACTCAGAATGCTTCTCAAAAGCATGTTCAACGGGATTTTTGTACACGTAGCTTTCAAAGAGACAAATACAAGTAAGCACGGTTAAATCTTCCTCAAAATATTATTGGATTTTGACAAGTTTTATACCATTGGAAAGCCCATTTCAAGGGCTTTCTTCTCGTGCTAGTTTCGTTTCTGTCACCATTTTGTACGCGAAGCGAGCGGCCAGGAAGTAGGGTTACTACTACCACCAAATTAACCACCTAGGGGCTAGGTATAAGCACAAGCAAGAAATTTCCGGCCGAATAGTGGTTTGAAATAAATTCTGCGCTGTGTTTGACAATAACTCCTGAACTAAGCATGCTAGAGACACACAATTTAAATCAAAATCTTCCTGGCATATTCCTGCATCCGAAAATTAAAGTTTTATTGCCACTTTGCGCCATCATCAGACCGAAAATGACCAGCAAGTGGGGATACTCAGAATGCTTCTCAAAAGCATGTTCAACGGGATTTTTGTACACGTAGCTTTCAAAGAGACAAATACAAGTAAGCACGGTTAAATCTTCCTCAAAATATTATTGGATTTGGACAAGTTTTATACCATTGGAAAGCCCATTTCAAGGGCTTTCTTCTCGTGCTAGTTTCGTTTCTGTCACCATTTTGTACGCGAAGCGAGCGGCCAGGAAGTAGGGTTACTACTACCACCAAATAAACCACCTAGGGGCTAGGTATAAGCACATCAAGAAATTTCCGGCCGAATAGTGGTTTGAAATAAATTCTGCGCTGTGTTTGACAATAACTCCTGAACTAAGCATGCTAGAGACACACAATTTAAATCAAAATCTTCCTGGCATATTCCTGCATCCGAAAATTAAAGTTTTATTGCCACTTTGCGCCATCATCAGACCGAAAATGACCAGCAAGTGGGGATACTCAGAATGCTTCTCAAAAGCATGTTCAACGGGATTTTTGTACACGTAGCTTTCAAAGAGACAAATACAAGTAAGCACGGTTAAATCTTCCTCAAAATATTATTGGATTTGGACAAGTTTTATACCATTGGAAAGCCCATTTCAAGGGCTTTCTTCTCGTGCTAGTTTCGTTTCTGTCACCATTTTGTACGCGAAGCGAGCGGCCAGGAAGTAGGGTTACTACTACCACCAAATTAACCACCTAGGGGCTAGGTATAAGCACAAGCAAGAAATTTCCGGCCGAATAGTGGTTTGAAATAAATTCTGCGCTGTGTTTGACAATAACTCCTGAACTAAGCATGCTAGAGACACACAATTTAAATCAAAATCTTCCTGGCATATTCCTGCATCCGAAAATTAAAGTTTTATTGCCACTTTGCGCCATCATCAGACCGAAAATGACCAGCAAGTGGGGATACTCAGAATGCTTCTCAAAAGCATGTTCAACGGGATTTTTGTACACGTAGCTTTCAAAGAGACAAATACAAGTAAGCACGGTTAAATCTTCCTCAAAATATTATTGGATTTGGACAAGTTTTATACCATTGGAAAGCCCATTTCAAGGGCTTTCTTCTCGTGCTAGTTTCGTTTCTGTCACTATTTTGTACGCGAAGCGAGCGGCCAGGAAGTAGGGTTACTACTACCACCAAATTAACCACCTAGGGGCTAGGTATAAGCACAAGCAAGAAATTTCCGGCCGAATAGTGGTTTGAAATAAATTCTGCGCTGTGTTTGACAATAACTCCTGAACTAAGCATGCTAGAGACACACAATTTAAATCAAAATCTTCCTGGCATATTCCTGCATCCGAAAATTAAAGTTTTATTGCCACTTTGCGCCATCATCAGACCGAAAATGACCAGCAAGTGGGGATACTCAGAATGCTTCTCAAAAGCATGTTCAACGGGATTTTTGTACACGTAGCTTTCAAAGAGACAAATACAAGTAAGCACGGTTAAATCTTCCTCAAAATATTATTGGATTTTGACAAGTTTTATACCATTGGAAAGCCCATTTCAAGGGCTTTCTTCTCGTGCTAGTTTCGTTTCTGTCACCATTTTGTACGCGAAGCGAGCGGCCAGGAAGTAGGGTTACTACTACCACCAAATAAACCACCTAGGGGCTAGGTATAAGCACAAGCAAGAAATTTCCGGTCGAATAGTGGTTTGAAATAAATTCTGCGCTGTGTTTGACAATAACTCCTGAACTAAGCATGCTAGAGACACACAATTTAAATCAAAATCTTCCTGGCATATTCCTGCATCCGAAAATTAAAGTTTTATTGCCACTTTGCGCCATCATCAGACCGAAAATGACCAGCAAGTGGGGATACTCAGAATGCTTCTCAAAAGCATGTTCAACGGGATTTTTGTACACGTAGCTTTCAAAGAGACAAATACAAGTAAGCACGGTTAAATCTTCCTCAAAATATTATTGGATTTGGACAAGTTTTATACCATTGGAAAGCCCATTTCAAGGGCTTTCTTCTCGTGCTAGTTTCGTTTCTGTCACCATTTTGTACGCGAAGCGAGCGGCCAGGAAGTAGGGTTACTACTACCACCAAATTAACCACCTAGGGGCTAGGTATAAGCACAAGCAAGAAATTTCCGGCCGAATAGTGGTTTGAAATAAATTCTGCGCTGTGTTTGACAATAACTCCTGAACTAAGCATGCTAGAGACACACAATTTAAATCAAAATCTTCCTGGCATATTCCTGCATCCGAAAATTAAAGTTTTATTGCCACTTTGCGCCATCATCAGACCGAAAATGACCAGCAAGTGGGGATACTCAGAATGCTTCTCAAAAGCATGTTCAACGGGATTTTTGTACACGTAGCTTTCAAAGAGACAAATACAAGTAAGCACGGTTAAATCTTCCTCAAAATATTATTGGATTTTGACAAGTTTTATACCATTGGAAAGCCCATTTCAAGGGCTTTCTTCTCGTGCTAGTTTCGTTTCTGTCACTATTTTGTACGCGAAGCGAGCGGCCAGGAAGTAGGGTTACTACTACCACCAAATTAACCACCTAGGGGCTAGGTATAAGCACAAGCAAGAAATTTCCGGCCGAATAGTGGTTTGAAATAAATTCTGCGCTGTGTTTGACAATAACTCCTGAACTAAGCATGCTAGAGACACACAATTTAAATCAAAATCTTCCTGGCATATTCCTGCATCCGAAAATTAAAGTTTTATTGCCACTTTGCGCCATCATCAGACCGAAAATGACCAGCAAGTGGGGATACTCAGAATGCTTCTCAAAAGCATGTTCAACGGGATTTTTGTACACGTAGCTTTCAAAGAGACAAATACAAGTAAGCACGGTTAAATCTTCCTCAAAATATTATTGGATTTTGACAAGTTTTATACCATTGGAAAGCCCATTTCAAGGGCTTTCTTCTCGTGCTAGTTTCGTTTCTGTCACCATTTTGTACGCGAAGCGAGCGGCCAGGAAGTAGGGTTACTACTACCACCAAATTAACCACCTAGGGGCTAGGTATAAGCACAAGCAAGAAATTTCCGGCCGAATAGTGGTTTGAAATAAATTCTGCGCTGTGTTTGACAATAACTCCTGAACTAAGCATGCTAGAGACACACAATTTAAATCAAAATCTTCCTGGCATATTCCTGCATCCGAAAATTAAAGTTTTATTGCCACTTTGCGCCATCATCAGACCGAAAATGACCAGCAAGTGGGGATACTCAGAATGCTTCTCAAAAGCATGTTCAACGGGATTTTTGTACACGTAGCTTTCAAAGAGACAAATACAAGTAAGCACGGTTAAATCTTCCTCAAAATATTATTGGATTTGGACAAGTTTTATACCATTGGAAAGCCCATTTCAAGGGCTTTCTTCTCGTGCTAGTTTCGTTTCTGTCACCATTTTGTACGCGAAGCGAGCGGCCAGGAAGTAGGGTTACTACTACCACCAAATAAACCACATAGGGGCTAGGTATAAGCACAAGCAAGAAATTTCCGGCCGAATAGTGGTTTGAAATAAATTCTGCGCTGTGTTTGACAATAACTCCTGAACTAAGCATGCTAGAGACACACAATTTAAATCAAAATCTTCCTGGCATATTCCTGCATCCGAAAATTAAAGTTTTATTGCCACTTTGCGCCATCATCAGACCGAAAATGACCAGCAAGTGGGGATACTCAGAATGCTTCTCAAAAGCATGTTCAACGGGATTTTTATACACGTAGCTTTCAAAGAGAAAAATACAAGTAAGCACGGTTAAATCTTCATCAAAATATTATTGGATTTTGACAAGTTTTATACCATTCGAAAGCCCATTTCAAGGGCTTTCTTTTCGTCCTAGTTTCGTTTCTGTCACCATTTTGTACGCGAAACGAGCGGCCAGGAAGTAGGGTTACTACTACCACCAAATTAACCACCTAGGGGCTAGGTATAAGCACAAGCAAGAAATTTCCGGCCGAATAGTGGTTTGAAATAAATTCTGCGCTGTGTTTGACAATAACTCCTGAACTAAGCATGCTAGAGACACACAATTTAAATCAAAATCTTCCTGGCATATTCCTGCATCCGAAAATTAAAGTTTTATTGCCACTTTGCGCCATCATCAGACCGAAAATGACCAGCAAGTGGGGATACTCAGAATGCTTCTCAAAAGCATGTTCAACGGGATTTTTGTACACGTAGCTTTCAAAGAGACAAATACAAGTAAGCACGGTTAAATCTTCCTCAAAATATTATTGGATTTGGACAAGTTTTATACCATTGGAAAGCCCATTTCAAGGGCTTTCTTCTCGTGCTAGTTTCGTTTCTGTCACCATTTTGTACGCGAAGCGAGCGGCCAGGAAGTAGGGTTACTACTACCACCAAATTAACCACCTAGGGGCTAGGTATAAGCACAAGCAAGAAATTTCCGGCCGAATAGTGGTTTGAAATAAATTCTGCGCTGTGTTTGACAATAACTCCTGAACTAAGCATGCTAGAGACACACAATTTAAATCAAAATCTTCCTGGCATATTCCTGCATCCGAAAATTAAAGTTTTATTGCCACTTTGCGCCATCATCAGACCGAAAATGACCAGCAAGTGGGGATACTCAGAATGCTTCTCAAAAGCATGTTCAACGGGATTTTTGTACACGTAGCTTTCAAAGAGACAAATACAAGTAAGCACGGTTAAATCTTCCTCAAAATATTATTGGATTTTGACAAGTTTTATACCATTGGAAAGCCCATTTCAAGGGCTTTCTTCTCGTGCTAATTTCGTTTCTGTCACCATTTTGTACGCGAAGCGAGCGGCCAGGAAGTAGGGTTACTACTACCACCAAATAAACCACCTAGGGGCTAGGTATAAGCACAAGCAAGAAATTTCCGGCCGAATAGTGGTTTGAAATAAATTCTGCGCTGTGTTTGACAATAACTCCTGAACTAAGCATGCTAGAGACACACAATTTAAATCAAAATCTTCCTGGCATATTCCTGCATCCGAAAATTAAAGTTTTATTGCCACTTTGCGCCATCATCAGACCGAAAATGACCAGCAAGTGGGGATACTCAGAATGCTTCTCAAAAGCATGTTCAACGGGATTTTTGTACACGTAGCTTTCAAAGAGACAAATACAAGTAAGCACGGTTAAATCTTCCTCAAAATATTATTGGATTTTGACAAGTTTTATACCATTGGAAAGCCCATTTCAAGGGCTTTCTTCTCGTTCTACTTTCGTTTCTGTCACTATTTTGTACGCGAAGCGAGCGGCCAGGAAGTAGGGTTACTACTACCACCAAATAAACCACATAGGGGCTAGGTATAAGCACAAGCAAGAAATTTCCGGCCGAATAGTGGTTTGAAATAAATTCTGCGCTGTGTTTGACAATAACTCCTGAACTAAGCATGCTAGAGACACACAATTTAAATCAAAATCTTCCTGGCATATTCCTGCATCCGAAAATTAAAGTTTTATTGCCACTTTGCGCCATCATCAGACCGAAAATGACCAGCAAGTGGGGATACTCAGAATGCTTCTCAAAAGCATGTTCAACGGGATTTTTGTACACGTAGCTTTCAAAGAGACAAATACAAGTAAGCACGGTTAAATCTTCCTCAAAATATTATTGGATTTGGACAAGTTTTATACCATTGGAAAGCCCATTTCAAGGGCTTTCTTCTCGTGCTAGTTTCGTTTCTGTCACCATTTTGTACGCGAAGCGAGCGGCCAGGAAGTAGGGTTACTACTACCACCAAATTAACCACCTAGGGGCTAGGTATAAGCACAAGCAAGAAATTTCCGGCCGAATAGTGGTTTGAAATAAATTCTGCGCTGTGTTTGACAATAACTCCTGAACTAAGCATGCTAGAGACACACAATTTAAATCAAAATCTTCCTGGCATATTCCTGCATCCGAAAATTAAAGTTTTATTGCCACTTTGCGCCATCATCAGACCGAAAATGACCAGCAAGTGGGGATACTCAGAATGCTTCTCAAAAGCATGTTCAACGGGATTTTTGTACACGTAGCTTTCAAAGAGACAAATACAAGTAAGCACGGTTAAATCTTCCTCAAAATATTATTGGATTTGGACAAGTTTTATACCATTGGAAAGCCCATTTCAAGGGCTTTCTTCTCGTGCTAGTTTCGTTTCTGTCACTATTTTGTACGCGAAGCGAGCGGCCAGGAAGTAGGGTTACTACTACCACCAAATAAACCACCTAGGGGCTAGGTATAAGCACAAGCAAGAAATTTCCGGCCGAATAGTGGTTTGAAATAAATTCTGCGCTGTGTTTGACAATAACTCCTGAACTAAGCATGCTAGAGACACACAATTTAAATCAAAATCTTCCTGGCATATTCCTGCATCCGAAAATTAAAGTTTTATTGCCACTTTGCGCCATCATCAGACCGAAAATGACCAGCAAGTGGGGATACTCAGAATGCTTCTCAAAAGCATGTTCAACGGGATTTTTGTACACGTAGCTTTCAAAGAGACAAATACAAGTAAGCACGGTTAAATCTTCCTCAAAATATTATTGGATTTGGACAAGTTTTATACCATTGGAAAACCCATTTCAAGGGCTTTCTTCTCGTTCTAATTTCGTTTCTGTCACCGTTTTGTACGCGAAGCGAGCGGCCAGGAAGTAGGGTTACTACTACCACCAAATAAACCACATAGGGGCTAGGTATAAGCACAAGCAAGAAATTTCCGGCCGAATAGTGGTTTGAAATAAATTCTGCGCTGTGTTTGACAATAACTCCTGAACTAAGCATGCTAGAGACACACAATTTAAATCAAAATCTTCCTGGCATATTCCTGCATCCGAAAATTAAAGTTTTATTGCCACTTTGCGCCATCATCAGACCGAAAATGACCAGCAAGTGGGGATACTCAGAATGCTTCTCAAAAGCATGTTCAACGGGATTTTTGTACACGTAGCTTTCAAAGAGACAAATACAAGTAAGCACGGCTAAATCTTCCTCAAAATATTATTGGATTTTGACAAGTTTTATACCATTGGAAAGCCCATTTCAAGGGCTTTCTTTTCGTTCTATTTTCGTTTCTGTCACCGTTTTGTACGCGAAGCGAGCGGCCAGGAAGTAGGGTTACTACTACCACCAAATCAACCACATAGGGGCTAGGTATAAGCACAAGCAAGAAATTTCCGGCCGAATAGTGGTTTGAAATAAATTCTGCGCTGTGTTTGACAATAACTCCTGAACTAAGCATGCTAGAGACACACAATTTAAATCAAAATCTTCCTGGCATATTCCTGCATCCGAAAATTAAAGTTTTATTGCCACTTTGCGCCATCATCAGACCGAAAATGACCAGCAAGTGGGGATACTCAGAATGCTTCTCAAAAGCATGTTCAACGGGATTTTTGTACACGTAGCTTTCAAAGAGACAAATACAAGTAAGCACGGTTAAATCTTCCTCAAAATATTATTGGATTTGGACAAGTTTTATACCATTGGAAAGCCCATTTCAAGGGCTTTCTTCTCGTGCTAGTTTCGTTTCTGTCACCATTTTGTACGCGAAGCGAGCGGCCAGGAAGTAGGGTTACTACTACCACCAAATAAACCACATAGGGGCTAGGTATAAGCACAAGCAAGAAATTTCCGGCCGAATAGTGGTTTGAAATAAATTCTGCGCTGTGTTTGACAATAACTCCTGAACTAAGCATGCTAGAGACACACAATTTAAATCAAAATCTTCCTGGCATATTCCTGCATCCGAAAATTAAAGTTTTATTGCCACTTTGCGCCATCATCAGACCGAAAATGACCAGCAAGTGGGGATACTCAGAATGCTTCTCAAAAGCATGTTCAACGGGATTTTTGTACACGTAGCTTTCAAAGAGACAAATACAAGTAAGCACGGTTAAATCTTCCTCAAAATATTATTGGATTTTGACAAGTTTTATACCATTGGAAAGCCCATTTCAAGGGCTTTCTTCTGATTTTAGTTTCGTTTCTGTCACCATTTTGTACGCGAAGCGAGCGGCCAGGAAGTAGGGTTACTACTACCACCAAATAAACCACCTAGGGGCTAGGTATAAGCACAAGCAAGAAATTTCCGGTCGAATAGTGGTTTGAAATAAATTCTGCGCTGTGTTTGACAATAACTCCTGAACTAAGCATGCTAGAGACACACAATTTAAATCAAAATCTTCCTGGCATATTCCTGCATCCGAAAATTAAAGTTTTATTGCCACTTTGCGCCATCATCAGACCGAAAATGACCAGCAAGTGGGGATACTCAGAATGCTTCTCAAAAGCATGTTCAACGGGATTTTTGTACACGTAGCTTTCAAAGAGACAAATACAAGTAAGCACGGTTAAATCTTCCTCAAAATATTATTGGATTTTGACAAGTTTTATACCATTGGAAAGCCCATTTCAAGGGCTTTCTTCTCGTTCTATTTTCGTTTCTGTCACCGTTTTGTACGCGAAGCGAGCGGCCAGGAAGTAGGGTTACTACTACCACCAAATAAACCACATAGGGGCTAGGTATAAGCACAAGCAAGAAATTTCCGGCCGAATAGTGGTTTGAAATAAATTCTGCGCTGTGTTTGACAATAACTCCTGAACTAAGCATGCTAGAGACACACAATTTAAATCAAAATCTTCCTGGCATATTCCTGCATCCGAAAATTAAAGTTTTATTGCCACTTTGCGCCATCATCAGACCGAAAATGACCAGCAAGTGGGGATACTCAGAATGCTTCTCAAAAGCATGTTCAACGGGATTTTTGTACACGTAGCTTTCAAAGAGACAAATACAAGTAAGCACGGTTAAATCTTCCTCAAAATATTATTGGATTTGGACAAGTTTTATACCATTGGAAAGCCCATTTCAAGGGCTTTCTTCTCGTGCTAATTTCGTTTCTGTCACCATTTTGTACGCGAAGCGAGCGGCCAGGAAGTAGGGTTACTACTACCACCAAATAAACCACCTAGGGGCTAGGTATAAGCACAAGCAAGAAATTTCCGGCCGAATAGTGGTTTGAAATAAATTCTGCGCTGTGTTTGACAATAACTCCTGAACTAAGCATGCTAGAGACACACAATTTAAATCAAAATCTTCCTGGCATATTCCTGCATCCGAAAATTAAAGTTTTATTGCCACTTTGCGCCATCATCAGACCGAAAATGACCAGCAAGTGGGGATACTCAGAATGCTTCTCAAAAGCATGTTCAACGGGATTTTTGTACACGTAGCTTTCAAAGAGACAAATACAAGTAAGCACGGTTAAATCTTCCTCAAAATATTATTGGATTTTGACAAGTTTTATACCATTGGAAAGCCCATTTCAAGGGCTTTCTTCTCGTGCTAATTTCGTTTCTGTCACCATTTTGTACGCGAAGCGAGCGGCCAGGAAGTAGGGTTACTACTACCACCAAATAAACCACATAGGGGCTAGGTATAAGCACAAGCAAGAAATTTCCGGCCGAATAGTGGTTTGAAATAAATTCTGCGCTGTGTTTGACAATAACTCCTGAACTAAGCATGCTAGAGACACACAATTTAAATCAAAATCTTCCTGGCATATTCCTGCATCCGAAAATTAAAGTTTTATTGCCACTTTGCGCCATCATCAGACCGAAAATGACCAGCAAGTGGGGATACTCAGAATGCTTCTCAAAAGCATGTTCAACGGGATTTTTGTACACGTAGCTTTCAAAGAGACAAATACAAGTAAGCACGGTTAAATCTTCCTCAAAATATTATTGGATTTTGACAAGTTTTATACCATTGGAAAGCCCATTTCAAGGGCTTTCTTCTCGTTTTAGTTTCGTTTCTGTCACCATTTTGTACGCGAAGCGAGCGGCCAGGAAGTAGGGTTACTACTACCACCAAATTAACCACCTAGGGGCTAGGTATAAGCACAAGCAAGAAATTTCCGGCCGAATAGTGGTTTGAAATAAATTCTGCGCTGTGTTTGACAATAACTCCTGAACTAAGCATGCTAGAGACACACAATTTAAATCAAAATCTTCCTGGCATATTCCTGCATCCGAAAATTAAAGTTTTATTGCCACTTTGCGCCATCATCAGACCGAAAATGACCAGCAAGTGGGGATACTCAGAATGCTTCTCAAAAGCATGTTCAACGGGATTTTTGTACACGTAGCTTTCAAAGAGACAAATACAAGTAAGCACGGTTAAATCACCCTCAAAATATTATTGGATTTGGTCAAGTTTTATACCATTGGAATGCCCATTTCAAGGGCTTTCTTCTCGTGCTAATTTCGTTTCTGTCACCATTTTGTACGCGAAGCGAGCGGCCAGGAAGTAGGGTTACTACTACCACCAAATAAACCACATAGGGGCTAGGTATAAGCACAAGCAAGAAATTTCCGGCCGAATAGTGGTTTGAAATAAATTCTGCGCTGTGTTTGACAATAACTCCTGAACTAAGCATGCTAGAGACACACAATTTAAATCAAAATCTTCCTGGCATATTCCTGCATCCGAAAATTAAAGTTTTATTGCCACTTTGCGCCATCATCAGACCGAAAATGACCAGCAAGTGGGGATACTCAGAATGCTTCTCAAAAGCATGTTCAACGGGATTTTTGTACACGTAGCTTTCAAAGAGACAAATACAAGTAAGCACGGTTAAATCTTCCTCAAAATATTATTGGATTTTGACAAGTTTTATACCATTGGAAAGCCCATTTCAAGGGCTTTCTTCTCGTGCTAGTTTCGTTTCTGTCACCATTTTGTACGCGAAGCGAGCGGCCAGGAAGTAGGGTTACTACTACCACCAAATAAACCACCTAGGGGCTAGGTATAAGCACAAGCAAGAAATTTCCGGCCGAATAGTGGTTTGAAATAAATTCTGCGCTGTGTTTGACAATAACTCCTGAACTAAGCATGCTAGAGACACACAATTTAAATCAAAATCTTCCTGGCATATTCCTGCATCCGAAAATTAAAGTTTTATTGCCACTTTGCGCCATCATCAGACCGAAAATGACCAGCAAGTGGGGATACTCAGAATGCTTCTCAAAAGCATGTTCAACGGGATTTTTGTACACGTAGCTTTCAAAGAGACAAATACAAGTAAGCACGGTTAAATCTTCCTCAAAATATTATTGGATTTGGACAAGTTTTATACCATTGGAAAGCCCATTTCAAGGGCTTTCTTCTCGTTTTAGTTTCGTTTCTGTCACTATTTTGTACGCGAAGCGAGCGGCCAGGAAGTAGGGTTACTACTACCACCAAATTAACCACCTAGGGGCTAGGTATAAGCACAAGCAAGAAATTTCCGGCCGAATAGTGGTTTGAAATAAATTCTGCGCTGTGTTTGACAATAACTCCTGAACTAAGCATGCTAGAGACACACAATTTAAATCAAAATCTTCCTGGCATATTCCTGCATCCGAAAATTAAAGTTTTATTGCCACTTTGCGCCATCATCAGACCGAAAATGACCAGCAAGTGGGGATACTCAGAATGCTTCTCAAAAGCATGTTCAACGGGATTTTTGTACACGTAGCTTTCAAAGAGACAAATACAAGTAAGCACGGTTAAATCTTCCTCAAAATATTATTGGATTTGGACAAGTTTTATACCATTGGAAAGCCCATTTCAAGGGCTTTCTTCTCGTGCTAGTTTCGTTTCTGTCACCATTTTGTACGCGAAGCGAGCGGCCAGGAAGTAGGGTTACTACTACCACCAAATAAACCACATAGGGGCTAGGTATAAGCACAAGCAAGAAATTTCCGGCCGAATAGTGGTTTGAAATAAATTCTGCGCTGTGTTTGACAATAACTCCTGAACTAAGCATGCTAGAGACACACAATTTAAATCAAAATCTTCCTGGCATATTCCTGCATCCGAAAATTAAAGTTTTATTGCCACTTTGCGCCATCATCAGACCGAAAATGACCAGCAAGTGGGGATACTCAGAATGCTTCTCACAAGCATGTTCAACGGGATTTTTGTACACGTAGCTTTCAAAGAGACAAATACAAGTAAGCACGGCTAAATCTTCCTCAAAATATTATTGGATTTTGACAAGTTTTATACCATTGCAAAGCCCATTTCAAGGGCTTTCCGTTCGTTCTACTTTCGTTTCTGTCACCATTTTGTACGCGAAGCGAGCGGCCAGGAAGTAGGGTAACTACTACCACCAAATTAACCACCTAGGGGCTAGGTATAAGCACAAGCAAGAAATTTCCGGCCGAATAGTGGTTTGAAATAAATTCTGCGCTGTGTTTGACAATAACTCCTGAACTAAGCATGCTAGAGACACACAATTTAAATCAAAATCTTCCTGGCATATTCCTGCATCCGAAAATTAAAGTTTTATTGCCACTTTGCGCCATCATCAGACCGAAAATGACCAGCAAGTGGGGATACTCAGAATGCTTCTCAAAAGCATGTTCAACGGGATTTTTGTACACGTAGCTTTCAAAGAGACAAATACAAGTAAGCACGGTTAAATCTTCCTCAAAATATTATTGGATTTGGACAAGTTTTATACCATTGGAAAGCCCATTTCAAGGGCTTTCTTCTCGTGCTACTTTCGTTTCTGTCACCATTTTGTACGCGAAGCGAGCGGCCAGGAAGTAGGGTTACTACTACCACCAAATCAACCACATAGGGGCTAGGTATAAGCACAAGCAAGAAATTTCCGGCCGAATAGTGGTTTGAAATAAATTCTGCGCTGTGTTTGACAATAACTCCTGAACTAAGCATGCTAGAGACACACAATTTAAATCAAAATCTTCCTGGCATATTCCTGCATCCGAAAATTAAAGTTTTATTGCCACTTTGCGCCATCATCAGACCGAAAATGACCAGCAAGTGGGGATACTCAGAATGCTTCTCAAAAGCATGTTCAACGGGATTTTTGTACACGTAGCTTTCAAAGAGACAAATACAAGTAAGCACGGTTAAATCTTCCTCAAAATATTATTGGATTTTGACAAGTTTTATACCATTGGAAAGCCCATTTCAAGGGCTTTCTTCTGGTTCTAATTTTGTTTCTGTCACCGTTTTGTACGCGAAGCGAGCGGCCAGGAAGTAGGGTTACTACTACCACCAAATAAACCACATAGGGGCTAGGTATAAGCACAAGCAAGAAATTTCCGGCCGAATAGTGGTTTGAAATAAATTCTGCGCTGTGTTTGACAATAACTCCTGAACTAAGCATGCTAGAGACACACAATTTAAATCAAAATCTTCCTGGCATATTCCTGCATCCGAAAATTAAAGTTTTATTGCCACTTTGCGCCATCATCAGACCGAAAATGACCAGCAAGTGGGGATACTCAGAATGCTTCTCAAAAGCATGTTCAACGGGATTTTTGTACACGTAGCTTTCAAAGAGACAAATACAAGTAAGCACGGTTAAATCTTCCTCAAAATATTATTGGATTTGGACAAGTTTTATACCATTGGAAAGCCCATTTCAAGGGCTTTCTTCTCGTGCTAGTTTCGTTTCTGTCACCATTTTGTACGCGAAGCGAGCGGCCAGGAAGTAGGGTTACTACTACCACCAAATAAACCACCTAGGGGCTAGGTATAAGCACAAGCAAGAAATTTCCGGCCGAATAGTGGTTTGAAATAAATTCTGCGCTGTGTTTGACAATAACTCCTGAACTAAGCATGCTAGAGACACACAATTTAAATCAAAATCTTCCTGGCATATTCCTGCATCCGAAAATTAAAGTTTTATTGCCACTTTGCGCCATCATCAGACCGAAAATGACCAGCAAGTGGGGATACTCAGAATGCTTCTCAAAAGCATGTTCAACGGGATTTTTGTACACGTAGCTTTCAAAGAGACAAATACAAGTAAGCACGGTTAAATCTTCCTCAAAATATTATTGGATTTTGACAAGTTTTATACCATTGGAAAGCCCATTTCAAGGGCTTTCTTCTCGTGCTAGTTTCGTTTCTGTCACCATTTTGTACGCGAAGCGAGCGGCCAGGAAGTAGGGTTACTACTACCACCAAATAAACCACATAGGGGCTAGGTATAAGCACAAGCAAGAAATTTCCGGCCGAATAGTGGTTTGAAATAAATTCTGCGCTGTGTTTGACAATAACTCCTGAACTAAGCATGCTAGAGACACACAATTTAAATCAAAATCTTCCTGGCATATTCCTGCATCCGAAAATTAAAGTTTTATTGCCACTTTGCGCCATCATCAGACCGAAAATGACCAGCAAGTGGGGATACTCAGAATGCTTCTCAAAAGCATGTTCAACGGGATTTTTGTACACGTAGCTTTCAAAGAGACAAATACAAGTAAGCACGGTTAAATCTTCCTCAAAATATTATTGGATTTTGACAAGTTTTATACCATTGGAAAGCCCATTTCAAGGGCTTTCTTCTCGTGCTAGTTTCGTTTCTGTCACTATTTTGTACGCGAAGCGAGCGGCCAGGAAGTAGGGTTACTACTACCACCAAATAAACCACCTAGGGGCTAGGTATAAGCACAAGCAAGAAATTTCCGGCCGAATAGTGGTTTGAAATAAATTCTGCGCTGTGTTTGACAATAACTCCTGAACTAAGCATGCTAGAGACACACAATTTAAATCAAAATCTTCCTGGCATATTCCTGCATCCGAAAATTAAAGTTTTATTGCCACTTTGCGCCATCATCAGACCGAAAATGACCAGCAAGTGGGGATACTCAGAATGCTTCTCAAAAGCATGTTCAACGGGATTTTTGTACACGTAGCTTTCAAAGAGACAAATACAAGTAAGCACGGTTAAATCTTCCTCAAAATATTATTGGATTTGGACAAGTTTTATACCATTGGAAAGCCCATTTCAAGGGCTTTCTTCTCGTGCTAGTTTCGTTTCTGTCACCATTTTGTACGCGAAGCGAGCGGCCAGGAAGTAGGGTTACTACTACCACCAAATAAACCACATAGGGGCTAGGTATAAGCACAAGCAAGAAATTTCCGGCCGAATAGTGGTTTGAAATAAATTCTGCGC
The DNA here is from genome assembly GCA_021014325.1 of Plazaster borealis. Taxonomy (NCBI): domain Eukaryota; kingdom Metazoa; phylum Echinodermata; class Asteroidea; order Forcipulatida; family Labidiasteridae; genus Plazaster; species Plazaster borealis. The sequence goes on along the minus strand of CM037464.1, from coordinate 14,265,496 downwards.
TGTGTTTGACAATAACTCCTGAACTAAGCATGCTAGAGACACACAATTTAAATCAAAATCTTCCTGGCATATTCCTGCATCCGAAAATTAAAGTTTTATTGCCACTTTGCGCCATCATCAGACCGAAAATGACCAGCAAGTGGGGATACTCAGAATGCTTCTCAAAAGCATGTTCAACGGGATTTTTGTACACGTAGCTTTCAAAGAGACAAATACAAGTAAGCACGGTTAAATCTTCCTCAAAATATTATTGGATTTTGACAAGTTTTATACCATTGGAAAGCCCATTTCAAGGGCTTTCTTCTGGTTTTAGTTTCGTTTCTGTCACCATTTTGTACGCGAAGCGAGCGGCCAGGAAGTAGGGTTACTACTACCACCAAATAAACCACATAGGGGCTAGGTATAAGCACAAGCAAGAAATTTCCGGCCGAATAGTGGTTTGAAATAAATTCTGCGCTGTGTTTGACAATAACTCCTGAACTAAGCATGCTAGAGACACACAATTTAAATCAAAATCTTCCTGGCATATTCCTGCATCCGAAAATTAAAGTTTTATTGCCACTTTGCGCCATCATCAGACCGAAAATGACCAGCAAGTGGGGATACTCAGAATGCTTCTCAAAAGCATGTTCAACGGGATTTTTGTACACGTAGCTTTCAAAGAGACAAATACAAGTAAGCACGGTTAAATCTTCCTCAAAATATTATTGGATTTTGACAAGTTTTATACCATTGGAAAGCCCATTTCAAGGGCTTTCTTCTCGTGCTAGTTTCGTTTCTGTCACCATTTTGTACGCGAAGCGAGCGGCCAGGAAGTAGGGTTACTACTACCACCAAATAAACCACCTAGGGGCTAGGTATAAGCACAAGCAAGAAATTTCCGGTCGAATAGTGGTTTGAAATAAATTCTGCGCTGTGTTTGACAATAACTCCTGAACTAAGCATGCTAGAGACACACAATTTAAATCAAAATCTTCCTGGCATATTCCTGCATCCGAAAATTAAAGTTTTATTGCCACTTTGCGCCATCATCAGACCGAAAATGACCAGCAAGTGGGGATACTCAGAATGCTTCTCAAAAGCATGTTCAACGGGATTTTTGTACACGTAGCTTTCAAAGAGACAAATACAAGTAAGCACGGTTAAATCTTCCTCAAAATATTATTGGATTTTGACAAGTTTTATACCATTGGAAAGCCCATTTCAAGGGCTTTCTTCTCGTGCTAGTTTCGTTTCTGTCACCATTTTGTACGCGAAGCGAGCGGCCAGGAAGTAGGGTTACTACTACCACCAAATTAACCACCTAGGGGCTAGGTATAAGCACAAGCAAGAAATTTCCGGCCGAATAGTGGTTTGAAATAAATTCTGCGCTGTGTTTGACAATAACTCCTGAACTAAGCATGCTAGAGACACACAATTTAAATCAAAATCTTCCTGGCATATTCCTGCATCCGAAAATTAAAGTTTTATTGCCACTTTGCGCCATCATCAGACCGAAAATGACCAGCAAGTGGGGATACTCAGAATGCTTCTCAAAAGCATGTTCAACGGGATTTTTGTACACGTAGCTTTCAAAGAGACAAATACAAGTAAGCACGGTTAAATCTTCCTCAAAATATTATTGGATTTGGACAAGTTTTATACCATTGGAAAGCCCATTTCAAGGGCTTTCTTCTCGTTTTAGTTTCGTTTCTGTCACTATTTTGTACGCGAAGCGAGCGGCCAGGAAGTAGGGTTACTACTACCACCAAATAAACCACATAGGGGCTAGGTATAAGCACAAGCAAGAAATTTCCGGCCGAATAGTGGTTTGAAATAAATTCTGCGCTGTGTTTGACAATAACTCCTGAACTAAGCATGCTAGAGACACACAATTTAAATCAAAATCTTCCTGGCATATTCCTGCATCCGAAAATTAAAGTTTTATTGCCACTTTGCGCCATCATCAGACCGAAAATGACCAGCAAGTGGGGATACTCAGAATGCTTCTCAAAAGCATGTTCAACGGGATTTTTGTACACGTAGCTTTCAAAGAGACAAATACAAGTAAGCACGGTTAAATCTTCCTCAAAATATTATTGGATTTTGACAAGTTTTATACCATTGGAAAGCCCATTTCAAGGGCTTTCTTCTCGTGCTAGTTTCGTTTCTGTCACCATTTTGTACGCGAAGCGAGCGGCCAGGAAGTAGGGTTACTACTACCACCAAATAAACCACATAGGGGCTAGGTATAAGCACAAGCAAGAAATTTCCGGCCGAATAGTGGTTTGAAATAAATTCTGCGCTGTGTTTGACAATAACTCCTGAACTAAGCATGCTAGAGACACACAATTTAAATCAAAATCTTCCTGGCATATTCCTGCATCCGAAAATTAAAGTTTTATTGCCACTTTGCGCCATCATCAGACCGAAAATGACCAGCAAGTGGGGATACTCAGAATGCTTCTCAAAAGCATGTTCAACGGGATTTTTGTACACGTAGCTTTCAAAGAGACAAATACAAGTAAGCACGGTTAAATCTTCCTCAAAATATTATTGGATTTGGACAAGTTTTATACCATTGGAAAGCCCATTTCAAGGGCTTTCTTCTCGTTCTAATTTCGTTTCTGTCACCATTTTGTACGCGAAGCGAGCGGCCAGGAAGTAGGGTTACTACTACCACCAAATAAACCACCTAGGGGCTAGGTATAAGCACAAGCAAGAAATTTCCGGCCGAATAGTGGTTTGAAATAAATTCTGCGCTGTGTTTGACAATAACTCCTGAACTAAGCATGCTAGAGACACACAATTTAAATCAAAATCTTCCTGGCATATTCCTGCATCCGAAAATTAAAGTTTTATTGCCACTTTGCGCCATCATCAGACCGAAAATGACCAGCAAGTGGGGATACTCAGAATGCTTCTCAAAAGCATGTTCAACGGGATTTTTGTACACGTAGCTTTCAAAGAGACAAATACAAGTAAGCACGGTTAAATCTTCCTCAAAATATTATTGGATTTTGACAAGTTTTATACCATTGGAAAGCCCATTTCAAGGGCTTTCTTCTCGTTCTAATTTCGTTTCTGTCACCGTTTTGTACGCGAAGCGAGCGGCCAGGAAGTAGGGTTACTACTACCACCAAATCAACCACATAGGGGCTAGGTATAAGCACAAGCAAGAAATTTCCGGCCGAATAGTGGTTTGAAATAAATTCTGCGCTGTGTTTGACAATAACTCCTGAACTAAGCATGCTAGAGACACACAATTTAAATCAAAATCTTCCTGGCATATTCCTGCATCCGAAAATTAAAGTTTTATTGCCACTTTGCGCCATCATCAGACCGAAAATGACCAGCAAGTGGGGATACTCAGAATGCTTCTCAAAAGCATGTTCAACGGGATTTTTGTACACGTAGCTTTCAAAGAGACAAATACAAGTAAGCACGGTTAAATCTTCCTCAAAATATTATTGGATTTGGACAAGTTTTATACCATTGGAAAGCCCATTTCAAGGGCTTTCTTCTCGTTTTAGTTTCGTTTCTGTCACTATTTTGTACGCGAAGCGAGCGGCCAGGAAGTAGGGTTACTACTACCACCAAATAAACCACATAGGGGCTAGGTATAAGCACAAGCAAGAAATTTCCGGCCGAATAGTGGTTTGAAATAAATTCTGCGCTGTGTTTGACAATAACTCCTGAACTAAGCATGCTAGAGACACACAATTTAAATCAAAATCTTCCTGGCATATTCCTGCATCCGAAAATTAAAGTTTTATTGCCACTTTGCGCCATCATCAGACCGAAAATGACCAGCAAGTGGGGATACTCAGAATGCTTCTCAAAAGCATGTTCAACGGGATTTTTGTACACGTAGCTTTCAAAGAGACAAATACAAGTAAGCACGGTTAAATCTTCCTCAAAATATTATTGGATTTTGACAAGTTTTATACCATTGGAAAGCCCATTTCAAGGGCTTTCTTCTCGTTCTAATTTCGTTTCTGTCACCGTTTTGTACGCGAAGCGAGCGGCCAGGAAGTAGGGTTACTACTACCACCAAATAAACCACATAGGGGCTAGGTATAAGCACAAGCAAGAAATTTCCGGCCGAATAGTGGTTTGAAATAAATTCTGCGCTGTGTTTGACAATAACTCCTGAACTAAGCATGCTAGAGACACACAATTTAAATCAAAATCTTCCTGGCATATTCCTGCATCCGAAAATTAAAGTTTTATTGCCACTTTGCGCCATCATCAGACCGAAAATGACCAGCAAGTGGGGATACTCAGAATGCTTCTCAAAAGCATGTTCAACGGGATTTTTGTACACGTAGCTTTCAAAGAGACAAATACAAGTAAGCACGGTTAAATCTTCCTCAAAATATTATTGGATTTTGACAAGTTTTATACCATTGGAAAGCCCATTTCAAGGGCTTTCTTCTCGTTTTAGTTTCGTTTCTGTCACCATTTTGTACGCGAAGCGAGCGGCCAGGAAGTAGGGTTACTACTACCACCAAATAAACCACATAGGGGCTAGGTATAAGCACAAGCAAGAAATTTCCGGCCGAATAGTGGTTTGAAATAAATTCTGCGCTGTGTTTGACAATAACTCCTGAACTAAGCATGCTAGAGACACACAATTTAAATCAAAATCTTCCTGGCATATTCCTGCATCCGAAAATTAAAGTTTTATTGCCACTTTGCGCCATCATCAGACCGAAAATGACCAGCAAGTGGGGATACTCAGAATGCTTCTCAAAAGCATGTTCAACGGGATTTTTGTACACGTAGCTTTCAAAGAGACAAATACAAGTAAGCACGGTTAAATCTTCCTCAAAATATTATTGGATTTTGACAAGTTTTATACCATTGGAAAGCCCATTTCAAGGGCTTTCTTCTCGTGCTAGTTTCGTTTCTGTCACCATTTTGTACGCGAAGCGAGCGGCCAGGAAGTAGGGTTACTACTACCACCAAATAAACCACATAGGGGCTAGGTATAAGCACAAGCAAGAAATTTCCGGCCGAATAGTGGTTTGAAATAAATTCTGCGCTGTGTTTGACAATAACTCCTGAACTAAGCATGCTAGAGACACACAATTTAAATCAAAATCTTCCTGGCATATTCCTGCATCCGAAAATTAAAGTTTTATTGCCACTTTGCGCCATCATCAGACCGAAAATGACCAGCAAGTGGGGATACTCAGAATGCTTCTCAAAAGCATGTTCAACGGGATTTTTGTACACGTAGCTTTCAAAGAGACAAATACAAGTAAGCACGGTTAAATCTTCCTCAAAATATTATTGGATTTTGACAAGTTTTATACCATTGGAAAACCCATTTCAAGGGCTTTCTTCTCGTTCTAATTTCGTTTCTGTCACCGTTTTGTACGCGAAGCGAGCGGCCAGGAAGTAGGGTTACTACTACCACCAAATAAACCACATAGGGGCTAGGTATAAGCACAAGCAAGAAATTTCCGGCCGAATAGTGGTTTGAAATAAATTCTGCGCTGTGTTTGACAATAACTCCTGAACTAAGCATGCTAGAGACACACAATTTAAATCAAAATCTTCCTGGCATATTCCTGCATCCGAAAATTAAAGTTTTATTGCCACTTTGCGCCATCATCAGACCGAAAATGACCAGCAAGTGGGGATACTCAGAATGCTTCTCAAAAGCATGTTCAACGGGATTTTTGTACACGTAGCTTTCAAAGAGACAAATACAAGTAAGCACGGTTAAATCTTCCTCAAAATATTATTGGATTTTGACAAGTTTTATACCATTGGAAAGCCCATTTCAAGGGCTTTCTTCTGGTTTTAGTTTCGTTTCTGTCACCATTTTGTACGCGAAGCGAGCGGCCAGGAAGTAGGGTTACTACTACCACCAAATAAACCACATAGGGGCTAGGTATAAGCACAAGCAAGAAATTTCCGGCCGAATAGTGGTTTGAAATAAATTCTGCGCTGTGTTTGACAATAACTCCTGAACTAAGCATGCTAGAGACACACAATTTAAATCAAAATCTTCCTGGCATATTCCTGCATCCGAAAATTAAAGTTTTATTGCCACTTTGCGCCATCATCAGACCGAAAATGACCAGCAAGTGGGGATACTCAGAATGCTTCTCAAAAGCATGTTCAACGGGATTTTTGTACACGTAGCTTTCAAAGAGACAAATACAAGTAAGCACGGTTAAATCTTCCTCAAAATATTATTGGATTTGGACAAGTTTTATACCATTGCAAAGCCCATTTCAAGGGCTTTCTTCTCGTGCTAATTTCGTTTCTGTCACCGTTTTGTACGCGAAGCGAGCGGCCAGGAAGTAGGGTTACTACTACCACCAAATAAACCACATAGGGGCTAGGTATAAGCACAAGCAAGAAATTTCCGGCCGAATAGTGGTTTGAAATAAATTCTGCGCTGTGTTTGACAATAACTCCTGAACTAAGCATGCTAGAGACACACAATTTAAATCAAAATCTTCCTGGCATATTCCTGCATCCGAAAATTAAAGTTTTATTGCCACTTTGCGCCATCATCAGACCGAAAATGACCAGCAAGTGGGGATACTCAGAATGCTTCTCAAAAGCATGTTCAACGGGATTTTTGTACACGTAGCTTTCAAAGAGACAAATACAAGTAAGCACGGTTAAATCTTCCTCAAAATATTATTGGATTTTGACAAGTTTTATACCATTGGAAAGCCCATTTCAAGGGCTTTCTTCTGGTTTTAGTTTCGTTTCTGTCACCATTTTGTACGCGAAGCGAGCGGCCAGGAAGTAGGGTTACTACTACCACCAAATAAACCACATAGGGGCTAGGTATAAGCACAAGCAAGAAATTTCCGGCCGAATAGTGGTTTGAAATAAATTCTGCGCTGTGTTTGACAATAACTCCTGAACTAAGCATGCTAGAGACACACAATTTAAATCAAAATCTTCCTGGCATATTCCTGCATCCGAAAATTAAAGTTTTATTGCCACTTTGCGCCATCATCAGACCGAAAATGACCAGCAAGTGGGGATACTCAGAATGCTTCTCAAAAGCATGTTCAACGGGATTTTTGTACACGTAGCTTTCAAAGAGACAAATACAAGTAAGCACGGTTAAATCTTCCTCAAAATATTATTGGATTTGGACAAGTTTTATACCATTGGAAAGCCCATTTCAAGGGCTTTCTTCTGGTTTTAGTTTCGTTTCTGTCACCATTTTGTACGCGAAGCGAGCGGCCAGGAAGTAGGGTTACTACTACCACCAAATAAACCACATAGGGGCTAGGTATAAGCACAAGCAAGAAATTTCCGGCCGAATAGTGGTTTGAAATAAATTCTGCGCTGTGTTTGACAATAACTCCTGAACTAAGCATGCTAGAGACACACAATTTAAATCAAAATCTTCCTGGCATATTCCTGCATCCGAAAATTAAAGTGTTATTGCCACTTTGCGCCATCATCAGACCGAAAATGACCAGCAAGTGGGGATACTCAGAATACTTCTCAAAAGCATGTTCAACGGGATTTTTGTACACGTAGCTTTCAAAGAGACAAATACAAGTAAGCACGGCTAAATCTTCCTCAAAATATTATTGGATTTGGACAAGTTTTATACCATTGCAAAGCCCATTTCAAGGGCTTTCTTCTCGTGCTAATTTCGTTTCTGTCACCGTTTTGTACGCGAAGCGAGCGGCCAGGAAGTAGGGTTACTACTACCACCAAATAAACCACATAGGGGCTAGGTATAAGCACAAGCAAGAAATTTCCGGCCGAATAGTGGTTTGAAATAAATTCTGCGCTGTGTTTGACAATAACTCCTGAACTAAGCATGCTAGAGACACACAATTTAAATCAAAATCTTCCTGGCATATTCCTGCATCCGAAAATTAAAGTTTTATTGCCACTTTGCGCCATCATCAGACCGAAAATGACCAGCAAGTGGGGATACTCAGAATGCTTCTCAAAAGCATGTTCAACGGGATTTTTGTACACGTAGCTTTCAAAGAGACAAATACAAGTAAGCACGGTTAAATCTTCCTCAAAATATTATTGGATTTTGACAAGTTTTATACCATTGGAAAGCCCATTTGAAGGGCTTTCTTCTGGTCTTATTTTCGTTTCTGTCACCGTTTTGTACGCGAAACGAGCGGCCAGGAAGTAGGGTTACTACTACCACCAAATCAACCGCATAGGGGCTAGGTATAAGCACAAGCAAGAAATTTCCGGCCGAATAGTGGTTTGAAATAAATTCTGCGCTGTGTTTGACAATAACTCCTGAACTAAGCATGCTAGAGACACACAATTTAAATCAAAATCTTCCTGGCATATTCCTGCATCCGAAAATTAAAGTTTTATTGCCACTTTGCGCCATCATCAGACCGAAAATGACCAGCAAGTGGGGATACTCAGAATGCTTCTCAAAAGCATGTTCAACGGGATTTTTGTACACGTAGCTTTCAAAGAGACAAATACAAGTAAGCACGGATAAATCTTCATCAAAATATTATTGGATTTTGACAAGTTTTATACCATTGGAAAGCCCATTTCAAGGGCTTTCTTCTCGTGCTAGTTTCGTTTCTGTCACCATTTTGTACGCGAAGCGAGCGGCCAGGAAGTAGGGTTACTACTACCACCAAATAAACCACATAGGGGCTAGGTATAAGCACAAGCAAGAAATTTCCGGCCGAATAGTGGTTTGAAATAAATTCTGCGCTGTGTTTGACAATAACTCCTGAACTAAGCATGCTAGAGACACACAATTTAAATCAAAATCTTCCTGGCATATTCCTGCATCCGAAAATTAAAGTGTTATTGCCACTTTGCGCCATCATCAGACCGAAAATGACCAGCAAGTGGGGATACTCAGAATACTTCTCAAAAGCATGTTCAACGGGATTTTTGTACACGTAGCTTTCAAAGAGACAAATACAAGTAAGCACGGTTAAATCACCCTCAAAATATTATTGGATTTGGACAAGTTTTATACCATTGGAATGCCCATTTCAAGGGCTTTCTTCTCGTGCTAGTTTCGTTTCTGTCACCATTTTGTACGCGAAGCGAGCGGCCAGGAAGTAGGGTTACTACTACCACCAAATAAACCACATAGGGGCTAGGTATAAGCACAAGCAAGAAATTTCCGGCCGAATAGTGGTTTGAAATAAATTCTGCGCTGTGTTTGACAATAACTCCTGAACTAAGCATGCTAGAGACACACAATTTAAATCAAAATCTTCCTGGCATATTCCTGCATCCGAAAATTAAAGTTTTATTGCCACTTTGCGCCATCATCAGACCGAAAATGACCAGCAAGTGGGGATACTCAGAATGCTTCTCACAAGCATGTTCAACGGGATTTTTGTACACGTAGCTTTCAAAGAGACAAATACAAGTAAGCACGGTTAAATCTTCCTCAAAATATTATTGGATTTGGACAAGTTTTATACCATTGCAAAGCCCATTTCAAGGGCTTTCCGTTCGTTCTACTTTCGTTTCTGTCACCATTTTGTACGCGAAGCGAGCGGCCAGGAAGTAGGGTTACTACTACCACCAAATTAACCACCTAGGGGCTAGGTATAAGCACATCAAGAAATTTCCGGCCGAATAGTGGTTTGAAATAAATTCTGCGCTGTGTTTGACAATAACTCCTGAACTAAGCATGCTAGAGACACACAATTTAAATCAAAATCTTCCTGGCATATTCCTGCATCCGAAAATTAAAGTGTTATTGCCACTTTGCGCCATCATCAGACCGAAAATGACCAGCAAGTGGGGATACTCAGAATGCTTCTCAAAAGCATGTTCAACGGGATTTTTGTACACGTAGCTTTCAAAGAGACAAATACAAGTAAGCACGGCTAAATCTTCCTCAAAATATTATTGGATTTGGACAAGTTTTATACCATTGCAAATCCCATTTCAAGGGCTTTCCGTTCGTTCTACTTTCGTTTCTGTCACCATTTTGTACGCGAAGCGAGCGGCCAGGAAGTAGGGTTACTACTACCACCAAATTAACCACCTAGGGGCTAGGTATAATACACAAGAAAGAAATTTCCGGCCGAATAGTGGTTTGAAATAAATTCTGCGCTGTGTTTGACAATAACTCCTGAACTAAGCATGCTAGAGACACACAATTTAAATCAAAATCTTCCTGGCATATTCCTGCATCCGAAAATTAAAGTTTTATTGCCACTTTGCGCCATCATCAGACCGAAAATGACCAGCAAGTGGGGATACTCAGAATGCTTCACAAAAGCATGTTCAACGGGATTTTTATACACGTAGCTTTCAAAGAGACAAATACAAGTAAGCACGGTTAAATCTTCCTCAAAATATTATTGGATTTGGACAAGTTTTATACCATTGGAAAGCCCATTTCAAGGGCTTTCTTCTCGTGCTAGTTTCGTTTCTGTCACTATTTTGTACGCGAAGCGAGCGGCCAGGAAGTAGGGTTACTACTACCACCAAATTAACCACCTAGGGGCTAGGGATAAGCACAAGCAAGAAATTTCCGGCCGAATAGTGGTTTGAAATAAATTCTGCGCTGTGTTTGACAATAACTCCTGAACTAAGCATGCTAGAGACACACAATTTAAATCAAAATCTTCCTGGCATATTCCTGCATCCGAAAATTAAACTTTTATTGCCACTTTGCGCCATCATCAGACCGAAAATGACCAGCAAGCGGGGATACTCAGAATGCTTCTCAAAAGCATGTTCAACGGGATTTTTGTACACGTAGCTTTCAAAGAGACAAAACCAAGTAAGCACGGTTAAATCTTCCTCAAAATATTATTGGATTTTGACAAGTTTTATACCATTGGAAAGCCCATTTCAAGGGCTTTCTTCTCGTGCTAATTTCGTTTCTGTCACTATTTTGTACGCGAAGCGAGCGGCCAGGAAGTAGGGTTACTACTACCACCAAATAAACCACCTAGGGGCTAGGTATAAGCACAAGCAAGAAATTTCCGGCCGAATAGTGGTTTGAAATAAATTCTGCGCTGTGTTTGACAATAACTCCTGAACTAAGCATGCTAGAGACACACAATTTAAATCAAAATCTTCCTGGCATACTCTTGCATCCGAAAATTAAAGTTTTATTGCCACTTTGCGCCATCATCAGACCGAAAATGACCAGCAAGTGGGGATAGTCAGAATGCTTCTCAAAAGCATGTTCAACGGGATTTTTCTACACGTAGCTAGCTAGCTTTCAAAGAGACAAATACAAGTAAGCACGGTTAAATCTTCCTCAAAATATTATTGAATTTTGACACGTTTTATACCATTGGAAAGCCCATTTCAAGGGCTTTCTTCTCGTCCTAGTTTCGTTTCTGTCACCATTTTGTACGCGAAGCGAGCGGCCAGGAAGTAGGGTTACTACTACCACCAAATTAACCACCTAGGGGCTAGGTATAATACACAAGAAAGAAATTTCCGGCCGAATAGTGGTTTGAAATAAATTCTGCGCTGTGTTTGACAATAACTCCTGAACTAAGCATGCTAGAGACACACAATTTAAATCAAAATCTTTCTGGCATATTCCTGCATCCGAAAATTAAAGTTTTATTGCCACTTTGCGCCATCATCAGACCGAAAATGACCAGCAAGTGGGGATACTCAGAATGCTTCTCAAAAGCATGTTCAACGGGATTTTTGTACACGTAGCTTTCAAAGAGACAAATACAAGTAAGCGCGGTTAAATCTTCCTCAAAATATTATTGGATTTTCACAAGTTTTATACCATTGGAAAGCCCATTTCAAGGGCTTTCTTCTGGTTTTAGTTTCGTTTCTGTCACTACTTTGTACGCGAAGCGAGCGGCCAGGAAGTAGGGTTACTACTACCACCAAATTAACCACCTAGGGGCTAGGTATAAGCACATCAAGAAATTTCCGGCCGAATAGTGGTTTGAAATAAATTCTGCGCTGTGTTTGACAATAACTCCTGAACTAAGCATGCTAGAGACACACAATTTAAATCAAAATCTTCCTGGCATATTCCTGCACCCGAAAATTAAAGTTTTATTGCCACTTTGCGCCATCATCAGACCGAAAATGACCAGCAAGTGGGGATACTCAGAATGCTTCTTAAAAGCATGTTCAACGGGATTTTTGTACACGTAGCTTTCAAGGAGACAAATACAAGCACGGTTAAATCTTCATCAAAATATTATTGGATTTGGACAAGTTTTATACTATTGGAAAGCCCATTTCAAGGGCTTTCTTCTCAATTTAATATCGTTTCTGTCACTATTTTGTACGCGAAGCGAGCGGCCAGGAAGTAGGGTTACTACTACCACCAAATTAACCACCTAGGGGCTAGGTATAAGCACATCAAGAATTTTCCGGCCGAATAGTGGTTTGAAATAAATTCTGCACTGTGTTTGAAAATAACTCCTGAACTAAGCATGCTAGAGACACACAATTTAAATCAAAATCTTCCTGGCATATTCCTGCATCCGAAAATTAAAGTTTTATTGCCACTTTGCGCCATCATCAGACCGAAAATGACCAGCAAGTGGGGATACTCAGAATGCTTCTCAAAAGCATGTTCAACGGGATTTTTGTACACGTAGCTTTCAAAGAGACAAATACAAGTAAGCGCGGTTAAATCTTCCTCAAAATATTATTGGATTTGGACAAGTTTTATACCATTGGAAAGCCCATTTCAAGGGCTTTCTTCTCGTGCTAGTTTCGTTTCTGTCACCATTTTGTACGCGAAGCGAGCGGCCAGGAAGTAGGGTTACTACTACCACCAAATTAACCACCTAGGGGCTAGGTATAAGCACAAGCAAGAAATTTCCGGCCGAATAGTGGTTTGAAATAAATTCTGCGCTGTGTTTGACAATAACTCCTGAACTAAGCATGCTAGAGACACACAATTTAAATCAAAATCTTCCTGGCATATTCCTGCATCCGAAAATTAAAGTTTTATTGCCACTTTGCGCCATCATCAGACCGAAAATGACCAGCAAGTGGGGATACTCAGAATGCTTCTCACAAGCATGTTCAACGGGATTTTTGTATACACGTAGCTTTCAAAGAGACAAATACAAGTGAGCACGGTTAAATCTTCCTCAAAATATTATTGGATTTGGACAAGTTTTATACCATTGGAAAGCCCATTTCAAGGGCTTTCTTCTCGTGCTAGTTTCGTTTCTGTCACCATTTTGTACGCGAAGCGAGCGGCCAGGAAGTAGGGTTACTACTACCACCAAATTAACCACCTAGGGGCTAGGTATAAGCACATCAAGAAATTTCCGGCCGAATAGTGGTTTGAAATAAATTCTGCGCTGTGTTTGACAATAACTCCTGAACTAAGCATGCTAGAGACACACAATTTAAATCAAAATCTTCCTGGCATACTCCTGCATCCGAAAATTAAAGTTCTATTGCCACTTTGCGCCATCATCAGACCGAAAATGACCAGCAAGTGGGCATACTCAGAATGCTTCTCAAAAGCATGTTCAACGAGATTTTTGTACACGTAGCTTTCAAAGAGACAAATACAAGTAAGCACGGTTAAATCTTCCTCAAAATATTATTGGATTTGGACAAGTTTTATACCATTGGAAAGCCCATTTCAAGGGCTTTCTTCTCGTTCTACTTTCGTTTCTGTCACCATTTTGTACGCGAAGCGAGCGGCCAGGAAGTAGGGTTACTACTACCACCAAATTAACCACCTAGGGGCTAGGTATAAGCACATCAAGAAATTTCCGGCCGAATAGTTGTTTGAAATAAATTCTGCGCTGTGTTTGACAATAACTCCTGAACTAAGCATGCTAGAGACACACAATTTAAATCAAAATCTTTCTGGCATATTCCTGCACCCGAAAATTAAAGTTTTATTGCCACTTTGCGCCATCATCAGACCGAAAAGGACCAGCAAGTGGGGATACTCAGAATGCTTCTTAAAAGCATGTTCAACGGGATTTTTGTACACGTAGCTTTCAAGGAGACAAATACAAGCACGGTTAAATCTTCATCAAAATATTATTGGATTTTGACAAGTTTTATACCATTGGAAAGCCCATTTCAAGGGCTTTCTAATTTCTTCTCGTTCTCGCACAAGCAAGACATTTCCGGCCGAATAATGGTTTGAAATAAATTCTACGCTATGTTTGACAATAACTCCTGAACTAAGCACGCTAGAGACACACAATATTAAATCAAAATCTTCCTCGCATATTCCTGCATCCGAAAATCAAAGTTTTATTACCTTTCTTCAAGAAAACAATCTCCCACAAGTTACTCGAAAGTAGTCTCCATTAAACGGGAACACCGCCCTCCATTGACAAATATTAATTAGCAAGTAGCGACTGTTTACTGCTAGTGTGTGCCAGTCAGTCGACGTTGTTCAATCGGTCAGTCATCATGGAAGACGATGCACCTGTAATTTACGGGCTTGAGTTTCAGGTGGGTTTGCTTGATGTACAATCAATAATCTAGAAAACAATGAGAAGAGTTAAATTAACGTTCCATTTGACGTAAATTAAGTGAGATAACTTGGGGGCATGCTGCGAAAAATTTACCGAAAACCATTCTTCCTTTCTACGTGTATTTTTTCATGTTTTTACATACCATGGGGAGAGGGAACGATTTCGTCCAAAAATTTGCATTGCAAAAAATTTAGAGTGTTGTTTGAAGCTTTAGGAAAATCGTTCACTGCATGCCCAATTAATGTTATTGATATTTACTTGTGATCGGAGCAATCATTCATGTCATTTCAATTTTAACTTTTTTTTTTACTCGAGACATGGAACTCGGGCTGAAATGTTCACTTGCTAGACGCCATTTCATTTCATTCTCAGCAAGTAACTTTTTTGATGCAACAAACATATAGATTAGTGCAGGCAATGACCACTGCTGTCAATGATATAACAAAACATTTACTTGCTGAAAATGAAATGGCGCCGATGGATGCATATTTCCACTATCATCTCCCTGAACCTCAAACAAGGTTATCATGTACTAAATCCTATTTGAAACGTTTTGCCCTTCACGTTTGCATGCCTACAATTCTTTTTTGAAACCAGATCTCACCAAAATTAGGCTCTACATATTAATGTGTTCTTTATTGAGCGTTGCACGGGTCCAGAAAATCCACTCCGCAACTTTTTTTGCAAAAAACAATGCTCTACTAGGATATAGGAGTATCTTGTAAACTACTGCACCTTCACGACTGCACAACACGAGCACCTCTACCACTCCTTGGACAAGCAGTTAGCTTTCTACGAGGACATTCATCAAGTATCAGGCATCAAGTATCAAGTTCCCATCTCAAATTGTGAAATTGAGTGGCTAAGAATTTAGTTGGTATGTCCAAATCCGGTGTTCAGCCAACTCGTCCGTTTGACAACTCAACAGTCTGACAACTCGACGGGTCAGACAACTCGTCCGGTCTGACAACTAGACGGCTAGTTCGCTCAACTGCAAGAGAAGTCGACTATTGATCAGACAACTCGACGGATCCTTGTTTTGATCAGACAACTCAACGGATGGAGTTCAAATCATTGTGGCGCGCTCATTGATCTCTAATATAATAGAGATCAATGGGCGCGCTGCATGCAGCTGAAGATGGCAGGCGTACATGGAGTAATTTGCGGGGCGAAACTCTATGAGCGGGGGGCACACCCAACACCAAAGATGGCGGGCGTGCACGGCCACAAACTCCGGCAAACCTTGGCCGTTCATACACGCAAATAACGGAATACTTAAAATTTAATGTTTAAAGTTCAAGCAAATATTACAGAAAAAGAGGATTTATAAATACAAGAAATTTGTGCGTTCCGTTTTCGCGGTCGTAACCAATAACTGTTTCTGTCAATGGCTAGTGAAACAATGGCAAGTTGAGCCAAAACAGTTATTGGTTACGACCGCGAAAGTGCACCCCATTCACCCGTCGAGTTGTCAGACTGGCGAGTTGTCAGACCGGACGAGTTGTCTGACCCATCAAGTTGTCAGACTGTCCAGTTGTCAAACGGATGAGTTGTCTGACATTCCCAAATCCGGATTGGCACTGTATTAGGGGTCAGGTTAGATCTAGACCCTCTGTCCAATCAAGGTGGTCATTGAACTTGGAAGGGGGGATCCACCCATCCCTGCTGGCATAATTAAGCCAAACCAATACCTGTTTTATATGTTGAATATCTCTTTTTTAAATTGTATTTTGTTTTTGTTTTAAGGGGCTGTGTCATCATGATCATAGCAGGCCTGTGGCTGTACGTGGAATTACGAATTCTCACCCAGATACAGTACGCGCGTGTGGGCTCTTCATAGATATGATACAGGGGGGGGGCGCGTGCGTGTGCAGTAACTTGATGAGAGTTCATAATTCTAAATACAGGCACAGGCCTGCTTTGATCATGACGACCAAGCCATTTAATGACACAGTTGATCAGTGGCAGCTAGGCCAAATCTCCACCCCCACCCCGAAGCCCTACCCTAAATCCCACCCCCTGGTATTAATAAAGTGTCTTGCAATTTCATCATTATAATTCAACAACGTTTTACCTGATCATTTTCTATTTCAGGCAAGGGCATTAGCTGCTCAGGTAGCCGAGTCTGAGGTGATCCGCTTCCTCGTTGGGACTCAGTCACTCAAAAATGAGAATCAGGTAAGAAATCAAATAGGGGCCTAAGCTCCGCCCCCTTCATGCATAGACCAATCACAACTGCCAACACGTTTGCCCAAAAGCCTAACAAAACTCTGACACAATAAAAACTGTTACAAAAAGAGGAATGTTATATGGTTCATAACTGACTTTTTCAGAGCGAAATTTGAAACATGACGTCATTGGATTTCAACAACTAATGGATCTTTACATTCCAAGGAGGAATTTTTCAACAGTCAAAAGGTCAAATTCAAGGCTGTTTTGATTCAATATTATCAAAAGTCAGGAATAAATCAAAACATTCTTTGTGCAAAAATGTAGAGACCCATTTTTCTCAGAATGATGTCATCAGATGTTTTGGATGTTGATCAAATTTGCACTGGAAGGCTAACGAATACAATGGCAATTTACACCAAATTTATTGTGAGGTTAGGGACTTTTTTCCCCACTCACATGAGGACTCTATCTATTGGAAAATGAGTACATCACAAAATTGAATTTGACATTTCCTTTCCTCTTTAAAAAGTCATTAGGGTATTCTGAGAAGCACTCTTTTTGTTAAAGGTATCGTACACGTTTGGTAATGACTCAAAACAAATATTAGTATAAAAACTTACTTGAACAAGCAACAGAGAGCTGTTGATAGTATAAAACATTGTAGGAAACGACTCCCTCTGAAGTAATGTAGTTTTTGAGAAAAAGGTAATTTCTCACTGAAATAATAAAAACTTCTTGCAATAAGTTTTTATTCCTATCTGAAAGCACACAAATTTGTACAACAAGGGTGTTGTTTCTTTCATCATTTTCTTGCAACTTCAATGACCAATTGAGCCCAAATTTTCACAGGCTTGTTATTTTATGCATATGTTGGGATACACCAAGTGTGAACACTGGTCTTTGATAATTTCCAAACGTGTTCAGTGCCTTTAAATGCCGTCTCTGTTTATTTGCTTTCCCCATTTCATTTTAGGTGCACCTGCTTGACTTCGACGACGATAATAACATCCTAAATAAGACAGTGTTCCTCCACAAAGATGGAGAGATTTGGCACCTCAGCTCAAACCCAGCTAATAAAAACATCCTGACGACGTGCTTCAATAAAAGTAAGTCATTTCATCACAGAGTCAATAGAGTTAGACTTGAAAAATGTCTTGTACAATGACTTACTTAGTCACAAGTTATTGCTTAAATTTGAATTCCTCAGGTTAAAGAGACAGTTGCTATGTCAAATGGTTCGTGGCAAGCTTTTGTATAACAACCTCCAGATGACTACAACCTGGTACATTTGTGCCAAACACATTCATTCAGAATTGTGGGTCTCTTGCGTAACTATGCAAAACCTTGCCCTGATCCATGAGACATAGCAACTGTCTCTTGAGTCTGAGGAATTCAAATTGAAGCAGTAAGTTGTGACTAAGGAAGTTATGGTACCAGACATTATTCAAATCCAACTCGCAAATGGTTTATCCAAGCTTAGTTGACATTGACACTACCTCTAGCTTCATCCCCCAAACCAGGACACATCGTAGATCTCACTAATTCCCATATCATCGTATTCACACCAAAACTAAAATGCATGATAGCTGTTAAGCAGAAAATTCTGCTCAGAAAATTTCATTGCTAAGCAAGAAATGAGTGGGGTACCAGTCACAGCAATGGTAACTGTATGGTGTTTTGGCAGGTAACCTATTTTTTAAGCAAGAGTTTTCTGTACTTAGCAAGTTTTTGTGCTTACATGCTTTATGACATGGGGCCCTAGACTCAAGCTTTGGGGCCAATTTCATAGTGCTGCTTAACGGTAAGCAAATTTTCATGCTAACTATAGCAGAAAAATGTGTGTAAGCGTATTTCACATGTTGGCAAGAAAATAAGGCGGTCAGCTTGCACGTTTACCATGAATTTGTATTGTTACATCATTCATTTTCATACAGTAAGCACCGGAAGGTTAGCATTCCTTTTTTGTGTGCTTACGGTTAAAAGCGCTTTGAAATGGAAACTCGCGCATCAAGCACAAAAACAGCCGTTAAGCAGCTCTATGAAATTGGTCCCTGGTGTTTCTGTATCGGAAGAGTGTGGGTTCGAGTCCCAGTCTTGACACTTGTGTCCTTAAAGCAAGACACTGAACCCATTATTGGTCCATCCTTGGAATGAAACGTAAAGTCGAAGGTCCTTTGTGTTGTGTATTGCACGTAAAAGAACCCAGTTACACTTAGCGCTAAGAGAAGGGATTTGCCCCAGTGTTTCTGGCAGCACCTTGTAAACCCTTGAAAGGTGCTACATAAATCGGTCTCATAATTTGAAACATTCAAGAACCTGTCTAAAAATGTTTCTGTCTGTTCAAGCGCCTTGAGTACCTTATTGGTAGATATGCGCGCTATATAAGACTATATATTATTGTTGTTCTCTCATGTGGGAATGTTTCCTTAACTCTTTCATGCGCCGACTGGTCGCTAGCGACCGGTTTAAATCCCTTCAGAAAAATAGTTACAAAACGAAAAATAAAGATCGCAGGACCACACAGTTTTTAGAATGGGAAAGAGGACTCTTGAGAGTGCTATTGTGACCTGTTTTTTGGGGGGGTCGCCATTTGCAAAAAAAAACAAACAAACAATTAATGTGTCCATATGATCAATTTATCACTAAAATAAATGGTGCATGAAAGGGTTAATTTGGCACAATGTTGTAGTCCAGCAGAACAGTCTGGCGGTCCACTGGGTGCATGCCTCTGAGAACGTTCTTTCGCGCCCTGATCAAGTCCGACTTTTTGAGACGCTCCCTTACTAACAATATTTTATCTGTTTTTTCCGCAGTTGTCAACAGTAAGATTGAGACTCAAGCCGCTCTCTGGCGTATCCCTTCGGACTCCGACCCTTCGGACAAGGACCCTGCGATCCAAGATGACTCCAGCTCTTATGCAAGATCACTGGAGGTTCTCTGCCGATTTGACAACCAGGACATGGGTAACATGATCAGGTACTTAATCAAACCATGGTCTAATTTCATAGAGCTGCTTAAGCACAAAAAGTAGCTAAGCACAACAAAATTAAGCTTACCAGAATAAGGTTACCAGCCAAAATACCATGTCTCAAGCACCGTACCTGTGACTGGTATCATGGTAATTTTTGCTTAGCAGAAAATTGTTAAGCAATATTTTCTACTTAAGCAGCTCTATGAAATTCTACCCTGCAGCTGTTCATTCCCTCAAACCTCTTCCCTTAACCCTGCCTCAAAAGTAGCTAAGCACAACAAAATTATGCCTACCAGAATAAGGTTAGCCAAAATACCATGTCACATGCACCATTTCTGACTGTTATCATGCACATTTTTGCTAAGCAGAAAATTTTAAGAAAATTTTTTTCTGCTTAAGCAGCTCTATGAAATTGGGCCATCATAACACATAGCACTCTGTAAACATCAAAGACCTTATTTGCATAACTGATCACATGCTCGTGCTGCTATACTTGAGCGCAAGGTCTGATTGTTGTTATATTCTAAGTATCTTTTTCGACTAAAATGGCGTGTCTGGCCGAGCAGTTAAGAGCACCAGACTCCAGCTCTGGTGTTTCTGATCAGCATAGTGGGGGTTCGTTTCCCGGTCATGACACTTGTGTCCTTGAGCAAGATACTTTACCATAATTGCTTTGTCCTTCCAATGGGACATTAAGCTGTCGGTTCCGTGTACTAGGATTGGCAGTGCATGTAAAAGACCAGAACACTTATCGTGGAGGAGGAGGGGGTTAACCCAGGTATTTCTGGTTCACATAGCAAGCACCCTTGTATACAGGTTTCCTCAGGCTTGCGAGCTTCAGTGATTAAGTTTGCTTATGAGGCATCCTTGGTTTCATTAATAATAATAATGTAAATCATATAAATGATTCTGCTTTCTTGTCTCCTTTGCAGTATTTTATGGGAACCACAGGGGGATGGGACGAAGGCTGTATCCATCTCAGACAGCCATCTTACCCAATGGGATATAGAGTCCAGCGGCAGTGAGGCAAAGGTACAGAACCAATTGGGGGCGGTTGGGTTGGCGTAGTGGTTTCTTTCCTCGCCTTCCATCTCTGGGACCCCGGTTATAATCCCGCCGAGGGTCATAAAGCTTTTAGGTCCTGTGGTTTGTGTTATGCACGTAAAAGAACCCAGTACAGTACACTTATCGTTAAGAGAAGGGGTTCACCCCGGTGTTTCTTGTGAGATGTTGTATTATGGTTTGCTTCGTCTCATAAATCATTCTTCACCAAATTTGATATTTCGGCACCAGGAGTGTCATTTATGACAGACATGGCACATCATGAATGTTCACTGTTATTAATATTATTATTATTATTAATATTATTATTATAAGTCACAGATTAAAACGCTCGTTTTGGGTTCTCATTTAACAGGTGTCGACCTCAGTTGCCCTAGAGACCAAAGGTCACCCCAAGTTCACAGCGGGTCGCTGGAACCCTCATCACAACAACACACAGGTTGCCACAGCAAACGACTCAACAATCAGAGGATGGGACTTAAGAACGATGAAGTAAGTAACATGGTCCAATTTCATAGAGCCGCTTAAGCAGAAAATATTGCTCAACAATTTTCCGGTAAGCAAAAATCAGCAGGATACCAGTCGCAAATGGTACATATGACATGGTATTTTGGCTGGTAACCTTATTCTGGTAAGCATGATTTTGTTGCGATTTGTTACTTTTTGTGCTTTAAGCAGCGCTATGAAAATTTGACCCTGGAATTAAACCAGACTCATTGTAAACTTACTGGGCCTGATACGCTGACCTCATCCCTTCGCCATCTTAGAGGAAAAGCGATACCGAAACAATGGAAACGCACAGCTATGTATGCATTGCGCACAGGAGAAAGAGTTACAATTTTGTTTAATACTAGAGGGCCCAATTTCATAGCTATGTATGCATTGCGCACAGGAGAAAGAGTTACAATTTTGTTTAATACTAGAGGGCCCAATTTCATAAAGCTGTTATTCAGAAAGTACTGCTTAGCAAATTTCTTTGTTGAGCAAAAACTGAGTTGGGAACCAGTGACAACAATGCATGCTTTATGAAAATTTTGGCTGGTAACCTGTTTTAGCTAAGCAAGAGTTTTCTGTGCTTAGCAAGTTTTGTGCTTACATACTTCTCGTCTGTGTTTGTTTCCCACCCAGGCAATCCTACTCTATAGAGAACGCCCATGGTCAGTTGGTACGTGATTTGGACTTCAACCCCAACAAGCAGTACTATCTGGCGAGCTGCGGTGATGACTGCAAGGTGAAATTTTGGGATGTACGAAACACGGAGTCAGCCGTCCTTACGCTAACAGATCATTCTCATTGGTAGGTTTATACTTTCAGTATTGAAGACCCCTTTGCTTGGACTGCCTTTGCTGAGTTCAAATATTGGAAACGTGCACGCCTGTATATGCCAAGACTGGTTCCCTGACTTTTTCTGTCACTGGTGCTGCTTACAAACCCAATGGTTTCATTGGATAGACGTGCAATGACACATATATCCACCAGACTGCTGCTACACACATGAGTGTTTGTGCACACACACAGTATTATGGCATGCAAGGTCAAAGGTAAATCTGGCAGGAAGCAGGAAGATCTAAAGGCTGGTATCTGGTGTTATTCGCGCACCTCAAAGTGTGACGTCAGATGTTCGGGCCAATGATTGGTCTACTTTTACCTCAGTGAGGGCGCTGTTTGAGCTTATCACATCATATTATGCAAGGGGTTTATGATAGGTGCCAGTCCAAAGCCAATCAACCTGTAACTGCCGTATAGCCAGGGATCACACCCACGTTTAAGATACAACCTGGGAAGCGGCAGCAGAGGGATCACCTTAAGGGGATACAACTTTTTTATTTTTTAATATAAAGTAATAAACCACATGAACTGCGGAACCGCTTCATGTGTCTATCTTTCCCAAAGGGTGTGGAGTGTGAGATACAACCAATTCCATGATCAACTTGTACTGACCTCCAGCAGTGATAGTCGGGTCATCTTGACCAATGCATCGTCCATCTCCTCCGAGCCCTTCGGTCATCTTGATGATGAGGAGGACGACAGTGACAAAGAGGAAGAGACGGAGATCAAGTAAGTCAGTTTAGTCAGATCACGACCAGAGTCTACTTGGATGGGATTCGAACCTGCGACCCCCCACATTCAAGAGCAGGGCCCAATTTCATAGAGCTGCTTAAGAAGAAAATGTTAGCTTAACAGTTTTCTGCTCAGCAAAAATATTACAGGATACCAGTCAAACATGGTACGTGTAACATGGTATTTTGGCTGGTAACCTTAATCTGGTAAGCATAATGTTGCTGTGCTTAGCTACTTGAGCAACTCTATGAAATTGGGCCCGAATGTCTTAACCGCTAGACCACTGAGCACTGACGATTGTCCAGTTCAAATCTTGTCACTTCGAATCCTGTAATTAACATTTGCTGTAAACTTTGAGGCAGGCCCGTAAACAGGGGTGGTGGGGCCTAATATTAATAACAATAGTTTAAGATTTATACTGCGCCCCTTACATAAAAATTTTCAAAAGCTAATAACACGTTTTAAAATGCCGTAATTGAAGAAATGGATAAAAAAAACAAGACTGGTCACTAGGCCAGTGCCCAAACCACAGTACACTAATAATGTACCCTCTCGCCTATAGATTATGAAAAACCAAATAGTGGAATATTTCTTCCCATACTCCTCTAGACCCAAAGAGCTAAAGATTCTGAAAAACCAATTAGTGGAATATTTTCTCTTGACTCCTCTAGATCCAAAGAGCCGACCAAAGATGGTCTGATCGCCACCTATGAGGAACATGAGGACAGCGTCTACGCAGCGGAGTGGTCGACAGTGGACCCCTGGCTCTTTGCCTCCCTAAGCTACGATGGCAGACTTGTCATCAATAGGGTCCCAAAAGCCGAGAAGTACAAGATATTATTATGAGTGGGAGAAATGTTGAGGCGGAATACTTTGGGGGGCAATACACTGTGCAGGTCTCATGCGTAATTGAACATTGGTACATGTTAAAAGGGCGAGTTTGTTTCCTTCACGCGTTAAAGGGATTGTATACGTTTGGTAATTGAAACCCACTGTTTGTTTCAATCCTATATAGTTGTAGATATATACTATAAAACTAACCTGTGAAAATTTCATTTCAAAAGGCGGTAGCGATTTTGAGATATTGCCGAAAATCTGGAGCGGTTATGTCCACGCAGGAAGAACAGTCTGCAATTGGAATACACAATCTGAGAAACGTGACTGTCAGTAACACTTCTCAGATTCAAATTGTTGGGGATAAAAAGTGATATCTTTTTCCATAATCCCGGTACTTCTAAGTGAAACGTTTTCTCAAAATGCTTTATACTATCCAAAGCTGCTGTACTTCTTACCAAGTAAGTTTTTATTGCAATTAATTTCAGAGTCATTCCCAAATGTATACAGACCCTTTAAGGCTTCATTCTGTATTTTGTTGACGTATTGGCAAGAAAGCAACACAAACACTTGAAGAAGGTTAAATGGTTTGCGATTGCCAGCAAAATTGAAGGGGCTCGTTGCGTGAAAAAGGAGGGGACTTGTTGTAACGTTACTGGATCAAACATTAAAAACCAAGGTTAAACATTCAAAATTTAATTGCTATGCCATCATGTTCCGATCTCAGACCTTTGACCTTTAGGATGGTGTCCAGCAGTACGATTGTACCATGAGGTTTAATCATGTGTACCAGCTATTTCAGAAGATACACCTCCATGCGTGAATGAGACGGTGTCCAGATTAAATCGATCCTGCAAATTTGACAGCCAAAGGATAAAACGTGCTTAAAGCTTGCCGAAAACAAGATCAGCAAATGTCGAGGATGAGAAATACCAGACTTTGATCTCAATTCAAAACTTTTTATGTCTGCCTGGTGAAAAAAAAGCATTGTTTTTTTCTTTGTATATGAAGAAATCATGCTCTTTGATCTACTTCTCTAGTGGTGAGGAAACAATTCCCAGAAGCCCTTTGCAATCCGATGCCAAGTTCACGCAAGTACCAATGGTTAACTAGTGGTTGTTTAGTGACATACGTAGGGCATGCGCACAGAATTTGAAGTGCGAACGACTCTAGTCATGTCATGTCAACGTGACCCACAGCTCAACAGACGTTATCATTTGCTTATAACTGGTCCACTGTGCATTGTGCTATGAGAACGGCTATTGATAACCAGCGATGCGACCATGCCCAGTATGCTGGTTCCAAATAGCGTAGTCCAACTATCGTCGACTAGACAGAGTTCGGGCTACCTTAGTCGAACTATAGTCATCGATAGTTCTTGCGCGAACTTGGCCTATAACTCCAGGGGTTACTGAAATGTCGAAATGCCATCATTTCAACAATTTGGAGCCAACTTTGCGACCTTTTTGTCATTCCATTTCTGTATGGCTCATAACGATGTTTTTGTTTTGCTTATACTGTACACAAGTAAATATCTTTCAATGTTGGTTCATAGTTGCAAGGTCTTTGTAGTTTAAATCATGTCATTTTCTCACATATTATGTGATTTTGACCACTGAATAAAAGTAAATGTTTTGTTTTTTGTACATACCAAATATCGATTGTAAATATTAATAAACTATGTACATGTACATAATGAAAGAAAATTTGTTTATATGTAAATACATTATAGTTATGTCAGTGCAAAAACCTTGTACCTGCTAAAATAGCTTTTAGGTTAAGTATGAGTTTGAAAGTGTCAAAACATTATATCTTGCTTAGAATAACCCATGATGTACACACGAAACAAGTATGCGCCAAGATAACAATGTTTTTGTACAATTCAGATACAACATTTTTGCACTAACTTGACATTATAATTATGCACTCATCATTCGACCATCAACATGTCCTTTTGAGTTTTAATTTTGTTAGTCTTAAAACATTTTGAGCTCTGTACAACTCATTAAAAGTAAAAGAGGGATATTTTAACTCTTTCAGTGCCAAGGTCGTACATGTACAATCTATTTTATGTATTCTGAAAGCGCCATTATTGACATGTACAATCTTTTTTATCTCCTCAAAAATTGTCATCAATTGTATATGTACGACCCATAGAATAAATGTTATCACGAGAGGGCATTATCACTCAAGTACTATTGACTTTGGGATGTACCAAGGCAACACAAATCAGCAAGATACAGTTTGTTTGGTGAGAAAGACTTATTTATTTATTTGTTTATACAGAATTTCAAAAAAAAACCTGGGTATTTTAATAATACAGTTAAAAAAAGAAACAGCAAGAGTGAGTTTGTAATAATAAAAAGAATACAGGATTTATATAGTGCAAAAATTTATGAAAAACAAGCTCTAAGGCGCTTAATTGGTGCGAGTATATTTAAAGGGGGAATGACATGCCAGGGGGCACATGGTAATGGTGGGGTGTTTCTGCCCCCTAAATTTATCCAGAAGTTATTGTGTTAGAATCACGTTGTTGCTCACCCCCCCCCCCCCCATGGCAAATTCCTGGACCCGTTTGTTGAGCTTAACCCCACCCCTTTCCCATACCCCCTTTCAATACCTCCTTTCCCATACTATGCCCCCTTTCCCATACCCCCTTACCCCCCCCCCTTCCCATATTTTTTGTTAACATCACATTTCGTGGCCCACAGGCCAAATTGAATGTGATTTACAATCAGTAATTAGCAATATAGTAAAAACGGTCAGAAAATTACAAGTAGGATTAAAAAACGTACCCAAAAAAATAACCCACACCTGAAAACAGGAATGGATGAGGAATACAATCAATAAAATACCCCCCTTTCCCATACCCCACCCCTTTCTCATACCCCCACCCCAACATAAACCACAACTCTCTAGGGCATATTATTGAACCATCTTAACTTCCTCTTAGTTTAAAAGCCCCAAAAACCTACTCCAACCCCCCCCCCCCCCAAAAAAAGAGTTCTTTATTCAGGTTTTTTCTTCAAAAGCAGAAAACTCCCTCCCAAAGAAAAGGTTCAAAGAACTCGGATCAGGAATACACACAATTGACTAAAACCGGTGCATTTATATTATCTTGTTTGATATGAAACCTGATGTACCCAGAGACCCCCCCCCCCACTCCACCCATGGAGGTACCTCCATGCTCCACCCCATACCCATCCCAATCCCAATTTTGTTTTATGGTTTTTATCATAAACCTGCCGAACAAATTCATCGCTATCTTTTCCGATGACTTGACCCAGCTCCCGAGCTCAACAAAGTTTACTTTCGACTGCGTGCGCACGCCGATGCAATTGACAGTTTTCTTGATGCGAGGCCCGCGTGACGTATTACACTCTACGGACGGACGGGTATAATCCATGGAGGACACAGAAACAGTGAGCATGGCACGAACTTCCAAGTTGTTTAGTTGGCCTTTACGCTCTCCCAACTATCCCAACTATTTACGGATCGCGAACCCAACGCAGCGGCTTCAACTCCTAATATGTCCGCAGGTTCCTACTCCGCTGACAAGCCGTAGATTCTTTGGAGCACATCACGGGGTAATCGTAGCGGGGTCCTGGACCGGTCTGGATCTCTAGCGTTTGCACTGAGTGGTGGGGGGACCTTGGAATTTTGATTTCCTCATTGCTGGAAGTTTACTTCTGGGGATTGAGCAAAAACTTTTCTCGTGCAGGTTTAAGACGCAGCCGTGAGATGTATGTTTTTTCTTGGTCCTTGCTTCTTGACGACGTAAAAACACCACTGGAAGTGTGTCAAGGGATAGCCTCGATAAGCAAAGATGTTAATTTCCGAAATCCCTTTATCTATTGTATGTCTTTTCTCAATGCTATATGTTTTATTTTGTACTATACTATCTTTAAAATATAATATGTCAATTTGGTAAATGATAAACCAAACCAAAAGACATGTCTTGTAAACGATGTCTTCACTTCTATTTGTGTCGTTGTTGTTTGGTGTAGCATAAGATTTTGTTTCATATACTTTTCTTTCTTTTCATAATATTCAACTATGCTAACCCCCCCTAAAACTCCCCTAAACAACAAACAATGAGGCAACAAGAGATGGTCAATTATGGGGTTGGGGGCGGGGGCTGAATCTTCTATCCGAGTGGAGGTGATAAGTATTTGACTGTGGTGGTAAAGACTGTCAAGACAAAAGCCCACAAACCCCCATAAATAAACACCCCACAAACTGGGGACTCAGAGGTGCCGGGGGGGGGGGGCTTTGGGGACTAGAGCCCTTCGCCTAAAAAATGTATAATATATGGTCTGTTAACAAAGAGAGAATATTTAAGGGGAAAGGGGAATTGTAAGAAAGATACACTCAAAGTATTGAAGTTTTTAAGGGGGGAACTTGATGTTCCGTATCAGTTTTTACTTCTTACTATTGAGCACCCCCACCACCCCCAAACCCACCCCAACCCCCCCCCAACCCACCACCCCCCCAAAAAAAACACCAAAAAAAACACACAAAAAAAAAAAAAAAACACACAAAAAAAACACAAAAACCCTCAAAACCCTCCAAAACCCCACAATACAAAATAATAACTAAATATATAAATGAATAAAATAGATAAATGAATGAATAAACAAATGAATAAATAAATAAATAAATATATAAATACATAAATAAATATGAATAAATAAAATAAATAAGGCAAAATAATAATAAAATTAAAATAAATAAAATAATAAAACAATATTAATAAAAAGACATTTATTCCTCCTCAGATCCCACAGATAAATAAACGAATCAAACATTTATAGTTGAACATAATTACATGATGTAATGGCAACAAGCATGAAACATTATGAAGTTAACCGACATTCTAACAGATTTTTTGTCCATGCAAAAGTAAATGGGTTTGTATTATGTACGGTACCTGGTGTTATAATTGTCGGTAGATTTTTAATTGTTTACATTTAAATGTTCACGGCTTGTTTTTCGAGTCTAACTTCAAACATTCAATCACACATGACTTTAAATTGATTTTTTTATATAATAAATCTCTTTTTAATTATTTCCTTGAAGAATGTTAGTTTTTTTAAATTGTCTTCCTCTTTCATTCACATTCTTATGACAAAGGCCTGGCAAATGTTGAAACTAAACAAAAAAAAACCACACAAAAAGATATAAACGTTGAACCAAATTCCAAAGTTCGAAAAAAGTTTCAGTTTCTAGTGTTACCCGCAACAACAACAGACTTGCAAAGTCTCCACAAAGAAGTTTGAGTTTAATTGGTGTGAGCGTGCGCAGTAACTTCTAATAATAATATGGGATACGTTTTGTGTAGGTACAGAAAAGTTTCTGCAGTGTGTGTGCATGATTTGTACTACTGTGTGTGTACAAACTCGACTCGTAGCGAGGTCACCAGCATGCAAATGATTACACGAGGAGTTGCACGAACTGACTTCCTTACGTTGGAAATTTCGCTCTAAAACCCAGGATTACGTTATCTGACCGTGCTGTAAGGGTAAGTCGTGTTGTTGTTGTCGAATACAGTAACTTTTTGTAACGTCCCATGGAGTTTTAAGAGGTATTGTTGGAGTTTGAGCGTTGAAGTAACCGAACGCGTGAGGGAAGTTAATGTGAGATTTTAGTTTTAGTATAGGTCATGTGGCAGAAAAGTTGGCGGTGACGAAACTGTGTGGTGTCGTAACTTACCTCGAACTTCACTTTTTAAAAGAGGAAACAATTCACTTTCAGTTTTGTTTGATGGCATATATTTACCACATTTGTGTTGCCTAGGAATCATACGTTATATATGTGTGCCATTTTGTCCACAGTTTTGTAATTAACAAACTTTTCGTTCGTGGCAAACTTTGGGTTGTGTTTGGTCGCCCTTATTTTTTTTACCGTTGAGTTCCGTTGTCAATTGCTTAAACATATGAGACAGTTTAGACCAAACCATTAATGCATATAGGGGTGTTCAAACATTTGGAAGGTGTTAAACGGTTTGAATAACTAATCAAACAAGGTATTATTTAAACTTTGCACTGTCACAGATATCACAATTATCCACTAAATTGTCCTGTCTTTGTCTTTAAAATATCTCAGCCCGGCATGAAACCAATGATTATGTGTGTGTAAATGATGTATCCCTCTAAATAATTGCCAAAACTTTTTTCTTTATCCCTGCAAGAATGTTGTGAATTTGTTTGTCCAGTTTGCCTTGTTGTACTAAATACAGATTGCAATTTGTTAGTGTTTAGTCCCTACTGGATGTACAGCACTAACATTTAACAAGTTAAACAGCTTCAGCTATGCCAATACACTTTGAGAAATGTTTGGGTAGCTGTGCTTGCTAAAGTTGGATAGTTTCTGATTGGATTTTCAAACCAATTTGACCAGCAAAGATGAAAACTATCAAGCATTGCTTCCATGTTGTTGACTTCTTTGTATTGTATGGTAACACTGTGTGCATGGCCAGCAACCCAATTTTATCAATGAATCGCTATTGTTATTGAGAACACCTGGCGTCCTATAAGCCACAAACCAACACTAACTTTTTTTTGTTATTGGGGGGGGGGGGGGTTCAGATGTCCATTCAAAAGATCTTACAGGGTATGAACAAAGAGCACTTCGAACCATTGTGGACAAAAATAGTTTTTGGGCACTTTTCAAAGAAATGTTTTGTCTTGCGACCAGCTGCTCAATGTAGTATGCAAAACTAAATCTACTGTACCAGAAAACTTAAAATTTGGAGAATTGACAGGTGAGATTTCTGTGCAAGAGTAATGTTTTAAAAAAACACCTTCAAAATTCAAGAAAACACATGTACTATTGGGGATCTGATCGTAATTTGAACAAACTTTATTTGAAAGATAATGCAGACCTCCATAAACACGACAAGAGGGTAACGGCCAAGTTTTTCATACAATCACCATAATCTTTAACCAAAGTCAAACTTAACCATGCCAATAATCATGATTTTTGTTTCCTCTTCAATTCAATACTCAACGACCCATACGTATAAAAATAAAACAGTCATCAATAACTGATTAGCAGTTTTTGTTCACAGAAATGGTCTGGTCTGTACACATTGTAATAACTTTTACAGAGCTGCCAACTCTCCCTGATTCTGCAGAAAGTTCCCTGAAAATAAACCAATCTTTCCATGTGTTGATGAACAAATTTGAAAAATCTACCTGATTATGGAAACTTTGTCCCTATGTTGAACGTAATTCTAAATATCTCCAGGCTGATTGTTGTACAAAATCTCCCTGATTGCAAGAATTTGCAAGATGCAAATTTAGCAGCTCTGCTTTTAAACCATGAATTTTGTTTACGAATCAAGATTCACTTTAGTCCATGTCTTCGGAGGTTGATGCTTTTATTTCCCTTCGCAACCTTGAAACGATGAGCTGATTAAATGGAATTATAATCAATGTAAAATACAATTCCTCTGATTGTAAGTATGTACACCAGGAAGTCAGCCGTCCACTGAGAATGGTGGATTAACTTGTATTCTTTTTCTTGCACATGTTCACACACAGCCTTGTTATTACAAAGAATCATGACTTTGTTGAACTTAATCGTATCAGGAAATAAACTGCAAGTTTTAAAACAGAGAGACGTGTCGGAGCAGTAATAATGTGTAAAAGAAAAATAAATATAAAAATCAAAGGTTTGATGAAATCTAGTGAGTTTTTTAATCTTTCGAGAGGGTCGAAACATCAGGCCATTAACTATTTTTTGCAAAATGTTTTTTAACCGAATGCGGTAGTACAGGGGTTCACAGTCTGTGGAGGATTCTTGTAGTCTCAAAATCAATCAAATTTTTTTCAAGAACTTTCACAACTGCCAGGATTTGGTAAAAGGGTGTCCAAATTTGCTGAAAATTTTAAAACTAGGTGTCCAAAGTGTTCACTTACAATACATTTACATGTAACTGACAGATAAAACAGGGTGTCCAAAAGACACACAAATACCCCTCTGGCTAACACTATGTGCACAAGTTTATTTACGAATTATGCAATAGTTAAAATAAACTATTGAAAACAATTTTTCATCACACAGTTTGTAGACTAACTACACGTTTACAGTGGCTGGACATGTTCAATGTAGTTTTCTAATAAGGTCAACCTAGTTTGTATTTGACATTTCAGTTTTAAAACACTTCTGATAAGTTTTTAGAATTCAAACATTAGGCCTATGGTCTTGATCTCATACAAAAAGTTATCACCAGCAGTAATTTAGACCATATTTGGACTAAAATGTTAGACTTACTGTGCTATGTAATTCAGAGACTGAAGCTTCATGCATGTAGTTTTTGTTTTGTTTTTATTGACACGTTTTTGTTGAGAGTAAAAGTATGGACAAAGAGAATTCACAACAAGGATCCTTTCATTAATTGTTCTCAATGCATTACATACAATGTAGTTCACACTGTGCAGAAAACTTGGCACTGACAACACACACCGCTACATCAAAAGTTATTTATGCAAATCAAATAAACATCAAACTATAGTATTTTTGGAATTTGGAGTATGTAAATAGAAAGTGAATAAATTCAATTTTGCTCGTCTGCATAGTTGTGGGATGCCTTTTAACCCTGTGTGCATACTGACGTATGTACAATGTACAGAGATGGGTACCTGCGAATCATACAGTAGTACTGTGCTGTACATGTACATGATGTGCTCCTTTGTACACATTGTTGGAAAGCTTGAGACGGATTTAAAGTTTGATATTTTGTGTTTCCTTGTTTTTACATGAAAGATCAGGATACAACACTGGCCTTGGATACAACGTTGATAGTAATGGCAACACTTAATGTCTTTGTTTACGTTAGTTCTTCATTATCAACAAGATTTGCAATTTTGTTTGATGAAGACAGCTTTATGTATTATTATTATTATTATTTTTTGCCGTTACCGATGTGTATTAAGCACTGTATAGGCCTACTCAGTACTTTCCCGAGTCCTGTGAACAAAATCCACAGGCATATCACTCGGGAGAGATTCGAACCCATGACCTTTACATGCGAAAGCAGAAGTCCCACCACTAGACCACCGGCTAGTCTAGGCAGTTTGAATCCCAACGTTTTAATGTTCAGCTCTGCAAAATCAACATTTATTTACATGTCAAACGTTAAAACGTTAAGATTTGACATATTAGCAGTAAGCATCTATACAAAAGTACTCTTGCTTACAAACACGTGGATGTCTTTCTAGCTGTATGGGGATCAATCAATCAATTAACAACAGGTTCATCATGCCTGCAATTGTTGCAATTCTATTTTTAGATGTACAAAATATGGGTATAAAAAGTTGTACTACATGTGTTATCAGTTCCAACATTTATGCATTTTTGGGGTGGGTGTTGATAAATTTAAACCAGTGTGAAGGATAAGTTCAAGCTTTACTTGCAAGACCGTTTTGAAAGTGATGGTAAATATAAAATCTATTTTGTTTGTAACTTTTAATTTTAAAGGTCACAGTTCAATCATGAATGGAGAGGAAAACGCACGGCCTCGCAGTCGACACCTTGAGGGCTTAGACATCAATAATTCCCCACGTCGGAGTCTCCGGTCCAAGTCGAACAGCCCGGTTATCCACCGAAAGGTAATATTACAAACAAACAAAGAATTGTATCTGAAAAATAATATATACTTATGTAAGATTTGAAACTTTGCATGGTGGAAATACGATATGGAAAGGTTTGCGGTGACACCATGTACATGTAATAATCTCTCTATGTGAGTTGGGGGGGTGGTTCTGAAAAGAACCGTTGGTTTTTTCAACTCGACGTTTCGATCAGTATGCTCTGATCGTCTTCTGGAGAAAGCTGTATACTTATGTTGAACCTTATATTTTTGTCGCCGCGCATTATGCAGACACTCAATTTACCTGAAAAGACTTGCTTTTTCTTTTCAATTTTTGTTTGTTTGGTTACACCCCTATGTTCCGACACCCCTATGTTCCGACACCCCTATGTTCCGACACCCCTATGTTCCGACAACCCTGGTGTATTTTCCTATTCCTAACCCTAACCCTAACCCTAACCCTAACCCTAACCCTAACCCTAACCCTATGTAGATCATGAGGGGGTTGTCGGAACATAGGGGTGTCGGAATATAGGGGTGTCGGAATATAGAGCAGTCACTGTTTGTTTGTTTGTTTGTTTGTTTGTTTGTGTGCTATTTGTTTTGAACACGTCCATTGTGCGCTGGGTTGGAAATGGTTACGATCCATCTGTTATGTTACGTACTCTTGTAATCGATAAACCATATTGGTTTCCATGTCTTTATTAATATTATTTATTTTTTCAATGATGTTTTATTCTTTATCAGCAATGAAGTTATATTTAAATCTATTAAAATGGGTTTCATTCCTCTAATACCTTGGAGTATTTCCACACAATCAACATGCACAGAGTAACACAATGTCATCAACATTTCTGAAGTACATGTAAACCACAAAGAAAGGAAACATTTCTGAAAAGTATTGGCAGACAAAAGTGCATGCATTTCCCACGAAGTGCATAATGATAATATGCATGTCATGCTCTTGTATTTATGTGGGTGAGTGTAGTGTAGACAGGAGGGCCAAAAATGGAGCAAAAGCTGTAAAAAAAAATGATGAAAATTATCAGGCCTGGAATTACATGGAGGCCATGGCCTCTGTTGCCCCTGGTCATGGCCTTGGTGCCCCTTCAAAAGTTTCCCATATACTTGAAGATTTTCCAATGGAAGTGCCCTTTGCAAAATTAAAATGGCCTTACCCTCTCAAAGATGAAATTAGGCCCAAAATTATCACTCAATCAATTTGAGATTGATAATTGGGAAACTGGCTAGTCATGTTGCTGACTGTGGACAGGGAAGCAAAAAAGTGTTGGAAAAGTATCAAACTACACTTTAAATTGGTTTCTGAGGGATCTCCAATCATATTAAAGTAGCAATCCTTCCTGAGCTTCTATAATAATAATTAACTTCAGCCACTTGCCTTTGAGGTCAATTATTCTGTTCAAATAATAAGGCCCAAGTCTTACATTTCCTCAAGTCAGCTCAAGTTAATAGCCCCCTCTGTTGGTGAGAAATAGTTAGGGCATTCAGCTGCCTTTGATGACAGTCTTTAGTGTTGTAAATGCATTATGTAGATGAAAACTCATGTAGATAAAAAAAGACGGTTTGTAGGAAGATAAGTGTAATTGGATTTGTGAAAGCGTATTGTTGTTCAAGGTTACATTGATTTGAAAAAAAGAAACAAAATCAATCTGTAATGGAGGTTCATTGAACAAGATATTAATTTTGATTGAACAACAAATTCTTTTGTTGAGGATGTTACTTGGCATGGCACCAAAGTAATGTGTTTTTGTATTGCCAACTATTGAAAACAAATTGAAAATTAAAATGTTTATAATAAAATCCTAGTCAGAAAATATTTTCATTTTTTACATGTCATGTTATAACAAATTGAAGTTTCTTTTTTTAGAATTTCATAAATCATTTTGAATAACTTATTAATTGCATGTACGAACAGGGAATACTTATTACATTTGATGATGAATTTTTTTTTTTCATCAATTGGTTTTTTTTCTCTTGCTGCTTTTCTTAATTCATAGTTTTTACATCCTTTCCACATTTTGCATTCTCCTAAGTTACATTTTGTTGTTTTATGACTCTTTGGTGCTTGAGATCTTTTGAGGGATTGAATTTTAAATCGACTTATTTTAATTTCAAAGTCATTTCAATAAATTAACAACAACATGGCAAAACAGCGGATTTTTTTTTCGAACACCATCATATTATGGAGTTCTGTTTAAAATAGCTGGATAGTGCCTTCCTGTGGAGAGAAGATTTTGTTTACACATTTTGAGATCAAATCTTCCACACGCAATGAAAACATGGATTAATAGACAGTTAATTAACTCTATTATAAACAGGCAATATTGACGAACCACCTGAGACCATATGTACACATAATAGAAAGTTCAGTGTAAAACCTCTTGTTAAGTTTCACATTGGAATTATTGTTCTTATATGTTGTGAAAGAAGGGAGAAATTCCTGTGAAAATTACCAGTGTTCACACGTCAGGTTATTACCATTGTAATGGAACTTTAAATTTTCATAATGATTTTAACACTTTTTTAGATACTGTACATGTTCATTAATTATTTTTACTCTGAAAGCTTACTGATAAATTTGATACTTGTACTTAGTTTTTCTCAAGGAATATTTCCATCTGAAATGATTTCCCTGGAATAATATGTGGGAAATAATGTCTCCCTGAACCATCAGTTTCTAATTTTAATTTGTAAAATGAAAATAGCACAGTGTAGATCATCGCAAACAAACAAGCAAACAAACATTGTGTATGACGAAGGTGGACAAAACATCTGACGAACGGGTTTTTCTTCCCTCTAGAAAACTTGACTGTCCTACTGTATTTGATGAAACTGTCACAGATTTGATTGTACATGTAGTTGTATGTTTACTAAGAATTAGAAATGGAAAAAATGTCTCCTTTTGATAAAACATTGACGCACATGAAATATAATACGCTCAAAAACAATAACTTGAAAGGCGCCACATGTGTACACAAAGTTCATTAAAATTCTACATGTAATTAGAGCTGCATTGTTTGAGTATGTGGATGCGCCGCCGTGCACCAAGTCGCTCCATCCTCTACATCTTAGTCAACAACAAAGCCCAGAATCTCTCGCAATTTGTAGTCGGCTTTTGTTCTTAATCTACTGGCTGTGTGGAGACCTCGCTCAGTGTGTGCGTACAGGAAATTGCACTGCCTACAGAGAGTGGCGTCCTTCAATCCCTCACTCCACTCAACTAGGCCTGACAATGGGACATCTTGCTGGGGGAGGATGAGATGAGGGCGGTGGGTAAAGGATTTTGTCCAGAAGCGTTGTAGGCCACAAGGAAGGTCTAGGTCCTATAAGATTGGAATTTTTTTAACAACCGTATTTAGGAATTAACTGATTAATGTTCCAGGGCTTGGATGAAATTTATTCACAAAGGGACCGGGCCACTTAAAACGCTAAATGACACCTCTTTGAGAACATTTTGGAGGTAAATCAAGGCCAGGACTCCATGGCGTCAATGTAATTGTATCCCTCAAGGCTCGTTTTACAGCCTGTATACTTCTCATAGATAATTTCCCTTTTATTTTTATTTTTAATGCCATCTTTTTTTTTTAAATGGAGTTTTGAGTGGAGGCAGTTTCCTCGTTTTGTTTTACCATCAAAAGTTAAAAGACCCGAATGTGCATTATTTGTTTGTCGTAATCGTGAAAAGTCTAAGTGGGTCGTGCTTACTTAATTTAGAACAGAAATATGGATGTGAAACTATAAGAGTAAAGTTTCATAAAAACATTTCATGAATTTTCAAGGTTATGTTTTGTTTTTACTCTATACCTCAAGAAAAGCGCATGAAAGTGTAATCTTAAAGATTGCCTGCATGAACTTGTACATGTTTGTGTAATGCTATGTATAAATCAGATTCACAATAATTGAAATTAATGCACACAATTATTTGAAATGATTTCCTCTTTCCAGAAATATTGTGGAACTGTTAACATTGTTTTGGCATACAAAATACAGAAACATGTAACACATAATAGTTAATACTGTTTTTATCATGATAATTCCTTTTTTTTATTAATTGTTCAAAAAAACATTTTCTGTCGTGGCCAGGGGCTATTGAAAAGTAAACGGTGGTTCTTAAGAAAAACAATGACAAATTCAACATTTTGAAAAAGAGCAATAAAATAGCAACAAAAATCAAAGACAGAATTGAAGACAAAAAATCCTGGTTGAAATCTCGAAAGTCATCAATGTACATGTATGTATATCATATACAGACAATGTACAACGTAATAGTGACACTAGTACATGTACATGATGCGGACCATGTTACCTTGAACTTATGGTGGCGGTAATTACCTCCATGCCCCTGCTCTTCACCCTCGGTCATGCCTCCCCCCAACTGCATAACTTTCAACGAACACCTTTCACCAAACATGAAACAAAACCTCCCCTGTGAGAATGGTACGGTCCATATCTCCACTGTCATCTTCTTTGACAAAGTTGATTATTGATCGGGCTAGCGATATTATTCCCAAACCATCTGTGTTGTTTCATAATGTTTTTGTGTGAATAAAAGAAAAACTTGCGAATCCCAAACACGGACAAAAAGTGAATTATCATCGCAGTGCGTGGGCATACACAGTTTGCAAGTTTTGCAATAACAGCACTGGAGACATATGGTGCGCTTTTGAGTGTGATTATTGACAGGCCTGTCTGTGTAAGGCAATTCCATTAATGAATTGAAATAAAAAACCTTGTCGTCGGGATGACACTGTTTACATAATATGTACTCAAAATGTTCAAAGTATTTTTTTGTTTTTAAGTAATTCTTCGATCAAATGAATCTTTATAAAAATGGCAGTTCTGAGTGTTCCGAAGAAATTCACAGTTTTGTACAGCTCTTCACTAAACATGGATGTGCTCCAAAATTGTTTTCTAATTCTGTCTACTCATCATGACCAAGTTGATAATTAAAGTTCAAGTTTTCAGTGATATTTTTATTAATTTCTTTACACTACCAGATACTTAAGTAAAGTCATGAATTTATGCTTTTTAAATTAAATCTGCGTGTTCATACCGTTTTGTGAATTAAGCAATATTTTAAATTTGATAACATCCATCATTTCAGGCATGTAAAATTTCATCTGATCATCTGATTTCCTCTCCTTTCTTTGATAATAATGTCTTAGAAGACTGGAAAAACCTTGTACAAAATTAAGTCCATTGGCCAATTCTTCTTTATTTGCAATTACAAATGTGCATGTCTGATGTTTAAGTTGTTTTTGTTGTTGCACAGCGCAGTTCAGTTCAACACTTTCAATTCAATCCTTTATTTTCACTCACTCAATCAATCAATAATACATACAGAGAGATACATAAAGAATAGAGGGTGATTAAGTAGTTCGGGTCTCCTAAAAAGCAGAGCTTTTTTTGTAGTTTGTAGTAATTATCTTATTGAAGTTTACTATACACGTACAGTGTACACATTCTTGTTTGTTCAGTTGTCCATCCAGCACTGCATGAAAAGTTTGGTCCTGTCGGCCTTATTAAGTTTAATTTTCCGGTGGTAAAGTTTATACTATCTTAATACTGAACGGCAACAGAAGGTATGTGGAATTTCTAATCACTGGGGACCTGCGTGATCATGAACCCAATTCACACGCATGCCAGATGTTGCCAAGATTTCCTTTGTCTCCCTCCAGGAAAAGTTTGCCTGGATTGTCCGAAAAGTTTCTTTGTGTAGTAAGTTGTGTACAGACAGGCAGCATGTGCTGGTTTTTTATTTTCATCCACTGGTTCATTGAGTGCAGAGATTAGCTTTGTTAGCTCTTCTTATTCCAGTGGGACTACTTGTTTTGTTTTGGTGTTTTGGAAGAGTACATTCATGATCAGATCAGTCCAAGTTTTGTTTCTCAGTGCTTTCTCTACGTGTTGGATTTATACAAGTACATGTATCTAGATTGTCATACCATAGACCTGAACAATGCACTGTCAGGAAACAGTTTTTCTTTTGTATGTATGTTTGAACAGAATTTCAGACAAAATATCAGGTATTTAAAATCTTTTAGATTGGAAATGTTCTTGGTTGTCTTATCCTAATAAAGTCAGGTAGCATTATGTAACTATTATCTGGGTTAAAGCATGGAGGTAGAAATACCTCCATGGTTAAAGTTACATGTAGTGTATACTTTTGCTGTGAACAGTAAGAGTTTGGTTCACTCATTACTATGGTTCCCCCCCCAAGCTAACTTTAAAAACAAATATGGAAAATTGCTCCTTTCACTTGAACAGTAAGCAGTTGTTGCCATGAAAGCTCATGTAGGCTTTTGTACTTTTGTACTTGGCTTGAAGTGACCACTACAATTGATAGTTGTACAGCTTTGACTTGTAGCCCCCGCTGCGGAAAGAACAGCCACTTTCCCGGGAGAATTTATGAATGAAGTTCGGTGTGACCTTTGTTGTTGCAAAATTGCCTCATTGAATTGTCTGATTGGTGAGGAGTGAGTGCTAAGCTGGTAAGGCCTCATACATAATGATAATTGTGGTTTTCACCCCCAGCACAGGTGTTGGAGGTTTCAATTTACTAATGGCCTGACCAGGTCCTGGCTTGGAGAAAAAACTTCTTTGTTTGCAAATTAATAAGGGAGAAAAGGACAACAAAGTTGTTGCACAAGAAAGTTGACGGCAAAGTTAGTGGGACTCTTTGTGACCTTTTTTTTTTTTCAATTGTGGTTGTAATAAGAGTGCAAAGTTTATTTATTCTGGCAGTTGTTTGCTGAAGGTACTTTGAGTGATTTGTTTGGCTTATATACTTTTTTGGTCATTTTAATTCCAACATGTTGTTGGAATTTTGTTGACAGGACCCTCTTGAGAATGCGGTGATAATTTGGTTGAAAAACTTATTTGTTTGCAATTTTTCTTTTGTACAAGATGTTGAAGACATTGGTAATTGTTTTACCTTTCTTTGCATGGACTTTGCAAGGAGCTATTTTTATGTGTTTGGTAAAATCTCAATGAATATTTTTGTCTATACTTAAATATTACGACTTGTATTCTTTTCTCGAACTTTTGGGAAAATGTTGATGTCTCTGACAAGTTTTTGGTTACAATTACTGAAGAGAGTCGATCCCCTTTTAAAGGTGATCCCCTGGCCGCTGCTTACCAGGTTGTATCATAAATTTGGGTGTGATCCCTGGCTATACATAAAGTAACGGTTGTATGGCTTCTGTCTGGCACCCCCAAACAAAAATACTGACAAAATAGGGAGACTGCCAACATAGGGCTAGAAAGCTTAGTTGGAAGAGCGCCGGCACGTTAAACCGCAGGTCGTTGGTTCAAGACAATTTTTCTTTGTTCAACTTCAAATCAATTACTAAAGAGGGTACATCTTTTTAGTTTAAACCAAGTAACTTTTTAATCTGAGTTAAATTTCTCTCATAGACTACTTCGCAAATACTCCGTGCGCATGCGTTAGCCGTGGAATGAGGTGCATGCTGGTCTAGTTAGCGATCAAAATGTGTCGTTAACTAGACCAGCATGCACCTCATTCCACGGCAAATGACCGCGTATTGAGTATTTGCGATAAGGTCTATAGAGGTGCCCTTCACTAAGCAAAAATTGTCTCGCCCTTACATCAACAAAGTACCAGGCACAGACTTCAAATTTACTTCAAATTTCATTGTTCTTACTTTTACCCTTTCATGCACCATTTATTTTAGTGCTTAATTGATCATATGGACACATTAATTGTTTACTTGTTTTTTTCTCCAAATGAGGACCCCCCAAAAAACAGGTCACAAAAGCGCCCTCAAGAGTCCTCTTTCCCATTCTGAAAACTGTGTGGCTGTGCGATCTTTATTTTTTGTTTTACAACTATTCTTCTGAAGGGATTTAAACTGGTCTCTAGCGACCGGTCGGGGCATGAAAGAGTTAAGGGAATAGAAGTTAGAGGAGGGAATAAACGGTTATCCTCTCTCTCTCTTTGCAGACATCAGATGATCATTCAGAGGGTCGACAGTCCAGGAAACAGTCAAGCAGCTTGACTAATGAAAACACAGGTAAATATTACTTGCCATTGTGCCTCAATTTTGCTCATGATTCTTGTTTTAATATTTATTTTGTGTTTCGTTGACTTATAAAGCTACGGCATATTGTCAACTAATTTATTGTTTTGTTCATTATTTTTCCTTTAACTTTGTGCTTATTCCGGTATTCCACAAACGGCAAATTTTCAAAATATTTTCTTTAAATTATTTTGCTGTTGTAAATTTAGGTAGCCGTCCATGCATGGTCATTGCCTCCGTGCCCCTGGTCATTGCCTCTATGCCCCCTGGTCATTGCGACCATGCCACTGGTCATTGCCTCCATGCCCCTGGTCATTGCCTCCGTGCCCCTGGTCATTGCCTCTATGCCCCCGGTCATTGCGACCATGCCACTGGTCATTGCCTCTATGCCCTTGGTCATTGCGACCATGCCACTGGTCATTGCCTCCATGCCCCTGGGTCATTACCTCCATGCCCCTGGTCATTGCCTCCGTGCCCCTGGTCATTGCATCCATGCCCCTGGTCGTTGCCTCCATGCCCCTGGTCATTGCCTCAATGCCCCTGGTCATTGTCTCCATGCTCCAGGTCATTGCCTCAATTCCCCTGGTCATTGCCTCCGTGCCCCTGGTCATTGCCTCAATGCCCCTGGTCATTGTGTCCATGCTCCAGGTCATTGCCTCAATTCCCCTGGTCATTGCCTCTATGCCCTCGGTCATTGCGACCATGCCACTGGTCATTGCCTCCATGCCCCTGGTCATTGCCTCTGTGCCCCTGGTCATTGCCTCCATGCCCCTGGGTCATTACCTCCATGCCCCTAGTCATTGCCTCCGTGCCCCTGGTCATTGCCTCCATGCCCCTGGTCATTACCTCTATGCCCCTGGTCATTACCTCCATGCCCCTAGTCATTGCCTCAATGCCCCTGGTCATTGCCTCCATGCCCCTAGTCATTGCCTCCATGCCCCTGGTCATTACCTCTATGTCCCTGGTCATTACCTCTATGCCCCTGGTCATTGCCTCCATGCCCCTGGTCATAGCCTCCATGCCCCCGGTCATTTCCTCTATGCCCCTGGTCATTGCGTCCATGCTCCAGGTCATTACCTCAATGCCCCTGGCCAGATGCCCAGCTGGTCATTGCCTCGGTGCCCTTTAAAATATTCAGAAGAAATTAACATACATGCATTCCTCAGAAGTGCCCTTATACAAACAAGAAATCGCCTTGGCCTTAACAAAAACAAGTATTGGGCCTGAATATTAAAAACTTTCTTTCAATGAAATTGTTACTGGTTGGTTTTACAAGTGTGTTTCCTACATGTAACTGCAGGACTAGAATACAAAATATTTTAAAATCAATTTCACATTTTCCTTTTGAAATTGAATCAAATAAAAAGAAATAATTTGAAGCCAATTTAAAAGCAAGAATTTATTTAATAACGATGTACATATTGTTAACGAAGAGGGTAGAGCTAACTGCACAGCATCGCAGGTGAAGACTAAAGAGCCAGTGAAATCAAAACAGATCCTTTGAATTTTTAAACATGCACACACAGCCCGGCGCACTGGATGATTTCATTAAAAAATTATAAGCAGAATAGTTTAGCCTTGACAGGTTGACCTTATCGTCAAAATCGTCAAATAATTTTTGTCTACTTGCTTGGTATACAGCTAGCTACAAATTCATTGTGCAGCACGCCACTGCGCAGCTCGGCCCACCTTTGTATTGTCGTCTGCCTGCACAAATTGTACACAGATAGCATTCCGTATGCTCAGCAGCAAATCCCCAAAACCAATTCTCGCCACTTGCCAAATTCTATTAGTAAGAAAATGGCAAAAGTCACTTGCTCTCCACAACTCTGATTTGCTGATGAAAGAGCGGCCACTGATGAAATAAAACATGTTACTGATGACAGATTGTCAGGCGGCCACCGATGATATAAATCACGTTTCTCACCACACAGGCTTGGAATTTCATCTTTGAGAGGGCATTGAGGACATTTTTATTTTTACAACGGGCACTTCCATTTGGAAATCTTAAAACTGTATGGGAAACCTTTTAAAGGGGCACCTTGGCCAAGACCAGGGCAATACCGTGGCCTCCAAGTAAATCTCCCCACCCCCCACTCCACCCAAAACTTACCCCTAGAAAAAACAGAAAGAGGTAGAAAAAAACAACCCAAGGTAGAAATGATTGCTCAGATACAATTACCTGTTAGCCTCGACCGATTAATTTCTTAAAGGGACACGTTGCCTTGAATCGGGCGAGTTGGTCTATCAAAAGCATTTGTAACCGTTTGTTATAAAATGCATATGGTTAGAAAGATGTTTTAAAAGTAGAATACAATGATCCACACAAATATGTCTCGAAACCGCGTGGTTTTCCTTTTACATCGTGAACAAACACGGTCGGCCATTTTGTGGAGTCAACAAAATCGGCCATTTTGTGGAGTCAACATTTTGACTCCACAAAATGGCCGACTGTGTTGGTTCACAAAGTAAAAGGAAAACCACGCAATTTTGAGGCATATTTGTGTGGATCATTGTATTCTACTTTTATAACGTCTTTCTAACCATGCATTTTATAACAAACGGTTACAAACGCTTTTTTGTTGACCAACTCGTCCGATCCAAGGCAACGTGTCCCTTTAAGCTTTGGTTTGCCTTTATTCTAAATTGAATACAAAAGTGGGGCTGCAATTCTCCAACTCTCTGAGGATTCCCAGTTGTGTATACCTGCAAGAACTCCCCGCGGTCTGATAATTCCAAAGAATCAATTTCATTCCTGACATAAAGGGAAAAGAAATGGGTTTTAGTTTACACATTTTTCGCTTGTTCACAGGTATGTGTGTATAGTTCCACCTAAATAATGAACAATGCGCTGACAATTGCTGGCTCATCCCATTCATGGGATGCCAGCTCCATTTACATTAAGATGTCTTACGCCAAGTAACAAAGAGTTTCTCGTCCCCGCTCGCCTCTTTTTTGGCCGCCGCCTCCTTTTTTTTTACTATTTACTATTCATAAAAAAAAACAGTAAAAAATACAAAAACACCTTGGTTTATTTTTGCCTAGAATTTGTCTAGACTCTTTTTTCACCTTTGCAATACAACAGCCGTTTCTGAATTTTGAAAGTGGACTTAAATGATACAAATCATTTGTTTTGTCATCAGTAGGCCTATACTCAAATAGCACAATATCTGTGAATTAATATACCTTGGCCAGCCATATTTAGCATGGCGGCCATCTTGGGGAAAAAATAGCAAACAATTTAAAAATAGTAAAGCCCTGCCTCCTCCTTTTTGTTTAAAGTCCTGACGAGAAACTCGTTACTTTTGTTACTTGGCCTTATAGATCAGTGAGGAAGATTTTCGTAGGAGTTATTTAAAAGAAACCAATGCTACATGAAATGAACAAATTATTCAAAAGGAAAATGTCTCTCTTGAAAAAATGCACGGTTGACGTTTTGTGGAAACATTGCCAAACGTCTTAAAAAACTCACCTTTGTGTGTGTGTAACTCAAGGTTTGCTCTGCCCCTTTGATTTGATATTTTGTTCTACCTACACGTACTGTAGCAATGAGCTCATTTTCTCAAGGCTTATGATCAATCTTGGGACTGAAGTTACACATGTAAATTGTCTTAACCCAGATCATGGGGCAATGTCGTTAACATGAGAAAGCTGTGTACCGGGTATAAGCACGCTTTTGTGTTTACTTTGCGGCAGAAAAAAGTGTGTGCACATGTAGGCATAAATATGTAAGCGTTTTTCATAAATGATCATATGAAGTTTTCAAGACTTGTGTGTGCGCATTC
The DNA here is from genome assembly GCA_021014325.1 of Plazaster borealis. NCBI lineage: Eukaryota > Metazoa > Echinodermata > Asteroidea > Forcipulatida > Labidiasteridae > Plazaster > Plazaster borealis. The sequence continues at coordinate 14,220,554 of CM037464.1, read as the reverse complement.
AGAATGGATTAGCTCATTCATTCTATACTTTCAAAAACCGTCTGCAAGTTAGCATGCTACTCGACTTAAAAAGAAAAGAAAAAAGTTCCACTGCTGAATAATTAATTTTGGCACGCCCGAACAAAGATATTGACAAAATAGAGAGACAGTCAACAAAGGCAGAGCTCAAATTTTACACTGGACCACAGGCCTGAGGCCAGTAGTTTTAGTGTCAGGCCAGTAAACTAATGACTGGACAAGTCCGACAGTCTTGTGTTTTTTCAGTTGAATTAGAATACCTATAAACTCTGTGTAATATCGTGTTCAAAATATGTTGAATTTGAGTCTGATAGAATACCTTTCATTTCTATTTAGTAATGAAGTATTAATACCCATAAAGACAAATGAGATAAATCTTCTCTTACATTTCTTAGAGCTTGTCAAAAAAAACACCAGTTAAATGTATGTTAAAGGCACTGAACACGTTTGGAAATTGTCAAAGACCAGTGTTCTCACTTGGTGTATCCCATCATATGCATAAAATAACAAGCCTGTGAAAATTTGGGCTCAATTGGTCATCGAAGTTGCAAGAAAATGATGAAAGAAAAAACACCCTTGTTGTACAAATTTGTGTGCTTTCAGATAGGAATAAAAACTTCTTGCAAGAAGTTTTTATTATTTTAATGAGAAATTACCTCCTTCTCAAAAACTACGTTACTTCAGAGGAAGTCGTTTCCTACAATGTTTTATTCTATCAACAGCTCTCCCTTGCTCGTTACCAAGTCAGTTTTTATGCTAATATATATTTTGAGTAATTACCAAACGTGTACAGTGCCTTTAATACCCATATGATAAAGACAACTGAGATAAATCTTCTCTTTACATGCTTAGTACTTGTTCAAATAAAAACAGTTAAATGTATGTTAAGCTGTGTCAGGACATTTTTTGGTCATTTTGATTCCGGTCTTGTAAAAACAATTCTGGTCCAGTAGACATTTTGAGTAACAAGCCCTGCGGTATTGTGGATTTTTTCTCAAAATTCGAGCCCTGATTAATAGGGATATAGCTCAGCTGGTAGAGCGCCGGCACATTAAACTGGAGGTCATTGGTTTCAAATCCTGCTCTAGTCAATTTTTCTTTGTTCAACCCCAAATTAATTTAAACTTGAGTTAAACTTTGCAAGCTTTAAACACTTTATGGGACCAGCATTAATAAAGTTGTGAAGCAAAAACTCAAAAACAGAAATGTAAAAAATGCAGGTACCCATGATGATGATCCCAGTATAAACAAAAAGGACTTTTTTTTTTTTGGAAGCAAACAAAACATAAACTTTTCCCCAAACACATCATGTACCAGTACATAGGCTTTTTGAAGTGTTCACAAAAAAGGGCTTGAAATTTAGTCTGGACTGCACAAGCCCAAGGCCACTTTCTTTGGCATCTAGCCAGTAAGCGACTGGACAAGTCCAAAAATCTTGTGTTTTTGAATTATAACTCCTCACCTCATCTCTAACTTAAAGAAGAAAACAAAATTAAAATGATGACTAGAGTCCGATAAAAATCTTATTACCCATAAGACAAATGAGATATAAATCTTCTCTTGGTGCCTTTTCAAATAAAAACAGTTTAATTGTGACACTGTGTAAATATTTTTTTCTCGTTTTGATTTGGTCTTGTAAAAAAAATTCAGTAAAAAATTGTTGAGGTACAATCCCTGCGGTCTCATGAATTTATTTTCCCTTAAATTCAAGCCATGAACCACCATGTACTTTTAAAGACAATTAACTCAGGAAGTAATTAGGACTTCATAGTGTATGAATCATTAAATTGTATGTTTATTTTGTTTTACATCTTTTCATGTTTTTGGGGTCTTTTTAAGGGAAAAGTTTTCAGTTTGTAGTAGCATTAAAGTGAAACTGTGAGTTTAACATTTTTATTATTATTATTTTTTCCTGGTAACCGCCAAATCTGTAATTTGCACTGGCAATCTTCTAATGCAATTACTAGATCTACAAAGAAAGGGCTAAATCTCATTGCTTTGTTGAAGTGATTCGACTGGCCTCTTGCTTGGTGTTCTAGAATGGCTGAGGTTGGGGTTCAAATCCCACCTGAGTAGTAGTATGCCTGTGGATTTTGTATTTGTACAGGGCTTGGGAAAGCACTGTGTACAGTACTCGTCACACATCGGCGTAGGGTAACACCAAAGTAATAGAACAAATTCCTTGCCAACCTGTGAAATAGACTTATGTTAAACATGGATTTTTCTGTTACCGTTTACAAGCGCAAATTGTTTTGTGCTTATTGTAAGCAGAGCCATGGAGTCAGACCCAGGGCTCAAGCACACGCATTTATTCACTAAGCACAAAACAATCTTGCTTGGCATAATAAGCAGGTTACCCGCCCGAAGTGTTTTGTTAAGGTTACAGGAGACAGGTATCCTGCATATTTTTCGCTAAGTAAATTAATTTCTGCTCATCTGGCTCAATGACATTGGGCCCAGGTGTGAAATATGGGGAGGTATTAAGATATTACTTACGAGAAAATGAGTAGTACATGATGCGACCTTGATGACGACTAGAGTGACACTCCTACAGTAGCCTACTACAGCCAGTCAACCTGCTCGGCCGCAAACTTCGTTTCAGTTTTCTCTTTCACTCAAACCAAAATTTGCAACGTGTACAGGCTAGGCCTGGGCCGAAATTTGATTAAGCTGGTAAGCACAAGCTTTTGCCAAGTACAGACGAATCTTGCTTAGCAGAAATATGTCACCAGCTAAAATACCATTAAGTTTACATGGTTGTGACTGGTGCCCCGTTGATATTTTGCTGAGCAGCAATTCTTTTGTAAGCGTGATTTTATGCTTTTAAAACTTCATGAATTTGGGCCATGGTGCTTGTATAGGGATTAAAGATGCAACATGTAGGTCTGAGTTGACCTGAAAATTAGTTTTAAATTTTCAATAACTATTTTTATAGATATTCAAAAAGATTATAAGAGTTCCTTTGAGGTATTGCGTGAAAAAAATCCACCAATGATAACTGGATGTGACAGTGTCCTGACATTAAATCACATCTACCAGTCATGCGCAAACATTTTTGCATGTTAGATTTGTGCATTGTCCATAGCATGTGAAAGTTTGTTATGTTTGTCATTTTGAGACAGATTCATTTGTCAAAATTTGTGAAATTTCTTTGAACAAAAATTCTTTTGGCGAAAAATTGGGCCATGCAACTTTAAGGGATTTTCCTCAACACATGTGTGATTGAAAGTTTATCTTGTTGAAGCCCTTTGACCATGTTGACTACAAAGATGCGTCTTCAGCTTGTTGATGATTTGAACTGCTCAGTACATAGGCCTACCAGGCCTGAGGCCTAACATGTACTATGAACAATGTGAGTTTCCTGGATTTTGTTTTCTTTCATTTTTTTCATTTTTATTTAGGCCTCAAGCTCATTAGGATCCAATACATGTAAATGGTCTCCTTTTTATTTGGCCAATTTATAATCCAATTAAATTTAATTATTTTTTAATACTTATTAATACTTATTAATATTACTAGTTTTTCCCCTCAATAAAATATCGTCAAGAAAAATGTGACACGTCCTAAATACAGAGAGATAAAGCATGCCAGAAAGGTTGGAATATTTCTGCATCTGAACGTGGTTAGTTTTTTCTTGATGGTGTATTGCGTCCAACAACAAAGGAAAGAGAGAACAAAGCCATCTTAACTGCAACACTTTGTCCACCAGAACAACAAAAGAACTTCTGACATCAACTTTTGTCAGCTAACAGTCGGACCTACCATTATTATGCTAATGAGCAATTTAATTAAATCGTGGATTGTCACGTAAATAATGCCATCTGCCCCTCCAATGCTTGTCACCAGCAGGGACACCCCTGTAATCCCAATGCCGTAGTCCCGGCTCAGTTATTCCTATTAAGTTTATTATCTCAGCAATTCTTTGACTATGGGGTTGTTTTATTATTACGCAGATGTTGTGCATAGTAAATAGCGCTGCGTCTTTGTTGAGTGGGCCTGCAGCCTCATAAAGAAAAGCCAATGAAAGTTGGCCAATGGGAAAGACATTATACTAGTGCCACTCTGCACGGCGTAGCAGTACACGTAGTAGCACTAGTACTGACGTATAACGCGGCGGACTGGAAACTTAACTCGGGATTTTTTCATTCTTGGGGAGAAAGAAATTGTTACACCTCGTATCTCTCTCACTTCCGTGGAGTTGCTCAGGGAATATATGCTGGCTGATTTCTGCTGTGGTTAAGGCAAGACTGGAAGATTAAGGAGGTAGGCTAATATTACAATATTCTGCTGAAGTTAAGTTGTTTGGATGTTGACAGCATTTTTTTTATTATTTTTTTTAAAGTCCACACAGTGCGATTATTGTGCGTAGGAAAAGTGAACTATGCTTGATGGGCGTGTGTGTCTTTTTGTCAGTGTTGTTTGCGGAGTAAGGGAAAAGTACCAGTAGCTTTTGAGAGGGTTTTGAGACAAAGTACCTGCATTATTTGTAACTCTAAAGCATTCCAGTGAACAGGGGAAACATGTAAAACAACTTGGAGTTTTTTTTAGGGGAGTTAAGTCCATTTTAATGGGCAGAATTTACGAGTTGAATCGGAGCAGGTGTTTTTTGGCTGTTTGACAACCAGGCAGCCATGTTTGATAGGAGTGACTACAGAACAAAAGTTGCACTTGACATCTCAAAGAAATCTGTCCCCAAAACACTAGGAAAGGGGTGTGAAGAGTGGCTTTGGAGACTAGCCAGGGTGGGGTGAGTCTGCGGGGTACGACTGGGGCGATTTTCAGGCGGTTCGGTCGCCGGCAAGGCGCCGAACGGGGATGGAGTGTGTAGTTTGTGGCAAGTTTTTTTTCAATATGGCTACTACTGTGCAGTAAACTACTTTTTTTCTTCTTTGGCTGATGGAGTTGTTTGCATGCAATATGGTGTTCGGGCTCAGACTTTGTCGACTCGGGGAAAGCTAACGAGGCACGGCGAGGGACAAGGGACGGGAACGAGTGAATCTACACAGTAGTTTCCAATCGACCCTTACCCTCTATAACAAAATTTGCATATCTGTGGTGGTTATTGGAATACTGTGTATGTTCGCGTGTAATTATTTTTTTATATATATATTTTTTAATAATGCTGATCATTCCATTGTTGCATAGAGGAGTGGATATGAGGAGGCTTGCGTTTGGGGGGGGGGATGTGTGTGAGCGTGTGTGTGTGTGTGTGGATATTGGGGTTATAATGGGTAGAGTTATTTGATTGCGTCTACGTGTGCACGTATGAATGAACAACCACTGCCAGGGGTACCTAATGGCAATGGTGATGACAAACATTGAATCCCCACTTAACATGCTCATTTGAATAATTATGTATCGGGAGCCGAAGACGGGCGGCTATTCAGTATTGTCTCGTCCAGCTCTTGCCACGAGTTGCACTGCTGCTAACAATATCATATATATACTTGGGGTCTTGGTTTATTGTGATGGCTTTCTCGATGTTCCATCTTTTTTAGATTGATGAATGGATGTTGATTTGCGCTGCTCAGTAAATCAGAAAAACCACAAGGTTTGAAAAACTGGATGAGTCATTTTGGGGCAATGTCAACTGGCAAAATTTCTTTACAATAACTTTAAGTTTTGAACATGGAAATGTTTGCATTTGTTTTCTCTTTGTTTTGTGCAGATAGTTTTAAAGAATCGTCTGAGCTATTTTGGGGTTTACTAAAACTGCCCTTAGAAAATTCTAGTTCATAATGTAACCTTTTGAACTTCTTGTAAATTTTATTTTTGATAGCAAACCTTTTTTTTAAATTTTATTTGTTATCAAATATTATTTGGTTATACACTGATGTATGATAAGTTCTGTAAACTCAGGGGGCTTTCTGAGTCCTGTGAAAGAAAAGTTGGCTGTGGGACTCGGTGGGACTCGGGTGGGATTCGCACCCGAGACCTCCGCATTCTGAAGCAGATGTTTTAACTGCTTTAAAAATAATCACCTGTTTGAAAAGAGTCGGTTCCAATCCTGTAATTAGCAGTTTGTATATTTGTTCATACCATAAAACAATACTGTCTATTCAGGCATGCAACTCTTCCGGGTTTCCGCGGATTTCCGCGTTTTAAAAAAAATGATCAGCGCTAAAAAAAAAATTTTTTTTTTTTTTAGATTAAAAAAAAAAGAAGCCTAATATATGCTTGAAAACAACAATGTACAACCACAATGGACCTGTGACGCGTGCTCTCTTGACGTTCCACGATCATTCTTACATCATGTACAGCTCTTTTTTTAAGGGTCCATTCACAGGCCTGTACATGCTAAGAGCATAATAAACCTCAAAATTTTCTAGGGTACCATTTTGGGTCTCATGTCCCTTAGCGTTTTGGCTGCCTCGCTCCGCGCTTGCGTTGTGCCTTTGAAAAGTTTCCTCTTTTTTTTTCATCGGGCAGTTGCATGCCTGTCTATTACTTCACTTATTTGGAAGTGGAGTCAATATTCCAAACAGTATTTTATCCCCCAAAATCAATCAAAACAATAAAGTTTTAAATGCGGTACAATTAATAATAATTTAAAAAAACCCAATGACAATTCGTTGATGTCTTGGGAGTTTTATTGGAACAAAAACAAATTTGAAATCTTTAAAGGTGAAGCGATTTATATGGGTTGTACTTTTTTTATGTGCAAGTCAATGCGTGTTATTCTAAAAAGAACATATTGCGCATGAACTTGAACTAATCGTTTAGAAAACTAATCGTGGAATAGAATTGATACTTAAAAACGTAATTAAAATTATGTTCACATTTTTTTGAGAATGTACTTTTAGAATCAGCAAAACTGATATCAAAAGGGCTGAAACAGTACAACATCACAGACTTTGGTACTTTTACTGTATTGCACTCAAATTTAATTTAGTTCACTATATTTATACATCAAAGCACACATTAATTTAGTTGGAGCCATACAATTAAAAAATTATTAATGGTAAGTTATTACCAAAAAATTAGAAAAGTGACCGAAAGCAAAAGAGCGGCAAAGATGTGGTTTGGAATCAAGCCGCGCTTGTCAGGTGCCAGCTCTTTCAATTGACCTTATTTTTTACCGCATGAGGGCGCTTTCAACAGCAAATTTCCTTGCATCACAATTACAACTTTGACTGCCTGTATTTTGTTTTGTTGTATCAATAGCTAAATGAATAACAATAATAACAAAGAAAAAAACCCAAAACAAAAACAAAGCAGTTCATTTCACTTCTTTCGCATCTCGTGAAGTTGTTCCACACACGCCCTCATGCTGTCAAAAATAGGGTGAATTATACTTTCTGTGCTTAAAGGCATCGTACACGTTTGGAAATTGTCAAAGACCAGTGTTCTCACTTGGTGTATCCCAACATATGCATAAAATAACAAGCCTGTGAAAATTTGGGCTCAATTGGTCATGGAAGTTGCAAGAAAATGATGAAAGAAAAAACACCCTTGTTGTACAAATTTGTGTGCTTTCAGAGAGGAATAAAAACTTCTTGCAAGAAGTTTTTATTGATTTAGTGAGAAATTACCTCTTTCTCAAAAGCTACGTTACTTCAGAGGGAGTCGTTTCTCACAATGTTTTATACTATCAACAGCTCTCTGTTGCTCATTACCAAGTAAGTTTTTATGCTAATATATATTTTGAGTAAGTTCCAAACGTGTACGATGCCTTTAAGGGTTATTTATCCTTTACAATCCAAAAACATATAATTTAAACCACAAGATACGATCTTTGTAAACAACAAACAGAGGTAGAGTAGTATACAAGAAATGAAAGGACAACAAACACGACAATACAGTTAATAAAAAACAGAAAATTGATAAGTTTAAGGCAAAAATGATGAGTGAGCTTTTGACCGTGTACTTAAACAACATTATTAAAGTTTAGACAAAGAGTTAAAATTACAGATGGAATGAAAATAGTAATATATGCAGTTCTTACATAGTGCTTTATCACACCCCATGATATTTCAAAGCACTCGTTATTTTTGTACAAGGTATGTGGAGCTTTTTTCGAATTATAAGACCCATTTTTTAGCACCATGTAATGGTTTACAAGGTGTTGTGGTGCAATCTGCAGCCAACCACACCAGAGTACACCTGGTCGAACTCCTTCTCTTAATGATAAGTTTGCTGGGTTCTTTTACGTGCAGTACACAACAAAATACGGGGACCATTGGCTTTACATCCCATCAAAAAGACAAAGTATATGGTTACGTGTCTTGCTGAAGGACATAAGTGTCAAGACCGGGACTCGAACCCAAACTCCTCTGATCTGAAACACCAGAGCTTGAGACTGGTGCGCTTGATCGCTCAGCCACGACACATCACGAATAAAGCAAATACGAATGTGCGGAAATGTTGGGAATTACTTGTACATGTTTATGAGAGTAATGCTTGATACATGTATGTATAATGGTTTATATTAAACCATAAAAAGTTAGACATTGTAAATTACATTCAGTGGCTTGGTATTTATTTTCAAGTGTCAGACTTAAAGTCAAGGGAAGGACACCATTTTTATTCTAAACAAATAAACAAAGAGAAAACAAGGTTGGTACTGTTCAGCTTTTTATTTTATTGTTCCCGGATTGGTAATAAGATTAAACATGATTGAACAGCACAGAATCAGTGAGGAAATTGTTTTTCATATTCCGAATTGATAAAGAAACACTACCATATCATGAGAATTTTAGAGGTGAAAACAATGTGCGTTCACTTGTATCGCCGGTTCGCTGCGTTAGTTTTCCGTTTCGTCGTCGTTAGTTTTCCGCTATCAATTATTTAAAGAATATAAAACTATGGCGAGTTTTCAATATGGTCAGCGTCATTCATTGTTCCTGGCCAATCCTCCAACGCGATTGATTTTCTCATTTCCTCCCCTTAGTCTCGATCATGATTATTTCATGAAATTCAAAACTATGGTCCCCTGTAATTACTATTAAAAATTGCCAGCGCCACGGCGTACTCCACGCCAGACCCAAAGTCTCTCTTTTTTTCTCCCCACGTACAATCCTTGGAAGTTTGAAATTACTGGCTCTGCGTCGAATCAATACCACGCGAGCAAGAAAAAAAAATGAGTTCATTGTCGTTCTGTTGTGTAAATAAGTCTTTTGATAAACAAATATGAACTGGCTCCACTACTTTCAGTTTAACCTTGAAGTTCAACAAGCCGGGAGTAAGCGTGGACATTTCGCTAATAAATAAATGATTTTGACTTTGGTAGCAAATTCACTGAGGTGAGTGTGATAAGTGCGAGACACTAAATAAATGATTGTTTTGCGTTGGATCTGATGGGTTTTTAGCATTGTTCTCGTGCATTCGACTAAAACCAGCAATCAACCCTACCGTGAAAATTGTCATTGACACAGAAATATTATGCCCCTTTAAAAAGCATTGTATGCACTCGTCTCGGTAGATTTGAGCGCTGTAACGTTTTTCGCTCATCTTTTGAAGTTTTTGAAGGGTTCGAAATCAACTTTACGACAAAGATCTGCACCAGTGCTGATATACAATATTTTCAAACACCTGTAAGAGTGTTGACAAATCCTGATGATGTAAGCACCAGATATTTGAATTTTGTTTCCGAAGATTGTCCCAATAATTTAAAAGTTTGATATTGTTTTATTTCCTCACGAAAGTCTTAATAAATAATTCAAAGCATTTATACGGCGCTATACAAAGAACAGAGCGCCTTACAAAGGGAGGGATGCAAATGAACAAAACCTAATACAACAACAAACCAACGACGAGGCAAGAAAAACAAAATCAGGAGCAAGTTAGGATGGTTCTTGGAACAGAAGTGTTTTGAGGAGGCGTTTGAACACAGCCAAACGACGCCACTTCTCTTAGACTTGTTGGTAGCGTGTTCCACATGTACGATGCAGCAATGCAAAGGCACTGTCCCTAGCTTGCCTTTTAGATCTAGGAATGGAAAGCCGGGTCAAGGCTGAAGAGGAGCGGAGTCGATGTTTGTGAAAATCCGGGATGTTCTTGTCTTGTCAAAAAAGGGGAGAAAAACAGAAGAAGACTGAAGTAGCTGAGGTTATTGTAAAACAACATTATATTTTGTTTAGAGTTGAACATTTTTTTCTTCATTTTACATGACAAATGTTATTTGTTTTTCAAGAAACTGAAGGCTGAATTTGTGATGTACATGTAGACCTTGAAACAAATTTTTCATTTTTCTCAATTGATTTTGTTAATTTAAAAACTTGGTGATTGATTATTTGTTGCAAATACTTGCCCTGATGTGATATTCATGAGGTTAACTTTGTATTAAAAAAAATGTTAACAGTGATAAGATGAAGAATGGGTCTTTAAAAAATTATTTATAATGTACCATTTTTTTTCAAATTTTCCAATTTTTTCCAATAATTTATTTGGCATTTTCACACAAAAGTACAAAAATATGTACACCAAAGAAAACTTTAAAAACATTAACCTTAACAAGATAAAACATCTAGAATGCAAGACGCAAAAGGCATTAAAAAAGGCAATACAAAATGTTAAGAACAAGAACAAATTTTCACCAATAGAAACAGCAAAACAACTGCCCAGAGTAAACTTGAGAACACAGAAACGACTAGACGAAAACAAGTAAACAAAACCAAAACAAATGAAGAAAAGACTGAATAACAGATAAAAGACAATCCAGGTTTGCCAGAGCTGACAATATTGTGATGATCTGAATCATTGTGGTGAAAAAATGTTGGAACCTGTAAATAAAACGCTAGACAAATCCACTAATAAATCCTGTAACTTTGTATCATCTTTTATTTTGGAATGAAATCTTACACTCCAAAAGATTAAACTTCTTTACATAAAAAATACTTTAAGGTACTTTCCAACATCAGCTTTGAAATGTTACTGCAAAATGTTTGGTCAGACTACCTTTTTTTTTTCTTTATTTGTTTATGCAGCATCTTTCCCCCCTTTTTTTTCTACAAGACCCCTTGAATAAAATTTGGAAATAGGTTTTCTAGTCTAGCGCTTTCATTTTATAAACAGAAGTAATTTGTGGAGAACATTTGGACTGGAAACCTGAAGTGAGTTTCAATTATGATATATGTGGAAAGTAATTATTAAGTTACGGATATTGAACAATAGTCGCACGGGCCCCCGATTCAGACCAAATTAGGCTGGCAGTTTCTTCTTTTCTTTTTGTGCTTAGATTTTTAAGTTTTGCTACAAAAATAAATCATTCTGCCAAGTTATTTTCTGAACAAAGCAAAGGGAAAGGACGTATATATTGGGTAATGGTTTGAATGTGAACAACAAAGAAGTTTTATGAGAAAGGATTTTTGGTTTGGGAAGGGGGGGTTGAGTGATGCCTTGTTGGGGTCATGGTAGTTAAAGGATTTGTGAATGGGATTCCATTCTTTAGTGAACCTGTACCAGTGTGGATAGAGTTGGAAGAAAAGATTACAATCAAACAACTGTGTGCCGTGTGAGGGAGAGAGAGTGTGTGTTTGCAGGGCCCAGAGAGTGGCGCGTGCCAGGCATGGTGTAGACACTAATTACATGAATACATAATGAGTCAAGCTGGAGTGAGATGCCACGCGCCAACTGCCGGCTGTGCATAGTAATGAGGGCGATGGGTGGATCGGTCCATTGCTGAGTGCGGGGGGAGGTGGGTTATTGCTGAGGGGTTTCGGGGGGGGGGGGGATTAGTGGCTTTGGGTTGGTTATTGTTTTGTGTTGATTGCACACTAATGCTGGGTTTGAATGGAAACCACTGCACTTAACACTCAAAGTGGTTTGATAGGTATTGTCCAAACGAGACAAACACAATTAAAGTAAATGGTATCAGGTTTTGGGGAGACTAAATTCTGTGATGGGTTTATGAGCTCAGCTGTGCGTACTGTAGACAGTATTTAGAAAAACGTTTTTTGTTTGTTTTTGTTTTGATTTCTTTGGGAGAGGGGGCCCATTTGGTAAAAAAAAATCTTCTAGATGAAATGATAGTAACTATTTAATATTATTTTTACTATTTATGGGTTTTTTTTAAATACTTTTTTTCATGACGGCCAAGGGCTGAATTATAGAAAAATATTAACATTGGTTCTTAGGAGTCTAAACATGCATAGATTTGTGTTTGTTTTTATATAAAAAACTTTACAATACAGTAGTTTAAAAAAAGGGGAAACACCTACATGTAGAAGAGCTTAGTATGACAAGCTGTTGACATTTTACTTTTCCAGGAATGTGCAAAAGTTTCCCAGCAAACATGCATAATTAAACAAAACAAAAATTATTGAAGCCGTAACAAAAAATGTCATGATGTTCCTGCAAAGTACACGTAAGTCTTTGTCAATTGTTTTTACCTTGACTCTTTCGGAGTCAGTTGTACTCTTTGAGGTTTGTTGAAAAAGGATATTTCAGAGTCCAAATATTACCTGAATCTGTATTTAAAAGTACAAGGGTCATCGATTGGTTTTTGTCAACTTAATGCTGATTTATCGGCAAAATTATACAATAAAAGTCACCTGTGATTGTCTCAGTTGAATGAAGTTTCTACAGTACTTGTTGAGAAAACAGCAAACAAAAACCTGTCACAATGTTGTTTTCAAGTTTGTTGAATACATCTATATTTAGCGGGTACCAACCGCATCTCTGATCTCTGGTCGTAATCGAGGGCAGCATTTCAATGGTCACCACACAAGCTTTAAAAAGTCGCCTATTGTCAATCTTTGGAAATCTAAAATTGTTGACGTACTTTTCATTGACTATTAATCTACGGGGGACACTTCAGACAAAACAAAATTCGCAGGATGCTTACTACCATTACCATCTTTACAACAAATAGGCTTTCAGATTATAATTTGACAATTTCTTTTTCGGGAATCGTTACCAAAGTATTACCCTGCATTTAACCCTTAAGAGACCATGACGGCCGGAAACGACTTTTACCAAAATACCCATTGCGTCTGCAAATGGCTGCAAGATCCGACCTACTTCCACTCAATCAAAAAAGGTCAAAGTAAAGGTCATGACCTGAAATGTTTCCCATGTTAACATACCAAATTTTTCCTTATATATTATTTCTTCAGACACTTTTACAAGAACAAAAATGTAATAAATAAAATCAACAATAAGACCACGTCTGGGCGTATGGTGATGGTTATACATAAAAGTAGCTCTGCTTGCAATTTATTATTTTATATTCCAGACCAACACATTGTAATCAACGACAAAAAATTTGGGGTGCTTTCAGGAACACTAGGTGGCAGCAGACTTGCCCAGTAAATCTACGTTTTGGGAAATGTTCCGATGCTCAAATGTGTAAACACAGACAATAAATTTGGAGACTCCTTTTGTCTGTTGCCTCAAACGATATTTCAAAGTCATCCATAAAGTTTTACTTGTGAACAATTTTATCATTGTTAAGGGCTCGAAATTTACATTGAACCGCAGGCCCGAGGCCAGTGATTTCAGCACCGGGCCAGCAAAGCTCATGACTCGACAAGTCTGGCGGTCTTGTGTTTTTGCTCATATGTCTGATCAAAATCTTTTAATTCTGTTAAGTATTGAAAAATACTTGCCCATATTACAAATGAGATAAAATCTTCTCTCATCAGTGCTTGTTCAAAATTAAAACAGTTCAGATCTTTTCTTATGACTGGTCTTGTGAAAAAAACAACTGGGGTGGATTGCACAAAACTCTTCCTAACTTAGGACTAGTCCTAGGCAATGCTAAGAGATAGGACTAGTCTTAAAGGAACATTACAGAATTGGTTTTTGCTAACAAAACAGTTGCTGGCAGTGTAAGCACTTTATATAATCCACCATATACATAAACTGACAAACCTGTAGAAGTTTGAGATCGATCGGCCATCTGGGTCACGAGAAAATAGTGAAAAACCGATTACACATTTGCATGTGTTATACAATGCATGAATAAAACGCTCATGAGCGATAAACTCCAATCGGAAATTAGTTTCATTTATTTTTCATCAAATATGGCATTTCAGACAGAAATATTTCTAGGGATGTTTTCTACTATCGTCATCATTAGACCGTGTAAGTTTTATGTAAATCTGTGATCTTAAAGAAAATTTTAATTACCAGTTCTGTAACGTTCCTTTAAGTTAAGACCAGAGATAAGACTAGTCTTATCTCTTTGTGAAATCGGCCCCTGGTCCAGTAAACGTTTTGAGCTACAAGCCCTGTAGTCCCTTGTGGACGTTCTCCCCAAATTCAAGCCCTGTTGTTTATAGCAGCGTCTGACTTTTCAATCAAATTTGCTTTTGAATTATTTCAAGACGGGGTTGCTGCATGTACTAAAGGAACGTTACAGAACTGGTAATTAAAATTTTCTTTAAGATCACAGATTTACATAAAACTTATACGGTCTAATGATGATGATAGTAGAAAACATCCCTAGAAATATTTTTGTCTGAAATGCCATATTTGATGAGAAATAAATAAAACTAATTTCCGATTGGAGTTTATCGCTCATGAGCGTTTTATTCATGCATTGTATAACCCATGCAAATGTGTAATCGGTTTTTCACTATTTTCTCGTGACCCAGATGGCCGATCGATCTCAAACTTCTACAGGTTTGTCAGTTTATGTATATGGTGGATTATATAAAGTGCTTAACTGTTTTGTTAGCAAAAACCAATTCTGTAATGCTCCTTTAAGTATGTCAGTTTTATTTTTTACTCACAAATTCAAAAATTCATTCAATTTTTTTTTTACCCAACCAAGTGAATGTATCAAAAACCATGAAGGACAGAAAATTAAATTACATATTTTGTAATAAAAATGCAGTTTGGGAACTCTTACACAGCATTCTAATTTGATACATTAAGCATAGCCTTCGATGACAATTTCAGGAAATAACAAGTTTTGTTCTCTCTCCGTGCTGGGAGTAGAATTTGCTTATTGTTACTTGTGATGGCCATCGAAGCGATCCCGAACCATACAGACAATGTAACTGCGCATGAATAATGTTAAAATAGATCCTCGTGACATTGAGCAGAAACTAAACATGAACGAAAATCAAGCAGGTGGAATTCCTTCGCTCAGAAAAAAATGTGTTTCTAATGATAGGAGCCACACAATTAAAGAGACGCGAATCAGTGTAGTGGTGATCGGTTTTGCAGATAAGAGCAAATTTAATTTGAATCAGGTTTTTTTTTAAGGTAAATTCTATGAGCGGTTCATGGAAGAGTACAATCATTCCCATCCTGAAGTTTGCAATGTAAACTACACCAAACAGCCAATAGAAATTTCTCATTAATGTAGGTAATCGGAAAAAAATTGCAGAGTCTCGCGGCAATTCACAGGCAACTTGGGCAGGATTTGAACCCGTGACCCCCCGCATTGTAGAGTAGGTGTCTTATCCACTAGACTACAAATTTCCCTTTCACCAATGTGTGATTTAAGCACTGTATGGACTCTGCTTTCGGAGTCCTGCTGGGGAAACAAATTCCACAGGCAACTTGGATGGGATTCGAACCCACAACTCCTGCATTCTAGAGTAGTTGTCGTAAATCGCAAGTCTACCAGACTATCTTGCACCGATGTGTGATGCACCGTTTACTCGGTGCTTTCCTAGTCTTGCAGGGAAAAAAGCCACAGTCAACTTGGGTGGGATGTGAACCCAAGACCTTTGCATTTTAGAGTAGGTGTCGTAAACCACCAGCCCACCAATCTCCCTTACACCGTTGTGTGCTTAGCACTGTCCACTGGCTACTCAGATGGGATTCGAACCAACAACCCTTGCATTCTAGAGTAGGTGTCCTAAACCACCAGCCCAACAATCTCCCTTACATACCGATGTGTGCTTAGCACTGTCCACAGGCTACTCGGATGGGATTCGAACCAACAACTCTCGCATTCTAGAGTAGGCCTAGGTGTCATAAACCACCAGCCCACCAATCTTCCTCACACCGATGTGTGCTAAGCACTGTCCACAGGCTACTCAGATGGGATTCGAACCCACTAACCCCTGTATTCTAGAGTAGGTGTCTGAACCACCAGCCCATCAACCTCCCTTCCGCCAATGTGTGCTTAGCACTGTCCACAGGCTACTCAGATGGGATTCGAACCCAAAACTCTCGCATTCCACAAGTTATAGAGCAGATGTCTTAACCGCTAGACCACCGTGCGTGCCCAGTGACAAATGGACGGTATGAATCGCTGCATTATCCCTGATGCAATTAAATATTACCACATGTGGTTAATATGTTCTGGCAATCAAAATAAGAAACTGACTGTTGGAGGACAAATACCTTGTATCTTATCAAAGTATTTGTGATGGTATTTGAACTGAAGTGTGACATCTGTAAAACACTTGAAATGCCACCCTGACCTTAACCATTGGCATACATGTAGGTGCACACATCAGATACATTACGGGCATCCCTGGCTCTGACATTTAAAACCATTTATCCAAACAGCCCCCAATGCATGACCCGGCTGTACCACCCTCAACATTAATGTCAGTTTTTATTTTTGGTTTACCGTTATTGTTTCACATAAACCACTGTGGTGAATTTAACCAACATTTGTGGGGCATCCCTGGTTCTGACATTTAAAACAATTTATCCAAACAGCCCCCAAGCACAAACCAGCTGTACACCCTCAACATTTTGTCAGTTTTTTATTTTTGTACTGTTATTGTTTCACATAACTACTGTGGTGAATTTAACTGACATTTGTGGAGCATCCCTGGTTCTGACATTTAAAACAATTTATCCAAACAGCCCCCATGCACAAACCAGCTGTACACCCTCAACTTTTTGTCAGGTTTTAATTTTGTACTGTTATTGTTTCATATAAACCACTGTGGTGAATTTAACCGACATTTGTGGGGCATCCCTGGTTCTGACATTTAAAACAACTCCAAACAGCCCCCCATGCTTGACCCTGCTGTACACCCCTCAACATTAATGTCAGATTTGTGTACCGTCATTGTTTCACATTAACCACTGTGATGAATTTAACCAACCTGCCCTTTAACAACCCCCAAAACCCACGATGAATGTAACGGACAAAACACTGGTCAAGTGGTTGCTTACATCCAATCATGCCGTTGCAGACGACTTGACATTTTGGTTTGTCTCACTCGGAAAAAAAAATGCAGATTCGCACAAAGATAGTGCTACTTTACATCCACGACCGGAATAATGTGTTCAAATAGAAGGCTAACTCAGTTTGACATTATCACTCAAGTGCCTGCATCAAACACTGACATTCTAACATATTCTTTTTTTTTGTCCCTGTGTTGTCTCCGTGTCTGAAGACTCGATTGTACCCTTTGCTGATGTTTTCTTCTTACTTTCTGTGTTGTGTGTTAGATTACATTAGAAAACAATTCAGCTACTAAAGGTAGTCAGTCCCTAAAAGAAACTGTGTACACATGAAATTATCCCCAACCAAAAATGCCCCCTTTGGGGGTTTTCACACAACCGAAATACTCCGTTTGGGGGTTTTGGATTGCAGCTCATTTCTCGCTTTGAGGATATTTTCCCTAAATTGGGAGCGCTTTTTGTTGGGTGCACTGAAGGTGGTTGTCACCTAACTATGTGAAGATAAATATACCCTCTTTGGGGGATTCTTTTAACCTGATGACAACAAGGTTCTCCCAATACACCTTTTTTTGAGATACAAATATATTCTATTGGACTCTTTTATCCCGATTGCAACAAGTTTCTCCCAATGGATGTATCAGTTTTTTACATAAGCTGGCAGAATCCTCAATTGACAACAACCTGTGTTTCAGCTCTGTGGTTTTACAGATTCAGTCAGCATCAGTGTGCATTTTGTAGTTCACACACGTACCATATCATGTGTTTTTTCCTACAACTGATGCGAAGCAGACATGCACGTGTCTCTTGGCCCCGTCTCTCCTCCGGGGGATTACAGAAAATCTACCCGCGCTCCTGTAGGGCGTTGAACCCTTGACCCCCGGCTCATAAGAGGAGGCTCTCCGGATGATGTGAAGATTGTCTGATGGCAGTTGACCAGTCGCTGTCGATGTATCATACAAAATGTACACAGCAGGGCTTAGAAAATGTACACTGATTTTAGCATCGGGCCAGGAAACTCATGACTGGACAAGTCCGGCGGTCTTGAGTTTTTGTTTACTTTCAGTCTGATAAATCTCTCTCAATTCTGTTGAGTATTGGAGAATACTTTACCCATAAAACAAAACAAGATCAATCTTTTCTTCAATTATGGTCTTGTACCAAACAAATCTGGTCCAGTTTAAAACATTTTGAGCTACAAGCCCTGCGGTCCTTGGGAAATTTCCGCCCAAATTCAAGCCGTGCTGTCACAGTGTATCGTGATTTAGGAAGAGAACACTTTCTGTGAGTCTCTCTTGCGCTGTTGAATCGTAATGACAATTATTTTGTGTGTGTGATGGTGTGCATCTTAATCAAGATGCGGCGCTGCAGAATGTTTGTGTGGTTGATCCTCCCGATTATCAGTGGCGCAACCAGACATTTTCTTTATGGGGGCAAGCAGGGGGCAAAGGAGATATAATGTATCGAACCATTTATTTGTGCATTTTGCCTCGATTTCTGTTGAGGGGGCAATCTCGATCTCTCTTGAGGGGGCAAGACAGGGGAGCAAGGGCTACTGCCCCCTGCCCCATCTCCCCCCTGGTTACGCCACTGCCGATAATAGACTATTATTTTCCTCAGAGAGTAGCAAGGCTGTGTTTTTGAGAATTTTGAATGACATCAAACTTTCTAGAGCTGTTTGCCGTGGCTTGTTCACATGGTCTTTCCTTTTGCTTAAAAGGGGAATTATATCAAGTACGCAAATTTTGAAGAATAAGTTTACTCTCTGGTTTGCAATAAACACAGCTTACATCTTCAACCAACTTGTGAAGAATTCTAAATCTGCACAAACGCTGGCCATCTTCGAATAATGCTTCTTTTCACAGAGTTTTTTCACCTGAAACTTTGACACGTGTCTACCAAACATGGGGATTGGAAACTGCTCTGACAGGATTTGACAGTACCTTTTCTCTGCGTGTATGGCAACACGCCGCACAATGGCTACCGTCACCAGCTTGATGAAAAGTACGATGCCTGAAAATCTGAATGTTAGGAGCTCTGAAGGTGTTCATTAAAAGAAATAGTAGCCAGGAAACACGAGATTGCCATCGAGCAGGATTCATAGTTGATAATGTGATATAAAGAGGGTTTCTGCTTGCACGAGCATGCGGAAACATTTTACAAAGTCTTCAATTTTTCTGAAAAGCCCCCGTCACTGTAAAAAACATTAGAGACTTTTTTTTAAAGAATTGATTTAATGTAAATCATAGCGTGTGTTTTCATTCATGCAATCAGTTAGAGTGTTTCGTCGGAACTTGAGCGCCACAAAAGAACGCGCATTCGTACACAATGGTGTCTAGAGACCGGTTTTAAAATGACTCTTTACAAGCAATGATACATTGTCCTGACATTGGAAATTTCTTGTCTAGAGTCTTGAGTCGATTTCTTGGAGAAACGTCCAAGTCATGGCTAACCGTTGGGCATTTATCAGAGAAAAGGTTCTCAAGCAATATCGTTATTTTTCTGGACGCCATCGACCTGAATGTTGGAGGAAGGAAAGCTATCGGTTTTCTTTCTTCTTCTCCATTAGAAAGTGTTTGGGAATATACTGAAGGGGAAAAGGCCAAGACCAGTTAGTGTCATCGGGGGATTTTCTCCCCCCGGTGTGTGTGTCCCCCCATGGCTGGAGGAAGTTGATTCAAAAGAGGGCGCTATCAGACGAAATTTCTACACAATTCGCCTTATGGAGGGTAGGAACGGAATCTCGGGGAGAATCTCCTGTCACACCAGGGCCCAATTTCATAGAGCTGCTTAAGCTTAAAATATTGATGAACAATTGTCTGCTAAGCAGAAATGAGCAGCATACCAGTCACAAATTGTACATGTGACATGGGCTGGTAGTTTAGCTGGTAACCTTATTCTGGGAAGCAGAATTTTGCTGTGCTTAGCTACGTTTTGTGCTTAAGCAGCGCTATGAAATTGGGCCCAGGCCCACTCTCATTGAACTGCTTAAGCACGCAAAGGAGTAAAGCACAAAACAATTGTGCTTACAGGGAAAAAGGTTACCAGCCAAACTACCCTGCTATATGTACAGTTTGTGACTGGTATCCCGCACACTTTTCGCTTAGTAGAGAGTTGTTTAGAGCTATTGTCTGCTTAAGCCAAGTGCAGTGAGGGCAATGGAAGCAACAGCCCCTGTGGCATGGTTAAAAGGACTTGATTACTTCACAGAGGTGTTTGCCTCAATGCTCCAAGTCATTGCCTTGGTGCCCTTTAAAATGTTACAGTAGAAACTTGTATTTCACCTCATAGAGGTGCCCTTTACTACAGGGAAAAAACTGCCTTGCCCATTTACAAGAATGAAGTATCAGGTTTGACATGTACAAGTAAGACAAAACCTTGTACCAAATATGGTAAAACAGAAAAGTTTTGATTTCCAAATTTCAAGCATTTTGTTCAGCAGCGACTTCTCGCTTTGAATGCCTTCAGATATATTTAATCCAATTGAACTATTAGTGACTAATTGTGTTGTATCTTGTGTTGTGTTTTTTGTCGGCAGATGTTGCAGTGAACGGATCGGCATCGGACATCCCAGTCAGGGGTCGAAGCAGGCTCAACGAACTCAAGGAGGCTGTGACCAGATCTCTGAGCAAAGAGACAAATTGCCGGGACTCTGACATCATGGTTAGGGTAGGTATTCTGCTGATGTAATGAAGAACGTAAATATTCCTTTGGCTGCTACAGAGAGAATTCCTGGCCCGGAAAAGGTCGTCTGGATTCGATGGAAAGAGGTCTCGATCCAATTCTAGGCAGAGAGTCGAGACAGTTTTCAGAGGCAGTGAAAGTCCAACAAGGGTCACTACCTTCACTGGGGATAAACAAAAAAGTGCACCAAATTGTACTGGCACGTCGTCTTGGTATTATCAGTTTATAGTCCAGCTTCAGTGATATTTGTAATTTGCGCTGTGTTTACGTTGATGCCATTTGACAGTTTTTTAATACTGAAATCGGAGACGGGACTAAAGTAAGAGGATGAGACTGTGGCCATCACAACGATTATCCGGCCGATGGAGACTGTGGTTTAATCCAAGTCACTGGCTCGGCGGCGGCGGCGGCGACGAACGGGGGGAGAGAGTCACTCCACTCAATATTGTGGTGTTGAGTTGTGTTTATTTTCCTTTTGCCGGTTTGCTGTATTTACTCCTTTGCACGATGGCAAAACCTCCCCTCCAGGGATTATGTACAATCCCTGTAGATTTTTGTGTTAAAGGTATCGTACACATTTGGTAATGACTCAAAACAAATATTAGCATAGAAATTACTTGGTAACAAGCAAGGGAGAGCTGTTGATAGTATAAAACATTGTAGGAAACCACTCCCTCTGAAGTAACATAGTTTTTGAGAAAGAGGTAATTTCTCACTAAAATAATAAACACTTCTAGCAAGAAGTTTGTATTCCTATCTGAAACTCACCACAAATTTGTACAACAAGGGTGTTTTTTCTTTCATCATTTTCTTGCAACTTCGATGACCAATTGAGCCCAAATTTTCGCAGGCTTGTTATTTTATACATATGTTGGGATACACCAAGTGAGAACACTGGTCTTTGACAATGTCCAAACGTGTTCAGTGCCTTTAAGATGCCGGGTGCATGTGCAGTAGATGAAGACACTGGTTGAGAATAGGCTCTGAATGTGGCGCATTGGGTTCATGGACGCAAGTGATGATGTCATACTGCAAAGAGTCAATACATGGTACGGCCAGTCGATGTACTACGTGTACAAACAACGATTCCTTGCTAACTCACCGTTCGTGTTTACATTGACCACATGTTCTAGATATCCTTATTCTGAATTTGTTTCGTGTTTGTTTACTGTTTAATCATGGAGCAAGATGATTTATCATAATTTCCTTGTCCTTCGGATGGGACATTAAGCCGTAGGTCCTGTGTACTAGGATTGGTAGTGCACGTAAAAGAACACTTGGAAGGGTGGAAGAGTAGGGGTTAACCCCAGTGTTTCTGGTTCACATAGCAAGCACCCTTGTTTACAGGTGTCCTCGGGCTTGCGAGCTACAGTGATTCAGTTCACTTATGAGGCATCCTTGGTTTCATTACCAAAATTATATAATAATAATAGTGTTGATGTTGTTGTTATTATTAATTAATATATCGACAGCTTGGATGAGAAAGTGAAAGTCCGAGGCTCTCTGCTTGTCGACGTATATATTCCGACGACGTATCCACGCAAGTTGTGTATATATTCATCTGAACATGACTGTGAAGCCCCCCTGCCACTAAGGGTTCGATCACTCATCCCTCAGCCGAGGTGCACTCAATGCTCCAAACAGTCTGCTGATTAATTAGGTAGTCAAGTGTATTGTACGTGGTGTATGGGGCAGATAATCACAGTCTTGCATGGGTTTGAATTTCAATAGAGTCTCTCCGCTAGACCACAGGTCTTGCAGACTTTGCACTGTTACTAGACAGGATGGATTTTTTGCAAGACCTTAAAATATTTCTCTCTTTTTGTTTGTATTAAAATGTGCTTCACATTTAGCTTGAGGTTTCGGATTGAAAGTCTCGAGTGTACATTAGTAAACTTCTATAAACGTACGTGTCTGGTGAACGCTACACTGTCTGATTTGCAGGCCTGTAATTTCATCTTTAACAAGGGCAAAATCTTTAAAGTCTTTGGGAGACGTGCAACTCTCCATAAATATTTTGGTTGTAGGGTATTGTGGCAAACTGCCTCTTTAAGGGGTAAGAAAGATTGGAGACAAATGCTACTTTATAGGTCCCTCCCACTATGGCCGGAGGAGCTTTGTGCCAAATCGTATTACTTCTGGATGTATCTCCCCCTGCTCCGTTCAAACTACAGGGTGCCGTACCTCGTTACCAACTCTCTCATTTTCACCTAAAATGCGTACTACATGTATAAGCAAATAAGATTGAAGAGAGAAACTGATGCCACTTCAGCCTGTTTCTTCTCAACGGGGAAAAGCTATAGAGGAAAGGGGATCACTTTCGGGGGGGGGGGTCAAGAAAAAGGGGAACGTCTATTGGAGTTGCAGGTAAAAAGATCTTTTATTGGAAGTTGTAAGGGCGACAGTGCTGATAAATTACTGGAAAGAGTGGGAAGAGGTATGCATTTTCATATTTGTTGTCTTCAATGCAGGGATGGGAGGCACGTTCTTTAGCTACATGTATCTACGTCATGTGTGTGTGTGCATTGTACTAGTGGACAGGTATTAGCTCTGTCGTCTTGTCAAACTTCCTCGAGTCCAGACGACTGGCAAACAGTGAGCAAGGGCGATGTAAAAACAAACATGAGTTTGGAAGAGTTTAACGTCATACGGAAAAGTAGTCCCACATCAGTTGCCTCAGAATCCCCCCGTCACCTGAATAAACTGACAGCAAAACAGTACATGGACCTCGTTGGTAAGGACTTGACTAACCATCCTGAATGGGCATCCAATGGAGTCGGACTTATTAAAATTAACTGCCACATTTGTTTTAATGACCTGATTCAATGCGTAGGAAAAACCTGACGCAATTGCATTGGTGTCCCTTAAAACCGCTAGTTTCCCCCGTGTGGCTACTGAAAAAGTTGTACGTATTTGTCTCTCCCATGTGCACGGCTTTCATACGACCACATGGCCTCCCCCCCCCTTGCACACTGGTACAGACCCCAAAGGATTCTGTGTACGCGCTCTGTCATGCAGTCATTAACAAGTGTCCCCCAGAGAGGAGATTGAATATTGCCATGGCAACCGGCGGATCAATGAGAAGGATGCGGGAAGCTGAGGAGAGCAAGATGCGATGAGTAATGAGGAGAGTCCATTTTCGACGGCAGGGGGAGTTGGTGATGGGTCGAGGGGAAGATGATTTGTGTGTGTGTGTGTGTGGACTGTTTCTTTTTGTGTGTTAGTGTGCATTGTGTGACGGGATTGTTGTTGGAGCAGTTTATCACGCAGTCCTCATGGGTTTGCGAAGGGGATTTGCTGCAACACAAAGTAGGAACAGTGAATCTTCGACTCACTGGTGAACGTCTCTGCAATCTCGTGTTGGCATTTGAGTATTAGATCAATGGAAAAACAGATGCCTGCCTTCATCCAAAACGTAAAAAAAACAAAAAACAGTGACAACTATAAATGCATGGCAGGTGGCCCCTTGTAAGTCTTTGAT
Source organism: Plazaster borealis (assembly GCA_021014325.1). Taxonomy (NCBI): domain Eukaryota; kingdom Metazoa; phylum Echinodermata; class Asteroidea; order Forcipulatida; family Labidiasteridae; genus Plazaster; species Plazaster borealis. The sequence continues at coordinate 14,196,328 of CM037464.1, read as the reverse complement.
TTGACCTCGCTACACTTAAAGGAAAATAATGGTTGGACAAAAAAGCATTGTTTTTTGTTGTCACCTACTGAAACTGAAACCAAATTTTAACGCCATTTTGATACCTGCTTCCACAGAGCAAAGTAAAAAGTCAAAAAAATTGTTGTCAGCAAATTGTATCGAAGGTTAGACCGTCTGAAGTCAGCAAACTTAATATTATACTGCATATTTGTTTTCATCTCGAAGTGTTGAAAAACCCAATTTAGGAACATAAATACTGCCGTTTTTATAACAAAGGGAAATCTTTTCTTCTGTTTGATGTTGTGAGAGCTGGTGACATTCTGAGTACTTGTGTAATCCAATCAAAACCCTAGACCATGAAAAGCTTTTGAACATCGTCAGTTAAGATGCCTCATTTTCACGTTTAAAATTTAAAATTTACTCGGCCAGTTATCTTTCTTCAATGCTGGCAAAATAAAACATAATGCTGCGGTGTTATTATTTCATTAAATTGTGGGAGAGGATCACCAATAAGCCTTTTGTGAGGTTAGATTTGAATCGAGTCTGGTACAATGACTTGCTTAGTCATGTTACCGCTTAAATTTGATTTCCTCAGACTATAGAGACAGTTGCTATGTCAAATGGTTCAGGGCAAGCTTTTGTATAGCAACCTCCAGATGAGCAAACCCTGGTACCATTGTGCCAAACACATTCATTCAGAATTGTGTATGGGTGTTCGCCGTCTCTTACGTAACTACGCAAAGGCTTGCCCCGAATCATGTGACATAGCAACTGTCTCGATAGTCTGAGGAATTCAAATTTAAGCGGTAACTTGTGATCAAGCAAGTCATTGTACCAGACATTATTCAAATCTAACTCACAAATGGTTTATTGTGGAAGGTAGTCATCAAACTCATTAAAGTTTTTAATTGTTTATGTTTTTTGAAATTTTCTCGTACTAGCTGTCTGAACTTTTTAGAAATATTTTTATTGGCAGACTGAACCTTTTGTTCTCCTCGGTCTAGCCTTCCCCCATATCTATTTTATGTTTCAGCGTTTCTCTTTTACGTGTAATTTATTGAATTTTTGGAGAGAAATAAAAAACTAATAATAAACATAATTGGCGGAAAATAATGTGTAATTGACCTTCGGCGAGCAGAGAGAAAAACTCATCACCGTGTGAAGGGCCCTTAAGCAAGTCTACTAAAAATTTTATCAGTGTCCAATTTTGTAAATTCTCTTGATTAAGCTTGACCATGACCGTGGCAATTATTGTATTCTTTGGAGTTGATTGAAAAATAACTGCAAGAATTTGCCTTTTTTTGAAAGCACGGCTTCAGCATGGTCACTAGCTTCGGCACTGTCTGCCTTTTTGAATATTCGTATCGGAAGCGCAGTTTACGGAGCCTAAAGCTGTGGTTTCGGGAAAAAACGGCCAAAGAAAGTTGAGTTGGCTTGCCATATTGTCATTTCAAAATGGAAATCACGGCTTCATAAGACAGGACTTTTTCTAGAGGTAAATGAAATTTATCAGTTTTAAAGGTATTATTATACAGGATTGGTAGAGCTGACAAAATAGTCGCAGACAGTGTTCATGTTTTCTGTGATATACCACATGAAATAACAAACCTGTGCAAATTTGGGCTTAAACCGTTGTGTGAAAAATAGTGAAAAACCATGCACATTTTTCAGCATGTAAACACATTGTCCTTAATTTTGGTTGTGACAACCGAAATCAGCTGTTGCAGTGTTTTTTGTATAGGTTTTTTGAATCCCTCTCTCTAAAACCACATTCCTTTGAAAGGAATTGTTTCTCAAAATGTTATACATTATCAACAGCTGCAGTGCTAATTACCAAGTAAGTTTTTGTGGTCATTAATTTTTGGAGTAATTACCAAAAGGTATACCCTCCCTTTAAAGATGAGAATTATTTTACTCTGTCGAAAAAAAAATGAAAAACACAAAACAATGGTACACGCCTTCCCTTTAAGCGGAGGTAGATGCATGGTTAGTCGGTTTCCAGTCAACTCTCCATAAACAGAACCGTCAAGGACATTTAATCAAGCGACTTTTCTCCCGTAATTGACGAAGCTTTTAAAAACGCACTGGGACCTTGTATCGTGTGTGTCTATGCACAAAGGAAATGTGATGGAGTCAAAACGTGAACAGATCAAAACGACAATTGTCGCTATTTTTTAAAGAAATCTTCCCCATTTGGGACTTTGAGTAGTTTTCTTTTCAGATGATGGTTTGAGAAGTAAAGATTTTTCTTGTTTAAAATGTCAAGGGTAGGAACAATTTATATTGTGCCTATTGTAGTCAAAACAAATTTTGAGATGTGAGCATTTGGGCAAATCAATATGTTAATCTTGATGGGTTTTTTTATATATATTTTTATCTATATTTGTAATTTAACTACATATAAAAGGAAACACAATAAAGGATACGACTTTGCATCCGTCACGCTAGCAGTTTTTCTGATGGTTGTTAAACAAAATTACCTGAAACCACCCAAAATGTGAATGGACATACAGGCTTATACTCAAAATAATTTAAATTGATTCATTTGACGTTTAATTATTATTATTTTTTTTTTAGATACCTGTTAAATTTCCATTAAACAAAATGTAGCCTGCGAGAAAGACTCTGCTAGGGTCGAAACGTCAGGCCATTAAAACTATTTTTTGCATTTATACCATAACATAGGTCCTTTTGGTTGGTAAGCAGTTTGCAACAGCTAATTCTATTTTTCTCTTTTGTTTCTAAGAGATTAATTAATAAATTAATAGTATCTGATCAACTCAAATTATTTTCACTATAAGCATGCATATCCATATTTCACACGTTGAAACACTTTTTGATGGTTTCATGTATTTAATTTTTTTTTACAACCATTGAAAAAAAAAAAGGCTAACGTGATGGTAGATAAGTAGTACATGATATTGTCTTTCCTGTCATAATTTCAGACTTATAGGGATTGTATATGTTTGGTAATTGGAACCCACTGTTTGATTCAATCCTATATACATGTAGTTGTAGATATATACTATATAACTAACCTGTGAAAATTTCATTTCAAAAGGTTCTAACGTTTTTGAGATATTGCCGAAAATCTGGAATACACAATCTGAGAAACGTTATTGCTGTAACGCTTCTTAGATTAAAAAGTGTTGGGATAAAAAGTGATATATTTGTCTCCTGACGATGACTAGAGCAAGCTAGTCGAAACGTTGAGACCAATCCAAGAACTGACTCCGCGGTAGTACAGTTAATTACGATCCTATAAGCTAAAGTAGTAGTCCCAACCTAATTCTATACCTTCCGCCCAGGTAATAGTTAATAAACAAGACAGTTCTTTTCAGAACTGAGAAGTCTCCCGAACACCCAAACAATCTACTCCGCGGTAGTAGAATTAAGCAAGACAGTTCTCTAAGAACAAACTCTACCTGGCAAGTAGATACACACATGGTGTTACCGCAAACCAAATAATATATTGATACCTCACCATGCAATGCCTCAAATCCTATATAGATATATTTTTCCATAACCAAAAAGTTTCTCAAAATGCATTTATACTATCCAAAGCTGCTGTACTTCTTACCAAGTAAATTTTTATTGCCATTAATTTTCAGAGTCATTACCAAACGTATACAGACCCTTCAAAGGTAGGGTCATACCTTGGTAAATTATACTCCAAAAATTAATAACCATAAAAACTGGCTTGGTAAAAAGCACTGCAGCTGTTGATAATATAAACTATTTTGAGAAAGGATTTCCCTTCAAAGTAATATGGTTTGGATAATTTTTCTCCCCGAAACATTTGAATCTGAGAAACGATTCATGCATGAGTTGTTTCTCAGATATCTGAGGGTTGGTGTCCGTTCACGAATGCTGCAGCCAGTGATGCAGCTGGTACCCGCTGTCACCTCGCTAAACGTAGATGGATTCTCCGTTCGTGTGAAAATACCGTGACAATTTTTGTTGCTGTTTCTTCAGCAAGTAATAAAAGTGAATCAAGCGGAGAACATAACGGCTGGGTCAAGGCAAACTTTACATCAAATTCACACTGAACTTGACACTGTATTCAGCTGAAACGTTCACTCGTGACTTTTTATTGTATCTTTCTCTATAATTTTGCCTATAAATCAGCACTACATACGTCAACAAAAACCAATTGATGACACTGCGTGTTATGTGAAAATTAATGTGATTTCGCAATCGCGGGAATCTATAAGTACAAGGACGAACAAACTTTGGGTGAGGGGATTGTGCACAAACCACAGAGCACCATTTCATTTCATTTAATTTATTCTGGTTGTGAAGCCAAGGACTCTCGGTAAAGCGAACTTAATCACTGTATTAGCCAAGAACCAAATGGAGAGAAGACAAGGAAGGAAGTTTCAGTTTTAGATGTGGGAGGAAACACCCCAGAGAATTACTCCAGGGGAAAACCCACGCAGTCAGGTTAGCGACTGAAACCCAATCCACATAGTGCCCCCGGCATGATTCGAACCGGGGTCCTAGAGGTGGGAGGCGAGGAAAGGTACTACACTGCGCCAACTTGACCACCCTTTCCAGAATGCTGAGACATAGTGTATCCTTGTAGCTGAACATTATATTTCATAATAAAATATGAGAAGGGGGGGGGGGTGCAAATCAATTCCACCTGTAATCCCTATGGATTGATGACATATTCTTTTTATTCTTTCCTTTCCTGGACATTTGTGTGTAAAGCATTTTATCATGGCCACTGGTTGACACCTGCACTCGGAGCTCTCGTTAGTCCCAGACGATCAAACAATTGCCTCGTTATTGGCTTTCATTGAAATGTTTTCACTTGACGACAATTTGTTAACGGTTAATGAGGTCTCTGGTGTTTGGTACATACACGCTCATCCATCAGGAATTTGTTGTTTTGTTTGCAGGTACATGAACTCTCGTCGACAGAAAAATAAATTGCGTAAATTGTCATTTTCCTCTCATAATCAGGGCGACTTGAAGGGGAATTGAATCCAATTGAATAGAATTCACCAAGTTTACTTGTTGTGGTTCTTAACGAGATGCACAATATGTTATGTATTCGTGCTGTGGACCGTGCGACGCTGCGTAAAATGATCAGAAGCCTAATTTTCATCTTGATCGCGTGTCTGCGTGTTGCAAACATTTGCCTGACACTGGTTGAAACATGACGCCAGGATTTTTGTCGGTTTTCAAACTAGTGAGAAAGCCAGGTTTCAAGCTCAAATTTATTCAACTCAACCTGTGTGGACTGCTTTGGTAATGGTCTAAAACAGCAAGCGTTGACTGTGTCAAAATTAGTGGCTACTGGCTACGGCTTGATTGGCACGTTAGCATGTGTTGAGGCATATGAGGCCCATAGCAACACCCTAAGCAACAGCCACAGCCGTAGCCGTAGCTGCCAATTTGACATGGCCATAAAGAAATGTAATTTTATGGTTGAATTTCAAGACTGTTTTTTTTTTCTGGGAAAGTGGACAATGCACTCCAGCATAGCACTCTCAGAGGGTACACGCAATTCTTTGGTCATTGAATTTTGTTGTTGGTGTGAACTTTTACAACACACTTATCATGTGAATAGAGTAATCGTTGCATAGTAATAACCAACACTCTACATGCCCAATTTCATAGAGCAGCTTAAGCAGAAAAAGCAGCTGAGCCCAACAGAAATATGCTTACCATAAAGAGGTTACCAGTCAAAATACCTTGTTCACATGTACCATTTGTGACTGGTATCCTGCACAATTTTGCTTAGCAGAAAAACTGTTGAGTAATATTTTCTGCAGCTCTATGAAATTAGATCCCTGGTTTGTATATGTGTAAAGAGCGCCCTCGACGGGTCCTGCACAGAGCGGAGAAGCCCAGGGCCCAATTTCACAAAGCTGTTTATAAGCAGAACAATCTGCTTAGCAAATTGTTTTGCTAAGCAAGAAATGAGTGGGGTACCAGTCGCAGTAATGGTAACTGTATGGTATTTTGGCTGGTAACCTTTTTCTTTCTGCTAAGCAATAGTTTTTCTGTGCCTAGCAAGTTTTTGTGCTTACAGAGGCTGTATAAAATTAGGCCCAGCTGGGGCTATGGTTTAATTTGGGTTTTGTAAAAAGAATTTTTTGCTGACTGGTACTCTCTATCTTGTGTGTGTTGTTACAGGATGTGGTAGACAGTGAAGACCGGCCAAGGAGAACGAGGGCAACAGGTCCGGCAGGTGAGATTTCTTTCCGCATTACATATCCCAAAAATGTTACTAAAAAAATAACACAATCGCGCTATTACTATCATACAAAATCGATGTGTGTGTGTGGGTACGGGACGTCTGAGTGTGTATAGTGAGTCAGAAATAAAGATCAAATTATGATATGCCCTCTGTAGTTAGAATTGAGCCATTTTGGTAAATAGCGCTAGGAGGGTCCAGCTACCTCATACAGGGTTGCCGATCGCAGCACTGCTGTTTACTTTGTGACCAAACTTGGTAAAGAGGGGCTCCAATTCAATTTTGTGATGCACTCATTTTCCAATAGATAGCGTCCTCATATGAGTGGGCGAAAAATTACAAGTCTCTAACCTCACGTTAAAACATTGTAAAATGCCATTGTATTAGATACCCTTTGAGTGCGAAATTTGTCAACATCCTAAACATCCAATGAAGTCATTTTGGTCTACATGGGTCGTTACGATTTCTTGGTTCATTCCTGACTTTCGATGATATTCAATCAAAACGACCTTGAATTTGACCTTTTTTGTCTGACGGAAAATTTCTCCCTAGAATGTAAAGACCCATTTGTTGTTGGAATCCAATGATGTCATGTTTCAAATTTCAGTAATGAACCAAAAATCCCCCGTACGAAAATGTATAGACCCATGCAGAACAAAGTGATGCCATTGAATGTTTTAGGGGGTTGACGAATTTCGCTCTGGAATTGGCAATTTACACCATTTTAATGTGATGTTCAAGACTTGTTAGTTGTTTCAAACTCACATGAGGGCTATATCTATTGGAGAATGAGTACATCATAAAAATTAATTTGTCTCGGAGCCCCTCTTTAAAATCATCGAACCAAAACTATAATTGAATTGAAAATGATTTGTTAAAAAGGTCAACGCATTCACAGAGGCGAATTAAGATAATTTTTACCGATAGAAATATGTACAAACATATACTAAAAATTGGCATTAAAATAACATTGATTTTTTTTTGAAAGGTATCAAAAAAAGAAATTTTATCCGAATGTAGAAGGTTCAAATCCCATTCTAGTCAATCTGTCTTTGTTCACCCAAAAATTGGTTTCGGAGGGCGGATTTTACAAACTAACACTAAAGCATACCAATCCAATAATGTTGATAAAATTATACAAAGACGTGGGTTCCACTAAATGAAAATAAAATGAAGGCTGTACATTTTGAGAACATTAGTTGTCAAGCAATGTACCTACGTCACAACATTTTTCTTGTTAATGACCTGTTTTTGCTGTAGTTCCTGGAAATTATTTTGATCAGTGAATTTTTTGTCAGAAACTGTTGTTTGCGGTCAAAACATGCCCTAGGGTTTAGACTGCTTGCTGATAAAACTGTCGTTATTGTTACTGTTGTCTTTTCTTTTAACAGAAAATATGTTTAATGTGCACAGCATGAGACAGGTGGACATCAAAATGATTATAACATTTTTAATTTTTGTTTCTATGCAACTTGGGTAGTGATGCACTCTAGATAGAGTCAAGATTAATGTCTCGTTTTTATTCACATTTGATTAAATGCATTTAATGCTAAATTGAATTTGCTTTTCTCAGAACTGTTGACATCCTTATGGTCGATTGATCAAAAAAAGGTCGCATTGTTTGTTTGAATCATAATGTGTACGCGATTGTTATCATGCGCATAATGTGCAGGATGCGTTTTGAGGTGGTTGCAAGGTGGGTGGTGGGATGGGTGGGGGTGGGGGGGGGTAGTGAGGACAAAGGTAGTGAAATATGATTTGCTCATGTTTCGTGGCATGTACATCTTATACACACTGACTTTTCCTCTGTATTATTTACACATTTGTTCGTTTTTGTTTTTCTTACGCAGATCCAATCCAGGAACATTCTGGGTAAGTTGACATTTAAGAACCCTTTTTTTTTGCTTGGTGAGGCTGGAAGTTTTTCCCGGAGTGGACGACAATAAGAAAACTAGTTTATGAGTCCCAAACATGTTACAGTCTTCTCTTGGTAAGAAGTTGCGGTTATTAGGGGTGGGGGGGGGGGGGGTTAGAACCCAGAGGTGAGATCCTTGTACATGTAGGTCTCAATGCGTGTCGTTGCTGAGCGGTAGATGTTTGAGTGTGGGTTCGAGTCCCGGTCGTGGCACTTGTGTCGTTGAGCAAGATACTTCACCATAATTGCTTTGTCCTTTGGATGGGACATGAATCTGTAGGTCCCTTGGGATTGGTAGTGCTCGTAAAAGAACCCAGAACACTTATCACGGAAGAGTACGAGTTAACCCGGTGTTTCTGGTTCACATAGCAAGCACTCTTGTTTACAGGTTTCCTCAGGCTTGCGAGCTACACTGATTCAGTTCAGATACACATTGTAGTTTTTACATTATACTCATTTCTGGTTTGATTTGATCTGACTTATTTTGCAAAATAGACAAATAAACAGAAAACAGCAAGAAATGAAATAGTTTGCCGAGGATAACACAAACAGGTCATATACAACCTCGTCCCCAAGGTGTGTCGAGCAGTACGAGGTTGACTGCTCTCTCACCCTGGTATTGGATCATTTGCATATCCAAAACCTTTGGATACGTATGCAAATTAGAATAGTCTGGCTGTGAACATGGTGAATACTGAATGAGTACAACTTAACACGTTTACGTTAGACTTTTGTACACCAGTCGTTGTCCAATCAGGGTCCAAGTAAGGAGTTTCCCTCCGAGGGTTTATTATTGTAAACATGGTTGGAAATGAAGTGGTTGGGTGATATAGACTTATTTCCATTGTGGTCCTCTGAGTGAAAACAAAATGGAGGCACAGTCAATATCATAGACGAAACTGTAAACTTGAAGGACTACAGCAAAGTACAAGCAAATACAAGAATGGACTATAAAAGCAATCTACAAAAACACAAGAAGTAAGCCCAGATTAAAAAATAGAGAAATTAGGGATATTATAAAAAAAAGGACCCTGGAAACAAAGCTTGTGAAGAAATGCACCTGTGGAATCGAGGCGGGTGTAAGTAAACAGTCCACACTTCTTTAGTGGAAAGTTTACTGGTGCAAAGTGAAACTTGATGAACTTTGTACTATCACATTGTTTGCTTTTCACGATAAGTACGATACTTATGAAGGATATCCCCCCCCCTCAATCAGTTCAATCAGCGTGCTCGTTAAAGATAATACCTTTTGTATCCTGTCTGATTGACATTGATGAGAAAGTGTTTGGCGTTTTTTTCTTTCTTCTTCTTCCCCAGTTTAGTTTTAGCTTTAGCTTGTCTTCTAGTTTGGATGTGAATATTGGTATTGGTGTTGGTGGTTGAAACGCTCCTTCTGTCAAAATATTCAATGATATGAAACTTTTTGAAAAGCAGGGAGGAGAAAGTTAAGACTTCTATCTGAAGTAAAACTTGTTTTTATGTTGGGGGTTTTTAAGGAAAAAAACAGGTGCAGTAAAATTAACTTCTCTAGTGCTGAGGATACTGTTCCAGAAGATCCTTGAAATCTCTAACTCTAGAAGTTACAGAACTGTAGAAATGCCAACAATACTTCCCTGAACAAATGTGAATCCTTGGTTCAGAGCTTTTTTGTCAGCAATGACGCTGGCACCTGTTGTGAAGAAATCTCTAATTCTAGAAGTTACAGAACTGTAGAAATGCCAACAATACTTCCCTGAACAAATTTGAATCCTTGGTTCAGAGCTTTTTTGTCAGCAATGACGCTGGCACCTGTTGTGAAGGAATCTCTAACTTTAGAAGTTACAGAACTGTAGAAATGTCAACAATACTTCCCTGAACAAATGTGAATCCTTGGTTCAGAGCTTTTTTGTCAGCAATGACGCTGGCACCTGTTGTGAAGAAATCTCTAACTCTAGAAGTTACAGAACTGTAGAAATGCCAACAATACTTCTCTGAACAAATTTGAATTCTTGGTTCGGAGATTTTTGTCAGCAATGACGCTGGCACCTGGTGTGAAGGAAATCGGGTAGAATCGGGACAGAGTGCGAAACCCTGAAACCTCATTGTGAAATGTGGACTTGTCCCTCGATGGATCGGGGCATATACACATACCTACATTGTCATGCATGATGACACACTGTCATAATACGTTCTTATATTGCAGTCTGCGCGAACCAAGGACCTTTTATTTGGGGAAATTGACCAAACTTTCTGTTTTTCCAAACAGGTTACATTGCCATACATTGTATTCACACTGCACATATTATGTCCACGTGATATCAACTTTTCCAGTGCCTAATTCTTCAACACTTTCAAGCCGTACATTATGCATACCCCCTAATCTGATAAGTCTACCTACACATTGACCTGTGTACTTTTGCCCCTTTACTAAAGGAATTCCACATGGACAATAATCACGGGAAACAGGTGTTTGGTGCCCATGGCCCTGACAAAGTTTGCAGGGTGCAAAGTCCACCAAAATCTTGACATGATAATGATGTGAAGTATGTAATATCACCAACTGACAGAGAGTTATAACAGGGTTAAGCAGCGGCTGTTGTGTGGTTTGATAAGAAGGGCACCCAAATCTAGTTGACCCACCTTTCACCCCCTTCACCCCACCCCCTTCACCCCCCATGATTCTTGAACAGATTGTAAAAACAATGGTCTTAATCTGATTTTTAAAAATGTATCTTAAATTGCCAGTCGACAAACTGGCTTCCATATAACCATGGAGGTCTAATTCTACCTCCATGATATAACTTTTAAAAGAAAATGCCAGGGCTCGAAATTAACACTGGACCGCAGGCCCGAGGCCAGTGCTTTTAGCGTTGGGCCAGTAAAATCACGAACGGACAAGCCTGGTGGTCTTGTGTTTTTCGATTGACTAATAACAGTAATACCTCATTGTGTAATATCTTCTTTGTGAAAAAATGTTGACAATGAATCTGATATATCTTTCAATTCTGTCGAGCATCGAAGTAGCATGACAAATGAGATAGATCTTCTCTAAGTGCTTCTTCAACTCCTTTTTTAATCTGGTCTTGTAAAATAAATTTTGGTCCAGTAAAAATGTTGAGCTACAATTGCCTTGTGGATTTTCCCTCCAATTTCGAGCCCTGAATGCCCTTTGTTACGCCTCTGACAGCACTCTACAATGAACCGAAACTGAGTCAAGAAATGTATGGACAGGTTACCAGCAATACGGCACATTGACGTCACTCTGACCTTTCCATCGGCCCATGGGGGCTAGAGTTTACCTATAGATCATCCCACCACTATACCACCCATGAGAATTCTAAATCTCTTTTCCCTCTCATTTTTTTCCTTCCTCGAATAAATTAAAACAGCATCTGTTCATTGTACAAGGGCCAATGATATTATTATTATACATTTTTGGTAATGAAACCAAGGATGCCTCATAAGTGCACTTAATCACTGTAGCTCGCAAGCCTGAGGAAACCTGTAAACAAGGGTGCTTGCTATGTGAACGAGAAACACCGGGGTTAACCCCTACTCTTTCACGATGAGTGTTCTGGGTTCTTTTATGGCACTACCAATCCTGGTATACGGGACCTATGGCTTAATGTCCCATCTGAAGGACAAATCAATTTATAGTAAAGTATCTTGCACAAGGACACAAGTACCACAAATGAGATTCGAACTCGCACTCTGCTGATCAGAAACACCAGAGCTTGAGTCCGGTGCTCTAAACAGCTCGGCCACGACACGCCAAGAGATCTACCCAGCAAACAACAGGTATGCAACTTCTCATCAGCGGATCAGATGATTTTGTCTTTTTTTTCTTGAGATTATGTGCCATTGAACACCGATAACCACTGCACAAGTAATTCCTTTCACTCCCCCTCCCTCCCCCCCCCCGAAAACTATAGACCCCTTGCATGAGGAGGCAAACCATTGGACGATAGCTGTTCTTTGTGCGTAAAAACCTTGCGCATGACCTCAGCGTATCTGTAGCGTTTCACGTTATGCAAGGGCGGTCTGTTGATTTCTATTGACGCCTTGCGCAACGCGGAATGCACCTCCGAACAATGCGTCATTTTGGGGAGTCAACTCTCTTTTGTGCATGTTTGTGTACGATTTTGACACCCAAAATGACACCCAGGATAGACGCTTGTGAGTATGTTGCGCATTGTGCAAGGGGTCTAAACAAGGGCCATGTCTGAACAATCTTGGTGACATTTTTTGTATTATTACCTCCCGATTCCCTTTGACTTCAGATTTATGTAAAGTGATTTTTTTTTTGTCCAGGTGCCCAACTCCAGGGTGTGATGGGTCAGGACACACAAATGGGAAATTCTCCAAACACAGAAGGTAAAGTTGTACATGTGCAAAAAACGGTCTACAGACTCATTGAATTCCCTTATTATAATTTAAAACTTTTGAATAGATGTAAAATACAGGCCTGGAATTATCACACAGGGGAAATCCCGAAATGATGTAATCTAAAATTTATTCTTTCAAACAGGATTTGAAAGATCCTTTTTTTCTTTTTTCTCCCTTGTTAAAGGTATCGTACACGTTTGGTAATGACTCAAAACAAATATTAGCATAAAAACTTACTTGGTAACAAGCAACGGAGAGCTGTTGATAGTATAAAATATTGTAGGAAACGACTCCCGTTGAAGTAACGTAGTTTTTGAGAAAGAGGTAATTTCTCACTAAAATAATAAAAACTTCTTGCAAGAAGTTTTTATTCCTATCTGAAAGCACACGAATTTGTACAACAAGGGTGTTTTTTCTTTCATCATTTTCTTGCAACTTCGATGACCAATTGATGAGCCCAAATTTTCACAGGCTTGTTATTTTATGCATATGATGGGATACACCAAGTGAGAACACTGGTCTTTGACAATTACCAAATGTGTACGATGCCTTTAAATTGGCTTTACCAATTATGCATGTGGGCCATCAGTCAGCAAAGCCAGTTAATAACGGAATCGTTTGTTGAAATAACTGATTGTATTGGATTGACCTGAAGCATTGCTCAGTTGGGAGTGATGTACTTTAATTACATTGTACTTCGCTGTCATCGCTGTCACGGCAGCCTCCTATTAGTGTATCTAAATATAACTTGCTGCTGCCTGAAAGAAATTGCATCAATTAAAATTATAATGCACAGAAATAAAATAATACAACTTATGAAAAGAAAATAAGAAAATTACCCAGTCAGTTTCCCTTGTGGTCTATGGATATATTTGAAATAAAAAGTTGCATACCATTAAGGTGATCCCTCTCACCGCTTCCCAGGTTGTATCATAAACCTGGGTGTGATCCCTGGCAGTTTAACAGGTTGAATGGCTTCTGACTTGCACCCCGAACAAAGATATTGACAAAATAGAGAGACCGCCAACATTGGGCTAGGGGATGGCTCATTTGGTAGAGCGCTGGCACGTTAATCCGGAGGCCGCAGTTTCAAGTCCCGCTCTTGTAAATTTTTCTTTGTTCAGCCCAAACTTATCAGAGGGTATACAACTTTGTGTATATTAAGTCTAATAACGGTTCCATATGAAGTGGAATTAAAGAAGAAGAAGCTGTTTTGCAAGACCTTCAATATTGTTTTTGTACTGATTTAATCCAACAGTATATACAGCTGTCCGGTTAAACGCAAGCTTGATTCCAAACCAACGTCACCTGAGCCTCAGCGCAAGCTGAAGAGAACCCGGCGACGGGGAGGCAACATTGCCGCCAGCAATCAAGATGATGCAGAAGACGAGGAAGTCATCATTAACAAGCCGGCGACAAAAGTCGGGGCGGCTCCCGATCAAGAGGACGAGAACTCTGTGTCATCCCTCGACGATGACCCGCAGTCCAAGTGCAGCCGACGAGCTATCAAGAATCTGCAGAAACTCCTGGACAATGTGACGGCTGAGATTGACCAGGAGAAGAAGGTGGAGAAGGGTGTGAAGCCACCGAAGAGGTCCCAGGAGGAAGAGCAAGAGGAGGAAGAGGTGCCGGATGAGGAGCAGAAGGACGCGATGGTTATCAAGGAGCAAGAGCCAGAGTTAGACAAGGAAGAAGAGGCTGATGTTGAGGAGAAAGATGAAGTTGAGGAAGACGGAGACATGGAGGAGGAAGAGGAAGAAGAGGAGGAAGAAGAGGAATTGGTAGAGGAGGACAACAAAGTCCAACTACCCAGATATGACTTCAAGAACATTACCACTGTCGGAGCGGAAGATCAAGACGATGAAGAGGTCTGCACTCCTCCTAAGCTTCACAAGGAGCTGGCCTTCCTCAACCAGGAGGTCTCCATTCTTGGTGGTACCCCGGAGTTGTCTAAGGGACTTTCGTCCCCAGAGACACTCCAGCTGAAGGACACTTACACTGATATCAAGGACAAGGATGCGGGAGATGCAGGTGATAGCGAAGAGATGCAATTTGAGAACAGTGAGGAGGATGCCGAAGATGACGATGACGTCATCTTAGAACTGATCGCTGATGATTCGGGGGATGACGACGCTTTCTCTTTAGTCCCAGAGAACTCCAAAGGAACCGAGGATGAAGACGAGTACAGCATCGCCATGCCACAGCTGCCGAAGCACCTTCGTCTCATGAGTGAGCAACTGTCGCAGGAGCTTGAAGAAGAGACCAAAAAGAATCAGACGGATGACGTCGCACAGGAGAACACAATCGAGCAAGACGCCCCGAAAGAACCTGCTATCCCAACCATCACTGAAGCCCCAGTCACGGCCAGCACAGAGAGTGAAGAACAAATGGAAGTCTGTAATGAAGTCAGTGACACTCTGGTCATCGAGGAGAAGATGGAAGATTCTCCTGCGGTGGAGGAGACGCCGATCTTGCTTTCTGAGAACACTGAGGAGGCTGCCAGCAACAAAGCCGTTGTTAGTATGTTGCCTTCGACGGAAGAGGTCCCCGAGGAAGACATTGACGTCCTGAGCCAGTCCATGGCAGTCCCCGATGAGCCTCTGGTGATTGACGATAAAGCTCTCGACCAGGGCGAAGACAAGGAGAACACCTTCACTGCCGCGCCCGTCAAACCGGACATTCCTCCGACCATCGGTGCTCTTCTTGCCGCCGAGCCCAGAGTCACTCTACCGCCGGTGTCGAAGGTCACGCCCCTCATGATACCCATTGTGAAGACGGAACCTATGGACTTGATGGCAACGCTGGGGACCTCGTCGGCCATGACACAGATGAGGGAGGCGGTCAGGAATGCGTCGGGGGGCTTGCCTATGACGTCAGTACTGCTTAACGAGCTCACGAGCAGCTCTCCAACAACGATGATGACAAGTTCTACAAGTAAGTAATCTTTCTCCTCGGGTGTTAAGGCACCTGTTGGGTTCAAATTGCTTAGCAAATATGGTTTACAGAAAAAGATAACAAGCCCAAGTTGACATCCTATACCTTGCTAGTGACTGGCTTACTACTCTGCTAAGCCAGTTTGTACAAAAGCTTCACAACACGCTTAACCACTTGTTTAGTTATAATGTTTGTGTTGAGAATTAGAAATTACAATCCATTCATTTTAAAAGGGTTTCTGAGGCTTCCTTGCGTCAAATTTTGTACAAGTCATCACAAGAGTTTACAACTACACAACAATTCACTAATATTTGACAACAATAACGACTTAACATGCAATCAATTGAAAACATTGAAAACGTCTGGCCGCTGTTTACTTTTTTGTCATTATTTGAGTGCAACTCTATACTCTCGGGTAGATTGGTACAAAGAATGAGTGAGAAACTTAGAACACTCATTTTCAAATGTTAGTGTTATATTTATCGCTGTTTGTTTACAAAGACATGAATTATCGGTTGTTTAAATTATGTTAAAATTACTTTAACTCATGCACATCATTGGTTTTTAATCTACTGGGAGACACCCCCCAAAAAAAAACCAAAACAAAAAATAAAATAAAAATATTAACAATAAAATTAAAATTAAAATAAAGATAGAAAACTGAAGATCTGGTCCGCTTATTATTACTTCATTTCTGCCTATCCCCTCTTCTGTGAAAAAGAAAAGAAAATTCTGCAACTGCCCCAGAGTTTTGGGGTCCTGTCAAGAATTAGAGTTGTGTTGAAGCAAAATTATTCAGATTAGCTGGTACAGCTGCAGCCGAACTGCCTTCGGTAAATGTCAATGAACCAAGGTGACATGTTGTTACTCTAACACCCCCCCACCCTCTATGCTTTCTTAACCGACAACCACCTGTCACATTTTGGCGCTATGCTCTTCAAAAAACAAAATGACAAGATGAGAAATTCTTGTGTAAATATCTTGGGTTGTGGCTCTGAGTTCAGGGTTGTCGGCCTGTTATGATTTTTACACCAATACTTTGTTTTGTCTGCCCCCTCCCCCCCGCCTTCTCTCATCTCTATCTCTCTTTTTTCTCCCTCCCCCCCAAAAAGTGTTGTCAAAGGACTTTCTCGAAGGGTGCAAGTGTCCGACCCCCGGCTGTGATGGTTCGGGTCACGTCACTGGACTCTACCATCACCATCGCAGGTGAGATTAATGGATTTAATAATCTCAGTTAGTGTACATGTAGGGTAATCCAAATTTTAAAAAAGATATCACCTTTTATTGAAATGGACAGTTTTTTAATTATGGTATGTTCCCAAAATGATAACAAGTGTAGTGTTCTGGTTATATTTATTGCATCAACTGTCAGTGTCATGTCAGTTTTAAGTGGAATGGGGTCATTTCTGTAGAAAACATGGCATTTGTTAACAAAGATAGGTATAGGCAAACAATATGAAATTAAATTCATAACATTCATTCCAAGAAAAAAAATGCCCGAGTGTTAAATTAATTTGTCAAAATCATGACTTTATTATTTTTTACTCACATGTAAGAAGTCCTCAGAGAGTGCCACTCATTTTTAGAGATTCGGTTGAATATTTATTGAGATGTGTTTCTGTTTTTCACAGTCTGTCTGGATGTCCACACAGAGACAAGATTCCGCAACAGCGTGAGTGTACAAAATAGTTTATTCATCATTTTTGTAGAGGCTTTGGAGGCTTTACAAAGCAATTGAATAAAAGAGTGGTGTAAGGGTAACGGCCGATTGTGGGCTAGAACATAACACAAAAAATGAAAAATGGAAAACCTTACTCCATTTTTTACTCGGTCAGAAGTACAGCAGCTTTGAATAGTATAATGCATTTTGAGAAATTGTTCACTTCGAATTACTGCGGTTATGGAAAAAGATATCGCTTTTTATCCCAAAAAATTTGAATCTGAGCGCAGAAACACTTCTCTGATTGTGTATTCCAATTGCAGATTATTCTTCCTGCGTGTTTTGTATTTGATTATTTTTTAGAAGACTTTGTCCTGCACAGCATTTTATGTTTTGGTTGAAACTCTTGTGTATGGTAACTTCGTCGGCTCAGTGCTATAAGGTCGTTGATTGCAATTTCATATCTGTAATAATCAAAAAAGGTTGTTAAGTAAATAATGCGTATTTATAAGCTTGACAAAATAAATCGAAATGTACAAGTAAATGTTTTTCTTAGAAAACGATTGTTTCTTTTTTGCCAACAATTACTTTGGAGACCACTCTTGATCAATAAAACTCCATTCACCAGGAGCTCTAAAGTATGCAGAACCAATTTATGAAATCCACACAAACTGCGCTAACGACCTTAAATAGTTCCTGAGCTGACGACTTGAACATTTTCTCATGATCTGACAATGATTTCGAGGGGTGAAATGCAACAAATTCACGAAGTGATCTTTCAGATTTCTAAAGCTATTTTTTTCTCTGGCAATGAAACAGAGAAAAGTGTCTGCTGAAGAAATGAGGACAAAAGGCCCACAAGGAGAACATGATGAAGAGTTCATGTAGATGTTTTCACTGTACTGATGTTCATAAATGTCAGCCTTGATTGAGTAGTGAATGTTGCAGAACGGGGAAACAGAATGTTTTTTGATCCGTTTTTTCTAAGGGACTCGCACGAAGCAACGAAGACGGCCGGGGGGCATCCTGAAATTGAACCAGGACAACGCGGGTCAGAACGTTGCGTCGAAACCCGAAAAAGATCTCGACGAACTCTCACGAGATACCGCGTTAACCACAACTCGGCTGTTGTAACGTTTCTGTCTCCTCTCGACTATAAATAGTGGCGGTGTGTACGAGGGGGTGATTGAAGCTGGGGATTCGACTCTATGTATGTGCCGCGGGGGGTGTAAGCGCAGGGGGAGTTAAACACACTATAGTATGGTGGAGAGGTTGAAGCTATTTCAGTGTGGTACTGTCTCTCTCCTACATAGAGGGGACAGGGGGAATATGAGCGTGTATTGCATCTGAACGGGGCAAACACGGGGACTGTATTCCAAGCGGGGTTCGAGTATAGTGGTTTAAACCCCCATCACGAGGTGATTAACATTGCATTCGGCTATCGGCTCTTGCATTACACACGGGAGGGCGCTTATAAACGGGGCTTTCTGTGAGAGGGAGTGAACTGTCGGCCTTAAACAGCAGAGTACTCTTTATGTGTCTCATACGAGTTTACCGAGAAAGTGCGGTAACCAGGGGGTGCTGATAACGTGAACTAAGAGGTTTTATGTAGCGGCTGGGGAGTTTGTCAGGGCACTTGTGGTGTGCTAGGTGATATGGGAATCTATTGGCTTTTTATTTATTTTTTTTCCGGATCAACAAGTCCTGACATTTTGAATTTGACTGTTCTGTTTTTATATATTATTATTATTATTATTAACAGATGTACTTTGTGGTTTTCTTGGATATATCTGTATGAATTTCTCTAATGTTTTAAAGTTGCAACAAAGAGCAGTACTTCTTAAGAATTCCTGCCTCCATCCCTGATATTTGAGTATTATTTGCTTCTTTGTTTTTGCATTGTTAAATGCCTGTTCAAAAAATATATACATTGTTTGAAAAAAAACACCTAGTTGAACCGCTTCCCCCGAAGTGTTACACTCAGTCCATTAGTTAATTACGGTGAACTGCATCTCGAATGAGACATTGAGCACAATTGTTTCCCTTCCAGTAAGACAAGAACGAAGTAATCAGGGAGCTTCTTAAGCTCAAAAAGTAGCTAAGCACAACAAAATTATGCTTACCAGAGTAAGGTTACCAGCCAAAATACAATGCCACGAGTGCAACTTTTGACTGGTATCCTGCTCATTTCTGCTTAGCAGAAAATTGTTAAGCATTATTTTCTGCTTGGAGCGTCTGATTGTTTTAATTTGGTGAAAGGTTTGTGAAGTGAACTTAATAATATCCAAAGACCATTTTATTAACTTCTAGCATCTGATCAATAATTGTAAAGATATTTTTGTTTTTGACTCGTCATGAGATATTGTCTAACATTTGTTGTCTTTCTCCACCGCAGTCTTACAGATGCACGAACACGTCCTGAAGTAAGCCATTTGCAATACATATTTCACAGTAGATGTAGATTCCTCACACCCCCTCCCTTTTCCCCCTCTCTCCGTCTCTTGTCATGCTCATCTTTTGATTTGTTTTAGCATAAATCTTTCTATTTGCATGAATATTTTTGTGAAAAGTGGTGATTTCAGTAATCTGGTCTGTATAATCAGCAAGAACATACCAAAACAATTTATCGCTCATTTTTCCTATCTTCTTTGTATCCACTCTCCCCAACCCCCTTTTTTTTAACCAACCTCCACTCCAAAGAGCTAAGTCTCTTAGGTATACTCCTTCCTGGAGGAACAATAAGCCACAGATTCATCAATTACTCCTCTTGCCCTTGACAACATGAATGGCTGGTGATTCATGCAACGGGGTTTCGGAGGTGGTCTCATTAAATTGACCAATCCTGTAGACATACAAGTAGTAAGCCCATGCGCACAGCTCGCCCGTAGCTTGACACGAATTAATCAAAATAACTCCCATCGCAAAATCTGCTTCAACCATTCCATGCACAATCAGGAATTAGGTTAATTCATTTAGACTTCCAATGCAAAATTGTGAAATCAAGAATGGTTTTGAATGTGTATTTGTTGTAATTTCCACAAGCATAAAAGAGTAGATCCGATTGTATTAGGTGTTTACTCTTTTTTTAAAGGTATCGTACACGTTTGGTAATGACTCAAAACAAATATTAGCATAACAACTTACTTGGTAACAAGCAACGGAGAGCTGTTGATAGTATAAAACATTGTAGGAAACCACTCCCTCTGAAGTAACGTAGTTTTTGAGAAAGAGGTAATTTCTCACTAAAATAATAAAAACTTCTTGCAAGAAGTTTTTATTCCTATCTGAAAGCACACAAATTTGTACAACAAGGGTGTTTTTTCTTTCATCATTTTCTTGCAACTTCGATGACCAATTGAGCCCAAATGTTCACAGGCTTGTTATTTTATGCATATATTGGGATACACCAAGTGAGAACACTGGTCTTTGACAATTTCCAAATGTGTTCAGTGCCTTTAAGTTGTACTTATGTAGAGAGGAATTACAGTTGTTATAAAGATGGTAACGGTAGTAAGCATTCTGCGAAGTTGTTTCCTCAGAAGTGCCCTCTGTTGACTAGAAATCGATAAAAGTATTGTAAGAAAATTTGAATCGCCAAAGATTGCCTGCCGGCGACTTTTGGAAATTTGCGCGGTGTTCGTTTGAATGCTGCCCTCAGTTTGACCAGAGATGCGGTTGGTACTCGCTGTCACCTCGCTAAACGTGGATGGATTTGACGGTTTTACAAAAATACATTTAAAGAATTTTTCTTCTGTTTTCTCAATAAGTCGGTACTTTATTCAACTGAAACTTTCACAGGTGATTTTTATTGTATCATTCTTGATGATTTGGACTGTCAATCAGCATTACGTTGATAACAACCACTTGATTACCCTACCTTTAAAATTAATTCGACACAACTTTGGGGATGTGTTTTAACCAGGGTGTAGGTTTTGGCCGTAGTCTTCACATTCAGATAATCATTCGAAAGTTGCTTTTCCTGTCTTTAGAATTGATACAGTGTATACAGTGAGGTATCTAAAGGAGTTGAGGTTAGCTGTCATTAAGGCAGTGTTGTTAGCGCTTGGATTCGAACCTTGGACTGTTCAATATTTGCTAGGCAGAAGGTACTGTAGGGATTTCATGCCCACCCACCCATCAGTGGGTTTCTAACCCGGCAGTTTGGTACTTGTTCCCAGTTTACTTTTAGTTCTTATTTGTTCCAGTTCGCATTGATCGTTTGGGTTGAGCTTACTACTTCAGTTCGTTAGAATAATTTTAAGCATATTTATTCTTAGTTAGTGCAGGGGAAACGCTTTTACTAACCCTAACCCGGTCAGAATCCAAGTTTTATTTAACTGTTCAACATGGTTTCTGTTAGACTGATCATGTTTTAGGCACGTGGTCAATCATACTTTCATAATCGGTGTCCAACAATTTGAGTTACCTCATAGTTTGGAACTCTAAAATAGAATCCTAAGAATCAGGATACATGTTAGGTTTTTACTATTTTAGAGAGTTGTCGTTATCTAGAATGATTTCTCGAGATTGTTGTAGTTAGTTTTGCTCTATTTCTAAATACATTTTTCAGAAAAAAAAGAAAGAAAAAACAGCTGTACTAGCCAATTTGTGGCATAGGGTTTTCATCAACAGCTTTGGTGCAAAGGAAGTTCATTTGTTACATTTGCTCTCATTTCTTTGTCGTAAAGTAATGCTGTTATATATACTAGAGGTTCCACACAAATACAACCATCTCTTATAGTTTCTCAGAAGTATAAAAAGCATTAACACTAAGAACCGAACGTGTCTACTCATTGAAACCGAGGACTTTGACAAAAGGGATCCGGGTGTTTTGACAGAGCGAGGGCGTCCTCGCTTCGTTTTCGTGTACAAAACCGATTTAAACATAGCTGGGAAAAAAAACAACTAAGTCCAAACAATGAGAAAACAAAGAGATGTCCTCGATTTCCTGCGTCGACAAGCTAGTGTGTGAATTAAACCTTTCATGCACCATTTATTTGAGTGATCAATTTATCATATGGACACATTAATTGTTTATTTTGTTTTTTGCATAATGGCGACCCCCCCAAAAATAGGTCACAATAGCACCCTCAAGAGTCCTCTTTCCCATTCTGAAAACTGTGTGGTCGTGCGATCTTTATTTTTTGTTTTACAGTTAATTTTTTTAAAGGGATTTAAACCAGTCGCGTCAGCGCATGAAAGAGTTAAACATGGTTCAATGTTGTTAACCAGTTCTGTTTTTTTATTTTTTTTTTATGTTTGGCTTTGTTCCTGTTTTCTTTCCTTTCGATCTCTTGCATTTTCCAATTATTTTTGTATTTTAGCTATTTAGTTGTTGTTGTTGTTGTTCTTTATTCAAAGGGCAGGTATTAAATGACCAGTTAAAATCATTTCAGAACACCCAAACAATCTACTCCGCGGTAGTAGAATTAAGCAAGACAGTTCTCTAAGAACAAACTCTACCTTGCAAGTAGATACACACATGGTGTTACCACAAACCAAATATATTAAAATCATTTCAGTCGTAAAGCAGTTGACTGAATTCCATTTGTAAAATCGCAGACATTTACATCTTTCAACTTTTGGAAATATTTAGTGATCATTATTATGTTGCTGGAAAAAAAAGATCTAGAGATAGAAAGCACAAATAATCCCCCCCCCAAATAAAAAATAAAAACAAAACGAAAACATCAAACAACAAAAGAACCAATATATTTTGTGTAATTCCCAAATTCATATGACGATAATAGAGAATGTTTCTTATTGAACCCTGATTTTGAAAACTATTTGTATTATTACTAATACTCCGAACCTACTAACACATTCTGGAGATTTCCCTCCCCAAGAGTAAGTTTTCTTTTCCATCATTCCTTGTTTTTATTTTCTTGTAAATGTTTTTTTGTTGCTCATCCTTTTTCGTTCTTTTTTTTAACACAGTTATGTTTCACACGGTGAACGGAAATGGGTCACCATTAAATGCAATCAAATTTGTTTGCGAATTACCATTTATTTTATTACATTATTCGCCAGTCAGTTGGCGAAAACTTCTTGCCAGAGAAACTTTAATTTAATGACAGGTCGCCAAAGAAAAGACAAACCTGTCCATCTCTCGTCTTCAGTTAGTGGCAAAATTTATAAACCACAAATGTGTGGTTGATGAAAAACCCCATTTCCTTTCATGTGGACACCACGCTTAATTTGTTTCGAAGTAAATCTCTTTACGTTCATTTAGAAGCTGCCTCTTTAGAAATTAAGCAATGAAATTGAGAACCTTTCAAGTTTAACAAACCTTTGAAAACTATAAAGAGGAAATTTTTTGGATGGGCACGGGTGAATTAATTTGAACTGAGACAAAGATCACCAAAACTATCGCCTTTTGGGAAAAAAATTCAACGTGACCGAATCTCCACAATGTGAAAATGACTTGTACAAGTTACAGAACTTAGAAACCAGTGTTCATATTGTCTTACACTCGTGGTTTTTACAAATTAAGCTTGCACATTGGAGATTGCATATTTTCAAAGCAAAATATACTTCAGCAAGAAACATGAAATTTGGGGAGCAATGTTTGCGAAACATGTAAATGTTTTTTGGGGTGTTTTTTTTGTACGATGATAAGTGAATTAACGTTTGTACCCGCTTCGTTCTCTTCCACCCTCAAGCAGATGCCCCACGCCGGGCTGCACAGGACGCGGGCATGTCAATAGCAATAGGAACTCCCACAGAAGGTAAGTTTACCTTTAAAGGTATACAAAAGCAGTAGTTCCCTTCTACTCTGATCCACTCAGCCCACCCCCCCCCTTTCAAATCTCTCTCAGACTAAAGATGGAAAAACACCTTCGATTGTAAAGATGGCATCATTTTGCAAACTATATAGCCAAACATCAATATCCCGTTACAGCAGAACCTGTATGCATTTTTTTTTTCAAACGGATTTACTTTGTATTTATTCATTCAGGCTTTTAACAAAACATTACAGTACAATATACAGAAGACTTAGAAAAAACAATCCGACAAGAATTACAAAAAAAACAGGAACAATGTAGAAAAATATGCAAAACAAACAGCAGCCTAGGGATTGCCTAAAAGCGAACTAAATCAAAACAAGATGTAACTTAGTCACCACGGCCATTCAGATTATCACTTGATTTTTCTCTGTGGCCAATGTTCCATAGAAAACGGACACCGGTGAAACTTGACCCCTTTTTCTTTTGACTGCCAACATTACGCACTGTAGTACCTTTGTAATGGCCTACTTTGTGGAGGCGTGACTGCCACAAATGATGTACCTGGCACCGTGTATAAAAAAGAACTGGGCTCAATAACATGAAGACAATGTTTTTATGATGTAGAGTTATTGATCCGACATGAGCGTTGAGCGTGCACGCTTTTTCCCCCTCCACCCCCTTCTGGATTAATGCTCACCAGATAACGCACCACTTCAAAAGCCTACTCCTGAGCTCTCCATTGTTGCTAGCAGTTTCCAAATTAATCAATTGTTCATTCAGAATCAGCCATCTGTACTCTCCTTTTGTTTATTGGTACGGAGGGGGGGGGGGGTAGGAGGAGGGGGTGGTCGGTGTAGCCAAGCACCCAAATTAACTGTAATGAGGATGCAATAACATTATTGTACACGTCATGCTGGCATGGTGCCTTTATCCTACCAAAACCCATTGGGTCGATGTTGAATGCTCACTCCGTGAAAAAGATAGCAGTTGGAAAGTGTAACACCGAATAAATCTTTGTTAAACAAAATAGATAAATAGATATAACAGATTGGGTTCTCGATATGTGGGCATTGTGTACCCCTCCCCATCCCCCCCCCCTGCCATTTTGATTTTGTCTTCATTGTGTATTTGAATTAGCAATACTTCAATACTTTAGCAGGGTTCTCCCCATGCACAATCTACGTATCGGACCGATATGCGCGATTGTGTACCGATTCGCAAAAACAAAAAAGGGGTTTTTTTTGGGGGGGGGGGGGGTTACGCAAAAATCATCAAGAGAAAACCATATAGAATGCTCCAGATTGCACAGTAGGGCTTTTAAAAAACCAAGATAAACACCAAGTAGAAAACATTCGAAGACCTTGTTTCAATTCAGCGTGCTTCGGCCAAACATCAACAAAATTGTGTCCAGAATACCCCCCCAGTTTCGGAAAAATCCTAAACCCTGTTTAGATCCAGTCAATCAATAATACATGGATATACAGGGATCTCTGGAATTCTTTGGAGGAATTTAGGGTGGGGGGTACTTCTGTACAAGAGGGGAAGAGTAGAGCACTGGATTTTTGGGGGACTTCCCTCTGCCACATAACATGGAATTAAAGAAAAAGTATTTTAAACTAGCTGACATTTTACTACTTCACTACAACAGGCGCTCGTTAGTTTTGTCACAGTTTTACTTATCAATATTGCCTTGACGGGGGAAGTTTCCAGCTTGCCATGTACCCAGAGATCGGTTACGAAACGGTGCATTGCAAATCGGACGCATTTCTCCAGTGGGATTGGTTCTTGTATACCAAGCGAGCTCTCAAATACCCCAAAAAGACAATTATACATAAACAAAAAAATAGGTTATTACAATGCTGTATCGCTCCTTTAACCTTCAAATCTCCCCCCGTTTAGTCTGTCCTGTTGTTGACTCCAGACAACCTTGCCCCATTTCCCCCCGGTCGCCTTTCAAATATATTTTCCTTTCAATTACCCCGATATGCTGCGATGCTCTTCTTCATGATCAAGGCTGTACACACTTTGGGGTGAAACCGTATCCGTTGCTTTATCAAGTGATGTTTAGACTGGCATGGAGCTTACAACTCATTTCATTGTGCCGTTTTTTCCGCCGTCCAAGAAACGGCTAAATGTAGTCGCATTTTTGTTTGTTGTTCAATCCACGGTAGAAGCCACTCCCACAGGTGATCAAAATGGGCGTACATGTGTTCTACTTCATTAACATAATGATTTGGAGCAATTCTTTTTTAAGGGGGGGGGGGTGTTTTGCAATCCTCTACTTGAAGTGACTTTTAGCCTTTGTTCATCAAATAAAAATGCATTGGAGAAGATCAAAAGATGCTTGACGTTGCAGCTTGTAATGCCCTAGCTCGAACATCTGACGTCACACTTCGGAGGCTCGTGAATAACGCCAGATAGCGGCCTTGAGCCAATGGAGGGATCCTGGTAGATGTACCTTTGACCTTGCATCCATTCACACAGAGATTCGTAGTCACGCATTACATTGTGTATAAGCAACATTACATACAAACACGCGCGTGCATTGTATCCAATGAAATCATTGGGTCTGTAAAACAAGTACCTGTCTAGACAGGGGACCAGTTTAGTAATGCCCCTTCGGAGAGTCAGTTTCGTCTTGTGAGCAAAACGTCGGAAAACACTAGGTGGCAGCAGACTTACCAGGGCCCAATTTCCGAGAGCACAAAAGTAGCTAAACACAACAAAATTATGCTTACCAAGTCTAAGGTTACCAGCCAAAATACCATGTCACATGCACCATCTGCCACTGGTATCCTGCTAATTTTTGTCAAGCACAAAGTTGTTAAGCTGATTTTTGTCAAGCACAAAGTTGTTAAGCAGTATTGTCTGCTGAAGCAGCTCTATGAAATTGGGCCTAGGTAAAATCTATTGTCTTTGAAAATGTGCACCAGCCAGAATAGCGTAAACGATGGATATTTACCTGGTTGGTCAGCTGAACTCCAGTTTCTGAAAGTCGTGTTGTCCCAATGAAGCGAGAGAGGATTGTGTAATTAGCCATTTGCGAGTTAGATTTGAATAAAGTCTGGTACAATGACTTGCTTAATCACAAGTTACTGCTTAAGTTTGAATTCATCAGACTATAGAGACACTTTGCTTTGTCAAATGGTTCAAGGCGGAGCTTTTGTATAGCAACCTCCAGATGAACAAACCCTGGTATCATTGTGTCATATATAATCATTCAGAATTGCGTTTGGGTGTTCGCTGTCTCTTACGTAACTACGCAAAAGCTTGCCCTGAATCATGTGACATAGCAACTGTCTTGATAGTCTGAGGAACTCAAATTCAAGTGGTAACTTGTGATCCAGCAAGTCGTTGTACCAGACATTATTCAAATCTAACTCGCAAATGACTTATTCAGAACACGCACTTCTCTTGCCCATCAATACAATTTGTATCACTAAATTATGGAGTACCTAAACCCGTATAAAGTTTGGTGTATCAGTCAATCAAACAATGCATGACTGCGTAAGTCGACCAATCAGCAAAGCATGACTGCGTAAGCGGACCAATCAGCAAAGCATGTCTGAGTAAGTGTGCCAAACGGCAGACTGCTCCGTTCATTTGAGCAGCGATCCGGGGAAAACTCTCAGAAAACTCTCAGAAGTACTGTACATATCCCGCTGGGAATCGGTTACAAATACTTGACAATGCTCGTATTTAAATTGCGTAAAAGTGTTGTGGTTTTCATCTGGTGTTCACAAATGTAGATCAACGAAATCATCTGTTTTTCTCATTACAAAAATTGTAGCTGTGTTTTTGTTTAAACTCTCCCAATTTCCACAAATCCTTTCCAAAATGTTCCTGCATGTACCGCGTTCCTCAATTTGCTTTTGTTTTTTTCTCTCTTCTCTGTTCCCTTCTCTCGTTGGGGGTATACTCTGCCTTCCCAATCCACAGCTTGTCAGGTTGTCCGATCGCTGCAGCCGAGAAGCACAACATCGGCAAAATTGCCAGCGCAAAGGACCTGATGATAAACCGCTTCGATGGCATGCCCGGCCACACCCCAACCAGTCAACCGGAACACTTGGTAGCAGATATGCTAAACAGGTGAGTGCAAAATAATATCAAGTCAGCTTGGGACCGATAAAAACCCAGTTATGATCCTGTTATTCAAATTCTCAATGTGTAGTTACCTTTTTTTGTCAAGTGATTTTTTAAGCTGCCGGTTTGCTTTATCAAATGTAAACTGGAAATACATAGTTTTTGCCTTTTTGAGAGATGTCGGACACTAAAATAATTCACTGTTTGGTTTGGGTGTATACAGACAAATTCACCCAAACCTAATAGTGCCTCAGTTTTGTGTTCACCATACCTCACAGTCACTCATTGAATTGAATTAAAATGAAACTAATTGTCAGTAAACACGAACGAGGTTTTTGTTTTTGGATACAGTGCACACTTGTTTTTATAAAAAGGTCATATATTGGTAAATACTCCAAACATTAATGACTTCTAACATCTTTTTTTCCTTGTTGGAAAATTGTCAGGGAAGTGTACTGAATGTCATTTTTTTTTCTTTTTTTCTCGGGTGACAAAATTTTTCTTTTTCCCGGTCTCATTTGTTACAGACCAGTATGTTACGTGAAGCAGATGGATATACAAAGTAGTGGGTACCAGTCCTTTGTCAACTCAACAGCCCGGCCAGGCGACCCTAGATTCAGCAAGCCAGATGCCCTCCTGCCCTTTGACCCCAAGGCTTCCTTCACCACCGGCCACAAACGTATCGCCCCCAAGATCATCACGGCTAGCGACCTGAGCTCCCCGCTCAGGAAGAAGATGCACTCTGCAGAGTATGACACCGGCGACTGCACCATCGACCCAACCGCCGCCAGGATGGCCGCCACGGCCCTCAACCTCTCCATAAAGACGCCGCAGCTAGCCCCGACGCAGCTCACAATCCCAATGCAGATGCAGTCTCACCTGCAGACTGCCCACCACCATCACCAACACCAACAGCAGCAGCAGCAGCAGCAGCAGCAGCAGTCGCTGGCCAACCCTCCCACGCAATTACAGCGGCCCATCGAGACTGTCAAAATGGACTGTAATGGTACGCTGGACCTCAGCATGAAATCCAACAAAGGGGGTGATACGGCGAGTACGACTCACTCGACCCCTTCCCCCTCCTCAGTACAATCGGCGGCGACTGGGCTGATACAGCTGAGTGTCCCGCTGCCGGGGGTGCAGAACCCAGTGCCGTCGTTCATCACCTCGGCCCCGACAATCTTACAGATTCCCAGGAACTACGGCGAGCAGCCGATGGACTTCTCGGCCATGGGAAAACAGCATCCTGTCAAAGTCAGCAAAGCCCCCACGAGCGTGGTCACGTGTTTCCCCACAAACCCTACAACTACTTCGTCAATCACCGTTGCAGCCATGTTGAAAACCAATAATCCAGACTACGATGACCCCAGGTAACCAGCTGATTTCTGTTCTTCTAATTATTTAAAACCCTAATCCCTTAATGCTTTTCTTGCACGCATCAAAAAAATTTAAAAAAATTAACGAAAGTAGCCCACATTTCTAACAATTTTCATCCACTTAGTCGTACTCAAATTGATGCAAGATGGACATTGCAAGATTAATCGTAAACCCTAAACATCACCAACTTAGCATTGATTATATGTTCATTGTCATGGGCTACGATCACGGTCAGAATACTTGCACTTCATGCAGAACCTAATGCAATGACAAAATATATGATTAAGTTACTTTCAATCTGAAAGCTCACTGATTATAAAGTTCAAACCAGTACCAATCCTCCAGAGAAATACTTCCATCTGAAATGCAATCAAAGTCCAGAAAAGTAGCCTTTGAAGACCCCAACTATTCCCCTAGCTAACAAGTTAGCTTTCGATTAGAAATTTCACAATTTGTTTTCGGGGGGTCATTTCCAAATTATGACCCTACCTTTAAAAAGAAGGAACTGGTTCTAAAATGAAGAAAAAAACCTGGCCTCGCTGTTCATTGTTGATGACCTGTACTGTTTCTTCTTGCAAAGAAACTTTTAAAAAAAATTATTTTATGTGAAATAATAATAATAATAATAACGTAAACTTATATAGCGCCAAAATCCGCCTAAAAAGACGCTCAAAGCGCTTCACAGAGAAACAGTATAAAAAGCTAGGGCCAAACACAATATATCTAAGCAATAAACCTGAGTAATCACAAATTCTAAAACAACAGACATTATACAAATTAAAACAAAAACCCTAAAAAGTCTTAAAAACTGGACCAGTCAGTAGCAGTTAAAAAGCAAAACAATTTAAAAGACGACAAACAGGCAATATAAAAACCCGACCAGAACCACCCCCCCCCCTAAGAAAATGCGACCCCACCCCTCTCCGTGAACAAAGTAGAGGATTGGCAATTTAGGAAATTGCCAAATAAATAATAATAATAAAAATAGATTTTATTTTTTTATTCATTTCTCTGCCACTAGTATTCTGACTGTGATTGTAGATCACTACTTGAAGGGGAAGATGGAACTTAAGTGACAAAACTGAAAAAGTTGCCACCTTTGGTAACTTTTTATTAACGCATCCATACTATCCGCATAGAAACCGTTCTGAAACAAAGGAATTTCCACCCGCTCAAGTCTGGTGATGATCAGATTGATTTTGATGCATCACCCATAGACCCGCTATCATGCTGATACCATTGTCTGTCTTGCTCCCTGTATCCAATTATTACTAATGCCTACCGATTCTTATGTATACCAAAAATGCACCAGGCTATTTGCCCATCCAGCCTCACTTTGGGTATGATGAGTTAAATGGGAGTAACACAAAATGGATGCCCCATGATAAAGGTCTATTAGTGTTGATCCTTTCCTTCTCTTATTCTGAATTGCCGGTGGCAATCAAAGGACGTCATTTTGGAGTACACGTACTGTTATCTTTTAAAAAGCAAGGACAGATTTGGGCCCATTTTCAGAGAGCTGCTTAAGCAGAAAATATTGCTTAACAATTTTGTGCTAAGTGGAAATAAGCAGGATACCAGTCACAAATTGCACATGTGGCATGGTAATTTGGCTGGTAACCTTATTCTGGTAAGCATAATGTTGTCCTTAGCTACTGTTTGCGCTTAGGCAGCTCTATGAAATTTGGCCCCAGGTTTTCAATATACAGACATGCAACTTTTCAGCTGATTAGCTGGTTTCCTCTTTTTGAAAAATAAAATATTACCGTAGAAAGAAAAAAACACTACATGCTTGACCATGGTCTCTTTGGTTTTTTTGCGAAGACAAAGTTGCATGTCGGAAAAAAAATGTACAATTAAATTGTTACAAGTGAAACGATCAAAGACGTTCACTCCAGTCTCCTGTTTTGAAATAATTGGGTTCCATTCTGGATGTTTTTTTCTTACAAGCTCTTGTGAATCGGACAAATGTGCATTTAAATAAACCCCTTAAGCATTTTTACCTTCTCTCAAAACTCATCCACAAACTGACCAACACAATCACTATTAATGAATTGAATTAACTTGTTATTAACTGAGCTGTTTAAGATACCAGTCTGTATTACTAACCGTACCCCATTTTGCATCTTTTCACTTCACTTCTTTCCTTATCCACCCCCCGCCCCGCCTCCTTCCTGCCCCTCCCCGCCATCTCGCTCGGATTGTATCAAAACACCCCTCAGTGGTACGTTCATGCAATTTAATAAGCCCCGCAAAATCAAAGGAACCCTCGACGGAAAGCGCGAGCATCTGAGGTAGGTGCAATCCCACTGCTGCCACCGAATGGCGCCCTCTAGTGGCCATTTTATTCAATGCATGCTGTATCAGTTTTTTTGGTGTACAACTTTTGTGGTACTTGTATGGTGACAGTTCAACCTGCATGATGATTATTTAATGTAATGTAAATTCTGTGTCATGTATATTTATGTATTGGTTGGTATGTACTTATAAAGTTTACAATTTTTCTTGGTGTGTTTATGTTATTTTTTCAAATATAATTTTTGTCATGGATTTTTAGTTACAGATATATAACTCAACCAACAAAGTCAAAACGGTAAATTCTTCAGAGTTATACAATTTCAAATATGCACAATGATCATTTAATTCAAACATACATCTGTACATGCGTAGAAAGTTACTATAAACTGCGTGCAAGGCACATTTTACATTTTGGGGTAAAGTCTCTCTTACTTTATATTCCCAGCCTAGGGGGCCCTAGACAAGCAAGAGATAGCCAAACAAAAGAAATGTTATTGCAACTTCATCTTTTAAATAGCAGAGACCACTCAAGCTGGGTTTAAATAGACTTTTATCACGATGGACCTGCCTAAAGTCTTTTTTTTCCCCTTCCAAATCAACGTATGCAAGCAAATCAAGGTTGGAAGGGCAAAAAAGTGCAGCCTCCCTATTTAGTAAAAAAAATGGATTAGCATTCAGCATTTATGCTCGACCAGCATGAAAAAGATGGTGGCAGTGGGACAAAAGTCTGTAAAGAAGGGAGTCGCATTTAATCACAAAGTAGATAGGTAGATGTTCTCTTTTAAGCACAAGTTAAGGGGTACTGGCTTCTCTAGTTTTAAAAATGCATGATTGGTTAATGGGTAGACTATGTTGTTCTGGTGTCTGTTTGTCATTGTTTCTGTCTCTGTTTTCTACACAACTATTTGATCTGATCATGTCAAGGTCAGATTTATTGCGTCTGGCCGGTGACAAATAAATTGTTATAAAATCGTCGCCGTCAACCAGGAGGCCAAGAGTTTGACCCCCAGCTAATTTCAGGGCAAACCGCAATCTTCAGCAAACCTTGTAAAGAATGTATTGACTATGTTTATCACACACACACACACACACACGTGTGTAAACACCGGCAATCGTGGACCCTCCTTTGTTCAACTCTTTGTGTTAGCAACCGTGGACCACAATGATTTCCTTTGTGATAGCAACCGTGGACCTATTATCCCTTTTGTTATAGGTCCACGGTTTGAATGTGGATACCTACCCACACACACACAGACAAAGAAAAAGAGGCAGGCCTGTAATTCCACGTCAGCCATGGCCTCTGTTGCCCCTGGTCATGGCCTTGGTGCCCCTTCAAAAGTTCCACATTAGACCTAAGACATTCTACTGGAAGTGCACCTTGCAAAAATGAAAATGGCCTTGCCCTCCTGAAGATGGAATTCCATGCATACAGAGGCTATTCTATTTGTGTGCATTAAGAAATTAGAAGTACCTTTTTAAAAGTATTATTTTGACAATTTTCCTACACATCCTCCAAAACTAAAACAAAAACTGCAGATGAGACCCGTACCCTGGAAAATGTTACTGACATCTCAAAATCCAAAGAATCTTGTATTTTTATTTTTCCCTTTCTGGTTTTTGGGGTCGGCGTAGATCGTTAAATGTTGTAGTGTGTAAAATTTTCGCTGTCATTCTTTCATTTATTTCTCCATTTGTATTTTAACATTGTGTAGCTGTCTTCAGTAATGCATGCGCATCGATCAATATGATCAATGTAGTTATTTAATCCATGTATTTTATCGGGTTTCCATGCATTTGGTGGATTCGGTTTACTTTATATTTCAACAGTCCACATTGGAACGCAAACTGTCAGTATTTCATTTAAACACAAACCAGTGAAATTAATCCCTCTTCCAGTTTGAGATTTCCAGTTTAATTTGATCCCTCTTCCAGTTTGGGATTTCCAGTTTAATTTTATCCCTCTCGTCACTTCAGCTATAAAAAAAGCAAAGTTTACTGTTCCTAATATTGCAGTCGTTGAATTTTCCCACTGGTAGGCTAAGCACAATTATTGTGAACTAAAAACTAATCAAATTTACCCCCAGGACTTCAAATCAAATAAAAAACTGCTGAGAAGATCTGTAACAATCTCTCGGACATTTGTAACATTTCCAATGCAGTGGAATCGCTTTGAGATTCCATGAAGACGATTTTGTCACATTTTTTTGTTTGTCTGTTTGTTCGTTGTTGTTGTTGTTTTTTTACTTGTTGATAATCTTCACTGCCCTCCTCCTTCCCATCTTCAGCTGTCCAACCCCCGGCTGCGACGGATCAGGTCATGTGACTGGAAATTACGCTTCCCATAGAAGGTAGTCATAACAAAGTCACTTTGTTTTTTTGTTTTTTCTGTGTGTGTACAATTTCGACATTTTGATATTGTGTGGAGTTTTTTGTGATGGCATCATTGAAAATGGTGGAGATATTCTCCTTCGATGAATTGTTTATCAATTTGAATAAGTTTCAACCTCTGGATTCTTTGTTTAGTACAGAGCAGAAAGCCATTCATTCCTTCAGCCCAGTTTGCTCAATTTTCGTTAACAGCAAAAAAATACAAATTGTCTTATGTTTAGATTGATTGGTATCGTTGGCACAATTAACCCTTCATTTATATTCATTTAGATTTTGGTTTCATAAACGAAAGAGTTCTGGATATTTACCGATAGTGTAGAATTCCCAGATTTCAGTTTTTAAAGGCATCATACACGTTTGATAATGATTCTGAAAATTTATGGCACTAAAAACTTACTTGGTAAGAAGTACAGCAGCTTTCGATAGTATAATGCATTTTGAGAGACTTTTGACTTCGAAGGACTGCGGTTATATGGATAAATATATCACTTTTTATCCCCAAAATATTTTGAATATTGAGTTCTCCCTGCGTGGACATAACCGCTCCAGATTTTTGGCAATATCTCCAAAACGCTAGCACCTTTTGAAATGAAATTTTTGTACAGGTTAGTTTTATGGTATGTATCTACAACTCTATAGAATTGAAACAAACAATAGGCTCAATTACCAAACTTGTACGATGTCTTTAAAGCATGGTCTTCTCTACATTATCTATACAAAAAAACAAAAAAACAAAAAACCCCACTTGTTTTGTCACCTTGCCCAGGGCTATAACTTCACTACTTGTAAGGGCAAGGCCTTAATTCCTTCGTAAGGGGCACCTCTATGAGAGAAATTTCAATTTCTATTGGAACATTTCAAGGGGCATGGAGGCAATCGCCCTCTGTTGCCTCCGTGAAATATCAGGTCGGTGTGGCAGGAGATTCTGTTCATTGTAAAATCTGAAAGTCTACGGGACACTTTTGAAGGGGCAACAGAGGACACGGCCTCCGTGTAACTCCAGGTCTGCTGTGAATAATGAAAGAAGCCACAATCGTTGCCATTTCCCCCTTTTTTTCTTTAGAGAGAGTATATTCCTACATTGTATTTCTGAGTATGCATTGTTATGAAAAATAGTCTCAACATTCTCCCATAGTGAGGTTTTTGAGTTGTTCACTAGGTGGTACCAGACTTAACCGGGGGGAAAGCCATCCATTGCTTTCAGAACTGCGCATATTTGACGCTCCATAACCCAAACCAGGCACTTCTGGCAAAAATCTCACAAGTGGGTTTATTTGCTCATCAAAGAGATGAGGATAAGAGCTTTCAAAATGCAAGGGTCGTGGGTTCGAATCCCACCCGAGTAATAAGCCTGTGATATTTTTTCACAGGACTCGGGAAAGTACTGAGTATACAGTGCTAACACACATCGGTGTATGGGTAAAAACCAAAAAAAAAAATTTATATAGCTTTCAAAATGTGAGGTATCTCTCAGCATATACCATGTTTAAGAAATCACATCACATTGCTGATGTTTCGGTTCTCTTCACTTTTAACGCCAATTCAACATTTCGGAGAAGTGTTTGATTTTGGATTTGGGCGTCACATTCGCTCGGAGCTGCGTAAACAAAAAGCCATTTGCGAGTTAGATTTGAATAAAGTCTGGTACAATGACTTACTTAGTCACAAGGTACCGCTTAAATTTGAATTCCTCGGACTATAAAGACAGTTGCTATGTCAAATGGTTCGGGGCAACCTTTGTATAGCAACCTCCAGATGAGCAAACCTTGGTACCATTGTGCCATACACATTCATTCAAAATTGTGTATGGGTGTTCACCGTCTCTTACATAACTACGAAAAAGCTTGCCCAAATCATGTGGCATAGCAACTGTCTCGATAGTCTGAGGAATTCAAATTTAAGCGGTAGCTTGTGACCAAGCAAATCATTGTACCAGACAGTATTCAAATCTAACTCGCAAATGGCTTATTGGAAGTTATCCAATATGTCTGCTGTAGTAGCATTACAAAAGTCCCCTAGTGTGTGAGCAACTATAAATAGATAAACATACGATCAACGAAACACCAAATATTGCACCGTTTTCCCCCCTTCTTTAAAACCAACAGCAATGTTTCGTACCTTGTCAATTGCATGCCGGGCTTGTAAACCAAACTGATTGGTTGAGAGATTTTTTGATCGACAGCTTTTTGATTGGCCAGTGGATGTTCTGTACTTGCCTGGCCGTTTTTAACCCCCACTTTTTTTGTTTTTCTTTCTTTTCGGTTTTGTATATGCTCCTATGAAATTTCTGTCTTCATATCGTAATTTTTTATTATTATTTTTTTGTTTGCGGTTTATGCACAGCATATCAGGGTGTCCAATGGCTGATAAATCCGCCATTGTCCAGGCCAGTCATGAACTTAAGTAAGTGGACTCTACCATTTTTTCCGTGAGGGGATAAGATTAATCTTGAGGTTTGGGGTGTTTAATTTCATTTTCGTTCATTTTCTGTTTGTTTGTTTGTGCATGGCAGCATTTTTTTGGTACACAATCTATGGTTAAGGGACGGTACAATATTGGCAAGGAAACCAACTTTAAAACCTAATTTTCAGACGTGCAACCTTTCAACTGATCAGGGCCAAATTTCATAAAGCATGTAAGCACAAAAACTTGCTAAGCACAGAAAACTCTTGCTTAGTAAAAAATAGGTTACCAGCCAAAATACCATACAGTTACCGTTGCTGTGACTGGTACCTCACTCATTTCTACCTTAGCAAAGAAATTTGCTTAGCAGAATTTTCTGCTAAACAGCTTTATGAAATTGGGCGCAGCTAATTTCGTCGTCTATGGTGTCACAGCTGTGCCATTGAAATTGAAAAAATTAAATAAAAACACAGTACGAAGTCTAGCAGTGCCTAGAACTTTCCTCTTTTTTGTTTTGTTGTTTCTTTGACAGGCAGTAGTTGCGTGCCTGAATTTTTGGAATATCAAATGAGCATACCAAAAAAATATGGTACAAGTCTTTGAATCTTGTTTTTACTTGAAATTTATCTTAACAAAATATTTTTTATAAATGGCAGTGGAGTAGAACAAATATTTGTTCATCCCAAAAGGTAATGCTTTACTTTGCTTTTGAAAGAGAAATGGCAGTTATTGACACAAGAATCTTGTTTCATTATTTCTAAACTGAAACTAAAAGACCTTTTCACAAAAACCTACTTTAATGCAACATACTTTGTGCCGAGATTTCAAGTACACAATATGTATAGATACTTCATGATTCCACTGCTTGCATTTCCTTTTCCTTAAATGTGATAGACAATAACCATGTGTACTGTCCTATTAATCCAGATATTTTATTATTATTTGGGGGCCTTTCCATTTCTTTTGATTAAGTTTGAAATCAAACGATTGATTTTTGTTTTATGCTTTTGCTTTGCATGTTAATAAATATATCTCTTCCCACTGTATTTAGTAGATATAGCATAGAAGTAGAGTTTAGAAGGCACTTTCTTGTTCTTCTTTTTTTCTTACAGATTTTGTGAACAATTTACAAAAAAGACAAATATTTTCCTAGATTTTTATGTTTTCCCTAGAAAGCTGAATTTGTTTATTTTAAGGTCCGTTTCATACTTGACATATGAGCAGATTCGATGTTGGAAATTTTGTTTGCAGAATTTGTCCATGTTGAAATGCATTAAAGGGATTGTATACATTTGGTAATCGGAACCCACTGTTTGTTTCAATCATATATAGTTGTAGATATATACCATAAAACTAATCTGTGAAAATTTCATTTCAAAAGGTGGTAGCGATTTTTAGATATTGCTGAAAATCTGGAGCGGTTATGTCCGCGCAGGAAGAATAATCTGCAATTGGAATACACTATCTGAGAAACGTTACTGCAGTAACGCTTCTCAGATTAAAATTGTTGGGGATAAAAAGTGATATCTTTTTCCATGACAGCAGTAGTGAGAAGTTTCTCAAAATGCATTACATGTATACTATCCAAAGCTGCTGTACTTCTTACCAAGTAAGTTTTTATTGCCATTGATTTTCAGAGTCATTACCAAACATATACAGACCCTTTAAGTGGACATTTCATGGCCGAGTGACCGAGTGCACTAGACTAAACTTCTGGTGTTGTCAGAGCATGGGGTTCGGGTCCCCGTAATGGCACTTGTGTCCTTAAGGGAGACAGTTAATCGTGATTGCTTCGTCCTTTTAAACGGGATGTTGTAAAGCCATAGGTCCCATGTGTAGTGTAGTGCATGTTAAAGAGAACCCACTTAAACTCGTTTTTAAGAGAAGGGGGTTCACCCCGATGTTTCTGGCATGTTTGACTGCAGATTTTGCCGAATCGTGGCCGAGCGGTCTAAATCGCGGGCCCAATTTCATAAAGCCGCTTAAGCAGAAAATATTGCTTGACCATTGTCTGCTTAACAAAAATTAGCAGGACACCAGTTTGAAATAGTACACATGACAGGGTATTTTGGCTGGTAACCTTATTCTGGTAAGCAACATTCTGTTGTGCTTAGCTACTTTTTGTGCTTAAGCAGCTCTATGAAATTGGGCTCTGGTGGTCATAACTCGATGGGCCCCCCCCCCCCGCCCCCGATTCAATGTTGACTCTCATTGCGCAGTCTGCGCTCCAGCTGGGGTGGTTACTATTATGATTAGTATTATACTCAATATTACTTATTCGGCCAAGATCATCAACTATCATGCAACAATACAAGAAAGTAATATTTGTTACTGTTCCATTACTAATGATGTGATGGAACAGTAACAGAAAGGCAAGAACAACTATTGGAATCAGATGACAAGACAAACTTCATTCTAAAATGGCCCGGATTAATAAAAATGAACCAAACCACTGTGACTCGGAAAGCCTATCAATCCAATCTTAAAATGGGAAAAAGAATCCTAAGCAAATAAATCTAAAATGATATTGAGCGTATGACGGGGGAAGGAGGGTAATGTTTATTGTCAGGTGGCCCAAGCATTTTGGCCGGGATTGTAGAGCGTTGAACTCAAGTTCTGATGGCTGAGTCATTAAGAGTATGGGTTCGAATCCCAGTCATGACATTTGTGTTCTTTGGGCTCATCACCAAGAAGTAAATGGTAAGAGATTGTTGATGTGAAATATTGAGCAAACCTGTGCACCATGTCGGCTGCCGTTTGTAGTTTTGAAAAACTTGTAACTTAAAAGTGATTATGTTTTAAAAGAACTGGCAGACTGACGCAGTAAAACCCATGGTCATCTCTACCAAAGAGCAGGGGCAGGAAGCTTCGGTCCCCCCTCCCAACACTTTCTTTTATTATCTTAGCTCAGTGGTCTTAGTGGAAGACATCTGCTCTATAATACAGAGGTTTTAGGTTGAGATCCCAATGGGGGACTTTTGGAACACTAGGTGGCAGCAGACTTACCAGGTAAATTTCCATTGTTTACGTAGTTCTAAGCATGCCCAAATTACTGAGAACAATGGATTTACCTGGTAAGTCTGCTGCCACCTAGCGTCTCAAAAGTCCCCCATTGTCTGAGGGGGGGGCGGGATCACTGAGTATACAGAGATTATCACACATTGGTGTGAGAGTAAATCTCAGTTCTTTATCTCTAATGGAATTATTTCATTAACAAATTTTACATTTTTTGTTGAGTAAAACTTTTTTTAAAGACGTAAGAGAAAATCTTAATCAAGAAGGCTAGCGACAGTAGCTTGGATAAATATATTTTTTAGTGCGGGGAGGGGGGGGGGTGGAGTGCAGTGTTACCTAACCAAAGAACACTAGCTTCAGAGCTATTTTTGTTTGTATGTGCATGGCTACGTGCTTTATTGACAATACGCTAGCTGCTTGCCTCGGGCTGTGCAAGAATGTGCTCTGAAATGACTGCCTGATTATTATCTCCATGCTAAAGAATAGTCAATCTTGTGTGCATGAAAATCTCATTAGAAACGCTAGCTGGAATGCAGTAGTCTGGCCTACTCCTCTTTGTTGTAAAAGGAGATGTGTTTATAACCTGGTGAAATCTCATAATAACTTATCGGTGCTTACTGTTTTTGTTGATTTCTTTTTGATGGTGTCGGTGATGCAGTTTTTATGAATCTCAATTCATCATAAATATTAGGGATTTTTGTCTTGAGGCAAATGTTTAATTAGTTACATACATTTTTCACTTTGAAGCAAACACAACAGGGATGTGATTTCTCCCTTTTTATTCCGAAATCCGTTTGGGTTTGTTTTTTTGTTTTTCCTAAGATCAAATTCATAAAAAAGAATAAAGAATATATAGCGCCCCAGATTGCAGAGTAGGGATTTTAAAACCAAAGATAAATGTTGTTAGTGGGCTTCATGCTCGCAAGTTTTCGAGCTCGCAAGCAGGTTTTTTTTCAACAGCCTATCACATCCCTGCATGTCAGGCTTCCTTTTTAAAAGTACAATCCAGTATATTTCACACTTTCAGACTGCATTATAAATATTAAATTGTTACTACTTTCAGTAATATCTCCCTTTGAATGAGATAATCCTGGAAAGAAGCATTTAATCTTTTGAAATTAGAAAAACAATTGTTATTGTATTTTTCATGGAACTGTTTTTTTCCTCTGGCCCTGGCAGCGAAACACCATCCCATCCTTTCTTATAACCATTGCTACACATCATCATCATCATCATCTCAAGTTCCTTATCACCATCTTCCTAAAACTGACTTACCATCCTTGCTCTGTAAACCTCGCCTACTCAACAATTCAACATAAGATCATTGGTGAATGTCACTTAATCAAAACCCACAGTTCTGAATATAGCTACCCCAAGCCATTTTGTGTATGCCACCAGTGACAAGTCTTTCCAGCGACACTCATGCTATGTCCAATTGACATCAGCGACTAGTGTGAACATTTTGCCTGTCGGCCATAAATTTAGCGTTAACTGTGTTGATGGGTCACCACTTACCGCGAACCTGACAGAGTATTAGGGTTACAAGTTAATCCGATGACGCCGTGATATCCTGGCTTCCTTATGCAGGAAGCTAGGGCTTGATTCCTTTAAAGAGATAGGATTCGTCTTAAAGACGGGTTTTAACAATCACCATGTTGTGGCATCACACGGACACTTCAGGGCCCAATTAATGTAAGCACAAAAACTTGCTAAGCACAGAAAACTCTTGCTTAAGAAAAATAGGTTACCAGCCAAAATACCATACAGTTACCATTGCTGTGACTGGTACCCCAACTCATTTCTTGCTTAGCAAAGAAATTTGTTGAGCAGGTTTTTCTGCTAAACATCTTTATGAAATTGGGCCCAGGTGCTTCAGTTAGATTGATTGTTTATGGGGAAAGTACACTTGTGTTTTGTGGAAGAGTAAATTTATTCCCATCCTCGAGTTTTCAATAAAAACATCATACAACCATACAATCTAGGAAAGCGTAATCAAACTTGGCGACTACGTTTTAGTAAAAACAAGATTTTATGTGGTTATAGTTACCAGGAGTGGTGGTTATAGTTGTTTTTTTTTTTACCAGGAGTGTGTATGTGCACATTCACATCAGGCTTGTTTTGATTGCCGCATTCAAAATAAGCAATGGTTATTTGTGGGGGTCTTGAAATGCTATTTCCTCAACTCTTGACAGTACCTTCAGAGGTGAATAATTTTCTCTGGAAGATTGATACTGGTATGAACTTTATAAACCACTGAGCTTTGCTTTCCGATCGAAACTACTTGAAAAATTCCACCTCCCCCCTCCGATAATTACAAATACTTTACTTTGTCTTGAAACTCATCTTAAGAAAAATCTTATCTCTTTTTGAAATCAAGTTCTGATTTTTTGTATGCGTTATTTTCGCGGGACTCAAACTAGCTTGTCTTCCTGAATAGCCAGGTGCCCCACAACAATGACAATGATATGACTAATCATAATGTCAATGAACCAGACCTGCAGCCAAATAAAAAAGATGCTGAAATGTTTCAGTGGTGTTCCTTTTTTCCTTTTACATTGTACAGAAATTTTTAAGATAAATTCTCAAGCCAGCATTCCATGTGATATTGAATGCAGTAATGAAACACTGCTTCCCTGCAGCGAACCCTAAACAAATTTTTGATGACCCCAAAAAAGAAAAAAAGAAGCCCAAAATGCGATAAACTAAACCCAGATTTTCCATCACAGGTGCCCAACACCGGGATGTGACGGCTCCGGCCACATTACAGGCAACTACACGTCTCATCGTAGCTTGTCCGGTTGCCCTCGTGCCAAGAAACGTAGTATGATGACGGCGATCAAGAGGCAGTCGGAAGGGGACGAGGAAAACACAGAGGATCCTCTTGTCAGGTTGGTTTTGTTTTTGGGTGGGTTTTTTTTAATGAGAGATCGCCTAACATCACAAGGCCGGACGGCCACTTCAGGGTGAGGGCTACACTTAACTGATTTGGGCTATCGACCCAAATCAACTGCCACCATGCCACCTACTCCTGGGGCTGAAACGGGGTTACCCCCTTCACGGTCCGTAACGATGTAGGCATGGGTATCATCCACCGGGATGATGGTTGACCAGAGAACAGAATTGTTCAGATTGTAACCGAAACCCCTCTAGGTTGTTTTGGTCAGAGACGCTCCCAAATCCTACTAAAATACCTCCAGTATATGGTAGTAACTCTAAACCTAAAATGTTTCGTCTTGGGTAAGTGTGATAAGGTTGCTCCAATGATGCGCAATTTATACTTGAGGTCTAAATTCAGACTGTTATGTCTGTCAGGTGAAAAAAGTGGAGTTATGTAACATTTCCTTCAAATAGTCATGCTCTTTGATCTACTTCTCTAGCTTTGAGGATACTGTTCCCAGAAGTGAACGCATTTCCACCTTTTGGTAACCCCTGGAATTCCAGAAGTTCCTTGAAATCAATAACTCCAGGGGTTACCAAAAGGTGGAAATGCGTTCATTTCAACATGCTTACTGAAATTAGACCTTTATTTGTCGAGTGACTCCCACCCACTTTGAGACTGCAGTCCCAAATCCTTCAAAGTCAGACAACTTTTTGAATAGGACTTGGGATGATTTGGGTCTGTTGTGGTTAATAGAGTTGGTATGGTAGTCTTTGAGGAGTCTTCTTTCGTTTGACACAATAGCACAGGTAGATGTTCTAAGATTTCTAATTACCATGGCTTTAATTTAACAGGTGTCCGGTTCCCAACTGTGACGGGTCGGGCCATCTGACCGGCAAGTACGCCTCACACCGCAGTGCCTCAGGGTGCCCCCTCGCATCCAAGGCCTACCAGACGTACCTATGGGATGGGTACAGCAGCAACGAGCAGCCCCCTGGCATGCCGGCTGCGGCGGCCCCCAAGACCATCAAGATGGAGACCCCAAGGTTAGTCCCTCTGTCAGTGAGCCTTAACACGGCGGCAGATTGTCTCCCCCCCCCCCCAATTTTTACAGTGCCACAGATCAAAAATATATCTGCCGATCACAAGGACTATTGTGCACAGAGCCTCTCTTATTGAAGATACAGCGTTACAAAGTCAAGATACAACATTTTTGCACTGACAGGGTGATGATGTCTTATTACATGCATCATGGTGCGGCCATATTGGGGTTTTTTTTTCATTCAAAACCAATGTACCAAACTGAGGCTGGAAGGGAAAATAGTCTGGTCCCTTAGAATGAACTGAGAATTAACATTATCAGTGTCATTGTGTATACGGGGATTATGACAAAAGTATGATTAAATTTGTTAACTTATTTCATGATCATGATTGCATGTGGTTTTGGGCAGTTCTGTGTTCCTGCATGGCGGGTATTTATCGTAATTTTGTACAGTGGCTGCTATGTTGTTTTTTTGTTGACACCAATAGGATACTTTTTTGAACACTAGGGGGCAGCAGACTTACCAGGTAGATCCAGTGTTCTTTGGAAAGATACACAGGCCTCAGAGCTGCTTAACCCTTTAGGGACCACAGGCTGCCACAAACGGCTTGTACTAAAATGCCCATAGCGGCTGCAAGTGGCTGCAAGATCTGATCTACTTCCACGCAACTAAAAAGGTCAAAGTAAAGGTCATGACCTCAAATTGACATTTTCCAATGTTTCTCATGTTAACATAGTAAAAAGAAAAAGAAGAAAAAAAATTGTTTCAAAAAATCAACAACAAAACCGTGCCTGGGCGTATGGTGA
Source organism: Plazaster borealis (assembly GCA_021014325.1). Classification (NCBI taxonomy): domain Eukaryota; kingdom Metazoa; phylum Echinodermata; class Asteroidea; order Forcipulatida; family Labidiasteridae; genus Plazaster; species Plazaster borealis. The sequence continues at coordinate 14,152,227 of CM037464.1, read as the reverse complement.
TGATTATACAGAAATGGACTCTATAAAGGGTTAAACCCAGTTTGTCTGCTGCCCTCTAGCGTTCCAAAGTTTCCCATCGTTGGTCTCTGTTCCTGCCTTGTTTCTATTTAGAAAGTTTTTGGCATCGTAAAATAAGTTCGGGCAATCTTATCGGTGCATCAGTTCAACAGCATCCTATCAATATATAACTACCCTTTCACCCTGTACGGTTGCTTGAAACTTCAACCACTCTTTTACCCGGATTCACATATTCACAAACCCAATTTTGCCAAGGTGCAACGCTTTGGCATCTCTTGTGTGAGAATCAGTGTTTATAACAAAATCGAGTCAAAAGGTTTTTTTCATTTGACATGCTGCGTTTGTCTTCAGGAGTCCATTAGTCTCTTTACAATGTGTGCTTACTTTAATTGAGAGAACAATCAACTTTAAAAACGTTAACGCAGGCTGCTGTGGTTTTCTGTGGCTCATGCTCCACACCAGTTTTCTTTTTATAAATAAGGCAGAATTTTGAGACCTTTCATTTGGTGTCTTATGTTTGAAGGTGTTTTTTGCTCTCTCTCTCTGATGTTGCATGTTTATTTTTTGTTCTCACTTATTTCTATTGTTTTGATTTGCCCCATCTCTCCCGTTGCTGTGTTCCAACCTTGTCTACGACTGCTGTCATATCTCCTGTACCCTCAACACCTCTCTACTGTGATGATTCCACATCCCCTTTCCATTTTCCCCGAACAAACAACCGCTTCTCGGTTCAACTCTCTTTGTTACCTCCATTCATGATCCCACTCACTGCTGCTTCTTATTAACACCTTCTGTCACCATGACCTTTGCATCACTATGTTAATTCTCCTGTAATGTTCCTACTAATGCTACTTCGCAACCTGCCATCCCCATCCTATGTGTCTGTTAATCTCATTCTCAACTGCATATTCCGTTCTTCATACTCCATTCATGATCCCACTCACTGCTGCTTCTTATTAACACCTTCTGTCACCATGACCTTTGCATCACTATGTTAATTCTCCTGTAATGTTCCTACTAATGCTACTTCGCAACCTGCCATCCCCATCCTATGTGTCTGTTAATCTCATTCTCAACTGCATATTCCGCTTGTACTTCTGCTCCTCATCAACCGTTCACAAACTATTCGTCCTTTCGCCCTCCATTCATGATCCCACTTCTGCCACCGTTTTCATCAACCATCCACCTTCCTAATTCTGTTGCCCATCCCATTCGAATTCTACTTGTACATCCTTCTTCAACTTCATCTGCGACTCGACTGTCCTGAACTGAAAAAATGCCTTCCTCCATTCATGTTGCTACTTCTGCAATTGATCCACACTAATGCCCTCAATATAATCCTATCTTTTACCAAATCCCACTCGGACATTTCCAACACTACCTTTTCATAAATAACACCTCCTTCTCCTATATTTGATTGTCAACTCTTTGATCCACAATTCATACTTCTGCTGTCTCTCTAATCCATCTCCAAATCTACTGCCTTCCTTCTCAATCCTTGCCTTCCTCCTTTCTTAAATAACACCTCCTTCTACATTGGATTGTCAACTCTTTGATCCACAATTCATACTTCTGCTGCCATCTCCAACTCTACTGCCTTCCCTCCTCATTCCCTACCTCCCCCATGACCCAACTATGTCCATGTATCATTGGCTCTTCCCCCTGCTGCTCCTTTGCTTTGTGTGGGTTACCTGTACATAGTTGTCCAATTCCTGGTTGTGATGGTTCAGGCCACTGTAACGGTAGCTTCTCATCTCACCGTAGCCTCTCTGGATGCCCTCGTGCCACCAGCGTGATGAAGAAGGCCAGACTGAACGGGGAAGACATCGCTGCTATCTCAGTCAAAGCATCACAAGGTAAAACTCTTCAACCTTTTTTGTTTAGTATTGATATTCTGTCGGGCATGTGTCCTTTACAGATGTTACAGTTGCACATTTATTATGTAGTATTTAGGTAGACAAAGTTTACGATCTTGCCGATTAGAAAAGGCGCATACTCATTTAAAGGGATGGTATATGTTTGGTAATGACTATTAAAATTAATGGAAAAAAAACCTACTTGGTTAGAAGTACAGCAGCTTCTGATAGTATAAGCATTTTGAGAAACATTTCACTTTGAAGTAATGTGGTTATGGAAAAAGATATCAGTTTTTATCCCCCAAAATTTGAATCTGAGAAACGTTACTGTCAGATACGTTTCTCAGATTGTGTATTTCAATTCCGGATTATTCTTCTTGCTTGGACATAACCGCTCCGGATCTTTGGCATTATCTCAAAAACGCTACCACCTTTTGAAATGAAATTTTCACAGGTTAGTTTTATTGTATATATCTACATCTAAAAGGTATACGCTCACTTTAAACCACTCTGTAAGCCGTTTTTTGTAGCCGCTCCCGGTTGTCTCAGGACTTACTAAAACTTGGCATTTTCTCTTTCGGCGTCAGGGATAGAAAATGATGAGGAAATCCGTGCTCTGGACTCTGAAATCAGTGAACTCCAGCACAACAATTGCCAGATGGAGTCGCAGATGATTAAACTGCGTACACAGATCTCCTCCATGGAGGGCAAGCTTCACGTCGCCGAGAAAGAGCACAACTCCATGGAAGAGAAGCACCGCACGCTGACCCACCAGCTGGACGAGCTGCGCAACACACTCATCAAGCACCTTGCCGACGTGCAGAGCCAAGCCGCTTCGCCCGCCCCGCCCGCAGCGGCCGCCCTGCCGCAGCCGGCTAGGTCCGGACTGAGCCGGGAAAACATTGAGGCATTTCTGATGAGTCTCGACACAAAGGGCGTGGAGGATCGGCCAGAGACCCCGCCGGAGGAAGAAGGCACCCCGATGGAATTTGAGACTGTGGAGAGCGCCAAAGTGAAACCGACAGCGACGGTGGCAGCGGTGGGATCGGCAGTTGTCAATAACATTGCTGTGTCAGCCACGTAGATGGTAGGATTCCTCGATATACTACTGTAAGGTCCATATCCACTCCTGGTTGTCTCGGGACTTACGAAGAAGCACGATGAGAGCTGTGGGATTCTTGAGACAACCAGATACTGGTCAGTCATAAAAAAAATAGTACTGGGCTGTTGAGAACAGACTTGTGGCCAATATATAAAAACTAAGCAGACAACAGTCAGCCATACCTAAAAAGTGTATCTAATGTACCTGCTTGTTAAAGTCATATCACTCACAGCTATGAAGAAATTAGGAGTCAGACCAAAACATGGCGAGACCAAACTCTTTAAAAACCTCTTGCTATACAACCTCCCTCCCCCCAATATATAAAAGAAATCTCAATGAAAAGACCATTGGTACTTGGAGATATTTATTTGTTATGACGGCGAGAATACATGATACAGTCTTGCAAGTTTAGTTCTTCTATACAGGTCAGCCGTATCTGTAGTCTTTCATTTTCAAAAAACCCTTCCATTTTAGGTAGAGTTTTGTTTAAAGGCACTGGACACATTTGGTATTTACTCAAAATATGCATTAGCATAAAATCTTACTTGGTAACGAGCAACGGAGAGCTGTTGATTGTTTAAAACATTGCGAGGAACGACTCCCTCTGAAGTAACGTTGTTTTTGAGAAAGAGGTAATTTCTCACCAAAATATTTGAATCTGACAAAGACTTCATTCCTGAAGCCTATTTCAGGCATCTGAAAGCACAAAAATTTGTGCAACAAGGGTGTTTTTTCTTTCATTATTTTCTTGCAGCTTTGATGACCAATTGAGCCCAAATTGTCACAGGTTTGTTATTTTATGCATATGTTGGGATACATCAAGTGAAAATACTGGTCTTTGACAATTACCAAACGTGTCCAGTGCCTTTAAATGCATCTTGAAGTGGTTTTCCAAATAGTACTTGAACAAATTATCTATTAAAATAGTTCTATTTCGATGGTATCTTCCCATCTACAGATCAAGTCAATACCCATTCAATATCTTCACAGTCATTGCCTAACTTTTCTTGTATTTAATAATGCACATGTAATTCAAAGTTCAATCAAAAGAAGAAACCAGCCTGGCTATAAGAAAATTCAACCCATATCTGCCTAAACCGCTGGATTTCCCGTAGAGCACAACAAACTATGTTATTGCCTAATTATTGGAAAACCCGCAGAAGAACAAAAAGTTAGTGTCTTTCTTCATAGACCATGTGACCTGTGACATCACATGTTTGCTAAAGAGCCACAGAGCCTGGACTTCCTGCAGGCACGACTTGTACACAGATCAATGGAAGAAAACATCAAATCTGATGTTTTATGGAGATTGATTTTTATCAACTTTTGATATGCAGAAAGGGGGCACATCTTAAAACTTGTCCAGCTGTTATTTTGATAACTCTTGAATTAATGTGTAAATACGACACAAAATGTAAGATTTCCCATATGACCAGTATAGTATCTTGCCTGTCAGGAAGGCCCTGGAATGTACAAGGTCACTCTTTTTGTAAACAAAGGTTACATTGTTTATATGATTTGAGACAAAAAACTTGGTAACATGTATATCACAATATAGAGACTTATGTGCTCTTTCCAACAGTATACAGTCTGTTGGGATATGCTTATTTGCAAGGCAGATTTAGTAATGAATGATTATCCAATGCAGCAATAAGCCCTACATGGGCTTGGGCAGGAACAGTGTTTATGTACTGTGACCAATTAGGCAGATATGGGTTAACTTTGGCAAATCAAAACTATCAAAATGAGTCACTGTAAAGTTTTTATTTATACAAATAATAATAATAATTGAAAATCTGATGCAGTTTAATTATGTATGCAGATTACTACCTTCTTGGGGTTTTTTTTCTTCTTGATTTTCTTTTGTCTAGGTTTGAATTATTTTTTTATACGAACGAAAATTATGAAAATATTCTGTGATCATTTGTATGTTTGTAAAAGTCCAGCAAGGGATCGTGTGCTTGTAAATAAATGAAATATTCATTTTCTTTTAGAATTTTTTTTCTAGCGACCTAAGACGGGGGAACAAATTATATAGTACATGGAATATTCAGGTATTATTCACTGTCCACCCAAAGGGGCTGTGTTGTTGGTCGACGTCATGATCAAAGCAGGCCTATGGCTATACATGGAATTGTTCACTCTCACCAAGTTACTGCATGCACGCACCCTCCCTCCGTATCAAATCTATGAAGAGAGAGCGCGTGCGCATGAAGTAACTGGGTGAGAGTTCATAATTCCATGTACAGCCACAGGCCTGCTTTGATCACGACGACACAGCCCCTTTCAAACAAAAGATGAGATTTGCCAAAAACTATAAGTTGCCCACAGAAAGTTTGTTGTTTGTTTTTAATTCCAAGAAGAAGAGCGTCACTGTTGGGATATTTCTTGGAATGAGCTACCCGTGTTCGGTTTGTTACCGTATTTGCCATTAATTTTTGTTGTTTACATCCTAAGTGCTTAGACCAAAACGAAGCCAATTCTGATTCATTTGTACAGCTCATGTAAATAATTTTTGACAGACCCGTCTGTCAGTGTACCGTTAGTTCTAGGCCAGTTACCCGCTATGAAACTAGCTTAGCAGGAACCAGCCCCAGGCATTATGCATTTTATGACGACATCAGGGCCCAATTACATAGAGCTGCTTAAGCACAAAAAAGTAGCTAAGCACAACAAAATAATGCTTACCAGAATAAGGTTACCAGCCAAAGTACCATATCACATGTACAATTTGTGACTGGTATCCTGCTCATTTCTGCTCAGCAAAATTGTAAAGCAATATTTTCTGCTCTTTGAAATTGGGCCCTGGTGGGCTAGATCCATGACACTGCTTACAGCAGAATTCTGGGCTTACAGCCCGTAGAATCATGTGCTTTACAGGGCACCGTAAGCGCTGAATTCTGTGGTAAGCAGCTCCATGAAATAGTGCCCTAGTTGGTTACCGGTTTCTGCTGAGCAAGTTTTCATCAGAGCTCAGCTTGTTAATGTAATTAGCAAAATAGGGCCAATTCTATTATTATTTTTTTTTTTTTTTTTTTTTGCCCTCGTGCAAGGTAAATCATGCAAGGTGCAGACAGTACTATCGGTTTGACATACAATAACTTTATCGTCCGATTTCAATCTCAGCATTATATTCTTGCTCCAGACAGAAGTAGTATCTATCAACATGAATTGTTGGGATGCACAAAGGTCAACTCCCTAATTTGCATATATCTCACTGGGTGTGATATGACACTCGGCCAATCAGATCTGACGTACTGTAAACAAGTGTAGTCTGTCTTATTTGTAACAGGCTGGTATTGGTTAACTCAACAAGACTGTTGCCAAGAGAGGAAGAAGGAAGAAGTTGTGTTTATTTTTCTGTAGACAGATGAAAGGAGGCAAGAAAAAGGCTGAATTTAAGGCTGCGTCTAAACTGAGCCCTTTTGGCAGTGGTCATTGGCTGTTGTGTTTAGCCATAGCCATTGGCGAAGCGGCTACTTCAGACTCAGCCCAGCAGGATATCAGCGTACTGTTTTCTATAATAGAGGTCAAAGAGCACTGGACAATGCTCGGTAGATATTTAAAATTAAAATTGATAGCAATCACTAGAAACAGACAGGACGCTCTGTACATATGAACTACTGTAGTTAAAACCATGTCAATGTATGTATATGCTACGATTTTAAAAGTGTTTTTTTTTGTAGGGATCGTGCAATAATTCCCCTTATTTTTCTGTGCTGTGGCATGTGGTAAACGCATCCTAACTGAAAACTTATTTATTAAGGAGAGTGAGTGTGTAGTGTGTGTGTGACAGAAAGGGCGGTACACAGAGTGAGAGCGAGCAAGTGCGTGAGAATTGGTGCGAGTGAGCAAGTGCAGGAGAATCAGTGCGAGTGACCAAGTGCGTGAGAATCAGTGAGTGAACGAGCAAGTGAGAATCTGAGTGAGTGAGTGAGCGCGTGAGATTTGGCGTGACTGAGCGAGCGCATTAGAATCACCGTGAGTGACCGAGCGCCTGATTGCGAGTTGAGGGTTTCAAAACCAAATTACAGCTATACTAATTTAAATACTTTAATTAGCGAACTTAATATTGATGTTTGACGTAAGATTACTTGTAACTTTTAACGATGTCTCCGTGAAAAAAATGTGTTTTAGTTTGAATACAAGTACGAGAGTAAAATAACACTACTACTTTTTTTATAATAAATTCCATGTACATCTATTAAGTGTAGCTTAATTTATATTTGACAGAATCGAAAGTTTTAGTTTCAAGCTATGATAGACGGTGCCTTTAGATTATGTTGGGAAACTCAAAAGTTTCCTGCAGTTGGAAGAAATGGTTCAATGTTTAGCAGAATCTTCAAAATCAGAAAATGTGACTTTTGTCATTGTTGATGTTGTTTATTTTTTATTTTGTTCTAGAAACAGCGGGTGTATTCATCTTTAAGGAGAAAGATTAAAGAAAATGTGCTGTGCATTTTGAGTCGAAGATAGTCTGACTATACTCGTGTGAAGCAATAGACTTTTAAAGCATCCATGTTGCCCCTCCATCAGGCAAAATGGGTCAATGAAACGAATGTAGTTTGAAGAAAAAGCATCCATGTTGCCACTCCATCAGGCAAAATGGGTCAATGAAACGAATGTAGTTTGAAGAAAGCACCAGTCTGGGTTAGCACCCAAGCCTCATTTTGATTCTCTTCCATTCCATACACTCTCTCAGTATACAAGGAACCAGCCTAATCTCATTCAAGCCTCAATTTGGATACATGTGGACAAAATATGCAAGAAATCAAAATGGCTGCAAACGTGACAGTTTCTTTGTGCAAAATGCCAATCTAATTCTTGTTTTTGAACTCTGGATTTTTTTTTAAACTTTCAGATATGCACAGAGACACTGATATGCATATTATACCTACTGCCTGTATACTCTTCTTTTTCTCAAAAAAAGGGGCAGCTGAACAAAATTAGGGCGGAGCTTATTTGGTTAATATAATGTGGTGTATAGGGATGGACATGAAAAACAGTGTGCAAATACATCAGGGCCTGGTTAATCGGGACAAACCTTTACTCTAATTAGGATATAATTAACGCCAATCAGGATAAACATTTACTCCAATTGGGTATACTTTACCCCGATTGGGATAACCTTTACTCGAGGTGGTAATACTTTACCCCAAATGGGGTATACTTTACCTCATTTGGGATAACCTTTGCTCCAAGTGGTAATACTTTACCGCAATTAGGGTATACTTTATTCCGATTGGGATAACCCTTACTCAAAGTGGTAATACTTTACCCCAAATGGGGTAGACTTTTCCCCGATTGGGTTTACCATTACTATAAGTGGTAATACTTTACTCCAATTGGGGTGAACTTTACCCCAATTGGGATAAGCTTTGCTCCAAGTGGTGGTATACTTTGCACCAGTCAGGATAAATTTTCACTCCAATCGGGATCATTTCTCCCCAATTGGGATATACTTTTACCCTGATTAGAACTCGGGGTGACAACAACTCGGTTTTTTTTCTCAATCTTGTGGAAGCATCAAAATATTGGCAATAAAATGTGTTTAGTGGTGGATTTCAACAAGAATATCAAGCCCTCTTTGCAATGGGTCACTTTATAAAAAGGCTTGCATTTATTTTTGTTACTATCAAAAGTCCTCCATCATTACAACAACCAAAAAACCAAGTGGTAACTTTTGTCAAGCAAATCTCCAAAATAATTGTCTCCAAAGTTTTTGCAATCACGTTTGTGGATACATGTTCCGGTATTTAAAGAAAGAATCCCAAAGTAGTTCTCCAGGGGAAAAGTTGAAAGGCAGGCAGTGGTCTAGCTCAAGCTGTCATTCCAATACAGTCGTACTTACAGTTTTTAAAATTTACCACAATTATTTTTACCCTTCTCCTCTTGCTTAACAGTCTGCATTTTACATTTGCAACACATACAGCCAAAAGTCATTCAAATTTACCAATATGGTGAAACAGTAAAAGAAAAGGAAAACAAAGCTTGAGAAACTGTGTTAATTTTTATTCCAGCCTTCCTAAATAGAGATACTCGATGCAAAACTAACAATAACTTGTAGATAAAGTGTAATGTAGAACTTTTCCAGTAGAATTAACTCTCAATTGTAATTTCATCTGTTCCTTTCTTTTTTCCAAAATGTACTAAATGTTTACACAATGTGTTTATGTGTACTACTTGTCAGTGAAATAAAAACTTTCAGAACCAAGACATTTTTTGTTGATTTTATTCTGTGCTTATAATGAGTTTTCTGCTTTGAAAAGACTCTGACGGATTAAAAGAAAATAGCCACATTACCTAAGGTCATATTTTGAAATTCGTTTTTTTTTATGCATTCATTTTTCAAGAGACAGAGTCCCTTATAAAAGTCATGCAAAAATAAAAAGTCTCTAACCGCGTGTTAAAATGGTGTAAAAAGTTAGATTTTTCACTCTGCAAACTTTGCTTGGATAGATTAGCTTATCACCAATTGTAAGAGTGGAAATAATAATTTGTCACAGACTTGCACAGAACTTCACATGGTATAAATATGATCATGGTGGAAAACTTCCCTCCAAATGTTTTTTCTTGAAATGCTACAGTTTTTGAGAAATGAGTAAAACAATTAGATTTGATCTTCCAAGTCCACAATGTGATGTTTGGAAACATTGAACACTTAAGGTCCCCCCCCCCCCCCCACTGTTTAAAAGGACTCTGATAATCAATTGAGCTCAAACTTTCACAGGTTTTTTATTTCAGGTTAGGATCACATAATAGGGATACTGGTCTTAGACAAGTGTTTTGACAGTGTTGAAGAATGTGTTTTTTTCCTTAGTGTACAGAACATAGGAATGTCCACAGAGACTGTATGCAACACATGTCATCAGAGCTACGTGCTCATTGAGGTGTGTCGGGTGTCTGGGGGTGGTGTGTTCACTGAAGTGTGTCAGTTGGCAGGGTGGTGGTCAAAGTGTTCATGGTGGATCATTGGCTCTGCTGAAGTGTTGCTCATGCTAGATGTGGAAACCTATGTCTTGTTGTATGGTTGTATGGTGGTGTGTTTGCTGACTTTGATAGCCACCCAGTGATGCCAGTTCTCGATGCACTTGCCTTCATGTCTCATCATTTTCGAGCCAACCAATGCGCACTTACGTAGTTTGATTTTGCTCATGTAACTGAGTCGGTACTTATATGGAAGAAGAAGAAGAAATGGCTTTCCATTGCAAGTGTGTTGCCTCGCTGCCCATGATCTCCTACATACGTCAGCACGACAACACTGACACTTCATCCTGACCATCAACCGTAGACATGCAGCCAAACACCTCTGCACCGGTGAGTTAAAACAAGCAAAAGTCTAATAGTACAGCTTTATGCTTCACCACTTTCTTCCCCCACTCACTATCATCATCATGGCAATGTCCGTGCGCATGCAGCGCACGGGCGTTGCTCAGTGGCTACAATTTGTTCGTTTTGTTAATTGTTCGTTTCCATTGTTGGGGTGTCATGTGGCCGAGTGGTTAAGAGCATCGAATTCAAGTTCCGATGGTTAAGTCATCGAGGTGTGGGTTCGAATCCTGGTCATGACACTTGTATTCTTGAGCAAGATACTTTACTATAATTGTTTCTCTTCACCCAGGGGTATAAATGGGTACCTGCGAGGGTAGAGGTTGATATTGTGTTTGAAAAAGCCTTCGGAGCGCCACGGCAGCTCGGGGCTGTATACTCCCCAGGGAGCTGAGAAAGATTAAAGGAATGTCATTGGCCCAATGAACAGGGCACTAATGTAAAGCGCATTGAGGCGTTATTGTGAAATGCGCTATATAAGAACTAGTTATTATTATTATTATTTTGAGTAGCTTGGTGAAGCTGGTTCAATCCAATACCAACCATCCTCAGGTCATCAGAGAGTTGCTGTTGCTAGGTTCGCATAAAAGTGCTCCACCTCTACGATAGGGTTCTGTAGGTTGGGTGTTCTTGTCCAGGAGTATTGAGAGAGGAGTGTCACACCTAGTTGGGTGTCCAATCAGTTGTAAACACTGCTTGTGTAGTGTTGTTGATGCTGGTGAGATATTGCTTTGGTGATAAAGTAGCTGGGGTCCGTCAAACTGATCTCCTATGTCCATGGTTAGTAGCTTGATTCAAGAGCCTGTCAACCTTGCCGGGTGGAACCAGTTCCTCGATCCAAGATGTCCTCGGGTGGTCTCCAAGTCTTGACCATCCAGGTGCCAATTGCCTCCCCAACCCCCCCTTCCCCCTCCCAATAATGACATGTACACATCATCAAGTTGGCAAAGTATAATTTATTACAGCATCTCTTATCCAGCAGAACAGGAATTTGTTAACAGACCTGTATGGGCCCACTTTCATAAAGCTGGTAAGCAGATAATTCTTTTTAGCAAATATCTTTGCTAAGCAAGAATTGAGTGGGGTACCAGTCGCAGCAATGTGAACTGTATGGTATTTTGGCTGGTAACCTATTTATGCTAAGCAATATATTTCTGTGCTTGGCAAGTTTTTAGGCTTTAAATGCTTTATGAAATTGGGCCCTGGTACAATTTAGTTCTAGTTTAATTGACAAACACATCAAGGTATGGTACACTGTTGAGATGGAGAAAATCGGGCCTGGTGTAAAACACAGAGGCCATGAACTCTGAGTGAGTCCTTGCACTGACATTACTCTAGTGACAGGGACTCGCCCTATTAAAGCCGTTCTCACTGCAGAGCAAATTCCTGGGGAATTTTAATAGCACAGACTAGCCACCCATGTTCGTATTTACATTTTAGGCATTTTTCCGAGGTAAACTGATTACCTAGTATCCTCTAGACCATGTGACCTGTGTCATGGCTGAGCGGTTAAGCGCGCTGGGCCCAAATGTCAGAAAGCCTGTATTACACAAAAACTTGCTAAGCATGGAAAAAACTTGCTTAGAAGAAACAGGTAACCAGCCAAAATTTCATAGATATTACATTGTTGCCACTGGTTCCCAACTCATTGTTTGCATAGAGCAAACAAATTTGCTAAGCAGTATTTTCTGCTTAACAGCTTTATAAAATTGGGCCCTGGAATAGAGCTCTGGTGTTTCTGATCTGCAAAATGTGGGTTCGAGTCCTGGCCATGATACTATCTCCTTAGGGTTAAGCAAGACACTCAACCATGATTGCTTGTCCTAATTCGGATGGGACGTAAAGCCGTAGGTCCCGTGTGTTGTGTAATGCACGGAGTACACTCGGGGGTCTATCATTAAGAGAAGGGATTTGCCCCCCCCCCCTGTTTTCTGGTATGGTTGGCTGCAGATTGCGCCACAGCACCTTGTAAACCATTTCACTGTGCTATTTAAATAAATCGGCTTTTATTTGTACAATCATAGTTCCGCAAAACTTGTAGAACAAAAATGATGAGCGCTTTGAGACGCCCTCGGATGTGATAACGTGCCATAAAAGAACTCAGATTATTATTATAACTACCTGTGACATCACATGTTTACAAAACAGCCACAAAGCCTTGAATTCCTGCAGGCACGATTTGTACACAGCTCAATGGAAGGAAACACTAAATGTGATATTTTATAGAGATTTGCACTGTCTGATTTGTATCAACTTTTCATTTGAAGATGGGGGGCACATCTCAAAACTTGTTCAGCTGTTAATTTTATAATACTTGAATTTATGTGGAAATTATGACACAAAATGTAAAATTTCCCATATGACCCAGTGTAGTATCTTGCCTGCCAGAAAGGCCCTGGAATGTACAAGGTCAGTCTTTTTTGTAAATAAAGGTTACATGGTCTATACACTTAAAGGAACGTTACAGAACTGGAAATTAAAATTTTCTTTAAGATCACAGATTTACATAAAACTTAAACGGTCTAATGATGATGATAGTAGAAAACATCCCTAGAAATATTTCTGTCTGAAATGCCATATTTGATGAGAAATAAATAAAACTAATTTCCGATTGGAGTTTATCGCTCATGAGCGTTTTATTCATGCATTGTCTAACACATGCAAATGTGTAATCGGTTTTTCACTATTTTCTCGTGACCCAGATGGCCGATCAATCTCAAACTTCTACAGGTTTGTCAGTTTATGTATATGGTGGATTATATAAAGTGCTTACACTGCCACCAACTGTTTTGTTAGCAAAAACCAATTCTGTAATGTTCCTTTAAGTCCACATAAAATTTAAAAAATTGATCATCCTCTTTTGGTGGGAAGTGGGGGTGGGAGGGCGGTTTTATGTGTGTTTTTTGTTGACATGGAAAAATTTAAAATAATGAATAAAGAAATCACCACAATCACAAAAAACAGAGGGTTTGTGTGATTTTGATGTTTTTGAATGTTTTGTTAAACCCATTTTCAAACTCCTAGATGAAATTTTCTGTAAACATTTACAAAAAACTAAAACGCAGTGTAGCCTAAATAAATATTTGAATTGATCTTGTTTTTGCCAACATGAATAACCTTTCTTCAAACATCTATTTCCAACCTATGGATTTTGAAAAAATATCAGCTGAAAAATTTGACTGAAAAGATCATTGAAAATACCGTTTTTTATGATTAAAAAACCAACAACAATGGGGTCGGGGGGGTTCGTTGGGTTGGGCAGGGACGATCAACATTTTTGTTTTATGTGGCCTAATACAAAAATGAAAGTCCCCCACAGCTACACTGAACTCCAGTGATTGTTGCATTAAAAAAACTAGTCTGGTGAACTCATTCCTGTCAGGGACAGTAAAATATTGGAAGATTAATTAAAGGGCAAAATTCCGTCATGTGAACGTTTTATCAAAAAGAAATTATAATGGTTTTGATGTGAACATAAATTGAAAATGTTGTGTTCTTTTAATTTGTTTACTAGTATTTTTTATATATATTTTTTTATGATTATGTAGAAGTAATTTAAGAAAGGTGGGGGGGGCCTACTGGGGATTTTCCATGTCATGAAAACAAAAATAATGGATAGTTCTTGAAAACAAGCATAGATGACTGATATATCATAGAAATAAAACTTGGAGAATGTTGTGCAGTTATCTCAGTAATTATCTACTCTGCAGACAAATTGTTTGCTGCCATTTTAGTTTTTCAAGTAGTCACAATCTGGATAAATTTTTTAACATGTCACATGGTATCGATACGCTTTGACCACATCTAACATAGAGGGCGCCTGCAGAGCAGACAGAGACAACAATTAATCTCAGCATTCTCCGTTTTCTATTTCTATGGAGAGTCAATTCAATTGGGGGTAAATATAACTTTATGTTTACCATTAGTTGGAGTGGAATACCTGATAATGATACAGTACTAATACTATGATAATTAAAAATGACAAAATCTCTGCCATGCTGTTAAACAATTACTCAACGATTTTATATTTATATTCAACGTTTGTCATTTATAACTTAAATATCAACACATATCAACCAGTTATCGATTGTTACAAATCTTTCAAGAAAAATATACAAAAACATATTAAAGAAGGATACAACGTCAATTTTGAAGAGAGAAACAAATATGTAGGCCTATTGATAATCAAAAATCCATTGACCATATAATAACAAACAAATCTATTTGTTTAATTTGCCTTGACAATAAACCAATATCGTGAGTAGAACTACTTTAAAACTGGAACTCAATACACGTTTGAAGTTTATTTTATGTGTGACAATCTTACATATGTATTCACTTAAAACACTTTTAGGGGATAAGTTGTTCTCTTATTAGAGGGAGGGTGTACATGTACCTTTAGTTAATACTCAAAAAATTAATGGCCATAAAAACTTACTTAGTAAGAAGCACTGCAGCTGTTGATAATGTATAACTTTTTAAGAAACGATTCCCTTCTAAGGAATGTGGTTTTAGAGAAAGGGATTCAAAACAATTTCACTCAGATTGTGTATTCCAATTATGGATTATTCTTCCTGCATGGACATAACAACTCCAGATTTTTGGCGATATCTCAAAAAAGCTACCACCTTTTGAAATGAAATTTTCACAGGTTAGTTTTGTTGTATATATCTACATTTATACAGGATTAAAACAGATCGAACTGTTCCAAAAGCCGAAGGTATACTTTGTCTTGTTCTTTTTAAACTTCCAGGAGCGTCATTGCAACTCCTGCATATTTAAAATTTAGTTTACGTTGTACTTTTATTAAGTTTCTTAATATGTACACATGAGTTTCCATACAGCGAAGGCCATGTTAAATTCTTACCAACCAGGAAATAACTTAGGCTTACAATGTTACATTGGCACATACAAGTTGTACACTGGTTGTATTTCCTTGCAACAAAATAAGTGAAAAATATAATCTAAAACCTCAGCAGAGGTCAAGGAAAAAGGCCTACAGGATTGGTAAACTTGATATGGACCAGTGTTATAGCTTTGTGCGACTTAACGCATAAATGACACAAAATCAAACCTGTGATAATCTTAGCTCAATCCGTAATCTGAGTCGGGAGAAAACTGTGAAAAACCATGCACATTTGTTTTAGCACGCAAACACATTGTTTTTAATTTTGGTTATTACAACTGAAACTAAAATTTGAATCTTCAAATTTTATTTTCTCGACATTGACAGAATTTATAGACAGAATTATTTCTATGGGAGACTGGTACTGACATGAATTTCATAATCAGTGAACTTTAGTCTAAAACACTGATTTTTTTATTGATTTTTTACGAACACCAATCCTATATTTTAACTTTAATTTCTAGAGTTATTTTGCCCACTTTTTTCGCAACTCCTAACTAAAAATTGCTTGGTTTTGCATCTTTGGTGGTATTGCTTTCATACCATGCCCTGTATGTGGCAAAAGCAGCCCCTTGCCCCCCCCCCAGATGATCCTATACTCTACCACACCCTCTTCAGAAGTAGCCCCTGCACATCCTCAAAAGAATCACCCAAGATTCCAAGAACACAATTGAAGACACGATCAGAAGGGGGGGTGGTTACACCGTGCCACATATCAAGCACTAAATGTTTACTTTTCATGTTTGTTCAAAAAACGTCTCATGAATGAAATCATCCAGTCTAATAATGATTGTGAAATTATGGAAGAACGTTTCCGAGCTAAAGTTATCGTAACAAACAAACAAAGATGTAAAAACTTTCTTTCCGGGCTTTCATACCAGAAAACAAGAGTTATTCTGATCTGCATGATCCCCAATTTTATCATTTAAAACCAGAGACAGCAAATTGGAAAAGACAAGACATCTTGTATGGCATAAAAGCTCAGAAAATCCTCACATTTTTATTATCAAGAGTTTGATGTCTTCCTGCAATAATTTAGCTCAGAAAACAATTGACGTGCCGATCTTCACTTTAAACTTCTGTGTATGAAACATTCAGGAAGCACGTTCTATTGTATAAAGGGAACAATCTACAGAAGAGTATAAACAAATACAACTTATAAGTGTGTCGTAAATAAATAGCCGACAGGAAGGTGGTGGCATTGTGGCTTTGATGATCCAAGCATGGAATTTGGCATGCGGTCAAAGTATGTAATGAGAAAGATATTTGGCTGTAGGGCTATCAGATTTTATCCTTTGAAAAAAAAATTACTTGGTATCTTTCTCATGACATACTTTGACCGTGTGCCAAATTCTATGCTTGCAGATAGGCACAATCCCTTATCTGCCCCAGGAAAGTAAGATAATTGTAAAACAAAATACACAAGTTGCAGGTTCGAGTTTGAAGACAGTGAAGATCTCTGTGACAATATATTACAAGTTTCCAGTCCCATTGTGGTCAGAATTTGGCCTAAATCTTGTCCATTATGTCTTGGATATTAGGTACCTAACCAGTGAAAATGGACTCTTGTGGGAGTTTTAATTGTGTGGGTCACAAGAGTGATCAAAGTTTTCTTCTAAGAGGAATTTTTAAGGGTGTCTAAATAACCCGTCATTTTTCTCAGAGCCTGTTGTTTCTTATCATTGCAAACAACTGGCCACAATTTCATATAAACTAGGAAAATCCACAACAATTCACTAAGCTCGGAAAATTCTTGCTTACCACAAAAAATCCCATATAGTTTACATTGTTGCAACTGGTGCCCTGCAATCTTTTCAGTGAGCTTTCTAATTTTCAATCTTTTTATTTATTTTGTTTTAATTATCAATCCTGTACTTTTTGATGATGGGCCCAGGGGCCGCTATCACAAAGCAATAAGATCCATCACACTTTGCTTAGCAATTAAGACCGATTTGCACTTAAGATCAATCTTAAGCTCTTTGTGAAATCAAGCCCAGAACTTGTGTTTGAGGTTTTTTTTGGTTTCTGTCCGGAAGTGCATGGAGGGTCTGAAGTGAAGTTATTTCATTGGTTCGTACAATTTTAAAACTCCCATTTTGTTTTAGAGCACCAAAGCATGTCACTGTGAAGCCTGGCCAATAGCACTCAAGGTGACTTTGCACACTCATTCCCCAAAAAGCAGAGAAATTAAAGCGTGTATGTACGACAGTCGGTGTACTTTTCTTGTGTTCCGCCTCGAAATTGTAAACAAGTTTTTAGGGTTTGTTGTTATCGTTTGAATCCTGGCAAATCCATGTAGTCAAAAACATTTACCTAGCAGTTTTCATTTTTGTATTTTGATAAAGCTTCAAATTTCAGCTCCGAGTTTGGTTGGCTTCTCTACATGTGCAGTGTGTTACCTTAAAATCACTGGAAACTAACAGTGAATTCTTCCCTTCAATTTTAAAGGGTGTAATTTTAAAAGAAAAACTTCACAATTGTGAAAGTTAGCTGTGATTTCTGATCAGATGTTCTTGAAAAGGGCGACTTTTGAATGCTAGGGAACGAGAATCGCCTACACTATTTTTTACAGTGAGTTCCATTGCCTGTTCATAAAGCATCAACATAAAAACTGCAATTTCATCAGAACATTGGGAATTTCCAAGGAAATTCTGCATTATCTTTTAAGGTATTATACAGGATTGGTAGAGCTGACAAAATAGTGTTCATGTTTTGTGTGATCAACCATATATATACATGAAATAACAAACCTGTGAAAATTTGGGCATAATCCGTTGTGAGAGTCAGGAGAAAATAGTGAAAAACCATGCACAATTTCCAGTACGTAAACACATTGACCTTAATTTTGGTCGTGTTACAACCGAAATCAGCTGTTGCGCTTTTTGTAGATTTTCAAAATACAGTTTTCTCGAATATGACTTCATTTCAGAGTGAGGGAAATATTCCACAGGAACAAAAATTGTTCTAGTATGAACTTCATAATCAGTAAGCTTTCAGACTAAAATTAAACAAAGATGGTTTTTGTATCCTTATACCAATCCTGTATTAAAGGGTCTGTATACGTTTGGTAATGACTCTGAAAATTAATGGCAATACAAATTTACTTGGTAAGAAGTGCAGCAGCTTTGGATAGTATAATGCATTTTGAGAAACTTTTCACGTTTGAAGTACTGCGGTTATGGAAAAAGATATCACTTTTTATCCCCCAAAATTGAATCTGAGAAGCGTTACTGACAGTAAGGTTTTTCAGGTTTTTGTATTCCAATTGCAGATTATTCTTCCTGCGTGGACATTTTCGGCTCCGGATTTTCGGCAATATCTCACAAAACGCTTCCACTTTTTGAAATGAAATTTTCACAGGTTAGTTTTATGGTATATATCTACAACTACATAGGATTGAAACAAACAGTGGGTTCCAATTACCAAACGTTTACAATACCTTTAATACAGATTGGCAATGTATAAAACTCAAACCACTCAAGGAAAATATTTCCAAAATCACGGTCGCTGAATAATCAGCAATTTAACATCATAGCATCAGACACTCTTAATTTGTTGTTGTTGCGCTGATTGCATTTTGAGAGGAAATATACAGAATGCATGTACACTTGCTTAACTTCTGATTACACATTACAACTTTATAAAATTGTAGACCGATGACTCGAATAATGCACTGTACAGCGTCCTTAGCCGTAATCATTCCAGCCTGCTTTTTGTTTCGTTTTTGTTTTGTTTTTTCTCAAAGACTTGTTCCTCAGCGATTCAAAATGGCTGCCACATTAAAAAAACTACTACAAAATCCTCAACAATTCTCAATTCATTAAACCCTATAACTCCTAGAGTTTCATATATACAAAAAATTCAACCCAACCAACCTCTAAATTACTTCCTCACAATTATTTATCCCTTCCCGTTAAATACGGTCAAGTAACACCACAAAACAGAATCAAGCAGAAAATAACTTAATGCTGTAGTAACAATTTTGTACTTCAACAGTCTTTCTTCTACAGTAGCTCATTTTAAATACACATCACAGTCATTCCATAAACAATATAAATCCTTTCTTTTAAGTTGTATATACACGTACAAGTAAATTAAGGTTTAAATGGTTCAATACCAAAGTCTGTGCCACATTGTTTAATGTAAACTTTACATTTGGCAATATAAATTAAGTTGTTAGGTTTGAAATTTAAGCTATTAACGGTGATTTTCAGTACCTTTTAATGGAACATTTCAAACTGCAATTAGCGAGATTCTTCTCTAGAATGAACCTTTTTTTTGTCCCCAGTAAATTTGGCAAAAGCGACAACTTCATATCTCGCGGTGGTATAGGAGATACGAGATGAGCGACTGGGGTAGGGGAAGCTGGACTATTTTCTCCCTCAGGTAGTTTGGACCTGTCGGCATCGGAGCAGCTGCCTTCTTTCTCTGCTTTCCCAGGCGCTTCTTGCGTTTCAGGTGATCGAAGATCATGTCGTCGGACACCCCGCTGGAGGAGGTTTGAGAGCTGTCGCTAGAGTTACCGCTCTCCTCCCCGCGTGCATGATGGTCGCGGCTTCGCAGAGGGTAAGAGTGTCGCATCTGCGATGGTCTGCTGTCGACGGGAGGCGGGCTACGGGAGGGCCTCCAGGTGTCCTCCATTACGGACTTTGCATTGCTGGCGTCGTCATTGTCGTGTTCGGGTGGGGTATGTATCATTGGAGAAATGTTACCTTGCTGCTTTGCCAGACCGTTTTCTGGCGTTGACTTCCTCACTTCCTCTTGTGCCGTTGCACTTTTCATCTCCTTCTTTTGTGTCGACGGCGACGACGAGTGAGGGTCTTTGTCAAAGTCTGCCAATTCGTTCATCGAGTCCAAAGGATCCTCTGCACAAGCACCTTGCATGTCTTCCATCGACTCACACTCACTCTGTCCATCGTTGACTCGCTTTCTGTCCTGCGGAGGCCCGTTGTCGTATGCCCGCTTGAGACTTCTGGCGAACTCAAATGCTTCACTCAGACACTCCTCCATGGTGGCCTTCCGCTCATCATCGGGCTGTGGCCGCTCATCATTGGGCTGTGGTCTCGACGATTGCCGCTCTGTCGGGTTGTCCTCCATGTTGCTCTCCGACGGATGGTGGCTGAACTCCACCACATACCTACCTGGTCGAGATGTGGTTGGTGAATAGCCTGGTCCTCTCTGGTGTCTCTGTCGACCGTTATGGCTTCCTCGTCTCCCGTTTTTCTCCTTCGCTTTGGAATCCCTGGTCCCGTCCCCATCACCACTTCCACGTCTTCCGCCCCTCTCAGAATCATGGCTTTCTGTCTCAAAGTCCTGTTTCTTCCAGTCTTCGCCTTCCTCGTCCTTCTGCTCCTCCTCTTTACCTTCCTCTTCATCTTCCTCCAAGATCTCATCGCTGTCATAGTCGTAGTCGCTCATCAGCTCCCCCGCGAGTTCCAGCATGTTGCTGACGTTGCGTATCATGATGCAGTTCGGCATGCGACGTGGTGGAGGCTTACGGGGCTGCCGTTTACCGCTCTGAGTTGGAGGGTGCTCCACGTTGACAATGTCCCGGATGATTTTGCGGATTTTGATGCGAGAGAGGTCTTGTAGCGATTTTGAATTGACCTCAGCTGTGTGCAGGAAAAGATAACCCAAAAGATGTCAAAAAAAAAATGAATAGAAATCCTTCAAAAGGCAAATGTTTTCAGTTTGATTCAAGAAAGATGTTTTCCAAGATTCAAATAACGGGGCCCAATTTCATGGCTCTGCTTACTGCCGAATTCGCGCTTACGGCCAAAAGATTTATGTGCTTTATAGGAATCCTGCAAGGTAAATTTCTGACAAAAGAAAACTCACGCAATTCCACAGTGGAGAAGCTTTGTCCCTCTGTCATGGTTGGGAGTACGAGGGGGGCAAACGACACCGGCAGAATATTCTTGCTTTCCCAATCGCTCTGACCAATGCGTGTTATCTGCTTTAGCTGTTGGCAGACAAAAAAAATCCAGTAAATACGTGTACTTTGAATGCAAATATCAAGTTATAAACCACAAGGGAAACTGACTGGGTAAATTTTTAAATGATTTTGGGTTGAAAAAGAAAAATTGACTAGTGCAGGATTTGAACCAACGACCACCGGTTTAACGTGACGGCGCTCTACCAACTGAGCTATCTAGCCCTATGTTGGCGGTCTCTCTATTTTGACAATATCTTTGTTCAGGGGGTGCCAGCTAGAAGCCATATTACCGTTAGCTGCTGTGTAGCCAGGGATTACACCCAAGTTTGAATGCAAAAGCGTATCAAATGTTCACTACCTTTTCACTGGTAATTTTCACTGGTAATTTTCACTGGCCTTAAGGGGAAGTAACATTGTTTTAAGGAAATGTAAATAGATCGGTGTGTTCTGTTGTGTAATGCACGTTAAAGAACCCAGTACGTTTATCGTTAAGAGAAGGGGTTTGCCTTGGTGTTTCTGGTATAGTTGGCTGCAGATTGTGCAAATCACCTTGTTAACCCTTGCAAGTTGTTATATAAATGGGTCTCATAATTCAAAAACCTAACATAACTGTCTTAAAGCGCTTTGAGGCACCCGTAGATAAAGCGCTATATAAGAACCGATTGTTATTATTCTATTAATTAGAGCAACAAAATTTATTCTTTATCAGAAAAGGATCATCAACCACAAACCAAATCAATATAAAGCAGGAAAACTTTGATTCCAGATTTACCTGATCTTCAAGCGGCATGACCAGTACCCCGCCCACCTTAAGGAGATTCTTCATGTAGTTTTCATGCTCAGCTGGGCAGGCAGCACCACAGTAAACCCTGTCATAGGTGCGGCAACCTGAACACAGTAGTAGACCATTACCTGCAAAAGCAAATGTCAACAGCTCAATGGAATAGCTAACAACAAACGGCACCATATTCTTTGGATTTTAACAACAATAATAATATTATATTTGGTTTTACCCGTACACCGATGTGTGTAAAGCACTGTATACTCAGTACTTTCCCCGAGTCCTGTGAAAAAAATTCACGGGCATATTACTCGGGTGGGATTTGAACCCACGACCTTTGCCATTCTAGAGCAAATTTAACATCTATTAAATAATAATAATAATAACAATAACAATACTAATTGACATTTAAATAGCGCCTGTATTCACAAATTTTGACGCTTATGGCATATGAACATTGTTACCCCTGGTCACTAGGCCATTTATTTCATTTTTCATCCATCTCAGCTTCCTTGGGAGTATACAGCCTATGCTGCCTTACAAGAACATAAATAAGTGGTGTCGTGTCTTGGCGTGTCGTGTCGGGTTGCAGAGTGTCATGTCGTGTCTTGAAATGTCTTATGTGGCGTGTCGTGGCCTGGGTCCAATTTTATAGAGCTGCTTAAGCAAAAAAATAAGCTAAGCAAAACAAAATTTTGCTAACCAGAATAAGGTTACCAGCCAAAATACCATGTCACATGTACAATTTTTGACCGGTATCCTGCTCATTATTGCTATAAGCAGGGATTTTTTTAAAGCAGTATTTTCTGCTTAAGCAGCTCTATGAAGTTGGACCCTAGTGGTTTAGCGCATTGGATTAAAGCTCTTGTGTTTCAAGCCAGCAGAGAGTGGGTTCGAGTCCCTGTCTCGACACTTGCATCCCTAAGTTAGACACTTAACCATTACTTCTTATCAGGATATTCAAACCTGATGGCCCTTCTCAGTATCAACTTAAAACAAAAATAAACTCAGGCCTGGGAATGTTGCAAAGACCAAGTTAACTTCCCTCTCACCTTGCACAAACTTGGGTTCACAGAGTTCATACTGGTCAAAGGAAGGCGACTCCTTGATGAAGTTGTCTAGTCTACCCTTGGCAAACTCAATCACATCTAAATGGATCTCCAAGCCATGATTGATACCATGTGCCCCTTTAAAAAAAAAGAAAGAAAGAAAAGAGAAAAAGCGCTGATTAAAACTAATCCGTTAAAGGGTCTGTATACAATGGGTAATGAGCATTAATGGCAAAAACTTACTTGGTAAGAAGTACAGCAGCTTTGGATAGTATAATGCATTTTGAGAAACTTTTGAGAAACTTTTCACTGCAGTTATGGAAAAAGATATCACTTTTTATCCCCCAAAATTTGAATCTGAGAAGCGTTACTGACAGTACCGTTTCTCAGATTGTGTATACTAATTGCAGATTATTCTTCCTGCATGGACATAACCACTCCAGATTTTTCAGCAATATCTCAAAAACGCTACCCCCTTTTGAAAATGAAATTTTCACAGGTTGGTTTTATGGTATATATCTACAACTACATAGGATTGAAACAAATAGTGGGTTCCAATTACCAAACGTATACAATCCCTTTAAGCAACGTCCACTAAAATCCCTTTATCTACAACTAAAAATTATGAATTATTGATAGAACTTTATGAAGGGCATTGACCAACTTTAATCTTTCGCTTTCATACCAGCAAGATTTGTGGTTTGGAAACCAGAAATAACAACACCAGTATATTATCATAACTCACCTAAGACTAGTCCAACCATTGTACTAAGGTAGCCTGTACCACTGCCAATGTTTAGGAATGACAGGTTAGGCTCCAGTTTCAATGCTTCCATCACCTCCGAGTAGATGCATGGAGCTGAGAGATGGATGTTACCGTGTTTCCAGGCTAGGTCCTGAAACAAAAGATAGGGGCAAACTGATATGCCTAGTGACCAAACATTAATAATTAAAGGGGGGACTGTCGTCTTGATCATAGCAGACCTGCGGCTGTACATCGAACTATGAACTCTAACCCAGTTACTGCATGCATGCATGCTGGCCGTCACATCACGATAGACTGTGCAAGTTTCGTGCGCAATCAAACATTGGGATCCGTTAAAGAAACAAAACCAAGTGGTTCAAATTCCAACTCAAATTTCAGTGAACCCAAAGTTGCTGTGCACGAACCTTGTAAGCGTTGTCTTTATATCCATCTAAGTAGTAGTTGATGCGATCGACAGCTCGGAAGACTTTCTCCACCTGCTCCGTCTTGATGTAATCGGCTTCTCGGAGATTGTCAACGAGATGATTGTTGTCCTCCCCAGCGCTCACTGCTCCACCCATGGTGATGACGATCGGGGTTCAAGCGATGGGTAAAGACTGTCTTTGGGTTAAGATGATAGAACACAGGTTATAAAAAAAGTACAGCCTGGCCAAATTTCATAAAGCTGCTTAAGCAGACAATTTCTGCTTAACAACTTGTGCTTAACGACCGGGATTCAAGCGTTGGGTATAGACTGTCTTTGGGAACACAGGTTATAAAAAAAAGTACAGCCGGCCAAATTTCATAGATCTTGTCCCAATTTCATAGAGCTGCTTAAGCAGACAATTTTTGCTTAACAACTTGTGCTTAACAAAAATTAGCAGGATACCAGTCAAAGATGGTGCATGTGACATGGTTTTTTGGCTGGTAACCTTGTTCTGGTAAGCATAATTTTATTGTGCTTAGCTACTTTTTGTGCTGAAGCAGCTTTATGAGGTTGGGCCCTGCTAAAAGCGGAAAATTGTGCTTTCCACAAAAATAAGCAGCATACCAGTTACAGATGGTACATGTATGTGTAATGGTATTTTGACTGGTAACCTTATTCTGGTGAGCAAGATTATGTTGTGCTTAGTTACTATTTGTGCTTTGAAGCAGCTCTGTGACACTGGGCCCAGATCTGGTATGTATGAACAAAAACAATTAGATTCAATCTGAAAACTCACAATTCACAAAATTCATACCAGCAGTACCAACCAATCTTACAGAAAATTAATTTCATGTGAAATACTGTCAAGATTGAGGAAAATTGCATCAAACTGCATTTATCACCGTTGCTTATTTTGATTGTCGCAATCTAAATAAGCATGAATAAAACTTTCTCCGAGTGGTCGTACATTAAAACCCCTGTCGACTCCTCCGTTGCAGAGACCGACATCCTACAGAGTACCAGGGCAAGTTGAACCAGAAGATGGGATTACATTAAACAAATAGGTCGGGGGGCCTTTTTGCTGGTGGGGGCCTTTATGCTGGTGAGTGGTGGGGTGGGGATGCTACGTAACTATCTGTTTTCTACATTACCTTCTGTAATTGGGTAATAATCTGTATGATGAATACAGGTGGATTAAGCCAGTATTGTTATGAAATTCTAGTTTTCATCTCCCACCAAACGTCCATCCCCCTCTGGTTCTGGATCTATTCACCACAATCTTTCATAATGGAGGCAACTTCAGTCACAGAATACAGGGCCACTTAGTATTTTATCAGGTGATGCAAACTGCATTTATGTTTTCCTGACATTCAAGTTACATTCACTAACCTTAATTGATTGATTGTGGCTTTTGAAGTGATGCAGAAAGCCCATTATTTCCCAACATCTGTTAACAATTACCGGAGCATGTGATTACAATCATCAAATTTTCTATTTTTCCCCCCTCCTCGAATGTTTCTCTGGTTTGAAATAAACTGAAAAAAACCCAAACTCTTCTGTCTTCACGTCGTAGGCTACAGACTATGGGGGAAATAAAAAATAATCAAAAGCCAAAACAAGCCAACAAATCAACTTTGTTTACATCCAACAAAATACATTCAAAATACATTAAACTTTATCACGACTGCAAAGTACCAACGACAGCTCAAATCTACAATACCTACACTTGCCCCCTACGAGCTTCTCAAGAAAGGTAGAGCCCGATTTTGGAGAAAACGGACAAATTCGTAGCTCTATCCTTGTAGAAAATTTCCTTACTGCGACATTATACTGTATAGATGACCCTGGTTATGACGTCATTCAAAACAAACCCGTCTGATGAGGCCTTTACTCATCCGGGTACTCAAGTTGTTTATGTTTTATTCAGTTCTTATGCAAATTACAATAAATGGCAGACAAAAAATATAGTTAGAGCGCCACCAATAGTTGTTCAAAAGTAATGCAGCATGTGCACAGAATAACTTTCTTTCAAAAATCAACAAAAAGTGGAAAGCACTCACCATCCGTGCAACAAAAGTGTGAAAAAGGTAAGGAAAAGCTCCAAAGAACAGAAATAATTATTTTAAAATGAATATGGACATTAATCATGGCACCAATTTGCACCACGGGTGAAACTTTTGAAAGATATTTTCTGAAGTAAGTTTGGGTGGACATTCTGCATAAATTTTAGGCCTAATTCATTTTGGAGGATGGTGCCTTGGTGGGTTTCGCTTTGTCGCCCTTGTCTTAGACTTCAGTCCATCCGTTCTTAAGTTCAACCTTAGTTCAAACACATGAGTTTCTGAGTTTCTGTCGTTAGTACGTAGTCGTTTTCCTTTGTCCATGTTGGGCCTACTCTACTGTTCCAGCTTCACAAGTCAAATGACCTTTATCAAAAACTAAAACCACTGACCTTCAATTTTTGACAGTTCAACTTTTTTGGGCCTAGGATTTTTGTTGTTGACAAATTGTTTTATTTATTTATTTTTATTTATTTATTTTAAAAATATTTCTACACATTTGCATTGATAAAACATCTGTTTGTTTACACAACAGAATCAGAACTGCGTTTAACTTTAATTAAGTTATGTTTATAGAAAGTTATGATGATACTATATTACTTGAAAGAGTGAAGAGTGCAGTACTGTAACCCTAAACTAGTGCAGGGCTTGTTAAGTAGCTCAGAATTTTCACCGTAGACCAGAACTCTTTTTACAAGACCAGAATCAAAATGAGAAGAGACTATACTATTACTATACTGAACAACTTATTTGAACAAGCACTAAGAGAAGATCGATTTTTAGTAAAAGTATACTTCGATACTCAACAGAATTAAAAGATGTTTTAAAAGTATCAGACTCAAATTCAACATTTGAACTATATATTTGTTTTCAGTTAAATTTATTACACAGCGAGGTATTATTATTCAATTGTAACACAAGATCAGACCACCGGACCTGTCAAGTCGTGAGTTTACTGGCCCGACACAAAAATCACTGGCCGTTCAGTCCAGTGTCAATTTCAAGCCCTGGTGATAAACAAACATACACAAGGAATGTTCCAACATTTGGAGTTCTGAAGTCAGAAGAAATCAAGTAAGTTGAACACTTCAATGGGAAAGATATGGGGATGCCAGGTGGCAGCAAACGTTCAGAAAAAACAATGGAAATTACGTAATGTACCTGGTACATGGCTGCTGCCACCTAGTGTCCCAAAAAAGTCATCCACTGTCATTTTTTCATATGGTGCGTGTACGTCTTCCCCGGCCTTGGCGTGTAAATTTGATCTCTTGTGACTTTTAAAAACATACTGATCAAAATATAGTTTTTAATTTATTGTCCCATTTGTGATTTTCTGAGCCTACCTGTTATGACTAATGTTTCCATCTTCAACAGCTTCGGCTGTTCATAGTCACAAAATCCTACGGTTGACTTTGAAAGTACTTCATGGTCTAGCCCTAGTGTATAAGAAAGAGACATGTTGTGTACGTATCATCGACCCAATCTTAGATCATTAAACAAACTATACTGTTGAACATTCCTAGATCTCAATCTTCATCAACATGAAACAAAGCTTTTAGGCCTATTAATTAGAAGCGTTGTTTTATGTGCACCAAAGCTGTGGAATGATCTCCCCTATCAACTCTGTACGCATGACTCCTTAAAGATCGTCCTAAGCTAGCTTAAGACCCATCTCTTCAAATCTGCTTAAAGACACTGGACACCTTTGGTAATTGTCAAAGACCAGTCTTCTCACTTGGTGTATCTCAACATATGCACAAAATAACAAACCTGTGAAAATTTGAACTCAATTGGTCTTCGAAGTTGCGAGATAATAATGGAAGAAAAAACACCCTTGTCACACGCAGTTGTGTGCTTTCAGATGTGATTTCGAGACCTCACGTGTGAGGTCTCGAAATGAATTCAAATATTTTACTGAGAAATTACTTTTTTCTCAAAAACGACGTTACTTCAGAGGGAGCCGTTTCTCACAATGTTTTATAGGCCTACTATCAACAGCTCTCCATTGATCGTTACCAAGTAAGTTTTTATGCTAACAATTATTTTGAGTAATTACCAATAGTGTCCAGTGCCTTTAATACATTTAGTCCATTGCACTTGTCGTCTCCACATGAAATTCTGTGAACTCTTTTGTCTTAAAAAAAAAAATTCACTTTGCTAATGTGCCTTGGAATAGGCAACTAGAACGATGACGCTCTACAAATGCCTGATGATTGATTGATTGATAATACTAGTTTTAAAGAAACAGAAAATTTTGTGTGGACAATCGTTATAGCCCGAAAGGCGGTTGTAGAGATGGGAGCTTTTCAGGTGTTCTTTTAACTTTGTTGTTTTCGTTCACTTGTGCCATACCCAAAATTAATACATTAATTTAAAAGCTTAATAAAGTAAAGTATGAAGAAAACAATTTTGAGTCTTCCTCAGACCTGACACATCGTTCTTTTCAAGTTGTAAAGTGCACCACTATAGTGTAATTTTCTGCTGGAACAATTTAAGGGGCACCAATGCAATGATTTATCACATGTGTTGGGCTGAGAAAAATATAGCACTGTAATTAGTTATAGTAAATCAAATAGGCCTAGACATTTGTTGCAAAATAAAAGATTAGTAACAGAATTATGCTTGGTAACTTTCTGCTAAGCAAAAATAAGCAGGATACCAGTCACAGATTGTACGTGTGACATGGTACTTTGGCTGGTAACTTTATTCTGGTAAGCATAGTTTTGATGTGCTCAGCTACTTGTTGTGCTTTTGGGCCCTTATTTTGTAATTTTCTCAACAATTGAAAGAGCAGTGATCTCCTTTAACAGTGGTCTGGGCCCAATTTCATAGAGCTGCTAAGCACAACAATTTGCTTAGCATGAAATTTCTTCCTTGATTAAAACAGGATTACCAACCAAATTTCCACGTGATTTTCAGGATAATTAAACAACAGCTGAATACCAGTAACAAGCAAAATGCAACACATGGAAATTTGGTTGGTAATCCTGTTTTCATCAAGGAAGAAATTTCATGCTAAGCAAATTGTTGTGCTTAGCAGCTCTATGAAATTGGGCCCTGCTGGCCAGACGCTAGTTATAAAACACCTGAGGACCACGTCGAAATTCTCCTCAAGTGGTCCGGCTGGCTAGTTCAGTGTTGAAAAGCATCCCAATTTCATATGAAACATGGCAAGTGAAAAAGCTGACGGGACTCGTGAAACAACAACTGCTGGCTAATCACTGAAAAAGTGCAAAAAGTACTTAGGTTACTAAGAAAAATTTCCACAGATCAATTCCAACTTGCCTCTTACATTATGTCTGACCTGTATCCCAATTTAGCTATTATTTTATTATTCATTATTCATGAAAAAAAAGTATGCCATGATCAGCAAACATATTTTTTATACAAATTTCTAAACATGAAGTATTGCTATTGATGCAGTTAGTTTGATTGTTGCATAATTCACAGAATTAAAAAAAGTGACAATCAAAAATCAGGATAATTGTTCGAATCAGTATGAAAAATTTGGACCAGTCAAAAACCTTGCGGACCAGTTACGAAACAAGCCAAATGGTCTTTACTGGCTAGTAGTAGGTACAAACAAATTAAGGGCAACCCCGTTATACCCTGGCCAGCTAATGAAGGTTTTAAAAATGGGATGTATTTATCTATTGTGTTTATTTATTTGTACAACTGTGTCAAATCCCATCGAACACAGCTGGGCCCAATTTCATAGAGCTGTTTAGCACAAAAAGTAGCTAAACACAAAAAAATTATACTAACCAGAATAGGGTTACCGGCCAAACTACCATGTCGCATGTGCAGTTTGTGACTGGTATCCTACCCATTTCTGCTTAGCAGAAAATTGTTAAGCCATATTTTCTTCTTAAGCAGCTCTATGAAATTGGGCCCTGGTCACGTGGAGCTCCCATTTTATCAACCAGATTATCACACATCGGTAAAAATCAGTTGCGTTTATAAATCAAAGACAATTTGTTAATTATTGGTAAATTAAAAGATAAATCATTGTTTGATAGGCCTTAAAAGGCTCAAATAAAGAATAAGTATGGACAATTAATGAAACTGAAAGGACCCATAAAGAAGCTAAGCTAAGTTGTATGGTGGGGGGGGGGGGCAGGAGGTTGGTCCCTGTGGGCATGTGTGTGCGTTGAGCCAAGATGGATTTTTAAAGTTACAAGCAAGACACTGGGTAGTAAAAATGGCCTTGAAGGACAAGCGACCAGGTTGGGTTCAATGCACAAGCTACTATGACAGTTAGTTACCTAAGCACAAGACAGTCACACTACAAGGGAGCAATAGACCAGAACGAACAGACAGGTCAACAATGTAAATAACAAAATGATACATCTATCAACAAAAGGAATTCTTACAAAGTAGCCTTACGCAAAGTACGTATGTAACCTTAAATATAAAAGGGTAAAAGCAAAATACTATTCCTGATGCATTTATTGCAATCATCAAGATTGAAAAAGGAAACAATTCATAGGGCCTAATCAGCGACAACGCATAACTGCGCAACTAAAATGTAGTTCGTTAGGCCCCCCCCCCCAAAAAAAAACATGTTTAGCGTCCTGCCTTTTTGGGAAAAAAGGAAGGAGTGCCTTTGTTTTTTTTGTTTTTTAAATGGCCGCCCGACACATTTTTCAAGACAACCGGCCGGGCTATTTTTCAAGATGGTTGCCAGCTTTTTTCAAAATGGCCGCCACTTGGACTCGGGAAATTACATTGGCTTTATGGGCAAGATTCAACAGAAATTAGAACAAAATATTTTTTTTCCGTCAGATCGATAAAATTTATATTTTATATTAAAAAAAACCCAAAAACCCAAACACAAAACACAAACAAAAGCCGGTGGCCTCTAAAAAGGAAATGGGCGGGGACGCTAAACATGATTTTTTTTTTTCACCATGCTGAACATTGTAATCATATTGTTGTTAACAATGTACCCTCTTCCTTTAATTTTACCTGGCGTTGTATATTTAACTCTGAATTGCAAACAAGTCCCTGTGTCAAATTCCTTCAGGCTTAATAAATACCTACAATCTTTATTTCGCATGTTCTGATGATGAACGATCTGGACATGAACTTGTAAATTCCATGAAATAGCCTATCCTTTTATCAACAATTAATTTCCTGTGAGTTTTTGTCCTACAGGACTTGCAATGCTTTGATAGTGCTGGTGCCAACTCGCCTAAAAACAATTTACAGGCAATAAGAATTAAAGAACACCATATCAATCTGAAAAGAATGACGTCATTCTATGCTATGCAAATCCTTGCGAAGATTAAATCTGTAAAAAAATTTAGGCAAATTACTGCTGGATCCAGTTTTTGCAGGTTTGGCAGAGACACGCTATAATTAAAACTAGGTTCTTTTAACTGAACTTTATGTCACTTCAAAAATTCTTTCACAAAGAAAATATTTGTTGGGATGGAAAATTCAGTTTCTGAAGTACACAGTACATGAATCAAAAATCCAATGTGCTGGTAAAGATTTTTTTGTTTAAATTGTTTACTAAACAATTCTTTTTTAAACCTATATTGATTACCCTGTACAACAAGTTGTATGTACATGTTTTATTTGTTGAAGTACATTTTTATCTTAATCCACTAACTTACTTCTACTGTACTGTGTGCTAAACAAACCTGGTACAATCTGTATTGACCTTGTCCTTGAACTTTGACCTTGTACCTTTCCCAGAAAGTGTCAGATGCTGTGAATAATGTCTGGCATAGAACTGTCCCCTTGTGACAGTTACTTCAGATCTGCAGTTGTTGGGGGAGGGGGGGCGTAGTTCAGTGGGTAGGGGAGAGGGGGGCCATCGTAACTGACCAAGAGCTCACAGTCTTCTAGTACAACATTCATATGATTTGTGACCTGAATAAACTCAGTCTTTGTCAAAACTGCACTATAGTATCCCCCCAACCCGCCTCCCCCACCACCACCCCCCACCCCCTAGCAAATTAGAACTGGTGATCCCATGCTCTATGCCTTATCCAAGCGGTCACACACTCTGCAAGGTATGATAAATTACATGTAATTTACATGTAGCACAATGATGACTATGTACTGATCTGAATGTACAGTGCCCCACTGTGGTTTCAGTATGTACAGTATACACATGGTCTTAATCAAGTTTGCAAAGTTATTTTCAACAAGTGTGGTCAGCAGGTCTGCTATCCTGTCCTGATCAGTATCAGCCTAGTAGAGTGTGACACCCCCCCCCCCACACACTACAGGCAGAACTGGCTCCAACGTTTACCAGTTCCTATAAGACTATAATATGTCACTTTATAATATTTAAGTAAACGATAAAGTGATTTTGGTAGTAAAATCACACACAAAACATACTTAACCACCTCGAGCTCGAAGTTATAGCAAAATCCTTGCACGTGCACAGCCGATGCACGCGCGCGTGACAATTTGACTTACCCACAAGATTATAATTATCCCTTGACCCTTGCATAAGTATAATTCGATGGTATAGTTGAGTAAAGTGCAGTGGTCATCACTCGTCAGATAATATTTAAAAGTGTCCCAAATATCCGAATAAATTTAACAGAACTGCGTATATTTCTTCATGTTTAGACAACATGTGAAGGCTTAAATCTGCGCAAGTAGATCGTTATAATACTCGCATGCATGAAACGTGAGTTTGTACATGTAGGTCATGATATTCGTTACTTGATCTGTTGTGATATTCAACACTGGCCTCTCTTTTACCCTTACTGTCAAATCGAGGGGGGAAAGCAGTTCTGAAATTTTGCATGTAATTGTAACAGTGATCATTTTACTTTTTGACATCGCTGATATGGGTTCGTACATACAATGTCTGATCGAGTAAATTAGACATATGAATTAAAATCGTATCTGTGGTCAAGTTTTCTGGAAGCTAGCTTAATGATGGAGTCTTTTATAAATTGTGCATTTCCTCAATATCTGCCCATAGTGCTTTTTTAACCATGATATTCTATACAATCACACATTTAGTACATTGGACATGAGCACACTAGCTCACCACTGCCTGATTATTGCTTAAAATTTCTCACTGAAGGAAAAAATGGCTGTTCCAGTTACCAAACCCAGAGGGTTGTTCTGCATGGACACATTGGCAGTGCAAAGATCATTTTGTCAGTAATGTTTTTTGTGTGTACCTCGGCTATTATTACAGTCTGAGAGTATAGTTTAGCAGTTTATTGAGTTATTAAGTGAAATTGATTAAATTTCGGTTTTGTGTACAGGAAACTGGTTCCCAAATTCAACAAGAAAAAGGGTCACAAATACGTATGGAGACTAAATGTAGCACGTAGCACGTACAACTCGGTGGAATTCTGAAATATTTTTAACTCAGAAGAAATTTAGTTTATAGTGTAGACATTTTAAAATTAACATGATTGTTGACGTTTGACTGATGGCTTTTTGTAATCCAGGCTTTAAAGGAACATGTCACATGATAAATTGGAGATGAGCGAACAATCAAAATTAATTATTTTTTATAAACTTGATAATTTTTTTTTTAAAAATCCATACAATTATTTTCTTAATTTTTTTTGCATTTTCTGATTGGGAGGTGTATTATCATTTCTCACACGATCGGTTAGAAAAGATTTATTACCGCCAGCTTGGTGGACGGTTTCTCGATCTACAAGTTATAAATCAAATATTTTTAAAATTGAGGTTACGGTTTGTCATATCCAAGGGGGCCCTTCCTCCTCCCCTCCCCCCTACAAATTGGCCAGCCGTGCATGCAACCTTTATTTGGTTGCCCCCAGGCCCATTGTGTGTTCTTAAAATCTGATTTAAAACCCTTGTTCAGACATGATTTAGATAAGTCAAATAGTGGGCTGTGATTTTTAAACTTGCAGTGTACGTCAACATCGCCAGTTTATATACGGCACATCATACATACAATATATAGTACTTCAACAAAAGATTTTTTCTTGAAAATTGCTGTTCAAGCATTTTTGAATGAAATTGTGCTGTTACACTACAATTGCATTTTTTTTTTTAGGGTTTCTAATTTTATATTCCCTTCACTCAATAATCTCATGGTGCAACTAACAAGATTGGAATTTCGTCTTTGATGAGAGAGGGCAAGGCTATTTTCATTTTGCAAAGGGCACTTCCATTGGAAAATGTTAAAGATGATGGGAAACTTTTGAAGGGGCATCAAGGCCAAGACTAGGGCCCAATTTCATAGAGTTGCTTAAGCACAAAAAGTAGCTAAGCGCAACAAAATTATGCTTACCAGAGTAAGGTTACCAGCCAAACTACCATGTCACGTGTACAATTTGTGACTGTATCCTGCTCATTTTTGCTAAGCAGAAAATTATTAAGCAATATTTTCTGTTTAAGCAGCTCTATGAAATTGGGCCCAGGGCAAGGCCATGGCCTCCATGATCTCCCATGTTTCAGGCCTGAACCTGTGAATGAACCGGTGAAAATTTCATTAAATTATAGCTCGTTACGACTTTCAGTGAAACTGTCCGTAGCATTCTGGAAACCATATCTCAACTCATTTGGAGTATGCAGCACCGGCAACATGGTCATAAAGGTTGCTAATCATTCACGTCAATAATCTCTACCCTCTCGCTGGACACTCACTGGGTGATGAAAAGTATTAGAGTTAAGTGTCTTGCCCAAGAACACGAGTGTCCGTGACCGGAGATTTGAGCCCACACTCCGACGACTTGGTCATCAGAACATCGAGTTTGATGCTCTGGACCACTCGGCCCCCTGACATGCTGTATTTTGAGTTTGTGCTTGGAGGGTGTGTCTAATGAAAGCTACAGGATGGAAATTAATTTTATTTTCCAGTATCGATAGTGTTTTGTACAGATTTTGTATTTAAGATGGGGAAAATTAACATGGGAAAAGTAACTATGAAAAAAATCAAGGTAGGGCCTATAGATGATGTGACTGACCGTATAAGGAAAATTGTTGCTAGAGTTGGCAGGGACCGTTACAGGTCTGGAATTAAACGGAGGCCGTGGAGGCCATGGCTTCCTATGGCCCTGGTCTTGGCCTTGATGCCCCCATCAAAAGTTTCCCATAGGCCCTAGACATTAAGATTTTCCAATGAAAGTGCCCTTTGTGAGGTAAAAATGGCCTTGCCCTCTCAGAGTTAAAATTCCAGGCCTGTACTAATGCATACAGAGATGGGTCAATTAAAGAAAATATAAAATCTTGCATTTTGTGCAGATGCCCTGGCGTCACTACAACACGCCAGTGGTGCCAGCAAGGGGGGGGGGGGTGCTCACTGCTCAGTTGGTTTCCCAATAGGGGTTTTCCTCCCACATCTAAAACTGGCATTTCTACATGGATTGGGTTTTCAGTCCCTAGGCCTACCTGATTAATTTTAAAAGGTGGGTTTTACCCAGTTCGGGGTTTTCCTCCCATATCTAAAACATGAGGATTGGGTTTTCAGTCCCTCTCTGATTAATAACATGTCAATACATGGGTTTCCCCTGTTTGGGGTTTTCCTCCCAC
Source organism: Plazaster borealis (assembly GCA_021014325.1). Lineage (NCBI taxonomy): Eukaryota > Metazoa > Echinodermata > Asteroidea > Forcipulatida > Labidiasteridae > Plazaster > Plazaster borealis. Next base: position 14,116,527 of record CM037464.1, on the reverse strand, counting down.
ATCTAAAACTGGTATTTCTTCAACGTGTGGATTGGGTTTTCAGTCCCTGCCTGATAACATGGGGTTTCCCATGTTGTGCTACATGTAATTCTAAAACTGAGACTAACATCAATTCTCTTCATATATATTTTCAGGCCTGCTGGTCTTTTCAGTGCAAGGCACTATTAAGGGTCCCTAGGTTTCATTACCAGAAAGATCTTGTACAAGAAAAGCAGTAAAAAGGTGGGATTTTATGTTCATTAGATAGTAAAACTAAAAGTAAGGCAAGCATATTGAATATATTTACTCTTAAAACGCACCCTAATCATATGTGATGCAAAAAATGTGTGATATATTTGGTCAGGTTGCTTATGAAATTGACTTAATAATGTCTTTCAGCAGACCTTTCTCTTTAGTATGGCAGGTAAGTGATGATACAATTCTCACAGATCAGAGTATTTCATGAGAAAGCTATTTGGCTATGGTCATCACAGATTTGTCCTTAAAAAAAAACCACCCATGGGTAGTATTTTAAGGAGCAATATGGCAGCCTTTTGGAATATAGCTTGTCAGATCATTCTACCTATACATTTTTTCACAACTCAAATCTGGGATGCCCCTATAGCCAAATATCTATCTCATGACATGCTCTGACCATGTGCCAAATTTCACTTGTATCATCAAAGGCACAATTCCTCCAAAATACATCCTCCTATATGCTCCACTTCATAATTTTCTTGATGATTCATGAAGCATTTGTGGCAAATAAGCTCAGCAGAGGTCATCAAAGCAGGCCTGATGCTTCATGGAGACAACTGAAACACTTGTCACGATGTCCCCGGGCCCCCATGCATTGCCTTGGTGGGTGCGCCCCTTGAAATGTTCCAGTACAAATGTTCATGTTCCGCTTAAGGTCCTCTTCATAAACCAAGGGAAAAATGCATTACCCTTACAAGAAAGAATTAGTAGGCTTGGTTATTTGAAATACGGTTTGATTTAGATTCTGCAAAAGGAATTGTAACTCTATGAGTACTATTTTATGAAAATGATTTCCGTTTGAACTATTTTGTCAGTAAGATTTGCGAAATCGGCCCAAAGCATGCATGTACTGGAAAAACACAAAATCCCTGACAAAAACAGACTTTCTTTATTCACAGTGTATTCACCCAAAACGGGATCGATCACCTAATTTTGAGAGATCTAATCACAGGTTAATAGGGATGTACATGATGTATTTATTGAAAACTACAGGAGTTGAATAAACTTGCAGTATTTTGTGACCACGTGAGGGGGCGTGTAGGAACCAAATTGTTGTGATGCCCAACAAGTAAAACAAACCATTTTTTTTCCAATTGTTACTATTTATTTGGCCATTGATACAAGAAAACAACTTACAGGCGGTCAAAATGCAATAAAAACTGTAATGTGATGCAAAGAAATTGGCTGTTGAAAGCGCCCTCATACGGTCAAACTACGGTCAATTGAACCCAGTTAATGATTTATATTAACTACACCTTTAACACCTTTAACAAAACACTCCTTGATGCTCGTTCCAAACCGTCATTACTACACCTACATTTATTGTAATAACATTTTATCTTGCAAAGCTGGCAGATTGGAAAAGATGTTATAAGCACAAAGGTAGTTAATCCTCGATGGTTTAAATAAATTTTAAAAATGCTAGATGCAAAAAAATCATATGATTCCAGACCAAGTCCCTGTGAAAGATATTGACCGAACTTGATTCATTCAGCCTTCATTTGCCCATGTACTTTGCACACGGTTCTTAAGAAAACACAATAAGTATGTACTGTACAATGAGACAGTATTTATAGTACAGTCTACTTCCTTCTTTCAATTCACCATGTGCAGTGCACAAGTCTGTTCCCCGATGATGCAAATACACCTTAGGATGAGACGTGTGTAGTCGTACACGCATATCCAAAGTTGACAGCAATTTTATCCTTGTCTGCTGGTGCTAATTACTAGTGGAGGCCATGGAAGACAATTAGGCGAAGAAAGAAAACAAACCTGTGCATATTTTTAAAGAGAGCAGCATCGTACATCTATGCTCGTTTTACTCTCTAAATTTGTGTATTTTGAAAACCAACTATAAAGAAAATTATTTGTATTGTTCAATTTATGTTTTTCAGACCTTCGCTTAGGGTTAACCCGAAAAAGACCCGAAAAAAAAAAAAGAAAAAAAAAATGTGTGAGGAAATGCAGTTTAAAAACCAACAACAAATACAACAAATAATTTTGAAGACACAAGAGTCCTTCAGAATTAAATACTGTATTCTAAAACCCATCTTTACACAAAAAAAAAAGTGCTATTTAAAGGCACTGTACACGTTTGGTAATTACTCAAAATACATATTAACATAAAAAACTGACTTGGTAACGAGCAACGGAGAGTTGTTGATAGTATAAACATTGTGAGAAACGACTCCCTCTGAAGTAACGTAGTTTTTCAGAAAGAGGTAATTTCTCACTAAAATAATAAAAGACTTCTTGCAAGAAGCCTTTTATTCCTATCTGAAAGCTCACAAATTTGTACAACAAGGGTGTTTTTTCTTTCATCATTTTCTTGGCACTTCGATGACCAATTGAGCCCAAATTTTCACAGGCTTGTTATTTTATGCATATGTTGGGATACATCAAGTGAGAACACTGGTCTTTGACAATTACCAAATGTGTTCAGTGCCTTTAATGAGGCAGTTTGTAGTTTCTCTTTAAATTTAATTTGTTGTGCTTCCATAGAGTTTCACTGTCTTCATTGGAATCATAACCCTAACCCTAACTCTAACTCTTGCCCTAACTCTAACCCAAACCCTAATTGTACATTTGAATTATGAACTCTATCTTGTCAGGTAAGTATCAGATGTTTTGCCCGAGCCATTTCATTACACTGGGCATTGTACCCAACCATTCAGATTTCATTAATGCAACAATCTGCCTTTAATATTTCTTACATTGCGTATAAATTATGGTTCGGTTATTAGCATCAGATTTGCACGGCACTGACCGAGTTTCAGCCATTGTATGCTGCTTAGATTATAAAGCAATTATTTATTCCCACTGTTCTTGTGGGAAATTAATGATCCCCTGTAAAATCATGCCGTTTATAGAGTATTCTATTAAAAATAGAGCATTTTATTGAACGGCATCAATGTACACAGCTTCTTTGTTGCATGTGCGCATCAGTTCAAATCATGTATTATGTACATTTGTTTAAATTGAACAGAAACGAGGATTCAATTTCAAGTTAAAGGCATATACCAGTAAAGGGTAAATTGTGAATAAATATATTGACAAAGCTATGGCTCTTCTCTCAGGAACCTAACCGTAAAATTATTTCAGATTCAACTAATTCAAATCTTGGATGATGAGGATGATGATGAATGGTTTCTTTATTACAAACTTGAAAAGACACTCACAATCTGCAGCCTGAATTGCGTCTAATTTATACATCGACTCAATGAAAAAATGTACATGTACTACAATGAACAAAAAAGGAAATTAGGATTGACAAACCAAGGAAGACTACAAAATATTTCCGAAAAGGGGAAATATTAAGAATTAAGGGTTGAGGGTTTGGACCTTGTAGAAATGGGATGAAACGCTGACATAACAAGCTCATTATGGATACAAAAACTTGTCATAAAAGGTAACAAGCCCAATTTCATAGAGCTGCTTTAGCAGAAAATATTGCTTAACAGTTTTCTGCTAGGCAGAAATGAGCAGGATAACAGTCACACATTGTACTTGTGACATGGTAGTGTGGCTGGTAACCTTATTCTGGTAAGCGTAATTTTGTTATGCTTAGCTACTTTTTGTGCTTAAGCAGCTCTATGAAATTGGGCCCAGAACTCCCTCCCGGATTCCCTCCCCTCCCAGAATTTATTGTAACTGAATTTTTGTATTAAAAGTATTAATATAAAAATAGTTATTAATATTATTATTTTAAAAAATCTTGTAATACATCTTTACAGTATTCCACGACTTTTTCAATGTAATTGTTTTTTAAACGACAGTAAGTGCGAGTAATATTTACTGTTAATAATTGACTTGCATTGGTATTAATATGAGGACCGGTGAAAAACAAACTCAACATTGAAACTGTTGTTTGCAGGCAGAGAATATCATATCAATAAACAATGGCATGTGTGTTTACTTTAATATTATAATTATGTAACCTCACAGAGATCATACTTTTTCTTTGAAATTATACAACAAGCCGTGCTCCCCCCCCCCCCGAAATTCAGTAGAGCATAAGTAATCATCATCGAACTCCCTTTTTACAGAACAAAAAAGAGCTCCTTTTGAACACAAAAGCTCTTTGTCGCAACCCTGTCATGTTTATCATAATAAATGTTTTAATGTTTAATGAAGAAGAGAAGCAAATAAATAGTGGGTGGCTGGGCCATGGGTTTTTGTTAAAGTTATTTTAAGTAGGGAACTTTCACAGCATTGGTTGTTGTCACTGTTATAACAGACCAGGGCTCGATTTCACAAAATAGAGCAAAGATTGATCTTAAGTGCGAATCAATCTTATTTGCTAAGCAAAGTGTGATGTCACATAACAAATCACTATGGTAATATTGACAACTCATTTTAGCACTTTGTGAAATCGAGCCCTGGGCCCACTTTCATGGAGCTGCTTAAACAGAAAATGTTGCTTAACAATTTTCTGCTAAGCAAAAAAAACAAACCCCCCCCAAAACAAACAGGATACCAGTCAAATGGTACATGTGACATGCTATGTTGGCTGGTAACCTTATTGTGGTAAGCATAATTTCATCGTTCATTAGCTACTTTTTGTGCTTAAGCAGCTCTATGAAATTGGGCCCTGTTCAATTTCGTAAAGCTGTTGTAAGCGGAAAATTCTGCTCAGCAAATCTCTGTACTAAGCACAAAATGAGTGGGGCACCAGTCGCAACAACATATAACTTCATGACATTTTGGCTGGCAACCTAAAATTCTGCTAAGCAAACAGTTTCTGAGCTAAGCAATTTGTTGACGCTTACAGGCTTTATGATGAATGGGCACAGAAGCTATAACTTCATGGCATTGCTCGGCTAAAAAAGAACCTTGCCAAGCATGAGGATGTTTTGCAAAATCAGGTTAACCAACGAACAATGATCAACATGACCTACTTCTGTTTATTTCTTCTGCTTAGTGTATTTTTACTTTGAAGCTTGTTGAACTTGAACCATGTGTGGATGAGAGTGATCCCTGTATACATAGCCAACTTTCCAGCTAATCAGTTGAATTCCTCTCTTTTTTTTCTTCAATGAAAGTGACATAGAAGACTGCAAAAGTACTGTACAAAGTCTTGTGGGCTTGGTTATACTTTTCTTTCTTATTTTAGTTACAAAATTGCAAGTTTGTACTTTGATATAAAGATATTTGTTGTTTTATGAATCCTGCATAGAAAACATACTTTATTTTGTGAATCATGTATTTAAAGAATGTTTAATTTGTGAATCCTGAATAGAAAATTGCATTTGTAATTTTAATTTAGAGCATAGAAAACTGATTTTATTTTGTGCATCCTGCATAGAAAATTGTTTTTACTTTGTGAATCTTGCATATAAAGCTGTGTTGTTGTTGTTGTTGTTGTTTTGGGGTGGGTTTTTTGTGAATTTTGCATATGAGGTTGATTTTATTTTGTGAATCCTGCTCATAAAGCTGTTTTTTATTCCTGCATATCAAGCTGGTTTCTCTTTTATAAACATTAATTTTTTGTTCAGCTTTTGTTGGGGAAAGTTCACATTTATCCCTTTGTTTCACAAATTGTGGAGAAGTATTCCTGTTTTTCCTTTCTCCTCTTATTTATTCTCATGTTGATACCATGACATAATTAATAACATCAGTTTATTTCTAAAGGGGCTGAGAATTGTCAAGATGCTGCCTAAGGAACTAAAAGTATTTTCTTTCCTTAATACTGGATTATCAACTTATCTGTATTATTGTGGAGTTCATGTACTTGTTGTTTTGTGAAGAAATTCGTTTACTCATCTACTGGTTAGTGTTAATAGCCGCCCAAGAACATTGGATAATTTTTTTAATTGAATGAAATTGAGAATCAGAAGAAAGTAAGAATGACTGCAGCATTGGAAATTATGTAGGGGGAAAAAGAGGCAATTTTCTTTTATTAAAAACAATAATTTGTGTTAAGTTGATGATCGGTTCCAGTAATCGTTAGGCCCTTCTTAAAGGTATCGTACACGTTTGGTATAATGACTCAAAACAAACAAATATTAACATAAAAACTAACTTGGTAACAAGCAACGGAGAGCTGTTGATAGTATAAAACATTGTGAGAAACGACTCCCTCTGAAGTAACGTAGTTTTTGAGAAAGAGGTAATTTCTCACTAAAATAATAAAAACTTCTTGCAAGAAGTTTTTATTCCTATCTGAAAGCACACAAATTTGTACAACAAGGGTGTTTTTTCTTTCATCATTTTCTTGCAACTTCGATGACCAATTGAGCCCAAATTTTCACATGCATATTATGTTGGGATACACCAAATGAGAACACTGGTCTTTGACAATTTCCAAACGTGTTCAGTGCCTTTAAAAGCTTCACTAGAGACAATTTCTGTTCAAATTTGAAGGTAATATTGCCCACATGCGTTTATTGATTAAATTATATAATACAGGGCACTTTATAAGCATGCTGAAACGTCTTGCAGAATATGCTTCAGGGAAAAACTGTCAAAAATATAATTATCCAAAACCCAACGGTATCAGCACATCCTTTGGTTTGTTTAGAGCTCATTAATGACTTTTACAAACAAATGTTAACTGTACCGATTTTTCAGATGTCAAATATTTGTTACACTGTGCGATGAGTCGTTTTTATTAAATGCACTTGAACAAAATTCCCCTGTCTATAATTTAATATGATCTTACGCGGTGTGTATAGACATACAAATGAGCCATGTTGTCATCCTTAAAGGCACTGAACACGTTTGGAGATTGTCAAAGACCAGTGTTCTCACTTGATGTAGCCAAGCATGTGCATAAAAAAACAAGCCTGTGAAAATTTGGGCTCAAGTGGTCATCGGAGTTGCAAGAAAATGATGGAAGAAAAAACACCCTTGTTGTACAAATGTGTGTGCTTTCAGATAGGAATAAAAACTTCTTGCAAGAAGTTGTTATTATTTTAGTGAGAAATTACATCTTTCTCAAAAACTACGTTACTTCAGAGGGAGTCGTTTCCTACAACGTTTTATACTATATCAACAGCTCCCGTTGCTTGTTACCAAGTAAGTTGTGCTAATATTTGTTTTGAGTCATTACCAAACGTGTACGATACCTTTAAACGGATGTTTATAATAATGATAAAATGCAAGCATGCGATTTCTAAGGATTTCCCCTATTTCAGGATTTTCTTAAAAACTTCGTGAGCCTTCAAATTTTCTTGAAAAAAAAAAAGTAAAGCAGTCAAATTTTCGCCAAAGGAAAGAAATATAGTCCACTTTGTGTCCAAGCCTGTAGTTTTGTATTTCTAGTAATAACAGAGTCTGTAGACCTCCTGAATTGTAACATCTGGGAGGTTTTGGGTCTGCTGTGTCTGTAAGCAATTTTCAGGAAAAAAAATTATTCGTCAAATCTTCTCTCTGAAAATATGCGAAAGTTTGTCATTCCACACATCATAGCATATTATCAGGAGACAACATTAATCCAAAGCAAGCTCCATTTAGTTTCTTTTTAAAAAAAGGTCATCTTTTTGATAGCAAGTTAAAACTTGGGAATCATCACAACTTGCAATGAATAAAAAATTCCCAAAAATATTTCTGTTGAAGTAAATATCGCACAGTCGTACTCTTCCTTCTTGCTTTCATTGTCTTTTTCAGCTTGAATGAATGAATGAATAAAGGAGTTATCCAAACATTGAGCTCTCATTGGCCAAAACCAAATTTACGTTTACTGACCTCGTTGTCTTTTTCACCAATGAATGAAGAAGTATTCAAACAATGTAGCTCTCATTGGACAAAACCCAAATAACGCGTATTCTGACGTCATTGAAATCTACTCTGCAATTCCGTCTTTGTTTTTTAAATAAACTTTGTTTTGCGGTCCCGATCCGCGATCGTTTTAGTTCCACAAACGCAAAATGCAGTTTTATAGCAAAAAGAGTAAACAAAATCTACATTGAATAATAATTGTTCTTAAATGATTGTAAGCTATATGCCTACACCGAGTGAATCGCTCGCATAGTTTACGGTTGTCTGCTCTATAAACAACTCAGTTACAGTGACTACAAAACAAACAAAAGAACATTTTTTTAATAAAAAAGTCACCGGATGATGACTTTCGCTGTTTACAAAAGAATTTGTTTCATGTCCTTGGTATTCATCAACAGGTTGACATTAAACAAAACAAAACAAAACGATAATATTTTTATCTTGAAAATTGTAAACCTCGTGATCGACGAACAGATAATACAAACATTGGACGAGTTTGTCGTTGTCGGACTGTTTTGAAAGTGGGAGGCTTCCAGCTGAATTTATAAATTGATTTACCTTTTTTAAATCTGAATATAAATTACAGGACCGTGGTGGGACGCATCACCGCGCAAGTAGCTCCGGTTTGCAACACCATTTCATAGCGAAATCTCTGTCATAAATCACACAGGTTTTAAAGAAGGACTCGAGGATCATCAACTGATGTAGACGAGATTTGAGGGGGAAAAGAGGAGGGGAACATGTAAAAAAAAGTACTTGTTAATACTTATTGTTTCTTTATTAAGGGTAAAGTGAACTGAAACAAAGATCCACCCTTAACCTAAACACACCATCGGCATAGTTGGGTGGGGGGGGGGGGCAACTAAAGCGGGGGTGCATATTCCCTGTGCGCCGCCCCTTGTTGGGGTGCGGGGCGGTTGCAAAACCATCCGGGGACATGAGTGACTTATAGGCATTATTTGGCCATGAGTTGTTAGTTATTAAATTGATGCTTGAACAAAAATGGCCATGCACTGTTCTGATAGCAGTTATCCCACACACACATTTGCAACGAAACCGAGTAGGCCCAATATTGTAGGCTTCAGCAAGGCCACTCTTCTTGTTTTGCCCGATTTTCCCTACTTAATTTTCGTCATTAGCAGTCCATTTCGGATGAGTGTTCCATTTTGAAGACAAGCTATGTCTTCAGACACCTCAGCAGAAAACATTCATATGTTAAATTTATATTTCTGTGTTGTAATGAGTGTCTCCCTCTTTTCCTGAAATCTTTACACACAAAATACTGCAGTAGTACTTTTAATATTGTCTGCAAAATGTTTCATTTGATTGTGTTACAAATGCGGTTGCACTCACTTTCTACAACGCGGATATTCTTCAACCATTGCATGCACTAGCGCTAAAGATCTGCTGTGCTTTTTGCACACGACGGTGTCGTGCGTTGAAGTCCAAAATACACACATTTTGCTCAGTTCCCAATTGTTTAATTGAAATAAAACTCAATGTTATGACAAAGTATATATTTTGAAATGACCTGGAAATTATATTTTGAACAAACGTAGAGAAACAATTTATAAAAACAAGTTTTTGCTATTCAATCAGAGGATAGTGGGGGTGCTACGCTATTATGGGAAGAGCCGATTTTGTTATGCAAATGAGAAGCCGCCATTCGGTCGCTGACGAAAGCATGGCATAGCCCTTCCAAAACGAGCGTAGAACGGTGAGAATTTTTCGCAAATTTAACAACTTTAAAATTGTTTTGAGGCCTTTTAGTGGCCGGGTTTAGATGTAGAAATGATTGTTATTCACTTTTATATCATTTTTTAGGGCTCGTTCTATTTATTTACTTGTCATAAAACGCAAAGAATGTTGACCTATGCTGTGTTCGTATTTAGAAATGTACAGCTTTTCCTATTGCGCGTCACGGAAGTTTAGTTATATAGGGGAAAAGCACGAATTGACCTGAGTTTTTAGTTTGGTGAAGTCGTGTTTCTTCGTCGTTTTACTTAAATATTTCGATATTCTACTTCAAAAATACATCAGTTACAGCATCTACATAGGTTTTTCTGTCCGTTCCTGTATGTTTTTAATGCTTAGGTGAAATATATTTCGAGAAAAAAGTGTAATTTACGTAACGGAAGTTTCCAGAATAGCGGGTGTAAAAACGCAGAGTTCGGAGTTGAAAATTATTTTCTTGGACATCGTCGAAATTTTGGGATTGAAAACTTCGAGTGCCATTTGTTATCGCTTGGGAATTGTTTTATTTTGTGGGTTTCAGGTTTTCAAAGTGACAGCTTCGGAAACTTTGTTGTTTTTCCCACCGTGTGTTGGGTTGCAGATATTTTGGTTCGCTGTGTATTTGAAAATATAGGCGTTTTGTGGGCTGGAAAATAATTTTTATTTGTGTAAAAATCGTGTTGTGCTGGCTGAGAGCAAAGTGCATGCATGTGTGGCCGGATGACCGAATCCCTGTAATGTATGCGTTATGGGAAAGCAAATTTCGAATTTTTTCGAATGTACACAGGATTTTTTGTTTCTTCTTGTTTTATTTGGATATTTGTGAAGATGAACCTTTCCTTTATCTTTTAGGAAAATTGTTATGGGTTCATGGTGTGGTGTGTTCGTGCATCAACGAAGTAATTTTTGTTTCGTAATAAAAAATTAAAAAATTATGACATTGACATAGGCATAGCCTTTGTAGATAATTAATTTGTTTGTTGATTTTGCTATTTGGTTGTTTTCGCCGCCTTGTAAGACAAAACAAATAATTCCTTGGTTTTCTATATCGCTTTCTTTTTATTTAAAAAATACTTTGCTGCGTTTTTTGTGAATTTAATCAAGCGATAAATAATAAAATTGAAAATTTTATGATTAGCGTTTTCTTTCGCATAGAAAAGTGCAGTTTGTTTTATCATGTGTTGTTACGCAAGCACGTTTTCCCTCCAAAGTTAACAAATTGATATTAAATCGGTCGAAACTTTCATTAATTTTTCCCCCACAATTTTCATAGCCATGTACCCTTTGAATGCCTGCTGCTGTCGCCCCCCCCCCCCCCCCCCGGCTCCGAGAGGGGATTTAAATCACTCACGGTGACAGTGATATGTGCAAAGGTTTAAGAAAATGCTATAATCACAGTCTATGTGGAGATTTGTGCTGTGAGGATGTGTACATTATTATGTATAATCAAGAAAAGTTCATGTTGCATCGAAAAAGGTTGATTCCTCACCCCCGCCCCCCCCCCCGGCCCCGACTCCGACACGTTCAAATTTTGTTTGCACCTTGTTACATATTTAATCTGCGTGCTAATTAGAAAAGTAGGCTTAGAATTAATTAGTGTCTTGAAAATGGCAAAAGCTTTTCATCACAGGCGCACAGATTAGCTGAGAATTAGAAATTGTTAATTTGTACTTGCCCCCCCCCCCCCAAACACTGTGTGAAATGAGCAACATTTTGTACAATTCTTTGTTTTCATTATTTATTACAAATATTAACAAAGGAAAAGTTGAAAGTTGGAACTGTTCACGTGCTGGCTTTTAGAAACTGTTTTAGGGTAATTATAACTTTTTTGTTTATTATAGGGCATCGTCGTAACACTTTATTATTAATTCTTTATATTTAATTGAACTGCACATCAGTTGAGCACATTCACTATCATGAACTTTTAGTAAACAGCTTTAAAGTGTGTGTGCAGTTGTACCATATCGGCCACTGGCACTGATATGCCCCATCATCATTATTAGACTTGTGTATATCCTTCCAGTAGTTTTCCTGATGGTCCCGTTGAAGAATGACTCCCCAGTCAATGGGTGTGCAATCACAAAAGTATTTCATGGGTGATGTCCCTTTCATGCTATGCAGTGTGGGGACCCTGTTTGGGTTGGAAAGGGGGAGGCAAGTGTGGACAGAAAAGAGGGTGACACTGTCATCATTGTAACGAAAAGCATTTGACCAGGAAAACCTGTCAACAACTGTCATGTTGATCACAAAAGGCTTTGTTGTTGTAATGCCTTCATCAGTTTTATGGGGGGGGGGGTTTGAGGGGTGGGGGGGCTTTAAATGCATGGTTTTTGTTTGTATTTCAGTCTGTTGATTTGAAGAGAAATCAGACTTCCCAATTCGAATGCTATATCCATATTGTTTGGGTTTTTTTAAGTTGTGATTTGTATGTGTTGTTAACACCATTGGTGCACTGCATGTGCTGCTATGTGAGATGAAAGTTGAATAAAATACAATAAAATAAAAATTTCAAATTGTCTGGATTAATTTATTTTTAAAAATTGAATAATTGAAAATAATTAATTTACAGATTTTTGTTTTTGGAAGTTATCTGCATCATCTAGTTTTAAATTTAAAAAAATAAATCAATAAATAAAACAAAACTGAAATTGTTTTTATTAACATAAACTTACAGTATTATGTCAATGATCCAGTGGCGTATGATTTTTTCCGTTTTTCATAATTATCTGGTCTGATACTTAGTAGTAATTAAGGGCAAGGCGGTTTTCCTTGCTGGTCAAGGCATAGATTTACAACGGAACTATAGAGGGCGTAAAAAACCATGTGACACGGCCTGACAAGAAGCATCTTTTTGCCATTGAGAAAATTGTGCTGACCCATCCTATACACACAGGTCACACAACAGGGCCCAATTTCAAAGAGCTAATTTTTATGAGCACAAAAAGTAGCTAAGCACAACAAAATTATGCTTACCAGAATAAGGTTACCAGCCAAACTACCATGTCACATGTACAATTTGTGACTGTGGTATACCGCTCATTTCTGCTACATGTAAGCAAATAATTGTTAAGCAGTATTTTCTGCTTAAGCAGCTCTATGAAATTGGGCCCAGTTCACAAAATTTTGTAAGGGGAAATTTGTATGTGATTTACCCATAGGGATTTGAACCCATGGTGGGCCAGCGTGGTTGTGTGTGTAATTAGAGTGCTAGTTCTATTATGGGTTAAGGCACCTCTATGAGGGTTTTCAAGTAAAATTTACACTCACCAAAGGGCACCTAGGCAATGAGCAGGGCCCAATTTCATAGAGCTGCTTTTAAGCAGAAAATACTGCTTAAACAATTTCTGCTTAGCAAAAATAAGCAGGATACCAGCCACAGATAGTACATGTGAGATGGTATTTTGGCTGGTAATCTTATTCTGGTATTGGCATAATTTTGTTGTGCTTGGCTACTTTTTGTGCTTAGAAGCAGCTCTATGAAATTGGGCCCAGGGAGCATGGAGGCAAACTGGGGCTAGTTTTATAGCAATGTATTTGACGAACAAAGCCATTTAGATACATCGAACACTATATCGTGACCTTATCAAGTTTGTTTGTTTGGAGGGGGGGGGGGGGTTGCAGGAGTTAAAGACCAAAACCAAAAATGACCTTGTCAGACCCAATGATAAGACAATATGGAGATGTAACATAAAAACTTTCCTTTTTCTCTCTTTTTTTTTTTCTTTTTTTCATTAAAGAAAGTATGAACTGTTTTTTGTATTTTTAGCTGTTGAAAGGGATGTGTGCCAATTATGTTTTGCAAACTTTGGTTTTTATATCTTAAAGCAATTATTATTCCAATCATTGTTGAGTTATCCTTGGAATAGTTCAAACGCTTGAGCTACTTAAATTTACAATGTTTATAAAAGTCAATGGTTGAAAATTAGAGGCATGGTAATTACAAGTTTTTGTTTTTTTAAGAATTTGAATCAGGTTGACGTGGCAATTCTTCTTCTGCCTTTCACCTCTGTTTTGTTCTGGTTCAAATCCCACCCCGGAGAGCTGTCATGCATATTTATTTGGGGTTTTCAGTTCCTACTTGCTTGCATGAATTTCCCAAGTTGCGGTTTTCCTCCCACATCTAAAACATTTAGAACATCTAGAACATTTCTTCACCATCTTCTCTTCATAGTTATCTTCAGGTCTACGGGTCACAGTGCAAGGCACTGATGACGGTAATTGCGTGCTTTCAATACCAGAAAGATAACAAAATGAAATCGAGTCTATTGAAAAAGTCTCATTGTGTTTAAGAAACATGTCAAAAAACCATCCTGCAGAAATGTCATTGAGTTTAGGGCTGTTGTTTCCATACATGGTGTATTTTCTCTTATTTGGTAATTGGAACCCACTGTTTGTTTCAATCCTATGGTAGTTGTAGATATACAATAAAAGTAACCTGTGAAAATTTCATTTCAAAAGGTGCCAGCGTTTTTGAGATATTGCCGAAAATCTGGAGCGGTTATATCCATGCAGGAAGAATAATCTGCAATTGGAATACACAATCTGAGAAACGTTACTGCAGTAACGCTTCTCAGATTCAAATTTTGGGAGATAAAAAGTGATATCTTTTTCCATAACCGCAGTACTTCGAAGTGAAAAGTTTCTCAAAATGCATTATACTATCAAAAGCTGCTGTACTTCTTACCAAGTAAGTTTTTATTGCCATTAATTTTCAGAGTCATTACCAAATGTATACAGACCCTTTAAAGGCACTGAAAACGTTTGTAATTGTCAAAGACCAGTGTTCCCACTTGGTGTATCCTAACGTATGCATAAAATAACGAGCCTGTGAAAATGTGGGCTCAATTGCTCATCGAAGTTGCAAGAAAATGATGAACGAAAAAACACCCTTGTTGTACAAATTTGTGTGCTTTCAGATAGGAATAAAAACTTCTTGCAAGAAGTTTTTTATTATTTTAGTGAGAAATTACCTCTTTCTCAAAAACTATGTTACTTCAGAGGAAGTCGTTTCTCACAATGTTTTATACTATCAACAGCTCTCCGTTGCTTGTTACAAAGTCAGTTTTTATGCTAATATTTGTTTTGAGTCATTACCAAACGTGTACGATACCTTTAAGTGTATCTAGGAGAGAATACATTAATAGATTAAAGGCATCGTACACGTTTGGTAATTGTCAAGAAAATGATGAAAGAAAAATCACCCTTGTTGTACAAATTTGTGTGCTTTCAGATAGGAATAAAAGGCTTCTAGCTAGAAGTCTTTTATTATTTTAGTGAGAAATTACCTCTTTCTCAAAAACTACGTTACTTCAGAGGGAGTCGTTTCTCACAATGTTTTATACTATCAACAGCTCTCCGTTACTTGTTACCAAGTCAGTTTTCATGCTAATATATATTTTGAGTAATTACCAAACGTGTACGATGCCTTTAAAAGAAAAATGACCTTTGATGAAAACATGTCATTCAGTTACTGAATCACATGTTTAACCATCAATTGTCCATTCATGGTGAATACAGCTGATAATCATGCATGGTACCTTGGAAGGGAGATTTAAGGAGCGCAACAGAGAATAAATCATGAAAGTGAGGTATACATGTAATACACACATCTGAGGTTATGTGCTCTGGGGGTCTGTACTTGCCAAAAAATATGTTAAAGTGCCACTTCTGCGGACAGTGTGTGACTAAGAGTAGATGGTACATCGAAGATTAGAAGATCAAATCAGACAGACAGACAGCCTGGTTCTTTATTGTGATTCTTAAGGAAAATTCATGAAATTTTGAAAATGTTATTTAAAATTACAAATTATGAGGCATACCTGGTACATCTCCAAATGAACAACCTTGCAAATATTGTTGGTGGGTTTTTTTTTCTTTTCAAAAAAAGAACCGTCTAAAAAATAAAATAAAAGACAAGAAATTTAACTGTGATTGATGCATAGTATGTGGGTTAATTTTTGGGGTAGATTGAACACATTGCTGTTGACAGTAAAGCCACCTACATGTACATGTACTTGAGTAGGAAAATCTGTTCTTAAATGTATGTTTGTAAATTGACATTTACGTGCAAATTGCAGAAATTTGTCTGTCGTGTCTAATGCAATGAATTCATTCAGGTTTGCCATTGCCAAAAATAAAAGCGTGTTACTGTTTGAAGGAGAAATGCACACCACATTATTTCATCTAATGATTGGTTCCATTTCATTAATAAATTAAAAGCTATGCATGCAGAGTACATACCGTGAGACATGATAAGAAGGGACTGCAAATTATGAGTATGGGCTGGAAGGAAATGTTAATTACTG
Organism: Plazaster borealis; assembly: GCA_021014325.1. Classification (NCBI taxonomy): domain Eukaryota; kingdom Metazoa; phylum Echinodermata; class Asteroidea; order Forcipulatida; family Labidiasteridae; genus Plazaster; species Plazaster borealis. The sequence continues at coordinate 14,100,532 of CM037464.1, read as the reverse complement.
TAGCGTATTAAATTCACCGCCAGTAGAAATTAGGAATACGAACAACTAAAATCACTAAGAGAAATCGAGAACAGAATAATTGAAACAAGATGGAAACGAAATGCCGATACATAGTTATATTTTATCCCTTAACGGGACCATCCAAACAACGTATACCAAATGACAAGGCTTTTTGCCACAAAGGAAAATACTAAACAAAGTCTGGCAAAGCAAAGATTTCGGGACACTCCTAAACTAAAATAAATAAATGGTATTACCTTAATAATGGTCGGATGACTGGCTGCAACTTATACAACTTAAACAACCCAACTTTATACAGAAAAACTAACACCCAGCCTCCGACCACAACCTCCTGCTCCCTGCCACAGGACAAGACTGCCACCCCGAGCTCTAAGGCCCAGTGGTTTTATTAGAGTGGTCTGTAAGATTAACAATAACCATTAACTGCATTCCTTCTCCCCGACTGAGAAACTGGAATGACTCTTAATCATCTTATCCATCACATTACTCGTGATTAATTTTAATGATGGGAAGATAAATTTGAACTGTTGGCTAAATTTGTGTTTCTGGTTTGATTGGCAGCATATTGCCCCCAACGCACCCTGTAAACCATTACATGGTGCTTAGTAAAGGAATACATGTAGGTCTCATACTTCCAAAAAAACGTAGCTCCACATACCTTGCAGGAAAAGAATACTGAGGTTTGAGACGCCCATCGGGTGTGATAAAGCGCTTTGTGAGAACGGCTTATTATTCTTAAATTGTATTTGAGAACACTTTCATTTCAAATCAGTTTTGACATATGGAGCTCAGAGTTGGTGTTTTTCTGGATTCAGTGTTGACGTTTTCTCAAATGGAATCTGTAGAAATGGCTTTGAAAGATCAGGGTACATACACATAGTAATCATGAACACCATAGGTAGATATTGAGCAGAAATTCTATTTTATAAAATACTGCTTACTTTAAACAAAAGCAGAAGTCATGCTTGATGTTTGTACACATATTTCTTATTAGCAGATCTGAGTGTGGCAACAATGCAAATAAATTCTGAACATACACGTAAATGCGCCATCAAAATACCGTTGGTCGTTTATGAAATACACTCGTTCTTAAGAGTACGCATTTTTCTGCTGCAGTAAGCACAAAAACTTGCTTTGGTTCAACAGTTTTAGCTAGGCCCAGGGTACGCTATATGCTTGGAAGTGTGGTCATTACTATTTTGGTGAGCCGCTTACTAATTTGAGATAAATTTCTTAGTTCATGGTGTGTACAACATTGGTAATTGTCAAAGACTAGTACCCACACTTGATGTGACCCAACGTATATATGAAATAACAAATCAGTGAAAGTTTAACCTAAATCGGTCTTCAGAGTCATGAGAAAACAGTGGAAAACCCCATTATGTGTTTTACCTTTTTTTAAACATCGGATTTTATCCTGCAGGATAGAGACAGTTGTTTTACTCATTTCCTAAAAACTATGGCATTTCAAGCAAAACTATTTCAGTTGAAGTTTTCCACCATGACCATCTTTATACCATGTAAGTTATGTGCAAATCTGTGAACATTTATATTTTCAACCTTACCAAGGTTGTACAGCCCCTTTAAAGGCACTGGACACTATTGGTAATTACTCAAAATAATTGTTAGCATAAAACCTTACTTGGTAACAAGTAATGGGGAGCTGTTGATAATATAAAACATTGTGAAACACGACTCCCTCTGAAGTAACATAGTTTTCGAGAAAGAAGTAGTTTTCCAAGAATTTGATTTCGAGACCTCAGAATTAGATTTTGAGGTCTCGAAATCAAGCATCTGAGAGCACACAACTTCGTGTGACAAGGGTGTTTTTTCTTTCATTATTATCTCGCAACTTCGACGACAGATTGAGCTCAAATTTTCACAGGTTTGTTATTTTATGCATATGTTGAGATACACCAAGTGAGAAGACTGGTCTTTGACAATTACCAATAGTGTCCAGTGTCTAAGTTGGTAAAACAAAAAATATCAATTTTTGTTTAATGGCCTGGGCCTAATCTCAGGACACTGGTTACAGGCCCGGAATTACACGGAAGCCACAAAGACCATGGTCTCAGTTGCCCCTGGATTTGGCCTTGGTGCCCCTTCAAAAGTTTCCCATAGACTTTAAGATTCTCTAATGGAAGTGCCCTTTGCAAAATGAAAATGGCCTTGTGCCCTCTAAAAGATGAAACGTCCAGGCCTGTGCTTATCACAGAATTGTGTGCTTATAGCGGTCCATAAAGCATATTAATTCTATGGGCTGTAAGTGCAGAATTTCTTAGTAAACAGTGCAATGAAATCAGGCCCAGACGTTTAGACAGGGTCAAATAAAGGGAGATTTTAAAAACATTGCATTTATAGCGGCCATTTTGGTTTGTGAGATGGTTGAATTCGCTATTTTGTATTTTTCCCCCCTTTTTTAAGGGTGTTTATGTACTGAAATTTTGTAAAGCTTTAAATTTCATTCAGAATAGGAAAAATAAGGATCTTAAAATGAAGTAGATACTCAAGTTAAGATGGCATTGAGCCAGTTAAAAGAAATATTCCCTACTCCCAACATTGCTCTGTAAGCACTGAGGCACATAACACGATCGTACAACTGATGTGATGAATGTATAATGTACCTCGACATTTATTTATCAAGGACAGGACAATTTTTACAATAAAAAGCATTTTGGTTGAGTTGTCAAGCATCACTTGTCAATGGTATGTCTTTTTGTGTGTGCACATAATTTCAATAAATTCTTTATGTTTTTCAACTGCACGTATGTCTCTCAGAATTTGTTTTCTGTCCGTTTTCTTTGTTTCATTTAAAAAATAATTATTTCAGAAACCATATTTTATAGACTACGATCATGCTGTCCCTTTTTTGTCATATTCCCCATTTCTAATGGAAATAAGCAATTATTAGATTTTTAAAGGGGGGGTGTCAGACTATGAACTCAAATAACACCCCCCCCCCCCCTTTTCCAATGATTTGTCACATCAGCATTTTTAGCTTCGGTTGGCTAATGAAGCCCTAAATCAAGTAAAACAACTGGGCATTCTGACTACATTTCAGTCATTTTGGCGATGGAAATTCATACACCACCCCCCCCCCCCCCAAAGGAATTGCCAGTCTGCAAACTGGCTTCCATACATGCAGTGGTCCAGTGGGCATATTGAGCCCTCTAGTTTGGATACTTAGATTTTAATTTCAGAAAAACGATATCGGCGTAGTTTTTACGATTATAGGTTTTCCAGGTGAAATTCAGTTAAACATTAATTTGGTTTCATTAACAGGCATTCAATTTCACGCATGATTCCCTAATCTTTCAAACTAGGGTTTCTTTTTAGCTACACAAATAAGCTATTGCATTAAATTTTCGTACACAAATGGTTTATTTCTTCTCATTTATTAGGGTTTCTTTTTAGCTACAAGATTTTATTTTAGCTACATATTGCATTCAATTTTGTTTTTGTACACAAACGGTTCACTTCTCCTCATTCATGTTTGTTTCAGTCATTCTATTTCATTTATAGACACTCGAGACTATGCAGTTTTCACCATTCTTCCGTTGAATTTCTAAGTACTGCGTATAAATTGATGACATTGAATGGTTGACCAGCCTCTTGCTGGTGGCTTTTTGTGGAAATCAAATGATCTTTGCGACCTAATGAATTTGAACGATCTTATTTGACAAGTGAACGCTAAACTGCTGAAATTGATCTACACATTTTGACTGATCAATGAATGCTGATGCAATGGAGCATTAATTTCCAAACGAAATTGAATGAGCCGAGTGTTAAATTGAATGAGAAAACCAATACTATCAAAAGAAGGTACATGTAGTTATGTTTTCTGGTGTGAAGTTCTAGAACCAGTGTCCTACGGTATTTCCTTCTGAAAGGCTCTTCTAGAAAAAGTGTTGTTTGTAGACTTTCAGACATTATTTTTGTTATCTTCTAATACACTGTACTTACATACCATCGAACAATACATGTTCAAATTTAGTCTCACAATATTTTTCTTTTTCAAATGATTTTGCGGTTATATGGCACTTGTGTTTCCAAACAAGACACTTCACCGCGTATTGTTATCTGGTAATTGCTTTGTCCTTTGGAAAATCACGTTAAGCCAGAGGTACAAAGGTCAAGTTTCCTGGGAAAACCCTTTTAAGTTCCTGAAAATTAGGGGTTTTACCCCTGTTTCTTGTTTACATACACTTCTCAAGGGAAATGTTTAGACCCTAGTTGGCAGCAGACTTACGTTATGTAATTCTGAGCATTCGCACAATTTCAAAAAACGATCTGTTGCCACCAATTGTCCTCGGAAGTCTGTTATTGGCAGTTATTTGTATTAGGATTTGACATAACAATAAATATATTATAGTTTTTTATTATATATTTCTGATAATGAATTCAGTTAAATGTCTTACTGTTACCCGTAGGCCTGAAGATAATTTAGCAGAGAAAATATTAAAGGGACACGTTGCCTTGGATCGGACGAGTTGGTCAACAAAAAAGCGTTTGTAACCGTTTGTTATAAAATGCATATGATTAGAAAGACGTTATAAAAGTAGAATACAATGATCCACACAAATATGCCTCGAAATTGCGTGGTTTTCCTTTTACTTTGTGAACTAACAGGGTCGGCCATTTTGTGGAGTCAAAATGTTGACTCCACAAAATGGCCGACCGTGTTTGTTCACGATGTAAAAGGAAAACCACGCGATTTGGAGACATATTTGTGTGGATCATTGTATTCTACTTTTAAAACATCTTTCTAACCATATGCATTTTGTAACAAACGGTTACAAATGCTTTTGATAGACCAACTCGCCCGATCCAAGGCAACGTGTCCCTTTAAAGAAATCTTAATTTTAGGTGGTTAGAAAACCCCAACTGAAAAAAAAGAAAAAATGCAATCAGGTAGGGACTGAACAATCCAATCCACTTGCAAAGCTCCGATCCAAAACAGGATTCGAAACATGCAGGGTCGACAGCGGTGAAAGGCAGGGAAGAAACCACTATGCCAACATTAATGTATTTCAAATGAAACCAATAAGTACTCCACTTTCAAATTGATCAGTATTCTGTACATGTAATCAACAAACATTTCCTTTATTATTGCTTGCAGGTAACAAATGTTTGAATACATGTAGAACTTCAGTCTGGCGAGCCCCATATTGCAGTATTGCTAGTCTCCATCTCCAGGCTACTCAACTGTGGAATCTAGACGGAGAGCAGAATTTCAGCATCCACTGGCAATGGAACAGCCGGCTAAAAAGAAACTGCGAACGGATGAGGCGGAGGTTATGGACGATGGTAGTGAGGAGGTTGCAGAGTCTGTAAAACAGAAGGACAACGTCCAGAAAGTCACTGATTGCAATGAAATCGATCTATCGGTTCCAGACAGCGACCGGTTGGATGATGAAGAAGGTAAAAGCCACGGACATAACCCCCAGGGGTTCTTGCCCTTGGGGTTTCTGTGTTCAGGGCCCAATTTCATAGAGCGCTGCTTAAGCATGTTTAGCAACTTTCTGCTTAGCAAAAATAAGCAGGATACCAGTCACAGATTGTACATGTGACATGGTACTTTGGCTGGTAACCTTATTCTGGTTAGCATATTTTTGTTGTGCTTAGCTACTTTTTGTGCTTCAAGCAGCTCTATGAAATTGGGCCATGATCAGTTTAACAGAGTGTATTGGTGTCGTTGTCATCCAATTTATCTAACTGGGCTTTTTGGGATGCTAGGTGGCAGCAGACGTTTGCAAGTTAAATCCATTGTTCTTTGAAATGTGTTTTGTAATTCAGAATATACAATGGAGTGCTGTTTGCTGCCACCAGTGTCCCTGTCTGGGATACTTTTAAATACTGACTGGAATGCCCTACTTCTCCCAATGAAAGTATGAAGATGATTATGTCCAAGCAAGGACTGTTTGAATTGTCATTGATACCATCTACCCTATGGTATAGATTGGTTCACATGGTAATTGCCGTACACATTATTCCGATTGGGGGTGGGTTTTTTTATTTTTTATTCCTTATTAGAAATCTCTTCCCCCATGAGGGTATGGATGAACGGTCTCATAAAGAGTCAATAGAGGAACCATTGGATGTCAGTGACATTCTATCTTATAAACCTTTCTGTTGTGGCCTTCAATAATTTTATTACAATAATGCTCTCAAATTATATCCATATAATTGCTAATGAATAAACTGAAAAGTACAATCGTTCTTCATGAAGAAAAGGGGTTTTTAAATATTTTATGAAAAAGAGCACGTTCGTGCCAACCCAGTTATTTATATTTTGTGATCAAGGCCGCCGGTACAAAATGGTGTCAGTGCTTGTAAACAATTGAAAGGTCTTTTGTAGTAAATTTCACAGGGTTGTTGTCACCCATACCCCGATTGTTGGAATGTTCTATTTACCAATGGGGATGATCCACAATTGGGGGGGGGGATTATCTTCCAGTGGAGGACACACTCTGCCCTAATATGCAGTTTGGATGTGTATTAGTCAAAATAAAAATAAATACATGTTTAGCGTCCCCGCCCGCTTCCTCTTTAGAGGCCGCCTCTTTTAAAAAAAAATTATTTTTACAATGTCCGACGAAAAAAAATAATGTTAAAATAAATAAGATCGTATTTTTAGACTTTAGCACACCGAAAAAGCACAACGAAAAAAGCTGGCAACCATCTTGAAAAGAAGGCCGGCCGGTTGTCTTGAAAAATGTGTCAGGCGGCCATTTTTGGAAAAAGAAAAAAGGCCCTCCTCCTTCCTTTTTAATAAAAGGCAGGATGCTAAACGTGTTTTTCATTTTATTTTGCCTTGGTGTGGTTATGGTTTGATCAACTAACATTCCTGTGGTCTGTTTTTTATCCATGAATCACCCAAACCCTTTCCAGTATATTCAGAAAACGAATTCTTCCTCCATGAGCGATTTTTCCAAGTTTGGCAACTTAAAAAAAAAGGCTTGATTGACATTATTGGGACCAATCCTTGTGTGAGTTACACTTACAGGCGGTATTTAGACCTCAATATTTATAAGAAACTTGATCATTAAAGTGATATTTGAAGCATTTGCACGGTGTGCATCATAAGAAAAACTATGGTAGTAAACATGCGGGTACAACCATGTATAAAACTCTTTGAGGAGAAGTGGTTACCGGTGTGGTCTCTACATTTCGAACAGTCAAGGTCTTAGCCAGAATTTTGTAAAAGGGTGTCCAAATTTGCTGGAATTTTAAAAACTGCATTAATGTCCAAATTGCTCACAACAGTACATTTACAAATGACAGATTAAACAGGGTGTCCAGATTTAAAACGGTGTCCAAAAGTCACCCAGACACCCCTCTGTCTAACACTATGCGAACAGTATACTCTGCAAACAAAATAAAATTGTTAAATTTTTGAAATAAAAATGGTAATGGTAGTAAAGCATCCTGCGAAATTATTTCATCTGGAGTGCCCCTGTTGACTAGGTGTGTCGATAAATTTCAATCTCTAAAGATCACCTTCAGGCGACTTTTGGAGATTCAAATTTCTGTGGTGTCCTTTTGTGAATGCTGCGGCCAGATGAGATGTTGTTAATATTCGCTGTCACATCGCTAAACGTGGATGGATTCAACGTTCTTGATGAAAAATACTCAGACAGTTCTTTGGGCTGTTTTCTCAACAATTAGACACTGCATTCAACTGGAACTTTCACGGGTGACTTTAATTGTATCTTCATTGATATAATTTGGGCTATAAATCAGTATTACGTTGACAAAAACCAATCAATGACCCTACTTTTAAGGAAAGATATGCAGAAAGTGGTGGGTTTTTTTTTTATGAAACTCATTCTAACCAACAAAGCAATCCCATAATTGCAATAAAAACACAATTAAGGATTGCATAATCAAGAAAAAAAGCATTACTTTGTAATTGTTATGTTTATTAAACAAAATATTTACAGTTGAGTTCAATGAGTTTAGAAGTATGAAATATCCTGAGAAATAATAATGTATGGCCTTATTAAAATATTAATTTTCATAGCATTAAAAAAAAGAAAATTATGATCTCAAATAAATGGGTTCAGTACACAATTCTCTGATCATTGAATTCAGTCTCGTACAGAACTTGTTTTTGTAATTACTGAAGTGGTGTTGAATATAGCACCCTTTTGTTTTTCGTTTCATCACTAGGGTAGCATTATAAATGTGGTCCATCTGTCAAACTTGGAATGGCTTGCCAAGTCTCCATCTTTGTATGTTCTCTTTGAAGAATGTACACTGGTGAACATTAAATATGATTAGAGTGAACTAAACCCGGACCAGAATTATGTTTGAGCTTCGATCATTGGTTTTAACGTTTTTGCGAGTTCAGTTTAGTTCAGTTTCGGTGACGCAGCTCTTCCAACCAATCCGCAATTGAGTTGCTGGCTCGGTTAGGCTTATAGTTTCAAGATGGATTCCAATTCCGTAAACTCTAACTATTTTAAAACTGAATAACCTTGAAGCATACTAATTTAATAATGTTGATCGAATTAAAAAGGGCTGGGTTCCATTACTTGAAAATAAAATTAAAGCTGTATATTTCAAGAACATTAATTTTCAAGAGATTTACCTAGCTCTTGGAAATGGTTTCGTTCAGAGAATTTTACCTTAGAAACAAGCTTGTTTCTAAAGTGTTGCTTGAAGCTTTGCATGGTGTGGACAAATAAGAAGTACATAAATAAATAGTAAACTTGCGGGTACAACCATGAGTAAAATCTCACCGTCTTCAGAGCCAACACTCTCACATTATAAGAGATTTTACACATGGTTGTACCCGCAAGTTTACTATGTATTTATAGTGACTTCTTAAGTTGTTTCTGGTTTGGGTTGCCAAGACACGCCCAAGATGAAGATCTAATCGAGCAACTGCATGAACTGGAGCAAGAGTCAATAAATTGTTTTCTTCAACATACTGATTTTTGCAAAGACTAGTAGTGTATACATTGTATTATTCTTGGCATACACTTAGATTGGCAAGAATATTATTACGAAGTACGTAACAAATGTAGCATCTCATGAGCTGCCTTACTTTACTGTAGCATAAATAACGCTGCAAGGATTCCCAAAGCTTTTTGTTGAACAAACACATTTAAGAGTTGTCAAAATTGAAGTGAAAATACAAGAACTTGACCTTGCTGGGCTTGGCTGCAGCCCAAGTGAAGACGATGAACGCTGTCTCGTTGTTAATTGATGACATGAATGATGAAAGTGGATTTGCCAATCAGGGCCTAATTTCATAAAGCCTGTAAGCACAAAAACTTGCTAAGCAGTGAAAAAACTTGCTTAGAAAAACAGGTAACCAGCCAAAATTTCATAGAGATTACATTGTTGCCACTGGTTCCCAACTCGTTTTTTGCTTAGCAAACAAATTTGCTAAGCAGTATTTTCTGCTTAACAGCTTTATGAAATTGGGCCCTGGCTGACATGACAAGTGTAGGAGAAGTTATGAGAATTAGTACAGTGAGAGCAAAGATTGGTCGGTCGATGTTTGGGGTGACAGATTTGTGTGGTTTGAAAAGGTTAATATTTGTTGACATGTAGTGAAGAATGCATGCAAACATGGGGCCGCACGTAGGGATCTAGAACACTTGTTATCTCATTCTTACAAAGTTCTACATGTACCTGAAATGATGAAATATTATTTTTGTCATCTCATTTGTTGAAAGACGTTGTCACAACCGACCTGTGAGGGTCACAGGACGGTGTGATGATGTTGAAGATATTTTTCTGCAGAAATAAATTCAGACCGTGAAAACCAATTTCAATAGTTGTTTACATCTAATGAGCTCAGAGCTCATCACTGTATTTCCAGTTCAACTATGTAATCATGATCTGGGCCCAATTTCATAGAGCTGCTTAAGCACAAAAAGTAGCTAAGCACAAATTAATTATGCTTACCAGAATAAGGTTACCAGCCAAAATATAATTTTACATTCACAATTTATGACTGGTATCCTGCTCCTTTTTGCTGAGCAGAAAATTGTTAAGCAATATTTCCTGCTTAAAAGCAGCTCTATGAAATTGGGCCCTGGACTAAATGCATTTCCTCTTTATGTCTTCACAAAATCACAATGGATTTGATACAAAACCTTTCAATACATAATTAACCCACTTTGGTGATTGTCAGACAAATTCCCCCGTAGAAGTCGGGCGTTATTCTTGGCATTTAATTACTTGGTACTGGAATAGCAGGTAATAATTATTGATTATTTTAGAGTAGACAAATTGAACGGGCACTGACATTGGTCAGGGTCAGGTAAAATGCAGCAGAGCAGGCCTTACATAGAGGCATGGCCTCTGTTACCCTATTCTTAGCCTTGGTGCCCCTTCAAAAGCTTCCCATAGACTTTAAGATTTTCCAGTGAAAATGCCCTTTGCAAAATGAAAATGGCCTGCCCTCTCAAAGATGAAATTCCAGTCCTGCAATATAGGTTTTCTTTTCTTTTCTTCTCATGGTCACAAAAGTACTGTGAAATGAGATGCAAAGGTCTGATATCAATGTTTTGTTTAGAAAAATGTGCATGACGCAAAACAAAATGATGTGAACTTGGGCCAATTTCATAGAGCTGCAAAAGCACAGAAAGTAGCCAAGCACAAAACAATTTTGCTTAACCAGAATCAGGTTACATCATGTACCAGCCAAGCTGACACTTGCTGTTTGTGACTGGATTTCCTGCTTATTTTTTGCTTAGCAGGGAATTGTTAAGCAACATTTTCTGATTAACTCTTTCAGTGCCAAGGTCGTACATGTGCAATCTATTTTATGTATTCCGAAAGCGCCATTATCGTACATTTACGACCTATTTTATGCTCAAAAAGTGTCATCAATCGCACATGTACGACCCATAATGTACATGTTATCACAAGAGGGCAACGTTATCAATCAGGAATACTATTGACTTTGGGATGTACCAAGGCAACACAAATCAGCAAGATACAGTTTGTTTGGTGAGAAAGACTTATTTATTTTTTCTAATACAGAATTTGAAAAAGCTCAAAAAGCTGGGCATTTTAGGTTCAAAATGCAAAAAGAAAAAGCGGGCACTGAAAAGAGTTAAGCAGCTCTATGAATTTGGGCCCATGGTTGAAAGTTCAGGGCCTTATTTCGTGGATCTGCTTACCGCGGAATTTTGCGCTTACATGTACATCTCATAGAACGATGTGTTTTTATAGAGCTTCGTAAGCTAAGAACTCCGCAGTAAGCAGAGCCATGAAACTGGACCAACTCCGCAGTAAGCAGAGCCATGAAACTGGACCTACATGTAGATGGAATCAACATGATTTTTAGTGTATACATGGGGAAGTGCTGTGAACAAGGCCTCCCATACTTTGTGTCATAACAACCGCATTGAACAAGAAGGGCCAACATCCTGTTTGGTCTTGTGGGAAATTAAAGACTGTGTTATTTTCCCCCATTTGTCTTGTTGGACATAGTTCAGAGGGTAGCATGCACCATGAATTGTGTGTACGTAGAATATACACAAAATAGCCAAGACTTGAACCCACTGTCTTGACATGCTTGAAGGGCAAGATATTTTCTAACTGTCAGAGGAAATTCAATTGACAAAAAAAAAGATCCATGCTTTAAGAAATTATTTGCTAAAGTTCATTGAGAATATTTGAAGTACATGTTAAGCCTGAAATTTAGCTTCTGTGTGGGTTTTTACCTGAAGAACTTGATAGTGTGAGTTGAAGATAGATGTTTCTGTGATTTCTTGTTTTATGTATTATTGCATGCTGTATTTAAAGTGAAAGTTCCTGTCCATTTTGTTTTAAAGTGAAAGTTCCTGTCCATTTGTTTACCGTATCAGAGTGATAATATCGGCAACCAGAACGTGCATTACATCTACAGTGTAGTATAAATAAGGATATGGTGGCCTTAGGTCCACACACATGTACATCATGTATCAGCTGAATGACTTTTGTTTCAATTCATAAGATCTTATAAACAATTCAAGTTTACAAAGTTTGTACTCAATAAGGTTCATATGTTTCACACAGGCGTTCTGGCTTGATTCAGATCATCAATGCCTCCATGACTTCTCTGTTCATTGCCTTGTGCCCCTTGAAATGGTTGAGTATTACAACATTTCCCTTATGGCATTGTATGGCATGATATGTAAGAAGTGCTGTTTATTAAGGAAAAAACTGCATTGCCCTTAATACATTGCAACAGCATTAATACATCTCTGTGATGTGACTCATGGAAGGTCAAAGGTCGGCTGGCACAAAATGTACTCAAACATGGGCCTGTGTTAATTGCAGGGGGGGGGAGTTAAATGAAGGCAAACTGTGCAGATGGCAGTTGTTAATTTTTGCAAATGTTACTCATTATCCGTATGCCAGGGTTGCCAGGATTATACATGAATTGTATGTAGTCAACAGTTAAAATTGTTTAGCATACTTGCTGCACTACAGTGTTGAAGTTGCAGTAAAATTGCAACTGCATTAATGTACACATGTTCTCATTAGAACCTAATCTCTAACTATGAACGAGGAACAAGGTCACTCTTTTTCTAGTACAACGTAAGCTAGTTTGAACATTATATGTACATGTACATGATGTACGTACGTGCAAATAACTACATCATGAACATTACACCATTCATGCACAGTTAAGTTTTAGTGAGGGGCAGTCTACATAGAATCCAGTTTTACTTTGTTAAACCTTTTTTTTTTAATGGTTTGAAACTATAGTACTCTGAAGTACACAGGGTTCTCCCCATGCACAAGCCAGCGTATCGGGCCGATATGCGTGAAATACGCGAACATTTTGGCCGATACGTAATTTAGAAATGTGGTATTTTTTTGTTTTTGGGGTGTGGTTTTTTCTTCACAAAGAACATCAAGAGAAAACCATATAGAATGCTCCAGATTGCACAGTAGGGCTTTTAAAACCAAGAGAAACACCAAGTAGAAAACATTCCGAAGACCCTTGTTTCAATTCAGCCCGCTTCGGCCAAACTTTAAAAAATTTGGTCCAGAATGCCCCACAGTTTTGAAAAAACTTGGGGAGAGAACCCTGGTACGATACTCTTCCAAATTTCTACATATTTGTTCTTGTGAGTTGAAATTGTTTTTCACTAATATAATGTACGTAGCTACAACGTTTGTATGTGTCTTGTGTTGTCATTTAGTCTTTGAGAGAGATTCTGCTAGGGTTGGAAGCAAGGTGATGCAATTAACCATTTTTGCATCTTGTATTTTTACACATTGTGTACATGTACAGAGATAAGAAATTTGAGACTTCTATCTGAATTCAGACCTGTTAAAGGAAAAATCAAGATAATAGAATTAGCTGTTGCAAACTGCTTTACCAGCCAAAGGACCTAGTATAAATGCAGAAAATAGTAATGGCCTGACGTTTCGACCCAAGCAGAGTCTTTCTCGAGGGCTTTGAGAAAGACTCCTCAAAGGCTTTGAGAAAGACTCTGTTTGGGTCGAAACGTCAGGCCATAAACTATTTTTTGCATTTTTCTAATGTAGATAATAATAGAGAAATCCTACTTTTTAACCCGCTTCTCTACATGCTTGGGACACTGTTCCCAAAAGCTCCTTGAAATCCACATGTATAGCCCCATGGTTACCAAAACGTAGAAATTCCATCATTTCAACACACCCCCTAATATTTAGGTCCTAGTTTCAGACCCTTTTTAAGTCGGCAATGACTCTAACCTCTGCATACTAGGGACATTTTTTTGTAATCAACTTATTTTCACAAAGATAGTTACTTTTGAAATATAAATACATGTTTTGGTTTGTTTTTAGATCCTCCAATTATTGCCAATGATGCAACAAAACCGTCCTCTGACTCGGCCCTGCCCACCTCGCCTCCCCCAGAGATGCCCACCCTCGAGAAGTCCAACATCGACATGCCCTCCACACCAAGCACGTCCTCACAACCAATCTCTGAGCAACATGTAGATGGGGTCAAGGAAGAGGTCAACTCGGAAGACACCCATCAGCCTCCAGAGGACGATGGTGATGACACCGGCAGCCAGGAGGTCAAACTTGAAGCAGACGGAGGCGGGAGTGAGGGAGGAACGGATGAGCTGATTGAATGGAATGAGGACGGCATTGGGATCCTTCCCGGGAGTGACATGAAGGTCAATATTTACTAGCCCCTGGCACACTCTTAGATCACAGAAATTTGATGAAATTTGACTTTTCCACGTTACATGTAATAACTGCATCTGAGGTAAAGAATACTATTTTGGTTTTACTCTTAAAAGTGAAACCGATATGTGAAGCACTGTATACTCAATGCTTTCCAAGTCCTGCAAAAGAAACCACAGGCTGCTCTGTTGGGATTCAAACCCACATTCTAGAACAGACATTTTGACCGCTAGATGACCAAGCATATTGCTACCAAATTGTTTGCGGTTCTCGCTGCTAATTACTGGATTCGAACAGGCCTCTTGTCACTGGGCATGCTCATTAGTTAAGACATTTAAATTAAGAAAGTAGACATTTAAAGACACTGTACACGTTTGGTAAAAAATTACTCAAAATATATATTAGCATAAAAACTGACTTGGTAACGAGCAACAGAGAGCTGTTGATAGTATAAAACATTGTGAGAAAAGACTCCCTCTGAAGTAACATAGTTTTTGAGAAAGAGGTAATTTCTCAGTAAAATAATAAAAGATTTCTTACAAGAAGCCTTTTATTCCTATCTGAAAGCACACAAGGATGTTTTTTCTTTCGTCATTTTCTTGCAACTTCGATGACCAATTGAGCCCAAATTTTCACAGGCTTGTAATTTTGTGCATATGTTGGGATACACCAAGTGAGAACACTGGTCTTTGACAATTACCAAACGTGTTCAAAGCCTTTAAACTCCATCATCAAAGTAAACATTTTTTTACATGGCTATTTACAAATGTTGTGATTAATGAATGTAGTTCAAGATGAATGAGTTTGGAGTTCTGGAGCTGATCACAGAGGAGTTTTCCTCCGGTGAGCCCACCCCTAGCCCGACACCGCCCACCCCAGCCAGCGAGGCAGGCAGTGACTTCTCCAGTGAGAAGATGGCCCACATAATGGGCGATAGCACCTTCCAGTTCCTGGGGGAAGCAGGTGCCATGGGTAAGCTGCAGGGGGGGGGATATTCAGGGTTGCCAGTTTAATAATAATAATAAATAATAATAGTAATAATAATAATAATGAACACTTGTAAAGCACCAGTATCCGTCAGGCATGACGCTCAAGGCGTATTAAACAATAAAAACAATTAAACAGAAAAACGTGTACTGAAAAGATGAGTTTTTAGTGACGATTTGAAATAGACAGGAATTCTACTTGGCGCAAATGTTGAGGAAGATTGTTCCAGAGTTCAGGTACAGCACAGGAGAAAGAGCAGTCTCCCCAAGAACGATGGGTTCTGGGGACGGACAATTGGAGAGATGTTGTAGTGAACGAAGAGTTCTTGCTGGGTGATATCTTAATAATAATAATATTTATAAAGCACCTTTTACAAAAGTTTCAAAGCGCTGTACAAGAGCATCAACAAAATTATAGTACATTAGCATAAAAGCAAATGAGTTTTTAACATGGCTTTGAAGAATGCAAGAGGTGATGCCTGACGGATAAGAAGAGGTACATTAATGTTCAAAAATGTCGGTTCACTGACTGTGAATGCTCGTTGGCGATACCGCGTATGGGTGCAGGGGACAAGCACAAATGGGAAGTAGAAGAAGAACGTAGATTGCGAGAACTATGGGCTTTATAAGAATTAAGGTTCTGAAGAAAAAGAAAAGTTTGTTGAAAGTTTTGCTTTGTGTTTCCAACCTCCTGAGGTCAAACCAGCCCCTTTCCTCAACCCCCCCCCTTGTCACCCTCTTTATTGTTCAGCCCTTGCTTTTTCTGTGTGCTTTCTGCCTCTCTCTCTGCTCATCTCTTTCCACTTGACTGCTTCTGTTACACCAGTACACCAGTATACCTGTTTATGTGTGTTGTGTTGTGTTGTCATTTAGCCTTCGAGAAAGACTCTGCTAGGCCACTTACTATATTGTTTTTGCAAAATCTTTAGAGGTACTGGACATGTTTGGTAATTGTCGAAGACCAGTATTCTCACATGGTGTACGCCAACATATGCATAAAATAACAAACCTGTGAAAATTTGGGCTCAATTGGTCATCAAAGTTGCAATAAAATAATGAAAGAAAAAACATCCTTGTCGCACAAATTTGTGTGCTTTCAGATGCCTGAGAAAGGCTTCATATGGCCTGAAGTCTTTCTCAGAATCAAATATTTTAGTGAGAAATTACCTCTTTCTCAAAGAACTACGTTACTTCAGAGGGAGTCGTTTCTCACAATGTTTTATACTATCAACAGCTCTCCGTTGCTTGTTACCAAGTAAGTTGTTATGCTAATATATATTGCTAGTAATTGCCACATGTGTCCAGTGCCTTTAAGGCAGAATTCCGGGTCACCAAAATCAGGATGAGAAGTTTCAGACTAATTTCAATCGAATCGCCGTTGTTTTACATCAACGATGGTGGCCTACGCCCAAGGGATCCATTTTGGTTACTACCAATGGTAAATTTGTGCGTCTATTTTGTCCACGTACAGAGGAACCAGGTAGCAAGCCACTGATATGTGTTTGTGAACAGTGCGGCAAACATGGCTCCATCGCACAGTTCTGCAAGTCTGGTCGATTCTGCAGCCAGTCCTGTGTGGGCGCTTATGCTAGCAAGTAAGTGCATCTCCTCATCTGAAGAACTAAAATGTTACTTGAATTGGTTATTATTGAATTCAACAGGTGTTTACATGGAACCCCTCTTTCTGTACCAGTTTATTCCGGTATCTACTGTTCAATGCAAGTTTTTATGGTGTATTGTGAGCCCTCATAAGCAGGACCTACATGTACCAACAGTGGGCCCGACAGATATACTACGTACAGCTAACAAAATCTGCATCTAAACTGCATGTGAATCCTAAAACTTTCCCGCAAGTTGACATCATGACCTACACATGGGTAGCAAGTCTGAAGTGCATGTAACCCAAGGACGTATTGCTTGATCTAACGAGAGACTTCTGAGCATGCGCATATTTTCGTGAGCAATGGATTTACCTGTCTGTCGCCACCTAGTGTTCCCAAAAGTTTCCCATTGACGGTTCTCTAACCCATCTCCTTCCTTCAAAGTATCTTCCCTATTTTGTCCAGGGAATCTTAGAACTTGGTTCATGGATAGGACCGAAAGTCAATTTTTTTCCCTTCCTCTCTCTCCGTCTCTTTGTAGGCAAGGTTGCATCCGCAAGGACTCTGAGAAGAAGAAGAGCTCCCACATGATGCTGAAGAAGAAAGTCGGACGCAAACCCAAAAGCCCCGGCCCGGAGGGCAAGGTGAAGGAGGTCTAAATATTTCCACTCTCCATTTGATTGTTTGTCTGTTTCGTGTTTGTTTGATGTGTTTCTTGTTGTTTGTTTGTTTGGTTGGTCGGTCGGACTTTTGTTCTTGTTTTTGACAAGCATGTTTGTGCGCACCAACTAACAAGCAAGCAAACCCTGAACTTGATTTTGGAAGGGGGCACTGTGCGGTGCACAAAGATGTAGATTCGACAGGATTATACAAAGTTCCCCAGAATTACCAAAAACGCACCAAATGAAATTGTGCAGGGGTAAATCTAACTAAGTCTGAGGCCGTATCGGAATTGGCGGTTACGGCTGTGGCTGTGGCTGTTACTAAGGCTGTTGCTATAGGCATCCTATTCAACGCTTGTTTCCGTGACGATCAAACCGCAGCTATAGCCGCTAATTCTGACTCGGCCTATACTTGATTGCATGAATGCACGAAATGTTGTCATTTTTTAAGACAATTGATTCAAATACTGTCGCCTAACAAATGTTTACTTGATTCGCAAAAAGCCTGATTCACAAAAAAAGTACCATGTTTATGAACTGGGCCCAATTTCATAAAGCTGTTAAGCAGAAAATACTGCTTAGCAAATTTGTTTGCTAAGCAAAAGATGAGTTCGGAACCAGTGGCAACAATGTAATCTCTATCAAATTTTGGCTGGTTACCTGTTTCTGCTAAGCAAGTTTTTTCCGTGCTTAGCAAGTTTTTTCTGCTTAAAGGCGTTAGGAAATTTGGCCCAGATTAACCCAACTCTACTCTGTCCCTTTTTTCATGATAAATCTCAGTGCATGTACACAAGTACAGCTGATGCCACTTTATTTTAAAAGTTTTACCTGTAGTATTTTGAGGTGTTCTTTAAAAATGTATTTATTTATTTATGGTGTTTTTTTACTAGGCCCATCTTCATGGTGATCTGAAGATGACTATCAACATCAAAGGGATTGAGAAATCACCGGTAGGGAAACCAGGTGAGCCACAATAAATCATATGTTTTGGTATTTTGCAAAATGATAGAGGAAGGAAAGTTTGGAGTGATGAACACCAATCCATCCATATTTCAAATACATTTCATAAACATACATATGCTGCCACAATTTCTTTTTCTTTCTATGGTGTTGTGTTAATCAATTTGTAATGCACCCCCCCCCCTACCTAGGTAAGAAGAAAGGTTTCACCTGGGCGTTATATCTTCAGCAGGAACGTTCATTGGCTGCCCCATCCAAATTCTTCAAAGACGTAAGTACAAAGTTCCTAAAGAGTTTCCGTGAACCCCTTTGCAGATGATGTCATCACTTGTTTGAGGGGTACAGGCCTGGAATTTCATCTTTTAAAGAGGGCAAGGCCATTTTCATTTCAAGTCTATGGGAAACTTTTGAAGGGGCACTACAGAGGCCAAGACCAGGGGCAACTGAAGCCTTGACCTCCGTGGCCTTCGTGTAATTCCAGGCCTGCGGGTGGGGGAGGGGGAGTGGGGAACATTTTTAGCAAGTGTAGAGATATTTCCTTTTGCGACTACAGTTCCACTGAGAGTATATTAATATTTGAGATGATTGCAACTGCAGGCCTTTCCCATCGGCAAAAACGGCTTCAAAACCGGAATGAAACTGGAGGGCATCGACCCCAAGCACCCGTCCCTCTTCTGCGTGCTGACCGTGGCCGAGGTGCGCGGGTACCGCCTGAGGCTTCACTTTGACGGCTACTCGGAGTGTTACGACTTCTGGACCAATGCTGACTCCCTAGACATCCAGCCGGCCGGATGGTGTGAGAAGACGAACCATAAACTGCAATACCCAAAGGGTAAGTCACTTGCGATAATTAACACCATGTACATGGCAAACAAAAGTAAAAATGTATGGAAAAACATTGATATTAAATTTGGCTTTGTTTTTGGTTTGTCGATATCAGAGCTGCATATTGAGAAAGTTATGACAACTTTTTTTATTTAAAGCAATTTTCGTTCCAAAAAACTACATGTGCGTAAACATTTTGTCGTGAGCGCTGTGCTGCAGCAGTTCAACCACACTCTCTCCAAAACTGATACTTTTGTGCTGTATTTAGCCTACTTGAGGATGTAGTCTTGTTACTAGTGTTTTAACCTCGTCCCCAAGGTGTGTCGAGCAGTACGAGGTTGACCGCTCTCTCACCCTGGTATTGGATCATTTGCATATATCCAACATTTTTGGATACGTATGCAAATTAGAATAGTCTGGCTGTGAACATGGTGAATACTGAATGAGTACAACTTAACATGTTTACGTTAGACTTTTGTACACCAATCGTTGTCCAATCAGGGTCCAAGTAAGGAGTTTCCCTCCCAGGGTTTACTATTGTAAACATGGTTTGAAATAAAGTAAACCATGGGGACGAGGTTGCTAGTGATTGTATTAAGTCTCACTGACACAGACAGGATCTTTTTCAAACTGAACATATGAAAGATTTTGAATTTTTTTTTAGAAGGTTGTTTTACTTAATGACCTCATTGAATGAAAAAGGCAACAAGTGATCTTTGCTGAAATTCATTTCAAATGTTTCCAATCAAAAAGGAAATTTTGTTCACATGAGATTAAACAGGTTTTAACTGTGTAAAAAACAATCCTTTTGAATACCCTTCTCTGGTGCGAAAAGCCCCGTTTACGTCATCACTCATGTTACGTCATATGCGGGATTTTACGTTTTGTATAGCCCCAGCATTCCACACATGACGTCAAAGTGTCATCATTTTGATGCATGCCGTCAACGGCAGAAGTGTTTCTAGTTTTTCAAAACCTTGAGGTTTGGGCCTAATTTTGGATCGATAATAACTAAAATTTCAGAAGTGTACAAATATCAAAATTACATTTAAATGATAAACAGATACATTATAAACAAGGGTAAATAGCATTCCCGTTAAACAAAATTCGCTCAAGTAGCTGTTTAACCTACATCTGATATGGTCCAGGCACAAGGCAACTTGTTTCAGGAATTTTCTAAATAAATTATTAAAAGCATCCCTGCCCTGCAAATGCATCATCTAAATGTATGAAAACATTCATTAAAAAAACCCTTCAAAATAAATAAATAAATGCTAACCACACATGCCTTTAAAGTTGAGCCATCTGCACCAGAATTTAACGTAGATAACTAATACATTCTATTCTGTCAAATAAAGTTTTGCAATTTCACATTTTCATCTCCCCACCAATCATTCCTATCTGTAAATGTCTTAACAACACTAGGCAGAGGTAAGTCCTTCACTAAATTTGATTGCTCATTTGTACCCGCCTGCCTGCTGCATGTGTTCTGTTGTTGTTGTTGGTCAATGGAAAATTGTAATTTGGAAGACGCTTTGGACTTTTGTTTATGTCTGCCTGGTAAAAAAAAAAAAAATTCTCCAGATGAAATAAATCATGCTCTGTGATTTACTTCTGTGCTCTGTGGATACTGTTTCCAAAAGCTCCTTGGAATCTAAAACTCCAGGGGTTATTAAAAGGTAGAAATTCCATCATTACAACAAACTTCCTTAGATCTGGATCCAGGTTTTGGACATTTTTGTCAGGATTTACTCCCCCGCCCCCCAGTTTAAAGGGATTGTATACGTTTGGTAATTGGAACCCACTGTTTGTTTCAATCCTATATAGTTGTAGATACATACCACAAAACTAACCTGTGAAAATTTCATTTTCAAAAGTTGGTAGCGTTTTTGAGATATTGCCAAAAATCTGGAGCCGTTATGTCCACGCAGGAAGAATAATCTGCAATTGAAATACGCAATCTGAGACTCAGATTCAAACTTTTTGGGATAAAAACTGATTTCTTTTTCCATGACCGCAGTACTTCTAAGTGAAAAGTTTCTCAAAATGCATTATACTATCCAAAGTTGCTGTACTTCTTACCAAGTAAGTTTTTATTGCCATTCATTTTCAGAGTCATTACCAAACGTATGTAGACCCTTTAATTTACTTCTGAGGATACTGTTTCTGAAAGCTCCTTGGAATCTATAACTCCAGGGTTATCAAAAGGTGGAAATGCCATCAATTCAACCAATTTTCTTGTATCTGGATCCAGGTTTTGGACAATTTTTGTCAGGACTAACTCCCTCCCCCTGTTTTAGGCAGGGATGAGAAATTTCAGACTTTTATCTTTATTCAGACATTTTTCTTGTTACTGATTGGGCATAATGGAATCATGTTGCAAGATAAGTCACAAGGCTTACAGTAACTTGCCTTTAGAAACACTAAATTTGATTTGTGAAAAGAGATTGAAGATTTAACAAAACAAATTGTTCAAGTAATAAAACACAAGAGAAACTGACTGGGTAAACTTTAAATAATTTTGGGTTGGACAAAGAAAAAATTGACTAGAAGGGGACTTGAACCTGCGACCTCTAAGCATAATGTTGGTGGTCTCCCTATTTGGTCAATACCGGCACCCCCGAACAAACCCAAAATAAATTTTCAGAACGTGCTTTTGTATCCATGATTCTTTAACCAAAAAAATTATTTGAGGTGATTATATAAGTGACGTGTTTATTTATGCTGAATTGAATGTGATCCGACCCAAATGTGGTGATGTATTTTCCACATGCTGATTTGCAAATAATGACTTCTACAGACTAAACCCATACTGAAGATCAGCTTCTATATGTGCCATGAATTATTTCTTAGAATGATTATTTCCTGTCGAGTCGCATTGCAGTTCATTTTCTTTTCATAAGGGTCAATGTTGTGACGCTTGCTCGTGGCATGAATGTTTGAGCATGTATTGTGAAGTTGTGTTTTTTCGTAGTTGGCTGGCAGAGCTTCTATTTCTTTTCTTTTTTAAATAACTTGCACAAACCTTTGGTGCATGAGCATATATATTGTTCCGTTCTCCAAAATGATGGCTGGGGACTCTTTGTTGTTGCCCCTAAATTGTGGAACAAGCTGACGCGTGCTATCAGGGAAGCGGCATCTAATGCCATCTTCAACGCCAACTTAAAACCCAGCTTATGATCTGTTTGTTTTAGTGGGTTTTTTTCTTCTTTTCTTTTTGTTTAATTCTGCTGTTGATTTTGAGGCACTGTGTTCTTTGTAGAGCGCCATGTAAATGCTCTGTAGTATTATTATTATTAGTATTATTATTATTATGTACATATGTCATATTTTCTCGAAGGAAAGCTATATTTCAAGCAAATTTGACAATTATTTGTGCTTAAAGGGTCTGTATACATTTGGTAATGACTCTGAAAATTAATGGCAATAAAAACTTACGATGTAAGAAGTACAGTAGCTTTGGATAGTATAATTGAGAAACTTTTCACTTCGAAGTACTGCAGCTATGGAAAAAGATATCACTTTTTATCCCCCAAAATATGAATCTAAGAAGCGTTACTGACAGTAACGTTTCTCAGATTGTGTATTCCAATTGTTGATTACTCTTCCTGGGTGGACATAACCGCTCCAGATTTTCGGCAGTATCTCAAAAATGCTAACACCTTTTGAAATGAAATTTTCACAGGTTAGTTTTATGGTATATATGTGGGTTCCAAATACCAAGCGTATACAGATCTTTTAATAATAAACATTCAATGACTTTTCAATATGTGGCCGTGTATTGAAGGAATTAATGAGGTAGTATTTTGTTACTTATTTAGGGTTCACTGCTGAAAACTTCAGTTGGAGCTCATACCTCAAGATGACAAAGTCTCAAGCCGCCCCCAAGACTCTTTTCAAAAGCTATGAGAACGTAAGTAACATCCTTGTCGATCAGGCTGTATGAGGTTCCCCATCAGACAATGATTTCGGGCACATCCTTGGTCAAAATTTCTGCTAGTGAAAGATTTTATTGATGGTTCCGTACCTCCGACAAAATTTAGTAATGATCAAGAAGATTTCATAAGGGACATTGGACGGTACAAAAATTGTTGTCCTTTCATACAAGGTGCATTTTGTAAATTTTCACAACCATGTTAAAATTTAGCAAGGGACCCTTGTTAAATTGCTCTTGTATGAAAAGGGCTTAAGATAATAACAAGTGTAGACTGTTACTGTACACATTGTGTGTAAAGTAAACAGATTAGATACTAACAATTACATGAAACTGCCAAGCGTTTACGCTTCCACTTAATCTGTGGCATGTCTCGACCGCGCAGTCTAGTTTAGTCTAGTAAGCAGCAGAGTGTGGGTTCGATTCCCGGCCATGACACAATTGTGCCCTTGAGCAAGGCACTTAACCATAATTGCTTCGTAAAAAGTTGGGAAGGTAGTGCATTCTGCTCTACCAGCCAGGCTCCTAGTGGATGATACCCATGCCTACATCCTTATGGACTGTGAAGGGGGTAACCCTGTTTCAGCCCCAGGAGTATGTGGCAATGTCCCCCTGGTGGCAGTTGATTTGGGGCGACAGCCCAAATCAGGTAAGTGTAGCCCTCACCTTGAAGTGGCTGTCCAGCCTTGTGATGTTAGGCAATATCTCCTTAAAGAATTGTTTTTTTATAAATCTGTCATTTTTTGTCCCACATAGGATTGTCTCACTCCTCACGGCTTCCGCAAAGGCATGAAACTGGAAGCCATCGACAAGAAGAACCCGTCGTTGATCTGCGTGGCCACGGTGGCCAACATCATGGAGAGCCGGTTCCTGATTCACTTTGATGCTTGGGAGGACATGTACGATTACTGGTGCGATTCCTCCTCCCCTTACATCCACCCTGTCGGATGGTGCGAGGAGAACGGCAACATCTTGTCTCCTCCAAATGGTAGGTCTTTAATTAACCCTAGCAGTGTCCGCGGTAGTCTTGGTTCCAAGACGTTTCAGTTGTGTAATCACGAATACTTAAAGAAACACCTTGTTACAGGTTTTCATGACTACATGTGTTGTGACTACACAACTGGAGCATCTTGGAACCAAGACTACATCCCCGGCTGACTAAGATATCAGAGCTGCCAACTCTCCCTGATTCTGCAGAAAATTCCTTGAAGATAATCCAATCTTTCCAATGTTCTGATGAACACATTCTGTAAATCTCCCTGATTATGGAAACTTTGTCCCCTATTATGTTGAACGTAATTCTAAATATCTCCCTGATTGGTGTACAAAATCTCCCTGATTGCAAGATGCAAATGTTGGCCGCTCTGTCTTGATTTTTGAAAGTAAACAAAAATGTTCTTGTCTTCCTTGTTATTGTTACATACAGATTATGAAGATATCGCTAATTTCACATGGGCTGACTACTTGGCCAAAACTAAGGCTGTTGCTGTACCAACTAGAGCGTTTAAACCGGTAAGTGAGCAGCCATTGGCTGATTTCATTAAGGGAAGTGCTCCAGTGAACCCTGAATGGAGGAGGGGTTAAATTAGAGTGCGGGGTAGGGGGGATGACCTGGGCCTAATTTCAAATAGCTGTATAGCAGACAATTCTGCTAAGCAAATTACTTTGCTAAGCAACGAATGAGTGGGTAGCCAGTCACATCGATGGATAACTGTGTGGTATTTGGCTGGTAACCAATTTTTGCTAAGCAAGAGTTTTTTGTGCTTAGCAAGTTTTTGTGCTTGCTTGCTTTATGAAATTGGGCCCTGGGCCTAATTTCATAAAGCTGCTTAAGAACAAAAAGGAGCTATGCACAATAAAATCATGCTTACCAGAGTAAGTTTACCAGCCAAAATACCATTCGACATCAATTGGTGGCTGGTATCCTGCTTATTTTACTAAGCAGACAAATTCTAATCAATATTAGCTGCTTAAGCAGCTTTATGAAATTGGGCCCTGGGCCCAATTTCCTGGCTCTGCTTACTGTAAGCTCAATCGGCGCTTACGGAAGCAGGGAATTCCGCGCTTACATCAAGCAAATTTCACGGGTTAGCAGGGTTTTTGTGCTCAAGCCTGTGCGTACTCGTAGGCATTCTCCACTTTCAAAGCTAGCGCAGAAATGCGGGGGTAAGCGCAGAGTCACGAAATTGGGCCCCGCTCTAATGTATCACACTGTCATCCCAACCCTCATTCAGAGACAACCAGCAGGCTTCGACATGGGCATGAAGCTTGAGGTCGTTGACCAGCGCAACCCCTCCCTCATCAGGGTGGCAACGGTCGGCGAGGTCAACGGCCACAAGATCAAGATCCACTTTGACGGCTGGATGGACGTGTACGACTTCTGGATGGATGACGACTCCCCCGACATACACCCTGTGGGGTGGTGTAATAAGACGGGGTACTCGCTGGTGCCGCCGATTCGACCGTCGCAACTCGTGGAAACCCCAGGGTAAGTTGAACCTGAGTGACTGTCCGTTTTACAGAGCCCAATTTCGTAGAGCTGCTTAAGCAGAAAATATTGCTCAACAATTTTCTGCTATAACAGAAATGAACAGGGCCCAATTTCATAGAGCTGCTTAAGCAAAAAAAAAGAAGCTAAGCACAACAAAATTATGCTTACCAGAATAAGGTTACCAGCCAAAGTACCATGTCACATGTACAATTTGTGACTGGTATCCTGCTCATTTCTGCTTAGCAGAAAATTGTTAAGCAATATTTTCTGCTTAAGCATCACTATGAAATTGGGCTCTGGATACCAGTCACAAATTGTACATGGGACATATTAGTTTGGCTGGTAACCTGAAGTCGCCATGGGGCTTAATCAGTGTAAGGTGCACAGTCAACTTAAAGTCGCCATTGGGGCTAAAAGGATTCAGCAAAATTGACTGCTTACCTGCCCTATGAACCACGGCCTTGAATTTGTTGGCAACACCGATGTCCACTTCCTGCTCTCGGTATTTGACACTCAGTTAAACAGTTGGTCCTTTCCTACATTCACATGTGGCAAAAAACTCATTGAAACAATCACGAGATAACCTGTCAATGTATTGGCTGTTTTCTCTCTTCAGGCAAGCAGGCTGCCCTACCCCTGGGTGCAATGGAATAGGCCACATCAAAGGGGCCAAGTATACTGGGCATCATAGGTAAGTAGTTGAATGTGGACTGTAGTATTAGGTTAGGGGGGTGAAAAGGGTCTCATGTTAGGTATGGGACGGTTTTATCAGGAGGATGTCATTTTGAATGATTGCAATAACTTTTGAGGATGGTAAATTTTCAGAAAAATCTCTCGTAAGAATCTGCATGAGATTTGGGTAAAATTGGCACCGGGACAATGACTGATACGTTAATGCTAAATGTACACTTTATTATTATTGTTTTTGTTAAATGCATTTTATACCGATATTAACTCAAGGATTTTTTGCTGAACCCTGCAGTGCATTTGGCTGTCCGTATTCACTGTGTAATATGGCCAAGGAGTCGCCCATCATTGACAGACTCTACGTCGGATCAAAGTCATCACTCTCCAAAGACGGCAAGAAATCCCCGATAGAATCGCCAGAAATCAAGTGAGTCTGTTCATCCTATCACAGTTCGCTGTAAAGGGGAAATCAACTATTGTACAAAGTAAACATATATGTTTTCAACCGGGTTTTGAATTGTTCTGTTGTCGCAGGTTGTTTAACAACCTCTGGAAGACTGTTCCATAACTGAACTGCTGCATATTGGAAAGAGCGTGAACCATAACTATAACTAGTAAACTTGCGGGTACAACTGTGTGTAAATCTCTTACGGGAGGAGTCCGGTGTGGTCTCAACATTGCGAACAGTATAATCTGCTCCTCTTCAGGAGAATGCTTTTGTCTTGAAGACGAGCTTATCTACTTCTCTGGTGATGAGGATACTATTTCCAGAAGCTCCTTGGAATCTATAACTCCAGGGGGCTATCAAAAGGTGGAAATGCCATCATTTCAACATACCTCCTAAAAATCTGGGCCCAATTTCATAGAGCTGCTTAAGCACAACAAGTAGCTAAGCACAACAAAATTATGCTTACCAGAATAAGGTTACCAGCTAAAATACCACGTCTGTCTGTCACATGTAAAATTTGTGACTGGTATCCTGCTTATTTTTGCTTAGCAGAAAATGTTTAAGCAATATTTTCTGCTTAAAGCAGCTCTATGAAATTGGGCCCTGATACTATATTTAGTGTCGGACCTTTTCGTCAGCATTGACTCTCTCTTCTTGCTTTTAATTGTACAAATCAAATTGAAGTTTAAGTTTGTTCTTTTCTTGTTTTCTTTTTTTCTTTTAAGAAAATGTCCGACCCCAGGCTGTGATGGCTCGGGTCATGTGACCGGTAAATACACGGGTCACCATCGGCTGTCGGGCTGTCCGCTTTATGAGAAGAACCTCAATCTCCAGAACGGGACCGGTGACAAATCATCCAGTCCATCCCCGTCACCCATACCCAGGGGTCCCGGTCGCCCTCCACTGTCTTCGGCAACTAAGAGCCTGGCTTTGGGAAGAGGAAAGAGACAGTAGGTTATTTATGTTTATAGTAGAGGAGACTTGATGAATCTATTCTCTCAACGGTATTATACATGATTGGTAGAGCTGACAAAATAGTCGCAGACAGTGTTCATGTTTTGTTTGATCAACCAATATACATGAAATGACAAACCTGTGAACATTTGGGCTTAATCCGTTGTGTGAGTCAGGAGAAAATAGCGAAAAAACCATGCACAATTTTCAGCATGTAATTTGTCCTTAATTTTGGTTGCAATCAGGTGTTGCGTTTTGTTTAGGTTTTCAGATACAGTTTTCTGAAATATGAAGATGGAAATATTTCACACACAAAATGGTTCCAGTACGATTTTCATAAAAATCAGTAAGCTTTCAAACTGAAATTAAATAATGATGTTTTTTTATCCTTCTACCAATCCTGTATAATACCTTTAACTGGCAGTAGACAATGTTTCTGAATATGATGGTTTCGGCAAATATCAAAGTAATAACCACATGGGAAACTAGCAGTCTTGGTCCAAGACATTACGATCTCATACTCGTAACGTGATAAACCTGACAGAGGGCGCACTCTTCATTCTTGAATTCATCCTGACAGAGGGCGCTCTTTTCTTTCTTGATCTCATCACTTCACTTCGCTGAAGCTAGAAATCGAACCAAGGATAGTGACACCCTCTGTCGTTTCGGTGCGAACCAAGGATAGTGACGCATTCTGCTGTTGGAATTGATTAATTTCGGTTGCAAAGGTCTTGGAACCAAGACTAGTCTCTAAGGAGGGTTAATTACACTGTTATGACGAGTTCCTATATTTAATTGACCTTCCTTTTTCAGACACAAAGGCACTGGGCTTCTACTACCTCAAAAGAAGAAAAAGAAATCACACTCGGATAAAGATGAAAGTAAGTCCTCAAATCTTCTGGAAGTTTGAAGCGCGTCATTGTTGTACTTAAGTGTTTGAGTTGTACTTCTTGCAAAATTGTGATTTGAAGAGAACGAACAGTCTGAAAACTGGACCTGTAATTGCATGATCGGTGCCCGAAAAAGACACTTCAGTTCAAAGTTTTAACATTCATTCTCCAGAAGACGACCAGAGCACACTGGTCGAAGTATCGAGTAACAAACACTCTTCAGATCCATCACAACTCAAAAGAGATTACTGCATGGTGTCACTGCAAACCTTCGGAGCGTCTCAAAGGTCGGGCACATTCTAGGCGCAAAAAAAAAGTTCTATGAGCACACGCCCGAAATCCATTAGACCGCCAGAGCGTGCCGCTAGACCACATCATTGTGCCGAAGTATGGGAGCAATCCTACACAAGTGAATACGCAAATTGGTATTTTGAGCCTTCCAATAATACGGTCTGTTTGCACGCACTGGAACACTCAGATATCCGATCCAATTAGAACATTCCTACAGTCCGACTTTTAAGACGCTCCCTTACTTAGATGTATGAATTTTTCAGGATTTATTTAATACAACACTCGTTTCTTCTTTTTTTTGCAAATATTGTCAGAATCCACCAAGAACAATCTCCACCACCAGCTGCATCAGTCCGTCTTCATGTCGGCGATGTCCCCCAACCCGGCGAAGGACCTGCCCCTATGCTGGGAGCAGCACACCAAACTCTTGCCAGGTCTTTCGGACCTCTCCTGCAGCACTGTGGCCAAGTGGTCCACAGAGGAGGTTGCCAATTTTGTCAAGAAGCTACCAGGGTGCGGGGAGCATGCCTCCAAGTTTGCTGATGAGGTGAGCCTATAATTGTTCTTATTGTGCAGCCATGTACAGGTTGTGCGTGACGTGGTCTAACGCATTAAACTCAAGTTCTGGTGGCTGATTCTTCAGGGTGTGTGGGTTCGAATCTCGATCGTGACACTTGTGTCCTTGAACAAGACACTTAGCTGTAACCGCTTCTCAAAGTAATAACCGCTGCTCATGTGTGAGTTGGAACCTGCGAGGGTAGAGATTGTTGATGGGATTGATTTAGCATCCGGTGGGCACATTTGGCTGGCTGTGCTGCATACTCCTAAGGAGTTGAGATGGTTTCAGGAATTCTTAGGTCTCGATGAACAGGGGTAATAAGGGGCTTTGAGTGGCCTGACTTGGCTTGAAAAGTGTATCATATTTTGTCTTCCAAAAAAGAAACTGTGGCTGGAAGGGAAATTAGGCTGGTCCCTTTTTTTTGAATTGGGAATAAGAACTGCCAAAACTATCGTGTATACAGGGAATCAAACAAAGATGGCCGCAATGTGTTTAAACAATGAGGCTGGTCCCTTTTTTTGAATTGGGAATAAGAACTGCCAAAACTATCGTGTATACAGGGAATCAAACAAAGATGGCCGCAGTGTGTTTAAACAATGAGGCTGGTCCCTTTTTTTGAATTGGGAATAAGAACTGCCAAAACTATCGTGTATACAGGGAATCAAACAAAGATGGCCGCAATGTGATTAAACAATGAGGCTGGTCCCTTTTTTGAATTGGGAATAAGAACTGCCATAACTGTCTTGTATACAGGGAATCAAACAAAGATGGCCGCAGTGTGTTTAAACAATGAGGCTGGTCCCTTTTTTTGAATTGGGAATAAGAACTGCCATAACTATCGTGTGTACAGGGAATCAAACAAAGACAGCCGCAGTGTGTTTAAACATTTTCTGCGATTCCATTTGTAAGTTGGTGTCTTCTTTTTGTTCTCGTTCTAGCAAATTGACGGCGAGGCCTTTCTCCTCCTGACGCAGACGGACATTGTGAAGATCATGACGATCAAACTTGGACCGGCGCTCAAGATCTACAATGCAATTCTCATCATGAAAAGTGCAGAGGAGGTATGAGAAATAGCGAGACACACGCCGTTGTTTAAACAAAACTGATCAAACTGTTTCAAACCCAACGCTGACGCCAATTTCTTTTTATACCAATGGAAGGAATGGGAGTGTGATTTGAAAAAAAAAACTGTGTACGGTTGTCTGTGAGGAGTGCTAGCATAACGACAGTTTTAATTTATTGTGTTTAACCATCAGTAGATTATACATCTGAAATACATTGAGGTTAAGTTTCAAAATCGGGAGGACATTTGCTGCTGGGGATTTTTTTAGGCTGCGCAGTTTGAAACACTGACTGGCGTTCTGGCATGTGTACATGGTCAACGAGTAGTATTCAGAGTCAACTGATTGGGTCATATTATGTCGAGCAGTTGTGACCTCCGGTTAAAGTTCAAAGGTCAAAGGGGACAGCTAAGCATATACGCGCTGACTGTCATTGGGGGGCAAACAGTGGAGCGGAAAAAAGTGCCAAACAAATGTGACATCTCTGCCCTCAATGGTTGTGACGTCGTGTGTAATACCTCTGTTGGACCACATTTCGACTTTGTATGTGATGGGTGAACAATGAAGTGGAACGCATGAAACATACGTGTGTAGCTTTTAGCCAAAGAAACACTCCACTGCTGCAGAAACTACTTATGTGACGTCATGTTTAATCCCGTTGGATCTAAGAGCTCAACACTGTTAGCGAGGATGATTGAATGAAAGAGCGGAATGTGTGACATGCATCGCTCTAGCCAAAGAATTCCCCCCCCCCTCTGCTCTCAGATTCTACCAGTGTGATGTAATGTATAACTCTGCTGTTGACGCTAATTTGACACTGCAATGTGAGAGTTAACGATGGAGCCGAACGCTAACACACAACGTTTAGCCATTCACTTTCTGTCCTCGAATTCTACCGGTGTGACGTGATGTGCAATTCCTGTTGGACCTTCTGATCTCGACACTATTTTGGAGCGAACGATGGAGCAGAATGCGCGACACGTACATGTAATATAGCACCCTTGCTTTAACACAAGTCTGGTACCCTGTGCAATTTGTCTGTTGGGAACCATCTTGTGTATGTTAATCCTGTGTAATGAAATTGCTTTGCGATTCTCCTGTGAACATGGGATCCGTGTGAACGCTGCAATCAAGGAGGATTGGCCGGGAATCGAACCAATAACCATTTGTTCGATGATCTTTTCTTGTTGTATTTCTCAATCCAGCAAATACAGTTGGGGCTTTTTTTTTAAAACCTCGTCTTAGGCTCCGGGCTCCGTTTGACTCGCTTGGAAACACCCTGCAAAATGTATACTGCTCCAAAATTGATGCTCTTATCAACTCTTATCGTCCACCGTAACTGTTTTGCGGACCTTAGCTTTGTCCGAAGCGTCGTGTGATGCATGGAAGTTTGTAACTACTACTGCAGAACTGTGATACAAACTGGAACATGTATTTCAGTGACACAAAAAAGCCTGCAGGATATTGAATGATCACATCAGTGTTGTGTTTTTTTGTGATGGACATGCCAGGAATTATTATTAAAATACTTTGATTTCGCTGTACAGAATTTATAACCACAAAGTTCCCCTTGAAGGTGTTTTTTTTTATATATGGATGACCCTGCATGCAGTGGGTCGATTCTCCTTCAACGTGCAGTGAAGCATAATGACGCATAAGCACATGGGCGTCTTGGTGTCTGTCAAATACCAAGTGTTAAATTTGGGACTGACTCCCAAGATGAAATTTTGTTTGCATAAGGGAGTGTCTCGAAAGTCGCAACGATAAGAACATTCTAATTAGATTGGATAAGTATTCCAGTGCACACGGACCGTTCCGTTGGACCGACGGAACGTTCTAGTGGAATTTAAAATACTTGTGTAGGATTGTTCCTGTACTTCGTCACAATGGTGCAGTCAAGTGGAACGTTCTATCATGGAGGTCCTTTCTCTATGGTTCTATGGAGGTCCAATGGATTGGGGGCGTGTGCCCACCGGAACGTTCTTTTGCATCTAGAACGTGAACGTTTTTGAGACGCTCCCTTAGCAGGAACTCGAGTTACGCGGAGGCCACGGAGACGATGGCCTCTGTTGCCCCAGGTCTTGGCCTCGGTTCCCCCTTCAGAAGTGTCCCATAAACTTTTAGATTTTCCAAAAATGAAAATGGCTTCGTTCTCTCAAAGATAAAATTCCAGGCCTGCATAAGAATTTTAAGTGAGGAATTTAGTGATCCTGTTTTTGTTTTACATTTTAACCGCAAAACGGGACATTCTACATTAAATTTCCAACTTCTGGGTGAAACTGAGGCTCTGTGGTTTTGTCTCAAATAATCAAAGCGGAAAATTGAATCTGTTGACGCTCAGTCAAGGTCTATAATAGGACCTGAGTGCATGGGGAAAAAATAATAATAACAACTCCATGGACAAGAAAAGCTATGTGGAGATTGAAATGATGTTTACGTTTTCCTGATACAGCTAGTTTGTTAATCATTGTCTTGTCCAGTCATGACCGATTTGTTGTCTTGTTGGGTGACGTGAGATTGTAAGTGTGAGTAGGAACTTTTCTGATGTTTCGTTGAGAAGTGATCCATTTTGTGGTATGAGTAGCCTCAAATTCATCTGTATACGTAAAGAAACAAACGTTCATGGGATACGACACACCAGTTTGTGCTCGACTTAAAGAAGATCTGAAAAGTTTGGGGCAAATTTTCACCCAAAAACTTATTGGGTTGAATCATAAATGGTGTGAAATTCTTTCTAAAACTGCATACTTTTTCGCAGAAAACTTGGAACAGTTTATTGATTTCAACAATCACGGTAGACTACACTTTAAAGAAGTTGAATCTATTGTTTTTCTTTAAAAGACATAAACAGTGCTAATTATGAGGCCACACAAGCAGCTACTTCCATGCAAAGATATAGATTTATATTTGATTGTTGTGCCAAATGTTTAAAAAATAATCAATCCCTTAATATTGAATTTTTATAAGCCGTTTGCAAATTATATTTTGACTAATGTCTGGTACAATGACTTGATTGGTCACAAGCAAGCACCCAAGCCGGATTCTCCTGACTAAAGACAGTGTTGCTGTACATCACGTCTGGGCAAGTTTTTGTATAGCAACCTCCAGATGGGCAAAGCCTGTTACCATTGTGCCAAACTACATTTATTCAGAATTGTGTTCACGGGTGTTCACCATCTCTTTCAAAACTATGCAAAAACTTGCCCTGAACCATGTGACATAGCAACTTGTCTTTAGTCTGATGAATTCAAATTTTAGCAGTTACTTGTGACTACAGTTTATAAGCAAGTCAGGTACCAGACATTAGTCAAATCTAGGCCTTGCCACTTAGTGCAAATGTTACAGGCAACTTCGAGGTAACCAATTCGCTGTATTTTTGACCGTGTGAGGGCGCTGCAAGACATTCCCTGATGAAAGTGCCCTCATGCGGTCAAAAATATGGTCAATTGTACTGTATGCAAAAGAAGCCCTTTGGTGTACAACAGATTTTTTTTCTTCTGACACTATCTTTATACTGTTCCCCAAGAAAATTATTGGAGATTGCCCGGAACTAGTTGCTTGTAAATTACCTTGTGTAACAAAGCCCTAGCTTAAAATGGCTCTGTTTGATGGCACTCAAAATGGCTCTCAATGAAATTATCATGGAAAAGTTCACTATTTTAATAGCAAAATTAATTCAGTGAGAAGGTTAAAATATGAAGAAATGAATAAATTGAAGAGTTTTGATATTACAAAACTTTTCCAATGAATTGGGCATTCTGTAAGACAAGTTCTCGGCAGCAACCATGGAATTTACACCTAAGGTTCTCTGGAAGCTTCCTCCTGTTTTTAAAGTGCCACATGACATGTCACTTCTCTGTAAGCACTTTGCGTGTATCATAAAAGTTGTGTGGGAAAGGAGACAAGCCTGAACGAGGATATACAGCAATCCTGTTTTAATGTTGCACTCACACTGAGACTTGCGATAGCTTTACTCCTTTTATATACCCTGTTGGAAAGGGCGACGTAAATCAGCTGTAAGCCACGCACACTTCACACAAACTGGCTCCAACGATTACCAGAAGCCTATGGGATTGCATTGAGCTAGTTTTTGTATGAGGATTTATGCAAGAAAGGTTTCATATTTGGAGTTGGCTTTTTACATACGTTCTTCAGAGACTCGAGGTCTCCTCAGAATTATAAGTTTCTGTTATAAGAAATGCTTCTGAATGATGGAATGGGTGAGTTTTGGTAAAACTACACACAAACGTATGCCAGCTTTGGAGCCACAGCGAATGGGTGGGTATACCCACCCAAGTATACGTGCAGGTATACGTTCCCTTTAATGACTGGGATAGCTAGGGTCTACAATGTATGAAATAGTATTTTTGTTATGTACCGGTAGTTTAGCAGATTTCAATGCTGCTGGACAATTTGTATGGGGTGAAAGTTAGTTTTGTGTCTTGTGGTGAAGAACGAGGGGAAACTTTGGGACACTAGGTAATTTGTCTTTGTTTACGTATATCTGAGCATGCCCACATACATATTCTTCAAGAACAATGGCTTTAACTGGTAAGTCTGCTGCCACCAAGCACCACCAGAAGTCCAACTTTGTCAGAATACTTTCCTGTGGTTTCCAAATGAGGGCGCTCTTCACTGAGAGTAATCACTGATGTGTGTTGGGCAGGACAGTTGCAACAACTTGCGATTGGAAGCCATTTTCGGTCCGAAAAACTGCATAATGCGCACACAGTCTGCCGGACTGGACTGCACATTGGGTTGTGCTCCATTCGGACCGAAAATCGCGTCCAGCAACCAAGTGACCAAAGATGGTCCTTCCATGTCACAACTCTCTCAATTTACACAACTCTGAGAGTATGGGTATTGGTGGAGTGAAAAAACTAAAGGAGAAAACAAATCTGATTTTTAAACAAAACCTGAAATTAACATGGGTTGTGGTGTTTAATTTTGGTTAATAAAGCAAGTGTTTTTCATCTGCTACATCTCATTAAGTACTCATGAATATTCAAACATGTAAAAACGTGCAAAATTATAAGTCATTACTTCATTTGCATAATATGACCTTTAAATTGGCTAACTACATCATGAACTTAATTTTTATCTGTCTATTTTTATTTTGAATCTTTATTCAGAAATAATCAATTCCTCCCAAACAGTAAGTGTATTGTGAAATACATCGTATAAAGTGAAAAATAAACCAGGTGATTAATGAATGATTTTGTCGTCACAGCTTTTGTATTTTCTTGATGCTTAATATGCTTTATATGTATAGTTTTGTCTTGAAGGTAGGGTCATAGATTGGTTTTTGTCAACATGCTGATTTATAGGCCAAATTGTCAAAGAAGATGCAGTACAAGTTGAAAGTTTCAACTGAATACAGTGTCTAATTGTTTTCCCAAGAGCTTCAAACCCATCCACTTAGCAAGCGATGCGGGTACCAACTACATCTCTGGCCACATCATTCACAAACGGACACCATAGAAATTTGAATCCTCCAAAACTCTTGCAAACATGCGCTACGGGGCTTCAAGCAGACGGACGGAGCCTAAGCCGGAGCAAAACGGAATTTGACTGTGCAAGTCTAAAAAGCTGTTTTGTTTTTTACTCCAGAGGGCGCCATAACCACATGGTCAGTTTTCACTGGAATTCTTCACTAAAAAATCATACACTCGACTGCCGCAGCAAAATGCTCGAGCCAAAACCATGTAAGTTTTGTTATTTTCAAGGATATTTTTTGAACTAAATTAAGTAGATAAACTGGCAATCAGATATGGAATTTTAGCAAAGACATCTCTAGCTGCACAAATTGTAAATGTTATTTAACTCGACCAGGACTGCGGAGGCACGACCGACGAACGTATCTAAAAGTCTAACATGTCTAAATAAATTGCAAACCACCAACTCCTGAACATGTATCCTCCCGTGTCCGGTTTTCGATGTACTATGCCTTTTTCTTTGAATTGAAAAAAAATAATGATGCCATATATCAACTGATGCCCTAATTACCTTCCTTTGTTTATAAGAAGTATGTAAAAATATATTAAAACTTGATGGACATTGAAACTTTCACACCACGCACCGATCTTCGATGACTTCAATAGCGTCCCCGTGTTTTGAGTTTGACCTGTTTTCGAGGCAAACAAGAAAGTATGGTGTCCTGGTGAAGCCATACGCAGAAGAAACATCTGCAGTGACTTCAAGTGTTCTGTGAGACGTTGTGTATGACTATATAGCCAGCAGTTGTCTTCATTTTATTCAAAATATTTTTTATTTAATTTTAAAAAATTACGATGGTAATTTGTAAAAACTATTAAAAAAAATTTTTTTTTAAAGTGTCAATAAAGTCTTGGCTTTCAAATCTGATTTTTAAAAAAGTTTTGAATCTTTTTATGTTTCTTAACATTTATAATAAAGCATATCAGTAAACAGTGATATTTGAATCACCAAGCCAATGTTTAAATTGTAATGTTATTAATAATAAATGATATGAGGGTTTAAACAAAAAATTCTCCAGACTGTTAGAAAATGATATAAGGCACATGGCTTCTTTAA
This sequence comes from Plazaster borealis, assembly GCA_021014325.1. Classification (NCBI taxonomy): domain Eukaryota; kingdom Metazoa; phylum Echinodermata; class Asteroidea; order Forcipulatida; family Labidiasteridae; genus Plazaster; species Plazaster borealis. Next base: position 14,063,471 of record CM037464.1, on the reverse strand, counting down.
GCCTCTGTATTTTTTTCCCCAGAATGCTCAGCAGAATTTTAAGTCACATGATTTTATCATCGTGAATTGTGAATTGAAAATATTGTTCGATGAAACTTTTGGCCCCGACAGTATGACATATTTTTGTACCTTGTAGAAATGCCTAAAATACCACAAATTTTTGCAATACAAGTGCAACTTGCCAGTGGAGCCTCACATAATTCTAAGTTTTGGTCAAAGGAGAGGAAACTCTTTGCTTGGCAAGTCAAACCACAAAAATTGTATCTAGGGACTGTTTACATCGTGCGCAGAGAGGTAAAAGATTTGCATCGATTTCAGGGACGCCCTGAAAACAGGAACTCCTACGATATACAAATACAACACATCATCATAATCTACATTTGTACGTTTATTTAAAAATTTGTTTATTATGGGTTTGGGTCCAATAATATAGCTGTTAATAACTGATGGAAAAATGTCCGTATCCGGCCGCCACTTTTTCATTCAGTCCTTGCTCTATTACCAAAACTAATTTTAAGCAATATTATCTCATTTGATTGACTTGCATGACTTGTCTTGACGTCTCTGAGTAAATAACTAGTTATAATAAAAAAATAAGAAGATTACTATTTTATTTCATATTGAAATGAAATGAATGAAAAAATGGTGGCCCAGCAGGGTCCTCCCCAGGTTTTTTCAAACCTGTAGGGCATTCTGGGCAAAAATTTTGGGATGTTTGGCCGACATGGCCGAAGCGCGCTTTAAGGTCCTCGGAATGTTTTCTACTTCAACTTGGTGTTTTTCTTTTTGGTTTTCAAAGCCCTGCCTGTGCAATGGGAGCATTCTTCTTTCTTTATTAACCCTAACAGTCCTTATCCCCTCAAACTCCAACAGTTTGTTTTGTTGGGATATGATGGGTTGGGTACTGTGTACTATAGATAAAGTGATGGAATGCGATGGAATGGGTACTGTAGACTTGCAGTTCTCTGTTGAACTTTGTTGGATTGGGTATGGTGAATTGCAAGGAGGAGGAATAAACAACTGACAAAGGCATATGATGTACATGTGGTGCATTGTTGATCCCTTTGTTGTAAGCGCAAGGAGGAGGAATAAACAATTGATAAAGGCATGTGATGTTATTGTATGTATGTGGTGCATTGTTGATCCCATTGTTTCTTACAATGGCAGACCCAACCATTCAACCATGGTGCAGTAACAGTTGTTGGATTTTGCTGGGTTGGGTTATGCCAAACCCCCCTCTTCATACTTTGTACAGGACCAAGGATACACACTCCACCAATATCCAACAGTTGGACTAGGTACTGTTATTACAACTGCACTGTTGGAGTTTGATGGGTTAGGTCCAGTGAATTAGCAGTAGCACTATTCATGTTGGAATTTGATGGATTGGGGAAAGTTTTTAACAAAGGTCGGTTGGGAGTTAGGGTTAATTATTGTTTGCTGTTCATGTTTTTTGTAAAACTACCGTAATCAGCCGAAATTCTTGCGTATCGGCACCAATTCTTGTGTATCGACCCGATACGCTAGCTTGTGCATGGGGAGAACCCTGGGCCGGATACGGAAATTTTTCCCCAACCCTGGTTCGTTCAGCTATCATCTCAACCAGCAGTTGCGCGCAGCATACCATTGTTGATTACCAACGCAAGCAGCCATATTTGTTTCCGTAAGGCGGGGATGTTTTGCGGAGTTGATTTTTTGGACCCACGCAATGCTCAATGAGAGTACAAAGAACACATAGAGCCTAATTTTTGCAAGAGCTGTTTTTGAAAAAAAAACTGTATGCATAAAACGTGAAGGGTAAACAAGTTTTGAATAGGATTTTGTGCATGTCACTCTTTCGTGGAGAAGATAGTGGAACAAACCTCATAGTTCTAGGAGTCTAGCTAGGGTACCTGCGCTATTTTAACTTATAAGAACCAACTATTTAAATAAAAGGAAAACAACAAAACTTTAACCAAAACTTTAACCAGCGTTTTGCACTAGGTAGAACCTATTTATTATAGCTAAACAAATCCAATTCTCCACGATCTACCATGGATCATGTGATGCTTAAAAAAAATATATTAAATTCATATTGTCATGGTCTGCACAATAGGTGACGGTAGTGTTGTAACTCCTCATAAAAAATTCCAAAATGTTGTTGTTTGCATGAGACGAGTCTGTCATGAACAGCCAATTTGTAGCATGACTAGGAAATGATCCAGAATGAGGGAAAAGTTCATTTATATTTTATGGCATAAGTCCTGCCTCAGTAATCAGCTAACTTTTCCACCCTTGCCTGTGTTTTTCATGCTTTTCTGAGTGTCTGTAAGTGTAAGTCCTTTGTGATTTTTGTTTAAATTTCTCCGATGGTCTGAATATATTTTATGATATTATTACTATTTAGTATTACTGGCTCAGTAATCAGCTATTTGTTCCATCCTTGCCTGTATTGTTCTAGCCCAGGTTGGACTCCTCCGTTGCATACAATGCGACGGAGTCCAGGGTATAAAGGTCCTCAGGCATTGCGACAAAATTTATAATAATTTTTTATCATATTTTTACCTGAAACGTGACTCACATGTTCCTTGTGTCCTGAACCTTACGCCTGCTCTATTCAGAATTGCCAATTTTATCCTTGGATGACATTATTGTGAAAATAAAAAGGAAATTGACGCATTCGTTGCGACAACCTCAACTGACATGGAACCAAGTCCACAAAAGAGGGCGCTGTCTAACCCGTAATACTGAACGCTTTTTCTTCCGGGCAGCAACACGACGGAGTCACAGCGCCAGTGCACAACTTGGACTTATTTTCGGAAATAATGTCATTCATGGATGTATTTGATAGGTTTTGAACTCAGCAAAAGTGTAATTAAAGGCACCAAGAATAAGTGAATGGAGTTTCAGCTTCTCAAATTAGGTAAAAATATTTTTAAATGTTACTCAAAATTTTGTTCGCATTGTAAAGGATCTTTATACCCAGGACGTCAGTGCAGTGGCACTGACTGACGTCCTACCAGGGCTAGTATTGTTCATGCTTTTCCCTGTGTCTGTAAGTACTTCGTGATTTTTGATTAAATTTCTTTGATGGTCTGATTATATTTTATATTTTTTTCTGGCTCAGTAATCAGCTATTTGTTCCAATCCTTGCCTGTATTGTTCATGCTTTTTGATTAAATTTCTTCTATGGTCTGAATATATTTTATGATATTATTAGTATTACTGGCTCAGTAATCAGCTATTGTTCCATCCTTGCCTGTTCTTCCAGCCATGCTTTCCCTTGTGTTTGTTAGCCTTTTGTCAAGGCCTTCTAGACAAAGCTATGTAGTCGCAAATCATCAGGAAGGGGAGACCACAGCCACAAGGCCTTTTCCAACTTGTTTTTTGTTGTTGAATTATTCATGAAGATTAAATCATAAAATAATCATAATTGCAAATAAGTATAATGCTGAAGGTTTTCATGTTTTTAACCAATCACAATGCATAATTGGTTTAATTTATGCTGACGGCATTGCTTATCCCTAACCATGTTAAATGCAACAATATGCACCAAATGGTAAATGTTGTTGTAATCTGTTGCATTTGGCAGTCAACTCGGATGTCATTCTTTGACTGAATTTGTTGCATTTAGCAGTCAAGTGACTTCATATTGGTGTTGTATTTTGTTGTAGTCACCACTACACTTATATGTGCATACTGTTACATTTAGCAGGGCAAACCCCCTTGCTCAGTCCTCACACAAACAACATGCCTGCACAATGCAACAAAATCCCTTGTTGCATTTTGTTGCATTTGGCATGGTTCTCATTTCAACTGTGTTGCATTCTGTTGTATTTGGCAGGGTATGTGGAGGGACCCTGATGGGGGTAAGGGTTATGATAGGTTTGGAATTTTGCTACTCCGGGAGGGTAGCAAAAAGAAATAAAGAAAAACATAAAAAATTCTTGACAAGTTGGAAAAGGCCCTTGTGGCTTCACCACTCACGTGTGTGGTCTCGTTCCCAGTCGCTTCACGGCTACGTAGCAGTCTAGGCCTCGAAGGCCATAGTGTTAGCCAGAGGGGTATCTGTGTGTCTTCTGGACACCCTGTTTTAAATTTGGACACCCTGTTTTATCTGTCATTTACATGTAAATATATTGTAAGTGAACAATTTGGACACCCAGTTTGCATTTCCAGCAAATTTGGACACCCCTTTTACAAAATCCTGGCTAAAACCATGCAAAAGGCTAGTCCTTTGTGATTTGTGTTGAAATTCCTTTGAGTGGTCTGATTATCCTGATGCACATAATCAGATTTTTGAGGGCTGGTGTTCGTTCGCGAATGCTGCAGCCAGAGATGTGGTTGGTACCCGCCGTCACCTCGCTGAACGTGGAAGGATCCAACATTATTGTGAAAATATCGTGACAGTTTTTGGCTGGTTTCTCATCAGCAAGTATACACTGTATTCAGCTGTAACTTTCATGTGACTTTTATTGTATCTTTCTTTATAATTTTGCCTATTATAAATCAGCATTACGTTAAGACTAAAACCAATCTATGATCCTACCTTTAAGTATCAAGCTTGTTAGTAGTGAATTTTGTACTTGATGTAATTTGTATAAATTTTGAAAGCGCACACACCACCCTGTACATGTACATGTACATGAATTATCTGATTGATAATCATGTACTTGTTTGAGTAAATGCATCATCATAGTTACCTTAGGGATCATCTCAAAAGTCGGGTACATTCTAGACGCAAAAGTTCATGTGGGCACACGCCCGCAATCCATTGGACCGCTAGAATGTTCCGCTAGGCCGCATCTTTATGCCAAAGTACGGGAGCAATCCTACATGAGTGAACAATTCCAACAGTATTTTGAATGTTCGGTTGGAACGTTACCGCAGTCCAACAGAACGGTCCATGTGCTCACTGTATCATACAGGAAGAAAATTACCTTATCATCATTGCCATAAAAATGAAATTGGGGCACTTCAAAAACTAACAAATTGGTTGTCCTCGGAATAATGATTGAGATTCACAACAGACTGTGCAAGTCTCTTGCGTATCTCATCAAAGTGGTTCCAAAAATGTTCAAATTCATGGGAGACTTGCACGAGTCTATTGGCAGAGTGACAATTCAAGGTCAAGGTTTCAGAGTAACAAGGGCAGAGTAACAATAAAGTTAATTACTCGGCCACACAAACGGGTCAGCAGGTAGAGTGTCTTTTGTTTTTTCAACACAACGTTAGTTTCGCCTATTTGCACTTCAGAATGATGACAAAAGATCACTTAATTAGCAGAATAACCACTGACTCAAGTGTCAACAACATGTAAGCTTGGCAAGGGCCGAGTAACAACGAAGTCATTTACTTCTTGAGGCAGTGAAAATGTAAAAAAATTCCATCATTGCCATGAAATGATGTGCCAAAGTACTTCATGACAAATTGTGGACTTGATTGATTGATTGATTGATTGATTGATTGATTGATTGATTGATTTTGTTTATTGCTATCCGATACAAGTATACAAAAGAAATTGCCGTGGTTCTCGCCCTTAAAAATACATCAAAATACAATAGTAAAATTCAAAAGTACATTGATCATTAGCAGAATAACAACTCACGCAGCAATCTTGTCAAGGGCAGAGTAACAATGAAGTTATTGTGCGGCAGTAACCATGGTAACTAGTGAGTTATTTTAATTTCAGAGTCGGTCACACAACATAAATCAGGCAAGAGGGTCAGCAGTTTGAGTGGTGCATTTTTTCCCCTTAAAACTTGAGTAGTATTTTGTCTCTTTGCACACATAATTGATCCTTGTCTAGCCCAATATGTATTAGAGTTAGTCACTGTACTGCAAGGCTCAAATTCTAGGGGGCATGTTGGGGGTGGGGGGGGGGGGGGTAACCAAAACAAACTTCTTCTTTTTTAAAGTACTATTTCACAGTTTTTCAAAAAATGACATTCTATTTAAATACAAATCACATTTCTTTGCACATTCTAATAAAAATATTGAACACAAAACCTTTCACTTGAGCAATGCTTTCGCTCTCAGAACTATTTCACATTGTCATCATGCATGATCATTGAAGTCTTAATTCCACATCGATCTTACACCCGGTTCAGGCAGGCGCTCCAGAGCCGCGCCGAACCAAATTATTAAATTTAAGTACATGAAAAGTTTGACGACTGAAACAGTTAGGAGCGACTGGACGCTGGGTGGTCGAGAGATCGACTGTTGCAGTCGTTTGGAACGACTCTGGAGTGTCTTGGTTTCAGAGGTTGATCTTGTCATGAGCCGAACCTAATGCAAATTTGATGTTAATGTTCGATATTTAGAAGAAAGGTTGCTTAATGCTCTATTTTTTAAGCATTCTTCTTCTCCGTTCAGCATAGCATGGAGGCCTTTTTGCATTGCTCCCCACATTGTTAACTACACGTTTTGTTTGTTTGGTTGTTGGGGGTTTTTTTTCAGTAAACTTTTTAATTAAAATAATACATTGCAAAACAGACGTTTGTTGTTGTTCCTGTTGTTTACAAAATAAAAAATATTGAATGGACTACCCTATTACCGTGGTACTCAACTCGAATAAAAACATGTTCAGTAACCTATGAAAAGTGCTTTTACTGTTTGGCAGTTTGTTTTATTCTCTCCAGCCAACTTACATTAAGTTCGCCTGTCTGAAACCAAAAATGATTTGGGTCGACCTAGAGTCACTCCTATGACTGTCTGAGCCTGGTGATAACTTTACATACACTCCTCAATTCCCCTAAAACCGATCACTCCAAACCTGATCTTCAGATCAGGAAACTTTTTATAAGTGCAATGTTGGCATTGCAGATTTACAAATCGCAGGCTTAGAACCGTCGCAGGATAAGTCATTCCATCCTTGATCCCCAGGCCGAGCCTCTGCGCAGTTTTCCCTGCGACGAGTTGTGTCTGATGGCTGACCCCTTCCCCACTCCCTGTAGTCTACAACAGTCATTCCATCCATGCATTCCCAATCACCTGGAATTCAAGAAAAACCGACATTGTATTTAAATCAGCCACAATATTTTTCCTATAAAAAGGGATTGTATATGTTTGGTAATTGGAACCCACTGTTTGTTTCAATCCATATAGTTGTATACCATAAAACTAAATTTCATTTCGAAAGGTGGTAGCATTTTTGAGATATTGCCGAAAATCTGGAGCGGTTATGTCCACGCAGGAAGAATAGTCTGCAATTGGAATACACCATCTGAGAAACGTTTCTGACAGAAACGCTTCTCAGATTTAATTAATTTTTTGGTTGAAAACTGATATCTTTTTCCATAACTGCAGTACTTCAAAGTGAAATAGTTCTCAAAATGCTTTATACTATCAGAAGCTGCTGTTCTTCTTACCAAGTAAGTTTTTATTGCCATTAATTTTATGAGTAATTACCAAACGTATTAATGTCCTCCCCCTTTTAAAATTTGTCAACAAAAAAAAAAAAAAAGAGGAGAGGGTAAAGCAACATTATGCTTTGTCTTTGATATAATTTTTAATATGAATCAATTTTTAACTTTCTCCAAGTTGTTATAAATTTAAAGGCCTGGAATTTCACCTTTTAGAGGGCAAGGCCATTTTCAATTTTGCAAAGGGGCACTTCCATTGGAAAATCTCAATGTCTATGTGAAACATTTGATGGGGCACCAAGGCCAAGACCAGGGGCAATAGAGGCCGTGGCCTCCGTGTAATTCCAGGCATGAATTTGTATAAATTTGTATAAATGTCTGTTTTTAAATCCATTTTGTGAATATATTGTAATTCTTCATGATAACTGGTATTTGTGCTTACATAGGTTTGTATTTGTATCAGGGTTATATTGGGTTAAGTTCTATTATCTGGCTGGTCGGGACTTGTTATAGTCTTTTTAATACTTAAAGGAACGTTACAGAACTGGTAATTACAATTTTCTTTAACATCACAGATTTACATAAAACTTACACGGTCTAATGATGATGATAGTAGAAAACATCCCTAGAAATATTTCTGTCTGAAATGCCACATTTGATGAGAAATAAATAAAACTAATTTCCGATTGGAGTTTATCGCTCATGAGCGTTTTATTCATGCATTGTATAACACATGCAAATGTGTAATCGGTTTTTCACTAATTTCTCCTGACCCAGATGGCCGATCGATCTCAAACTTCTACAGGTTTGTCAGTTTATGTATACATATGGTGGATTATATAGGGTGCTTAAACTGTTTTGTTAGCAAAAACCAATTCTGTAATGTTCCTTTAATTATTATGTTTTAAATGTAAGCATGTCATATTAGTATTGCCCTGTGATGCTTCTGACCATGTTTTGTGGGGTTTTTTTTACCAAAATAAATGAAGACAAATAAGTCCAAACATGTTTGTGTTTGGTGACCACAGAGTGGAGGCTAGTGGAGGATTGAGGGTCCTGGGTGGGCAAAGCTGCCCTAGAAAGCACAGTATGAGGGTTTTAAATTGCCTGGAAAAAGGGCATCTATAAGCTTCCAATTTTACAAAGCACGTGTACACATTAAATAAAAATGAGCAATACATTGTCAAATTTTAGGAATAAGATATAAACTACCTTCTGTTTGGAGATCATTACAGTTGATCCAGAATCTCGTTTCAAAAGTCTGCAGAAACTGAAAATCGCTCTTAGAATGTGGTGCTGTCATGAAGCCACCCATTTTTGCACACGCCTCTCGGGCTTGAAACCACGTTAAGAGCTCTGTAGTTTTGTAGCAGTTGCCCCTGGACTGTGTCCAAGTCGGAGGGCATGAGGATGAGGCCACTATACTGGAGGCCATGCATACCTGGTTTGCTTGGCTACATGTACATCCAATCATCATGTACAGGATGAGTAAAGTCTTTAGCATTACAAAATGCAACGACGACATGGTGTTGTTGTTGATAAGCATCACAACTTGAACAGATTCTTAACTAACTTCCGAGCTGCACAAAGATGCAAGGGATAAAACGGCCTTTACAGATGCCCAATGCATAAACAGAGCATTAAGTCAATAAGATTGATGAAGTTTCTGAAGTTCAAAATACAAATAGTGTGTCGTGGTTGTCGGGCGTTGGATTTGACGGCAGAATCACAAGTTCAACTTCCAAGCTGTGTTTTATTCTTTGCAAAAAGATGCAACTGGAATCAAAAAGGCATCACATATGGCCAACAAGAAGAGAGACAGAGAGAAATTAAGTCAATGTGATTGAAGAAGTTTCCGAGGTTCGGACTCGGAACTTGCGTTGCGGGATTTGACAGTGTATGTGTCTGTCAGCTCATGGAGGTAGAACTAAACGGTGGCTGCAGGTGAAGTGCAGCTGTGTGTGTTGTTTAGCTCTTTTATCTTTACTGGGCTGTGACTGACTCAGGTTGCCTAGTGACAGGGGTGGGCTCTGTGCTCCTTGTAGTGGTAGTTGTTGGCGTGTAAATAACCTTGCAGTAGAACTGGATTTCGTTTTTACTACAACTGTGTAAGGACTGGATTAAGAGTACATAGTACATGTATGTCAGTTTAATTTTGTGCTGATGCGTAGTTGGTCTGTTGTTGCCATGGCATTTTTATTTATTGTTTGTTGAGGTTATCATATTATTTATTCGACCTCAACAATACAAGAACAAAAAATACAATTCAAACCAAATCAAAGTTCCTAAAAAACTAAAACAGAAACAACAAAGCAAAAATTATAGGCCCAGCCCTAAAACGAGAAGTTAATCTGGGGAAGGACACAAGAAAACTACGCACCAAAAGGAACAAACAAAACTATGCAGGTCAGGGACAACAAAAGTAAACTAAATTACTGTTGCTCGGGAGCATGTTCAGAACACCTCTTGTTTTTGTTAATTTTTGTTAAAACTACAAACATTCACATGGTGCTATGTAAAGGAATAGGTATCAATCCAGACTTCAAAAATGTAGCTCCGAAAACCTTGCAGGAAAAGAATGAGCGCTTTGATACGCCCATCGGCTGTAATAAAGCGCTATATAAGAACTCAGTATTATTATGAAACTGCACTTTAACCAACTGTAAACAATTATCATTCCTTAGACAACCCACTTTCCCTCATTAGTTTCATGGAAAGGAAAAATAGCCATTACCATTGCCATAAAAAAGACAACGGAGCGTTTCGTTATTGAGCCCAAAAAAATAACACATAGTTGTCCTCGGATTGATGAAAACAGATCAATAACAGACTGTGCAAGTCTCATGCCTTACATGTATATTCGAACATTGGAACCTGCGCAAGTTTGTGTCCTTTACACGTTAAAACAGAATAACAAGCTGTTATTGTGCGGCAGTGACTAGTGAATTATGTTAATTTTAGAGTCTGTCACACAAAACAAATTAGGCAAGGCTCAAATTCCAGGGGGCATGCTGGGGGAGGAGGGGGAGGGTGGCCAAAACAGACCTTTTTTTTTAGTACAATTTCACAGGGGTTTGCGGTCTTCCACAGTGACATTCTAAATACAAGTTACATTTCTTATCATTGCACGTTCTCATTAAATATTGAACACAAAACCTTTCATAGTTAACAATGCTTTCTTATCACCTTTCGTTCTCAGAACTATTTCACATTGTCATCGTCCACGATCTTTGAGGTCTCAATTCCTCATCGATCTTAGTTACTCCTCAATTCAACGTTGCTTGTCATTTTATAAGTGCAATCTTGGCATTGCAGACTTACAAATTGCAGGCTTTGAATCGTCGCAGGATAAGTCATTCCATCCCGTAGGCCGAGCCTCTGCGCAGTTTTCCTGCCACCATTGTTAAATGGCTGACCGCTGACCCCTTCCCCACTCCCTGTAATTAACGACAGTCGTTCCGTTCTTTACATTCCCACTCACCTGGAAATGAAGAAAATTGACATTGTGTTTAAAGGCACTGTACACGTTTGGTAATTACTCAAAATATATAATTAGCATAAAAACACTTACCCGGCAACAAGCAACAGAGAGCTGTTGATAGTATAAAACATTGTTAGAAACGACTCCCTCTGAAGTAACGTAGTTTTTGAGAAAGAGGTACTTTCTCACTAAAATAATAAGACTTCTTGCAAGATAGTATAAAACATTGTGAGAAACGACTCCCTCTGAAGTAAAGTAGTTTTTGAGAAAGACCAGTTGACCAGTTGACCAGTTGAGCCCAAATTTTCACAGGCTTGTTATTTTATGCATATGTTGGGATACACCAAGTGAGAACACTGGTCTTTGACAATTACATGTACCAAACGTGTTCAGTGCCTTTAAATCAGCCGCAATATTCTTCATGTTAAAGACTGACTTCAAGGTTTTGTGATTAACGCATTTTTCATAAACTTCAAAACTTGTCTTTAAAGAAAGTGTTCAAGAATTTTGAGCACCTTATTGGCGGATACAAATGTGCATACTTCCTGATGATGTTTTGTCTTAGGCCAAATAAAATAAAAAACATGTTTAGCGTCCTGCCTTTTTGAAAAAAGGAAGAGGAGGGCCTTTTTTTTTTCTCTCTTTTTTTTTTTTCAAAATGGCTGCCCGACAAGTTTTTCGAGACAACCGGCCGGGCTGTTTTTCAAGATGGTGGCCAGCTTTTTTGTTGTGCTTTTTTCGCTGTGCTAAAGTTAAAAAATCGTCAGGGATAATAAAAACTTATCATTTTTTTCTTTCAAAAAAAAAAAAAGAAAAGAAAAAAAAAAGGAGGCGGCCTCTAAAAAGGAAGCGGGCGGGGACGCTAAACATGTTTTTTATTTTATTTGGCCTTAGTAATTACATGTTAATTTTCTAGTCAGTGTTGTAATAGTCTGTTGGTTTGTTTGTATGTTGTTTGTCTGTCCGTAGGTATGGGAACAAAAGCTTTTGCTTCACCCTAGGCCTATTTGTCTTGTTTTGTGATTATTTATTCAACTTCCGTGTAAAGTGGTTTGACATTATACATTTATTATCTTGTACTTTAACTTTAACGATGTACACATGTAATTTAATGGCAACCTTGAAATAAATGTAATATCTAATCTAATAATTATAAGACTCCAATATTATTCTTATTATTATTATGATCTGCAATGTAAGGTATTTAGTTGAATGAATTAAATTTGCCACATAATGTTACCACTCTTTGTTAATTACTTAGCTGTGTTTGATTTCTGACAGATTGATGATTTGAAATTTGATCGGTGATTTGAAACTAAAGCGGATTCTGACCATGGAGAAAGAGAAAGTGGACAATAATGATGAGGGGGACATCTTGGCTCATAACCCAAGAGGTAAAGCCCTGTCCAAATCTTTACCTACAGCAATGGCTTTTGGCTGAAATGACCACGTTGAAGATTCAGCGTTCTGGCCAAAGCCGCTCAAAAAGCCATTAGGACAAATAAAATAAAAAACATGTTTAGAGTCCCCGCCCGCTTCCTTTTGAGAGGCCGTTTTTTCCCCCTTTTTTTTTGAAGAAAAAAATTATGCATTTTAAACGATCCCTGACGAAAAAAATAAATTTTAAAATAAATAAGATCGTATTTTAGACTTTGCGCACTGAAAAAAGTACATCGAAAAAAGCTGGCAACCATCTTGAAAAATAGCACCTCGGAGCCATCAATTATGGGAGATTCACGCGGACGCAATTATGTATGATTTTTTTTTTTGTCACATCACTTTTTTTCCACACCAAAAACATATTGTGGAAATGTTTGAAGAAAGGTTATTCATGTTGGCAAAAACAAGAACAATTCTTCAAATATTAATTACATTGCGTTTTAGTTTTTTGAAAATGTTTACAGAAAATGTAATCTGGGAGTTAAATGGGTTCACCAAAACAATTAAAAACATCAAAATCACACAAACCCTCTGTTTTATATTTATAGTGTAATCTAGGAGTTAAATGGGTTTACCAAAACAATTAAAAACATCAAAATCACACAAACCCTCTGTTTTATAGTGATTGTGATGATTTCTTTATTCTTTATTTCATATTTTGCCATGTCCAAAAAACCCGAAACAACAACAACAACAACCGGCCCTACCACCCCCACTTCCCACCCAAAAAGGACAATCAAAAATTTTTTTTTTTATGTGGCCTTACATTTTATTAAATTTTCTACTCAGCTATCAACGTTGCTGAGTTTGCGGGGGCCAGGGCTGCCGAGCTCAAGACCATGACCGAAGCGATCATAACGATGGGCGGCATGAGGAGAACATTCCAGAAGCTGCCCCGCCATCTGCGTCGGCGCGCCATGAGCCACGATCTGCGACGTCTCCCGAAGCGGCTAAGAGAATCCGAGGAAAGAGCCGTAAGTGGTTTAAATGTTGATTGAAAAGTCTCTCCTGAGGCTTCAGAATTCATTTAGTCTTCGTTGGGAGTTGTTTTCTCATTTTCGAAACATGCGCAACTTGCACAGTCTATATACTCCCAAATCTGCCAAAATCCTAAGCTGGAAGTTATCTGATTTTGTTAAGTTATGGCACTGCAGCACTAAACAAGAATTCCTTATCATGGAGCCAGACATTCAAATATTTAACTAGTTCATCTTTTCAGCTTACTGTATATTTGGCTGGTCCAGACGTAATTTTAAAAAAAAATTAAAATATCGTCGCTTTTAATTTATTTTGTTTAAACCATCTGTCTGTTTTCAGCGCCTTGAGGCGGAGCCGATCTGCAACTGTTTGCACTTTATAAATGTCTCTTTATTATTGTTATTATTTAAGTTACCACACATACGACAACAATTTACTTAGATTTTTGTCTGCATGCAGATGAACAAGGGAGCAAACAAGAAGACCGGTCGAGGGAAAGAAGGGGACAGTGAGGCGGCTGCCCCGGCTAAAAGATCCCGACGCCATCGTCGCCGGCCGAGCAATCTCAGAGAGGAGTACCAGCGAAGGCAGCGCAGCCACACCTGGCTAGAGACACACATCTGGCACGCCAAACGATTCAAGATGGCGGAGCTTTGGGGTCATAGGTTAGCTTTGCATCCGTCGGATAAGAGTGTTAGAGCGACTTACAGGTATGTGTGTTAAGATTTGTTTGATTCTGTTGGACTGTGGACTGCATTATTAGTAAACTGATTATGCTTAAAGGGACACGTTGCCTTGGATCGGGCGAGTTGGTCTATAAAAAGCATTTGTAACCGTTTGTTATAAAATTCACACAGTTAGAAAGATGTTTTAAAAGTAGAATACAATGATCCACACAAATATGTCTCGAAATTGCGTGGTTTTCCTTTTACATCGTGAACAAACACGTTCGGCCATTTTGTAGAGTCAACATTTTGACTCCACAAAATGGCCGACCGTGTTTGTTCGCAAAGTAAAAGGAAAACCACGCCATTTCGAGGCATACTTGTGTGGATCATTGTATTCTACTTTTATAACGTCTTTCTAACCATATGCATTTTATAACAAACGGTTTCAAAGGCTATTTTTTAGACCAACTCGTCCGATCCAAGGCAACGTGTCCCTTTAACATGGAATCAGGCAAACCACCACAATCAGAGTCCATCAGTTTAGGAAAGATCATAGTGAAGTAAATCACTCATCAAAATTAAACGCCATAGTTTGTTTGACTATGTTGGACTGAGGACTGCACTGGTAAACTGATCATGCTTTACATTGAATCAGGCATACCATCAGATTGGATGTTGATGGTCTTAGATTTTGTTGGGGTGAGGAGGGATCCTAGAGTGAGGGGCAGTCAGGTTGGCGTAGTGGTATCTTTCCTTGCCTTCCACCTCTAGGACCCTGGTTCAAATTCTGCCGGAGGCACTATGTGGATTGGGTTTTCAGTCCCTACTTGATTGTGTGGGTTTTCCCTGGAACAATTCTCTCAGGTTTTCCTCCCACATCTAAAACTAAAACTTCCTTCCTTGTCTTCTCTCCATGGGGTTCTTGGTAAGAATAGTGATTAAGTTCTCTTTTCTGAGAATCCTTGGCTTCACAACCAAAATTAATAAATAAATCAATCAGAAATCACTCAAGGGTGTTGAGTTCATTTTTGTTCAATCATCACCAGCCATGGCTGGTTGTGCTAAAAACAAATTACGGACTCGTTTTAAATGATCATGTCTGAAAAAATGACTAAACATGAAATTATTATTATTATTTTTACAATCCTTCTTTATTTATCACAGAGCTTTGGTTAAACACTGCCTAATCCAGGATATATCCTACATGAAAGTGATTGAAGTTTCCGGCCAACAGGGACACATCCTTAAAGCTCTGTCTCACCTCACAAGTTCATCAACAGGTATGGCCAATTGTTATGCCCAAAGTAAACAATGAAACAAGTAAACAAGTAAACTTGCCTACCAGAAAAAGCCCTGGAATGCACATGGTCACTCTTTGTTTATTCTTTTAAATTTGTCCCTATTTTTTGGTGTTTTTTTTTTTCCTTTTTCAGTGACTTTTTACCACTTCGCAGAATCATCCCCAGTTCAACTACGGTGATTGCACAGAAGTAATAAAAGTACCTTTAGGTTAAGCGTGTCCTCGTCATGAGTCACTGTATTTACCCAATGCTGAATTCCATTTCAGGTTTAACCTGCGCAGCTGCATCCTATCTCAGCGGCCAGCGACACGGGTACACCCTCCTCTACAAATACGATCGGTTTCCAGAGGGCGCTCTAGGTCCCGTCAACTTTCTCTGGAAAGCCGGGGGATGCTTAAAAGCGTCGCAGAGCTCCTCCGAACCAGAGGAGACTGCGATCGCAGAGCAGGAGAGAAGGTCGTCAGCGAGGAAAGGAGATAAGTTTGAAGATGGCTCAGTGAGACAGTTGTGGCTGTGGGCCCATCCAGCTTGCATTGAGGCTTTGGTCAAAGAACTCCGAACTGCGTGTGAGAACGAGAACAAGAACGCTGGTGAGTGTCAGCCGTTGAAGATAGTGTACAGGGCCCAATTTCATAGAGCTGCTTAAGCAACTAATATTGCTTTGAAATTTTCTGCTTAGCAAAAGTAAGCAGGATACCAGCCATAAATGGTACATGTGGAATTATATTTTGGCTGGTAACCTTATTCTGGTAAGCATGATTTTATTGTGCTTAGCTTCTTTTTGTGCTTAAGCAGCTCTATGAAATTGGGCCCTGGACTTGTAATGAGCCATTTTGCGAGTTGGTTTTTTTATAATGTCTGGTGCAATGACTTGCTTAAATAGTCGCAAGTTACCACTTAAATTTGAATTCCTGGTGTTTCTGGCAGTGGCTGCTGAATGAGCCACAGCACCTTGTTAACCATTAGAAGGTGCTACATAAATGGGTCTCATAATTCAAAACGTAGCTCTGCTTATCCTGTTGAAAAACTAATAATGAGAGCTTTGATACGCCCACAGGGGTGTGATAAAGCGCTATTTAAGCAGAGAGCTGCAAATCTCCCTGATTCTGCAGAAAGTTCCCCGAAAATAAACCAATCTTTCCATAAGTGTTGTTTGAAGATTTTCAGAGCCAACACTCCCACAAAAGAGTTTTTACACATGGTGTGCAAGTTTACCATTTATTTTAGTTACCTCTTATCAATCTTTCCATGTTCTGATGAACAAATTTGAAAATCTCTCTGATTATGGGTACTTTATCTATATTATGTTGAATGTAGTTCTTTTATGTGTTGAATGTAGTTCTTTTAAGAACTACATTCAACATAATATAGATAAAGTATCTCCCTGATTGTTGCACAAAGTCTCCTTAATTGCCAATTAATTATTTAAAATCTTTCTTCCCCCTGTTCCAGATGATAAAAGTAACGGCATCATGGTGAAGCAGCTTGAGGATTCCCCTCTACGGTTCCGACTCCAGGGACCACTGTGTCATCCGGTCCTCCTAGATACCTTGAAAATGGCAGACACATCGGTCACGCCAGACTCCACCAGTAACCTGCCTAGGAAGTGGTGGGAGACCTACTACTCGGTAAGTAGCTCAACTTTTTGTTTAACACACCTTTGAGAACCAAACTTGTCCATGTTTCTCCTCTTCTTCGTGACCTCCACTGGCTTCCAGTTGCTTAACGTATTCAATTCCGCACTCTTGTTCATACATACAAGTCTCTCAACAACCTGTCTCCTAGCTACCTCTCATCTCTACTTCATACCCGGAAGTCTTCCTCTTACTGTCTTCGTTCTTAAGTAGGAGGATGTCTTGATATTCCCAGATCTCGCAAACAGGCTGGTGACCGAGCTTTTTCTGTCTCTACCCCTTGGCTATGGAATAAACTTCCCACTCATGTTAGAATTCCTACTGGTCTTACTGCTTTTAAAAAGGCCCTCAAGACTCATTTTTTCTCTGTTCACATGTAATATGGGTTTTTCCAGTCTCCCCCTCCCCCTCCCCTCATCTTGCTGGCTTTCTCTTTTTTCCTTTTCCAGCGCTTTGCATCCTCTGGTAAAAGGCGCTTTATAAATGTCCTGTTTATTATTATTATTATTATTATTATTTAATGAGAAAGGTTTGGTGCAGTGTATTGTCAATGTGACTCACAGGAATGAGAAAATTCAGACTTTTATCTGAATTCAGACTTGTTAAAGTCTGCCGGGTTAAAAAAAACGTGTATTTTTCTTCAAATTGAATAGGTCATGCTCTTTGATCTACTTCTCCAGCACTGAGGATACTGTTCCCGAAAGCTCCTTGGAATCTATAACTCAAGGGGCTTGTATTCTGCTCATCTAAGTTTTTTTATATAATTGGTTATAAAGTGATGTATGCATTGGTATGGAGGGTCTGGGTTCGAATCCCAGAGGTGGCTTTTTGTGAGATACGCCCTCTGCAGGTTGCACCCGGTACCTTCTGCATACATTATAGGTATTTCAGTTGGGAGAAAATTATTTCTAGAGTTTATATACTAACTGGTGTTGTTTTTGGACCCCTTGCACTGACATCACACTCGGCTAATGTCTGTCCATAATCTGCTATTTTAGAAGTCAAATTGCATGTAAAGTTATGGTATGCGTCTAACCGCGCACACGTTGCCTAAAATACGCACTGTACAGGAATAACACAAGGGGGAAAACTGACTCCCAAAATGGCACTACCTTAAGCCTGGTTCATACTTCACGCGAAAATGAATGTGAAGTGAATTGCGTGACACAAACAATCATGTATGCGCTCTTTTCCAATTGTAATGCAGGGAAATTTGCTTCACTTTTGCAATTAGCGTGAAGTATGAACTGGGCTTTATTCCTCCGGTGATGGCGTCAGGTGAATTGGGTTAATAGGCAGTCAACAGTTATCCAACCATAGCTGTCACCACACCCCTCAGAGCTCAAAATTAACACTGGACCGCAGGCCCGAGGCCAGTGTTTTTTAGCATTGGGCCAGTAAACTCATGACTGGACAAGTCCGACGGTCTTGTGTTTTTTTGTTCAAATGTTGACTTTCAGTCTGATAAAAATCTTTCAAATCTGTTGAGTATTGAAGAATACTTACCCATAGTGAATGCAAATGAGATAAATCTCTATAGTGCTTGTTCAAAATTAAAACGGTTCAAATGTTAAACTGTGTAAGTCCTTTTTCTTCTCTCATTTCAATTCTGGTCTAGTAACAATTTTGAGCTTACAAGTCTTGTGGATTTTTCTCCCAAATTCGAGCCTTGCCTTTTGTTTCGAGCGTTACTATATGAAGTAGTGCTGCATGAACTGTTTATTTGTTTATTGATTTATCATAGAATCCTGATAAGGTTCACATCCAGGCCGAGCAATTGTCCACCTGGGACGCTCTTCATGGAATCCAGAAGACTGCTGTCCTGCCACCACGCTGCGTCCTCGGCTTGACCGTCAGAGACCCTCGAAATCTCCTGCCCGTCAAGAAGCGGAAAGTTATGCCGGACCCAGAAGAATTCGTTGCTACTGGTAAGTTTGAGTGACTTTGTGTGAAGACAGCTGTTTTTACAAACAGTCATTATTTTGTTTCATTTTGGGGTTGCACAAGGAAAAAATTGACTAGAGCGGGACTTGAATCTTCGACCTCTGAGCTATCTAGCCCTATATTGGTGGTCTCCCTATTTTTCAGAGATGCCACTCTTCCGGATTTACCCTGATTTCCGATTAAAAAAAATAAATAAACCTCAACAGTTTTTTTCAAAATCAAGCCTTTTAAAGTTATAACTGTTTTTCACTGAAATTATTAGTTTATATCGTAAATCTCGTAATGTTCCTCTTTTTACAGCTCGGTGAGTTGTATGCCCGACTTGAACTTAAGTGCTCGGCGTTGCTATGTTGGCATCTCTGCGATGATTGCTCTGCGATAATTTGTCACAATGGTTACCACTCGCGACATTCATTCAGTGGCTTTCTGCTTTTGTCTAAGGAAAAATAATTGTCAGGGTTTTTTTCGTTACCACAGTGGCATCTCTGATTTGTTCAATATCTTTGTTTGGAGGTGCAATATCTTTGTTCGGAGAAGCCATTCAACCTGTAACTGCCGTATAGCCAGGGATCACACCCAAGTTTACAATACAACCTGGGAATCGGCAGCCAGGGGATCACCTTCAAAGGGGATGCAATTTTTTTTAAGAGGAATGTTAATACCTACCTTCAGCTATCCTGAGTTATTTTCATCTTCAATGTTTTCTTCTTGTAGCCCCTTACCAAGAGTGGCTTTTTAAGCCTTGGTTGGGGCGAACTTGCATCAAAGAAAATTATTAAAACAAATTAAAATCTATAATACTAGTCCAGCACTCCACTGTTTTCATCCCACTCAATTCCACATCTCCACCCAAATCTTGGCAAATAATGAGATATGGGAAAAGAAGTCAATATTTCTGGTCTTTTAAGACTATTTCTTTAAATGAAACACCAGGTTATGGTCAAGACAATTATATATTTTCTTTTTAGATTGCCTACCAGTTGAAACCCTGCATGGCTTCCCAACATCGGTGTCAGTGTCACCCATCTGGGAGGAATCTGTACAAAAGGCCGTGAAATCAACCCAGGTACCAGTACACAAGCTGAACAAGATGAGGGCAGAGCTCCTGGTACCCGGCACGGAACTCAGCCTGGGGCGTGAGGAATCCCACATCCCGGTTCTGCTCCTGCAGTACCCAGGGGTAACACACTCTGCGGGCATGGCGTCCACATCCTCCAAACAGGAGGGAGTAGCCGAGTTGGGCAGTGGATGGGATCTGATCCTACCAAGCGGCTGGGGGATGGCCTTCTGGGTGGCTCTGATCTACCGGGGAGCCAGAGCGTCGGGGCTTCTGCAGTCTCGCAGCTGTTCCCTCCAGCAGGGGTTCCACCATTTCCCGGAGGGTTGTCCTGACACTGCGGCAGGGCAGGAGCACGAGGAGGCAGTGGCCAAAGAGTTGACGCAGAAATTCAAGAGATGGCCGCCGGCCAAGAGACCCAACTATGGAAAGCTGGGAGTGGTCTCTCCGTTTCAGTGCCCCTGGAAGGAGCTTTTGAGTGAGTGGGGGGATGCGAATCGGCGAATAACGGAAGCTGAGGAGGAGCAAGAAAGCGACATGGAGGTAGAAACTCCCCTCAAAGGAATGGATGTGACCAAGGAACTTGTAAGTAATACAGAACTCTCATTTTTTGTTCTACGTGAGAAATTCAAGTTAGAAAGTTTAAATAAATTCTTGGTGACAAATCAGTGGCCTGCAAGAGTTTCAAAAGCTGCCAAGTCAGCCAATCAGATCTGTCCACCTGCTGACGCTACTTCGCTAGCCTCTAATGGAAATGTTGCAAAGATCCCACAGAGTAAGGAATCTCCGCGAGGCCATCCAGAAAGTACGATGAACGCATTCATGAGTGGGTTGCAGGAAAACTCTGATAGAACACTTGTGGGTGTGAAGTTGTGCATGGTCAACCGAGGGGTACCGACCCCATACGCAATGATTTGCCTCCCCAGCGCTAGCGACCTCGCATCGTTCTCATCCGACCCCAAACACTGCCCCATCGAACCCATCCACAAAGAGTGCGTATTACCAAGGCCAACGAAGAAAGGGAAGAAAAAGAAACGGAAGAAGTCAAAAGATGAGCCTGAGAAGGTTCAAGAACCGTCGGACATTTTCCCTCAGAAGAAACTCTTGGCTTCAAGCGCCCGGCGGATTATCGGTTTCGTCACTGATGGCGCTCATACATTCATCTCGGGCAGCGGCCTAGGAGTTGGTTACTGTTGCATGCTGGGATTGATGACTCTGATGGAAGAGCGCCCTCAGGGTCAAAGAGCCCTAGTCCTCGTCAGGGACACGAAGACGGTGCAGTATCGGTTTGCTTCTCTGGGAGTCGTCACCTAATTTTGATTCAGAAAGTTCAAATCAGAGTTACCATGTGATTTGGTGTTTTAGTTATATTCATCAATCATTTGATACATGTAAACAAAATCATCACCAGCTGTAAAAGTTACTGTGAAACAAAATTAAGCGATTCTTCAACATCGGTTTTGCAGCAAATGCTTATTGCACCAATATTAAATGAAACCATTTTTTTAATATATATTTTGTATCTGTTTTGAGAGTTGATTGGGGTTAATAAAAATTATTCTGACCAGCAAACAGCTCTTACATAGCGCAATTTCAAAGAAATGGTCATTGCGCTTCGAACACTATTACCTGTGGTCACTGGGCAATTTATTTCACTCCTTAACCCTTTCATGCACCATTTATTGTAGTGATAAATTGATCATATATGGAAACATTAATTGTTAACTCAGTTTTTGCAAATGGCGACCCCCCAAAAAACAGGTCACAATAGCACCCTCAAGAGTCCTCTTTCCCATTCCCATTCTGTGTGGCTGTGCGATCTTTATTTTTCGTTATAAACTAATTTTTCTGAAGGGATTTAAACTGGTCGCAAGCGACCGGTCGGCGCGTGAAAGCTCAGCTCCCTTGGGAGTACACAGCCTGTGCTGCCAAGCTAAATCAATCATATGAACCATCTCTGCCCTCACAGGTACCCATTTACCCCGGGGTGGAGTGAAGCAATTATAATTAAGTGTCTTGCTCAAAGGCATGAGTGTCACGACCAGGATTCAAAACCAATACACTGATGACTTAGCCACCCGAACTTGATGCACTAAACTGCTTGGCCACGACACACCACATTTGACTTAAAGAAAAATACTTTAAAAACATCTTCACTTTATTTTACTCTTTATTTCAGATTACATCGATTCAATACATATCCGATAAAAAATAACTTGTCTTCTGTGGCATCGACACAAAGTTATGACAGTTTAAAACAAATACACAGTAAAAATGGCAAAATCTGTGGTAGAACAAGCTGTACAGTACAGCAAATGGTGCATTGATTCTCGAGTAGTGTCCATACATGTATCCAAAATTTTGTCACAAAAATTTGTTCTCTTTTTCCCGCCACTTATAACAAAGCACCAGATTCAAAACTTAATTGTGCAGGTATGATTTCCCCAAAAAATATGTCCGGTGTGAACTATAAAAAGCCAAAGCATCCTAGTGGTAAAATTAAATTAAGAGTTGTACCATTTTGTGACACCCCCATCCACCCCCCCCCCAAAAAAAAATCAAAAAAATCTGGCACTTCTTGAGAATAGCCTCCGGCGTTAATAGTGAAGATAACCGACACGTCAGCCTTGAATTTCAATGTGATGTGATGTCTTCCTTAAACCTTGTAAATGTTGAGAAGTACTAACATTAAAGGCCCTGTTATAAGGTGTTTAGTTGAAAGCTGTTATTCTCATCTATTTGATGAGCAAATAAACAGGTTTTGAGTTTTTTTGAAGTGCCTGGTTTCGGGATGGGGCGTCACATTTTATGAACATTTTCCCCCCCTTTTATTTACATCACATACATTCAATTTTATTTGTGGTTACTACTGTACATTGATGTGATATATGAAATTTGTGTAACATAATCTGCTAACTTCCTTCTTTGATCAGGGCCCAATTTCAATAAGCATGTAAGCACAAAAACTTGCTAAGCACAGAAAACTCTTGCTTAAGAAAAATAGGTTACCGGCCAAAATACCATACAGTTACCATTGCTGTGACTGGTACCCCGCTTATTTCTTGCTTAGCAAAGAAATTTCCTGAGCAGAATTTTTCAGCTAAACAGCTTTATGAAATTGGGCCCTGATGTATACAAAAATTTACATGTTGCAGCGTTCTCCAATAACAGTGGTCCACTGGCCGAATGCAAAATAAAACACCCAAAAACCAGACAAAAATCTCTCCAAGTGGTCAATTTGGCCAGTTCAGTGTTGAAAAAACATCCCAAGTAGTGAAAATAACAAGCTGGTCTTGCTGAATCAAGAGTGGGCAAACCCAGCACGTAGTAACACATCTACACTAACCTAGCTTTTAAGCTTGCATTTTTTAGTGTTTATACAACAATCACTAAGTATTTATGTCACTTGTTTGTTTGGGTATTTTCCAAAGAACAGCTATTGAAACTTCTCAGTGTTACTCACTGCATTGTATTTTCAAGTGTACTAAAAGGATTCGGTTCAATCAACAACTGAATATTGGTCGTCGCAGCATCTCCACTACTCTAAATCACAAACATGTACAACAAAAAATTATACGCAATCACGATTTTAGTTTACAAAAATACCTTTGAAAATTTTGTTTTTAGAGGGTTTGTTGCAAGAAGACCCGATTGTAACCAAATGTTGTTACTCTTCTTTATTTCTTGAACGTCGACTTGTTTCTCAGAAGGAACAGTAACTGAATTAAACTTTAGTCAGGGTTTGAGCGTAGCACCCCGTTACAGTCAACATTAAGACCAACGCAAACTAACTCACCAAAACAGCCTTAAATTATTCCTCTCCAAAGAACAGGGCTTGAAATTAACACTGGACCGCAGGCCCGAGGCCAGTGTTTTTAGCATGGGGTCAGTAAACTCATGACCGGACAAGTCCGGCGGTCTTGTGTGTTTTTTTCAAATGTTGACTTTCAGTCTGATAAAAATCTTTCAATTCTGTTGAGTATTGAAGAATACTTGCCCACAACTGTTCAAATGTTAAACTTTTTCTTCTCTCATTTCAATTCTGGTCTTGTCAAAACAATTCTGGTCCAGTAAACACTTTTCCACCCAAATTTGAGCCCTGAAGAAATATTAAAGCATTGAATTTATTTTCAAATGATTTTTTTGCAACTCTGTTACTGTGTAGTTTGTGCATGGCTACAACGTCAACATTTTTCTTCTTCTAACAATACCTATACTTATAAAATGTGTTTGACAAATCATTATTTTGGATTTTTGTTACTCTTTACAAATTTTACCCAACAAATTAAATAGTTATATATAATTTTTCTCTGTATATATTACACTATTTACAATAAAAAATCTCAAAATGGGAAAGTTATGTTGAACCAACGAAGGAAAGTCTGATGTGTGAATTAAGTTATGTTAAAAATGTCTCGACATCTCAAGGGATATAGACACACTTTGTGGTAGATGAAGAACCGTCGTGGAAGCAGAAGGGGGAATTTACAGAGCATTGTAGGAAACGCCGAATATACAAAGCAAAGTCGTGTGGTTCCAAATCCAATGTCCTTATCCATAGTTGACCAATCCATACTGAAGATGTCAGTGACAAGCATCCATAAAATGCAAGCACTTGCTGCAGGGCCCAATAAAGCTGCTTAATGCCCAAAAGTAGCTAAGCACAAATAAATTATGCTTACAAGAATAAGGTTACCAGCCAAAACACCATGTCATATTGTACCACCTGTGACTGGTATCCTTGTTAAGCAGTACTTTCTATGAAGTTGGGCCCTGAACTGTTTAACAAATGGATGCATTTTCTTTCTGACGTCGTGCAGTTAATCGGGTTTATCGTAACACAATAATGTCAAAGTACATCTTGCCGAGCGCCAAGGCAGATCCAAAGAATGTGCAGATGATCCCGGTGAAAAATAACCCATATGAGATCCCTGTCTTGACGCTGTTTGGTAGAAGGTATGGGTCGCCTCCTATCAGTGGGAGATCAAAGCCAGCGGGGAACATCATAATGGCCAGGCAGAAGAGAGTCCACGCCGTCAAACCCATGTACTTGGGGTACCGTCGAAACCGTGGGCGCTTATCGGAGAAGATTATCATCAGGTTCCCGACAGCGAGGGCAAAAATACCAAGGATGATAAGCACTGCGGCCAGGATCCACTCCAGGGGTCCGTCCGCGTACTGGCACTCCCACGAACGGCCGTAGATCTGCTGGCAATGGACGAGAAGGCCCAGATTCAGGTCGGAGCGTTGGACGTTGGAGACGACCCACAGCGGCAGGGCTAAGCTCATACCGCAGAGAGCTATTGCGAGGAAGTACAGGGCACCAGCAACCAACAGGAATGAATCCATGATGGGGGTGAGTGGTGACCAGTGATACGAAGCCCACAAAATCACTTTGTATCACAGTATTATTAGAACTGCAACATTTCTGGGAGAAAAATAAAAACGATCAAATAAAAATACACAATTTTTAACAAAAGCATTGTAGGGCCCAAGTATTCCAGAACTATGAGGTTCGTTCGACACTATATTGTCAGAACGAACCTCGTAGTTCTAGGAGTAGGCTTCAAGTAACTGTACATTTTGATATTTTGTCAAAATCTCTATCAATCTAGTGCATGGGATACTATTTTAAAGTGACATCTTTGACTTGGACAACAAAAACGTACAAGTCACACTCTGCTTGAAAAAAACTCATTCTTCAAACAATTATTTTCAGAATTGTATTTATTATTACCTAATCATTAATTTCTATATCATATTTTTCATTAATTCAAAAGAAAATGACAGAGAAATTTCAGGAAAGATGTTGAATGTGACTGTCACTTTTTCATATTAAAAATTACAACAAAATTAATCAAATGAAAATGTGGTTTATAAAAAAATTGACATGAAACTAAAAAAGGGAAAGTCGGATAAGGCACCAATCCAAAAAGTCAGTAAGGCCATGTAGGTTGGAAGGCTGTATTTCTCATTTTGCAACCATACAAACACTACCTAGGGCGACTTGTCATATCCCGCCTTCAGACCACACAGGTCGACTTGTCCTAACAACGAAACTTCTGCGTGGAGATACGCCGATTACGAAACTCTTTATTTTCGCTTAAAAACATGTGAGATCGTGGAAATATCATGCCTGGAGAGACACATTAACAAATGATAAAATATGTAAGATTTACACAAAACAAATAAAACGGTATCACTTACTTCAAAATATGAGAAAAAGGGAAATGACCAAGGAATGTCAGCCACTTCTCCAACTCTTTTGTCATTCGTCAAGAACTTGACCTCATCTGACCTTCAACAGTTTTCTAACTCTTGAGGGCGCTAAACATGTTAATATATTTTATCTTTGGGAGTCGTCTGTACGTAAAAACATCGTGCAGAAAGCAAGAACACTCACTAAGTCGAATTTCTAGTGTTTCTTGGTGCTCTTCTTGACCTGGTTGGACTATTGTAATGTATCGTTGTAAATTTAATGTTGTTAATGTTAGTAAGAAGGCCCCCCGCCGCTAAAGGACTTCAAAATTTAGATCACGGCCATGAGGTTGGAGACGATAATTATTTGATCCTCTCTCTACACTTGGTCTTTAAGTGTTGGCTATTTATGAAGTGGCTCTGCATTCTATCTTTGTAACGTTTGTACTATTTTTCTACCTAAAGACGCAGATCTGGTGACGTTTTAATATGAGTTACAGGGGACGCCGTGGCCGGTACAACAACCACAGAGGCTCGCACCGTGGAAACCGCCGACCTAGATGGGAAGATGAAGAAGGTGGAGGAGCTAGTGGATCGGATGGGAACAGTGGAGGGAGAGGGTGGGGACAAGGACGCCCCCCAAGAGGTCTGGCGGGACGGAATATTGGCATGTGGTACGCAGCACGAAGTAGAGCGAAGAAACAAGAAGACGAAATTAGAAATGTGAGAATGTGACCTCTTTTTTTTCTCTAAGTCTTTGGTATTAACAAGTGTTCTGTGTGTTATAACAGGCCTGGCATTGTGTGGTGATCCTGGGTTCTGTTGCCCCCAAGGGCCCCATTTTATAGAACTGCTTTTAACCCTAACCATGCTACATTGTAAATGCAACAATATGCACCAAATGGTAAAAGTTGTTGTAATCTGTTGCATTTTGCAGTCAACTCAGATGTCATTCTTTGACTGAATTTGTTGCATTTAGCAGTCAAGTGACTTCATATTGGTGTTGCATTTTGTTGTAGTCACCACTACACTTATGTGCATACTGTTGCATTTAGCAGGGCAAACCCCCTTGCTCAGTCCTAACACAAACAACATGCCTGCACAATGCAACAAAATCCCTTGTTGCATTCTGTATTTGGCAGGGTATGTGGAGGGACCCTGATGGGGGGGGGGGGGGGGGGGGTAGGGTTAAAGCAGAAAAAAGGTTGCTTACTTAAATTGTCTGCTAAGCAACAATGAGCAGGATACCAGTCACAGATGGTACATGTGAAATTGTATTTTGGCTGGTAGCCCTGATATAAGCATAATTCTGTTGTGCTTTTTTTGCTACTTTTTGTGCTTAAGCAGCTCTATCAAACTGGGCCAAGTCTTTTTTTTTGACCTCCTCTCCTTTTATGTTTTGTTACCAATCCCCCATCTGCCTTATACTGCGTTCACTGTTGAACCAGAATGAAATTGATCATTATTAATTTCGTGGGAGTGTCGTGACCGAGCGGGTCGAGTGCACCAGATTTCAAGTTCTGGTGTTTTCAGAAAGTGGGTTCGGGTCCCAGTCATGGCACTTATGTCTTTAGGCAAGAGCTTCACCATTATTACTTCATCCTTTGGATTGGACGTGTTGTGGAATGCATGTAAAAGAACCCAGTACAGTTTTTGCCAAGAGAAGGGGGTTTGCCCCGGTGTTTCTGGCATTGTTGGCCGCAGGTTGCACCTCATCACCTTGTAGTTGTACTATGTAAACTTTTTAAATACAAGGTACTACAAATTTGTTCAATCGTAATTCAAACTGAGCTCTGCATACATGTCATTAAAGGCACTGAACACATTTGGAAATTGTCAAAGACCAGTGTTCTCACTTGGTGTATCCCAACATATGCATAAAATAACAAGCCTGTGAAAATTTGGGCTCAATTGGTCCTCGAGGTTGCAAGAAAATGATGAAAGAAAAAAAACCCTTGTTGTACAAATTTGTGTGCTTTCAGATAGGAATAAAAACTTCTTGCAAGAAGTTTTTATTATTTTAGTGGGAAATTACCTCTTTCTTAAAAACTACGTTACTTCAGAGGGAGTCGTTTCCTACAATGTTTTATACTATCAACAGCTCTCTGTTGCTTGTTACCAAGTAAGTTTTTTATGCTAATATTTGTTTTGAGTCATTACCAAACGTGTACGATACCTTTAAAATAAAAAAGTTTCCTATTGATTTTAAGTTTTTCCCAATGTAAGTGCCCTTTACAAAATTAAAAATGGCCTTGCCCTCTCAAAGATGAAATTCCAGGCCTGTGAGATGCCCATCAGGTGTGATAAAGTACCATAAAAACTGCCTATTATTATTATTATTATTATTATTATTATTATTATTAATCTTAACACAGAGACCAGTTGTCGACATGCGGCCTAGCCATGAAAAGCACATCCGTACCTTGCTGGATGACGTCAAACACGATGGCGCAGAAGACCAACTGGAATTCAAAGACACAAAAAGTAAGCCGTCTTATTGTCAAAATTAATCCAGGACAGGTAGTCGGATACTAATTCTCCGGTGTCAAATCTTTGTTGTTGGATTTCCGTCGGACTGTATTTCTATGAGAGACTTGGTTTTACTCGCTGAAAGGCCCTCAGTTCTCCGATGCACTAAAGACAGAACAATCAAGGACAAATCTGAAGATCTAAGGCGCCTAGAGGGTTTTATACTGAGTCATTAGAGCAGAATTATATATAGGGGCGGCGGAACCTTGTAAGGATATTATTTTGTCCCTCATTCATTCACCCTCCTCTGTTACTTGTCTTGGTTTATGATCACCTAGAGCCTTGATGAGCCTCATTCCAAAACATCCAGGAGGATAGGGTGCATTCTTAACAGCTGCTCCTCGTTTGTTGAATTCATTACCTCTGCATATTCAAATTTCATAAATACCTTTAAAGATCAACTTGAACGGAATTACTCAAACTAACTATTTATCCTTGTATATATTGTGTTTAGTTATTATTTGGTCATAAGTGTGAAGTTTTCCTCCCTGTAATTTTGTTGAAATTTGACCGGAAAACCCCCCCCCCCTTCTTCGATATTTGAGCTAGTGTTTTTTCCCGCCGGGGGTGGTGCCCTGCATGGTTCCCAGCAAAGACCCATAAAAATGAAAGGTGTATTGTGAAGTAAAATACGTCACAGCACGGACTGGATGAAGGTTGTTTATCTTTGTTGCTATAATTGTCTTGTTTGGATCAAGTCCGTAGTGTTACGTCACAGTGCTGTTTTGATTCCTAGGTGCTTAGGGGCTTTTCGTGAAACTTAGCATTTTTGCCCAGGGTGACACTGATCAAATTTTTAAATTTTGTTACATCATGAAACCATTTTTATTGAGTTTTACTCAATTATATGTAATAATTACACACTTGTTTACCTTTCTATAACAAAAGAACAATAATGTTAATTTCGTTCGAGTTGATCTTTAAAACTCTACTCCAAAACGTATTTGATGTCAACAGTCTTTTCTTACTCAGTGTAATTGTACTGCATTTTCATTTCTTGTATTCATATATTTCTTTTAACTGGAGGATGGAATCCACAGGAGGAGAGTTGTCGTACATTCTACCGTCACCCTCTGACCAAGGATGAAGAGTTGGACAGCAGGCTGCAGCGAGAACATGCATCCAAGCAGGCTGATAACGAACGCTACAAGGACATGCAGAGATTCCGCAAGAAGCTCCCGTCATACAAAATGAGACAGGTACTAACGTGAACTCTTCATGCACTTTGACTAGATAATAATAATAATAACAATAACTAGTTCTTATATAGCGCATTTCACAATAATGCCTCAATGCGCTTTACATTAGTGCCCTGATCATTGAGCCAATAACATTCCTTTAATCTTTCTCAGCTCCCTGGGGAGTATACAGCCTCGAGATGCCGTGGCGCTCCGAAGGCTTTTTCAAACACAATTTCAATCTCTACCCTCACAGGTACCCATTTATACCCCTGGGTGAAGAGAAGCAATTATAGTAAAGTATCTTGCTCAAGGATACAAGTGTCATGACCGGGATTCGAACCCACACCCCGATGACTCAACCATCGGAACTTGAATTCGATGCTCTAAACCACTCGGCCACATGACTCGGAATTCATCAACTAAATGCCAAATCCTTATCTCACTTACTGAATTCAAAACATCACTTAAAATTCGCCTTTTCCAGACTTATTTTGCTTAGGCTTTTTATTTCATTCTCATTCCTTTTGTATTGTTGATTGTTGTATTATTTGTTGTTAGGCATTGTGATACCTTTTTGCGTAAGAGCAGATAAGAACACCGGACTCAAGCTCTGGTGTTTCTGATCAGCAGAGTGTGGGTTCAAGTCCCGGTCATGACACTTGTGTCCTTAAGCAAGACACTTAACCATTATTGCTGCGTCCTTCGGATGGGACGTAAAGCCGTAGGTCCCGTTTGTTGTGTAATGCACGTAAAGGAACCCAGTGCACTTATCGTAAAGATAAGGGGCTCGCCACAGTGTTCCTGGTTTGATCGGTAGCATATTGCACCACAGCACTTTGTAAACCATTACATGGTGCTATGTAAAGGAATAGGTCTCATACTTCAACACGTAGCTTCGCATACCTTGCAGGAAAAAATACTGAGTGCTTTGATACATCCATCGGCTGTGATAAAGCTCTATATAAAACATCCGTGTTATTATATAAGTGCTTGGATATAAGTGCGATGACTAAAGCAAGCTAGTCGAAACGTTGAGACAGATTAAGAACTCACTCCGCGGCAGTGAAGTTAATAACGAGAAGTCCCCCCGATCCACTAAGCGAAAGTAGTAGTCCCGACCGATTTTCCTACCTTCCGCCCAGGTAGTAGCTAATAAGCAGGACAGTTCTTTTCAGAACTTGGTAGTTTTCCGAATTCCGAAATCTACTCTGCGGCAGTAGGATACATTGCAAGACAAGTTCTAAAAGAACAAAATCTACTTGGCAATGTAGATATACACATGGTGTTACCGCAAGCCGAATATACATTGATACCTCACCATGCAATGCCTCAAATCCTATATACTTGGATATTATTATTATTATTAATTTTTCACATGATCAGGAGCTTCTGCAGCTGATACATCGTAACCAGGTGGTGGTAATAAGTGGTGAGACAGGGTGTGGTAAGACAACCCAAGTCCCTCAGTTCATCTTGGACCAGCACTTGGAGGACGGGACAGGATCGACGTGTCGCGTAATCTGCACACAGCCGCGGCGGATATCTGCAATATCAGTAAGTTGCTGTGTTCTTCTCAGTCCCAGCACTTCCTAATCAAAGATGTTTGTCAACCATTAATAAGATTTCCTCTTTTGAAATTATTATTGATTTTTATCATCATATCTTTCTGGTAATGATACCAAGGGACCCTCAAAAGTGACTAGCACTGTGACCCGTAGGCCTGAAGATACCTGTGTAGAGAAGATGATGAAGAAATGTCAGTTTTTAGATGTGGGAGGAAAACCCTAAATAGGGGAAACCCATGCAATCGGGTAGGGACTTAAAAATGAAATCCACATGTAAGGTTCCGGTCATGGGATGTGAACCAGGTTCACAGAGCTGAAGGCAGGGAAAGAAACTGCAAACCAACAAATTGGCTTCATGTTGAAAAGTAGAGACCAACCTTAGCTGGAGTCAGAGCTTAAGCTGCTGTAAAAAGAAAAACACTATTTTAAAGAAAATTTGTTTGCATCTTTCCTCAAGGTAGCAGAGAGGGTGGCGTCGGAGAGAGCAGAGGCATGTGGCAATGGCAATAGCACAGGGTACCAGATTAGATTGGAGGCCAGACTACCAAGACAACAGGGCTGTATCCTCTACTGTACAAATGGAATACTGCTGAAGTGGCTGGAATCAGACCCGTAAGAAACTGTTGGTTTTTGATTATTGTGACTGATGAAACAGGCGTCTTTTTAAATGGCGTCAATCTAGACTGTTTTATGAGGAATATCAATTCCTACCTTCATCTCTCGTAAGTTATTTTCATCTTGGGAAGGGATATGATTGGTAATGACTCATAAAATTAATGGAAAAAAAACCTACTTGGTTCGAAGTACAGCAGCTTCCGATAATATAAGCAGATTAGAAACATTTCACTTTGAACTAATGTGATTATGGAAAAAGACATCAGTTTTTATCTCCCAAAATTTGAATCTGAGAAACGTTACTGTCAGATACGTTTCTCAGATTATGTATTCCCTAGGATTATTCTTCCTGCGCAGACATAACCGCTCCGGATTTTCGGCGATATCTAAAAAACGTGACCACCTTTTGAAATAAATTGTTCACAGGTTAGTTTTATTGTATATATAATAAGAATGAAACAATCGAACGGTTCCAAAAACCAAAGGTATACTTCCCTTTAAATGTCTTCTTCTTGTAGCCCCTTACCAAGAGTGGCTTTTGGCTTTGTTTGGAGCAAACTTGCATTAACAAAAAACATTATAAAAAAGATGTACAAATAACTGTATTGGATTTATTGTAATAATCGTATACAGACTTCTCCAAAGTGTCAGTCATGTGGTCCTGGATGAGGTGCACGAGCGGGACATCATTTCCGATTTCCTTCTCGTCATTCTCAAAGACGTGCTGCCAAAAAGGTAAGAGAATAGTGGCCCAGTCTTGAATTGTGTATCTTGGAGTTATGATGCAACTATCCATGTATACTGCAGTGAAACTTGCCTACCAAGGTTTCTTTAACCCTCCTACTCTCATTTATGGCAGACATGGCACATTATAAATGTACACTTTTATTATTATTATTATTATTATTATTATTAAGGGAATAAAAGAGTGGGACGAGGTCTTAAATGAACATTTAAAACCGGCAGGGTTGTGGCCGTGCAATAAAGGACCAAGTTGAAGGCGAAGTCCTTTATCGCACGGCCACGATCCTGCAAGGTTTTAAACAAACGTTCAAGACTAAGTCACCACTCTTTTATTCCAAGTTATGTATACCTTTCCATTATAAACATTTTAAAAACTTTCAAAGATCAGAGCAAACCTGACAGTTTACCCTCGGCTCACCTCGATTCTGCTGTGTTGATTTATCCATGTTGAGCGCTAATCTCCGAGTGATCTCCTCTCGACCACTTTGGAATGGATGAACTGTCCCAGCTATTTATGAATATTATTTAAAGCTCAGTGCAGTTGAACTTTTAAACGTAAATAAAAAAATTCTGTAAGTAAATTGTAATAATGTTTATTACTGAGAATGAACTAAAATAAATAGTAAACTTGCGGGTACAACCATGTGTAAAAAAAATATTTTGTGGGATTGTTGGTTCTGAAAAGAGCCGGTGGGGTCTCAATGTTTCGAAGCAGCCAGGATCCTTCCCGCCCAAATGTGCATCCCTCAAGTGCTACTTAAGCAGCATCACCACCAGTAGTCCATCATTCTCATGAAGGCGAGCAGAGTATACTGTTCGAAACGTCGAGACCCCACCGACTCTTTTCAGAGCCAACCCTCCCACAAACGAGGTTTTACACATGGTTGTACCCGCAAGTTTACTATTTATTTTAGTTAATTCTTATTTATCCACACCATGCAAAGCTTCAAACAACACCTAATGTTTATTACATTCTATATTTTTCAATGTCATTTTAAAACTTGCAAATTAAAGTTGTATAATTCGTTATGATTTCCTAAACTTTAGACCGACACTGAAGGTCATTCTCATGAGTGCGACGTTGAATGCCGAGTTATTCTCGCAGTATTTCAGCGGCTGTCCGATGACCACCATCCCTGGCTTTACATTCCCTGTTTTAGAGTTCTGGCTGGAGGATGTACTTCAAATGACAGGGTGAGTATACTACTCGTTTATATATTAAAGCGAGGACTAAGAGCAGGCAAGTGATTTCTCAGGGTTTTTTTTCCTGATTTCAGGGTTTTCTCAAAATCTCTTGGAGCCTTCAAATTATCTTGAAAAGAAGTAAAGCAGTCACCAGAGGGAAAAAGATAAAGCCCATGTTGTACTTTTGTATTGCTGGTGATGCACAGAGTCTGTAAACATCCTGAATTGTAACATCTGGGAGGTTCTGGGTCTAGAATAAGGGGGATCCAAGCCAGCAAGCCATTTTTCAGGAATTTTCACACACGTCAAATCTCATCCCTGACTAAGAGTGCTGAGTTTTTTGTTTCTCAAAGCTCGACTCTTTCCTTGCTGTGTCCCCTGCTGATAAAAACCGCCCACTATTTGGGCTGTGTACTGGCAAGGCCAATTAAATCTGCCCTATTTAAAATGCTTTTGTATTGGTTGCAGCAGAACACACCGCGTGACCTTTAACACAACCTCATTCCCAGTGGTGTCGATCTCGCCACACCATTTTTTCTTCTTTCCCAGAATGCTTTGCTTGATCATAACCCCTGGAAGTTTGACTTTGAAACATCCAAATATATTGGATATTTTAATTAGTCCTGTGGTTGATCCATTCTGTGTTAGAAATTAACTTTACGTGCATTACGTGCATTACACAACACACGGGACCTATGGGTTTAAGTCCCATCCGAAGGACGCAGCAATAATGGTAAGGGCTTGCTTAAGGACACAAGTGTCACGACCGGGACTCGAACCCACACTCTGATGATCAGAAACACCA
This sequence comes from Plazaster borealis, assembly GCA_021014325.1. Taxonomy (NCBI): domain Eukaryota; kingdom Metazoa; phylum Echinodermata; class Asteroidea; order Forcipulatida; family Labidiasteridae; genus Plazaster; species Plazaster borealis. The sequence goes on along the minus strand of CM037464.1, from coordinate 14,028,803 downwards.
GAGCTTGAGTCCGGTGCTCTTATCCCCTCGGCCACGACACGCCAATAATGCAGGGCATTGCCAGGGTTAAGTGCATGGAAGGTACTGAGGGAACAACATTCTTTCAGATTGTTGAAGTTGTTTTAATGTTTCTGCCGTCTTGATATAGGTACCAGCCACCAGAGAAACGAGATCGACACGAGCCAGTTTGGGTGAAGTTCAAACGCGGGAAACGATATCGCAAGGAAGAATTGAAGAAAGAGGAAGAATTTCAGGAGAAGTTCTGCGAGTATATCAAAGAGATGAAACCGACGTGAGTTCTTAAGGTCTTAGTTCTTAGTTCTTAGGGCAGTCGGGTTAGCGTAGTGGTATCTTTCCTCGCCTTCCACCTCTAGGACCCTGGTTCGTTTCACTATGTGGATTGGGGTTTTCAGTCCCTACCTGACTGCATGGGTTCCCCTGGAATAAATCTCTGGGGTTTTCCTCCCACATCTAAAACTGAATCCTTGTCTTCTCTCCATTGGGTTCTTGGCTAATGTAACCCCAGGCACTGTGAACTTCTCCCATGTTTTCTCCGACACCAAGTTTCAAACAAGATGAGTTACAGCAGGTAAAAAACCTTGTCCCGGACGGTACTTATCCACTGGTTGTCCTGGACTAATTTTGACAAGGTCCCTCAAGGACGCAAGTGCCATGACCACAGTTACGCATGTTACAGTATGTTGATTTCATTATTTTATAGATATTCTGAGGAAGTGATCTATCACCTTGAGAACATGGACCATGAAGCAATGGACTTACAACTTGTGTCTTCACTCATCAGGTTTATCAGTCTCAATAAACCGGTAAGTTTTTCAAATGTGTCCGTGTTTCAGTGTTTGACAGAAACAGTGCTGTTTGGTTTGGGTTTCTACAGGGTGCATTCAAGCTTGCCTGGGTCGACCTAGGTTTGATGATCTGACTCCAGTGCTTTCGAGGAGCTTTGACTACATTGTCATGGCTCTTCTCGGGTCAGCCCCAAGTACTCTGCTCGTGGAGCAGGATTAATTTGGACTGACCCAGGTTCATGGCGTTACTTTGTTAAATTTTCAAGTATTTTATTGCCTAGGTTTTATGGTTTTTATTGTGAGGCGCTTTAGGGTATTTTACATAAGGCGCCATATAAATGCTTTTTATTAATATTAGTATTACTACTACATCAAAAACCTTCAATGGCAGTCGTTCTCCCAGTTCAATACCAACTACTCAACCTTTGATGTTTTTTGTTTCCCTCCGTTGTCCAATAGGAAGGAGCTATGTTGGTGTTCTTACCAGGATGGGAGCAGATCTCCAAGTTGAACGACCTCTTGACCCAGCAGCAGATGTTCAAGAGTGATAGATTCCGCATCATCCCTCTACACTCCATGATGCCCACCGCAAACCAAAGACAGGTATGTGGCAAGCTTAAATTTATGTTATTTCAAGAGATCTATTTTCCACTACGACAGAGAATCATCATAACAAAAACAAACGACAGTTAAGAGGATAATTGGAAATGGGGGGCATAGCCATAAAAGCCAAAGCTTGTGGTCGGTATGCCCGGACAAACAAAAACATAAATGGACTAACATTAAGTACAGTGTGAGTAGGTTCGATATTTAACTAAGACAGAATAGACTCTTTTTGTGAACTAAAGTGGCTACAGAGGGATGCAATTTTTTAACAATACATAGGACAAGGCATGAGGGTTCAGTTAACAATAACACAGAGTATACAAGTGAAATAGATACAAGTTGTTAAACGGGGTCGTAGTCGCGAGAGCAGTTGTCTTGTGTGGAGCCGCAGTCTCGCGAGAGTGTAGTTGCGACAGAGTCGTTAGCGCTTTCACCGCGAACAACATTTAACGTCTTGTCCACGTGTCTAGCCACATGCTAGCCAAACTGCAGAGTCTGTAAGGGTTAACATGCTGTTTACCTCTTTCATGCGCCGACCGGTCGCTAGCCACCGGTTTAAATCCCTTCAGAATAGTTGTAAAACGAAAAATAAAGATCGCACGGCCACACAGTTTTTAGAATGAGAAAAAGGACTCTTGAGGGTGCTATTGTGACCTGTTTTTTTCAGGGGTCGCCATTTGCAAAAACCAAGTAAACAATTAATGTGTCCATATGGTCAATTTATCACTAAAAAAAATGGTGCATGAAAGGGTTTAAAACTCTCATACTGGGAACGACACGTAGTTACATATTTTTCTACTTCTGAGATTCTTCAACTCGTCTCATAACATGAAAACTGTAAAACACAAACAGGTGTTTGAGCGACCTCCTGCGGGTGTACGTAAGATCGTCATAGCAACCAACATAGCGGAGACGAGCATCACCATTGAGGACATTGTGTACGTGGTCAACCTTGGCAGGGTCAAGGAGAGGAACTTTGACGTGGCCAACAACCTCAGCACGCTGAAACCGGAATGGGTTAGCACAGCTGCAGCACACCAGAGAAGGGGTAGAGCGGGAAGGTGAGCAATATGAGGGCCCAATTTGACAAAGCCTGTGAGCGGGGTGTTGTGGCCGAGTGGTCAAGCGCATTTAAGCTCTGGTGTTTCTGATCAGCAGAGTGTGGGTTTGAGTCCCGTTCATGGCACTTTTATCCTTAAACAAGACACTTAACCATTATTGCTTTTCCTTCGGATGGGACGAACAGCCATAGGTCCTGTGTGTTGTGTAATGCACGTAAAAGAACCCAGTTACACTTATCGCGAATAGACTGTGCAAGTCTCGTGCGTATTCAAACATTGGAACCCATTAAAGCGGTAGAGTTTGTTTCCTTCACGCGTTAAAGCATCGTACGTGGCACCAAAGTGGTCCCAAAAATGTTCGAATACACGTGAATACGCACGGTCTATAGAAGGGGTTCGCCCCGATGTGTCTGGCTGTGGCTGCTGAATGTGCTGCAGCACCTTGTAAACCTTTATAAGGTGTTACATAAATTAGTCTCATAATTTTAAAACATTCAAAAACCTGCCTTAAAATGTTTCTCTTTGTTCAAGCGCCTTGAGTACCTTATTGGTTGATACGTTGGATATAATAAGACTATATGTTATTACAAGTTGATTTCCTTGGTTTACATCTTGGGATCGGCAAATTTCAAAAGATTCGTCTACCTAGATGAGTTAACAGTTTGTTTTTCTTGTGTTTTATTGGCCAGAGTTCAACCTGGTGAATGCTATCACCTGTACAGTCAGTTGCAGTCATCCTTGTTAATAGATTATCAGTTGCCGGAGATGTTGAGGACGCCATTGGATGAACTCTGTCTACAGATCAAGGTATTTGTCATGTAGTTGTGTTTGTCCCTTGATGGTGAACTTGCTGGTTGTTTACCCCTTTACAGACCATTCATTTCTATATAATCATTACCATACACCCAGTCATAATTTTAGTATTGATTTTTGGAAAGAAAAAAATTTGTATTGTCAAAGTGTCTGAAATAGATAATATAAAACAGACATTTTGTTACAACAGTTTGAAACAGATACTGTTTTAAACATGGGAAACATTGGAAAATGACAATTCAGGTCATGACCTTTACTTTGACCTTTTTTGGTTGAGCGAAAATGAATTGCCAGTCTGCAAGTTGGCTTCCATAGACCGTGCGAGTCTCACGCATATTCAAACATTTTTGGACCAATTTTGTGTGGTCTCACGTACATTGCTTTACCGCGTGAAGGAAATAAACTTGGGGTTTTTAACAGGTCCAGTGTTTGAATTTGTGCGATATTTGCACAGTCTATACCAGCTGCCCCCCCCCCCACCAAAAAAAGAAGGAAATTCTAGTCAACAAATTGGCTTCCATACACCCCAACCACTCCTCCCCCAAAACAAAACAAAAACCCACCCAAACAAACAAACAAACAACAACAAAAAGAAACGCCAGATGGCAAATTTGCATCGGCACACACACTCCCAAAAAAAATGCCCTTGGCATGACTGAATGGGAAAGAACTATCTTTGTAGGATTGTTTGCATTCATTCCATGAATGATGCATGTGTTTTTATTTTGACGTTTTCTCCACCTCTCTTCCCTCTAACAGTCGTTGAAGCTTGGACTGGTCCGTGAATTCATACAGAAGGCCCTGCAGCATCCAGATCCACGTGCTGTAGACCTAGCCTTGGAAAGCCTAACGAGTATGGTGAGTAACCTACAAGCGTTTCACCCAACTACACCTCTCATTAGTGGCCGAGCGGATAAGAACATCGGATTCAAGCCCTGGTGTTTCTGATCAGCAGAGTGTGGGTTTGAGTCCCGGTCGTGACACTTGTGTCCTTAAAGGCACTGGACACATTTGGTAATTGTCAAAGACCAGTATCCTCACTTGGTGTATCCCAACATTTGCATAAAATAACCAACCTGTGAAAATTTTGGCTCAATTGGTCATCAAAGGTGCAAGAAAATAATGAAAGAAAAAACCAACCTTGTTGCACAAATTTGTGTGCTTTCAGATGCCTGAGAAAGGCTTCAGGCCTGAAGTCTTTCTCAGATTCAAATTTTTTAGTGAGAAATTACCTCTTTCTCAAAAACTACGTTACTTCAGAGGGAGTCGTTTCTCACAATATTTTATACTATCAACAGCTCTCCGTTGCTCGTTACCAAGTAAGTTTTTATGCTAATATACATTTTGAGTAATTACCAAACGTGTCCAGTGCCTTTAAGCAAGACACTCAACCATTATTGCTGCGTCCTTCTGATGGGACGTAAAGCCGTAGGTCCCGTGTGTTGTGTAATGTGTTGTAAAAGAACCCAGTGCACTTATCGTAAAGAGAAGGGGTTCGCCCCGGTGTTCCTGGTTTGATCGGCAGCATATTGCGCCACAGCACCTTGTAAACCATTACATGGTGCTATGTAATGGAATAGGTCTCATATAGAATCTCCTGCCACACCGGCATGCTAATCCGGAGGTCGCTGGTTCAAATTTCGTTCTAGTAATTTTTCATTGTTCACCTAAAAATTGAATGAAAATTTACACAGTCAGTTTCCCTTGTAGTTTATTACTTGATGCCTTATTTGCCAATCAGAACGCCCTAGATGAGAACGAGCAGCTCACACCTCTGGGTTACCATCTTGCCCGGCTCCCTGTGTCTCCCTCTATCGGTAGGATGATCCTATTTGGTGCTATGTTCTGCTGTCTGGACCCCGTCTTGACCATCGCGGCCAGCCTGAGCTTCAAAGATCCGTTTGTCATTCCATTGGTGAGGCAATAAAATGTATACTTCTTCGTTAAAACACAGGGAACAAATATTGTTTGATTTTTTAACCACTCGCCGGTATTAACACATTTTATCGTTCCTCTGCGCAGTATTATTTTCAGACCTTCTGAGGAAATTTTTCGTTTTGCCTAGAATATCGTGGTCACACTGAAACCTTGACTAAACAAAGACAACGGATGTTCTTATAAAATGCACTGGGATTTTTAATTTTTTTGGAAATGATGTACTGTCTTCGGTGAATAGGCCCAAACCTTGGCGCTAAGCCAAAGCCGATAATCAAACATGGTATGCTGGAATTTCAGACTTTCTTCCGTGATGCCGAATACAAGGATAAACAATGGGGGCAGCTTATCGATCTCTCATAATCCTCGTTTGTACAACAAAAGGAAGAAGGCCTGGGGATTAAATAACAGCCCCGGAAAAAGGGAAATTTTGAGCATGAATTCCAGTACCCCTTGTCCCTCTCTGTATGGGTGAAACGAAGCGGAGCACGGTTGGTGCATGCCTGTGCACACTACACAATAGATTATCTGGGGGGGGTAACTAGGTGTCAACCGGTCAACTGACGCAATCAAACGAAGTTGCTCCAAAGTTGTTCCGAGTGTTCATAAACGTCCACCGTTCAGTTTGGAAAAGTTTGGCTGAAAAAAGACGCTATCCTACGTGAAGTGGTAAACCCAACAACTATCCATGACTCCGACATTTGCCCGCAAGTTGACTTACCATTTGGTTGTTGCTGGGCTCAATTTCATAGAGCTGCTTAAGCTTAAAATATTGCTTAAAAAGTTTCTGCTTAGCAGGACACCAGTCACAGATTGTACATGAGAAATGGAATTTTGGCTGGTAACCATATTTTGGTAAGCATAATTTTGTTGTGCTTCGCTTCTTTTTGTGCTTAAGCAGCTCCATGAAATTGGGCCTTGTTCTGTGTATGGTAGAACAACGATGCAGGAAACTATCTAACGTGTAACGTTACCAACCGACAGGATTGTGCATTTAAAAATTTGTTTCAGGGCAAAGAGAAAATGGCCGACGCTCGGAGGAAGCTAATATCTGAAGACACATTCAGTGACCACCTGATGCTGGTCAATGCGTTCAAAGGCTGGGAAGATGCTAGAGAGAATGGCCGCCAAGCCGAGAATGATTTCTGCTGGAGAAACTTCATGGCTGTTACAACACTAAAGGTAATAGTTGTTCCACAATGTTTAGAAGGGATTTTATAATTTTCAGAGTATAGGGCGGGCAAGTTTCCCTGTCTATTTCTGTGTTTATAGTGAGCAAAATTCAAATGACAAAGATCTATGTGTTAGTTATGTAAAACAAATATTGAATACATTTCATTTCTGCATTGTCCCAGAATTTAGTCACTCGATGAAATCTAGCTTTTCCATTTCAATCGACTTCTCCTTGTGATAATGGAACAGTCAAGATTTCAGTTCTTGATTATAATTCTGTGACAATGCACTCGAATGCATCCAATATTTGTATATTGTTTTTTTATTGGAGTGTTATTGTTTTTGAATTCCCAGATGCTTGATAACATGAAGACACAGTTCTGTGAGCTGCTGGCATCGCTTGGTTTTGTCCAGCACAAGTCCTGCAAGCAGCCTGCTGCAAATAGAAACTCAGGTACAGAGTTGAAATTCAAAATGAATGCAACAAATCTCAGAAATTGACTCAGAAAAATTACACTTTGAAGTCAGATTTTAGTTGGAGGTGGTATACATGGTTGGTAATGAGAGAATGTTTGGACATTATAGCATTTCAGCATTATGGGAAAGCTCCATTGAAGAATTTCCGAGTTTGGCCACAAAGATCTCGGAAAGTATACATCCTTTTCACTGAATAGGTGTGTTTACATTGAATTACTTGGATCATAAAACTTAATGGATGAGCAGTTAATCTGCCTGGGGCAGTCAGCAGCCCTACTGGTTTGTGCATGGTTCAATTAAGTCCACTGTTTGGAAAAGGAATTACATGGATATAACAGGTGTGAGTTGCCAGACGAAAAGGATGTTTTATTTTAGCCTCTTTCTTTAATGGAGCTTTCCCGTAATGCAGGAAAATATGGCATTTCTTAGAACCATTTGCACTGGTGTTATTTTTCAGTGACCTACGTTCACACTTACACCATTGTACTGTTATATAATAGTGTGTCTTATCCCACCCCTCCCCACTCCCTAGTCACGACCTGATTGATTGAATGCCTATTGCTAGATTTAGGTTCAACCATTTGAGACACTCGAAAGACTATTCATTCGATGCACTCGAAGCATGTTCAAGATAGCACATTGAAGTAAAAATTTGTTTTCTCCGCACAGGGAATCGACAGCTCATCAAAGCCGTCTTATGCTCGGGTCTGTACCCGAATGTGGCCGAGGTCAGGGGGAACTCATTCAACAGACGAGCCGGAAAACACAGGTAGGATGTGAACCAGCAACCAATGATTCCCATATCTAGTGGCGATCTTCCATATGTTATCTCCAACCCAACACCTTCAATATTACTGATGGTGGTGGGTAGGATGTGAACCTGCAACCAATGATTCCCATCTCTGGTGGCGATCTTCTATATGTTGACTCCAACCCACCACCTTAGATATAGTTACTGATAGTGGAGGGTTGGATGTGAACCAGCAACCAATGCCTCCCATCTCTGGTGGCGATCTTCTATGATGTTGACTTCTACTATAAAATGAAGGTGGTGGGTTCGATTCCTACCTGGGGCACCTTCAGATATTTCGTTTCCTGCAGAATTGGACAACTTCACCTGTTGATATAAACCTCTAAATATAGACTAGTTTCAAAAATCTTTTGCTGAAAACCTAAAATATATATATATTTTTGTTACCCCCTGTAGACCAGCCAAGATTACGACACCACAAGATGGCCAAGTCAAGATCCATCCAAAGTCGGTCAACTCCGATGAGAACCAATTCCCGTCAAACTGGATCCTCTACCACCTCAAGATGAAATCCTCCAGTGTAAGGCCGTGTTCCAAATTGGCGGCTACTGTTTTGGCTATGGCTGGAGTGCCACGTCATCGTGCGTTGAAGTATAGGATGTCCTTGGCAACACCCATAGCAACAGTCGTAGCCGTAGCTGTAGCCGCCAATTCGGATACGGATTCTAGACAGGAGCAGACTTTTCCCATCAGTTATTTTAGACTGGTTCCACTTTTGAGCGGTCTAGTGCATGGGACTCAAGTTCTGGTGTTTTAATATTGGCTATTTGGAAACGGGAAAACAATAGGAACTATACGTCTCCACTGAAGAATTCTAAAGAGAGGGATGTTCCACAAGGAATTTTGTGTACAATGTATTATTATTATTATTATTATTATTATGTATTTCATATTATCTGCCTTTTAAAATTATGTATTATAATTTTGGGTTGAACAAAGACAAATTGACTAGAGCAGGACTTGAACCTGCGACCTCCGGATTAATGTGCCAGCGCTCCACCAACTGAGCAATCTAGACCTAATGATGACCGTCTCCCTATTTTGTCAATATCTTTGTTTGGAAGTGCCAGTCAGAAGCTATTCAACTTGTAACTGCCGTACACCCAAGCTTACGATACAACCTGGGAAGTGGCAGCAGAGGGATCACCGTAGAAATCAATTAATCAATTAATGTAAGCTTAACTTAATCCTAGATTATCGCCATCTTGAATCTCTGTTCCCCATTCTAGGTATTCCTGCATGATACAAGCGCTGTGGAGCCCTACCCCTTGTTGTTTTTCGGCGGGAAGATCGGAGTCACAACTGAAGACGGCCATGAAACGATCACCGTTGATGATCACATCAAGTTCCATGCACCAGCAACAATCGCAAATCTCGTCAAGGTGAAATAGTGGTTTATATTAATAATAATAATAATAATAATAATATAGTCTTATATAGCACACTACAAACAAGGTACTAGAGGCACTCGAACAAAGAGAAACATTTTAAGCCAGGTTTTTGAATTTGTTAAATTATGAGACCGATTTATGTAGCACCTTATAAGGGTTTACAAGGTGCTGTGATGCATTCAGCAGCCACTGTCGGAACAACCGGGGCAAACCCCTTCTCTTAGCGATAAGTGTAACTGGGTTCATTTACAAGCATTACACAACACACAGGACCTACGGCTTTACGTCCCATCTGAAGGAAGAATCAATAATGGTTAAGTGTCTTGAATAAGGACACAAATCATAAATGTCAAGACCAAGACTTCAATCCACACCCAGCTGATCAGAAACAAGAGCTTGAGTCCTGGCGCTCTTAACCGCTCAGCCCTGACACACCAATTTTGGTGAAAATTAAATAATAGTTGAAGATTTTTATTTTATTTTACATTGATCAGGATCTTCGTCAAGAGCTTGACAAACTGCTGAGGCAGAAGATCAACAAGCCTGGAGTGATCCAGTGGGGTCAGGACTGTAAGGAAGGCCGCATCATGCAGGCTATCATCGACCTGATCACAACAGAGGAAGATCATGATCAATCTGACTGGTAGACAGGCTAGGGATGGACCGTTAATGAACTCAGTGCCAGTCTAACTGGAAGACAGGCTAGGGATTGATCGACATAAACTCAGTGCCAGTCTGACTGGAAGACAGGCTAGAGATGGATCGTTACAAACTCAGCACCAGTCTGATTGGAAGACAGGCTAGGGATTGATCGATATGAACTCACTGCCAGTCTGACTGGAAGACAGGCTAGGGATGGACCGTTACGAACTCAGCACCAGTCTGATTGGAAGACAGGCTAGGGATGGACCGTTATAAACTCATCGCCAGTCTGATTGGAAGACAGGCTAGGGATGGATCGATATGAACTCACTGCCAGTCTGACTGGAAGACAGGCTAGGGATGGATCGATATGAACTCACTGCCAGTCTGACTGGAAGACAGGCTAGAGATGGATCGTTACAAACTCAGCACCAGTCTGATTGGAAGACAGGCTAGGGATTGATCGATATGAACTCACTGCCAGTCTGACTGGAAGACAGGCTAGGGATGGACCGTTACGAACTCAGCACCAGTCTGATTGGAAGACAGGCTAGGGATGGACCGTTATAAACTCATCGCCAGTCTGATTGGAAGACAGGCTAGGGATGGATCGATATGAACTCACTGCCAGTCTGACTGGAAGACAGGCTAGAGATGGATCGTTACAAACTCAGCACCAGTCTGATTGGAAGACAGGCTAGGGATTGATCGATATGAACTCACTGCCAGTCTGACTGGAAGACAGGCTAGGGATGGACCGTTACGAACTCGGCACCAGTCTGATTGGAAGACAGGCTAGGGATGGACCGTTATGAACTCATCGCCAGTCTGATTGGAAGACAGGCTAGGGATGGATCGTTATGAACTCAGTGCCAGTCTAACTGGAAGACAGGCTAGGGATTGATCGTTATAAATTCAATGCCAGTCTGACTGGAAGACAGGCTAGGGATGGACCGTTATGAACTCAGTGCCAGTCTAACTGGAAGACAGGCTAGGGATTGATCGTTATAAATTCAATGCCAGTCTGACTGGAAGACAGGCTAGGGATGGACCGTTATGAACTCAGTGCCAGTCTAACTGTTGACAGTCTAGGGATGGACCATTTTAATCTCAGGGCCAAATTTCTTTTAGGTTACCAGCCAGAAAGTCATGTGATGTATATTGCTTGTTTCTTGTTCCTGGCTAATTTGTATGTAGTGTTTGTAAGGCGGACCAACATCATTTGGCTATGTATGGTGTGTTGTCCACTACAGATGCCCCCTCTCCTAGAAAGATTGCCAAATGTAAGCCCCACCCCCAAAGGGGTAAGAGGAAGATAGCCTGGTTGAACAAAATCAAAAGGTGCAGTCAACTTTTGTCTATGCATTCAGGGTTCTCCCTGATACGTGCAAATTTCGGTCCCATATGCAAAAAGAAAATATATATATATATATATTATTTTGACTTCAGATCGAATTCACAAAAATTATAAAGATAACAACCATTTAGAATGTTCCAGATTGCACAGATTGTTCCAGTTTTGGCTTTATAAGCAAGGTAAATACCAAGTAAAAACATTCCAAGGACCTCGTTTCAATTCAGCATACTTTGGCCAAAGTTCAAATATTTGGGTCCAGAATACCCCCACAGTTTTGAAAAAACCTGGGGAGAACCCCTACCCTGGGTCCTATTTGAGAATGCCTAAGTGTTGTCACAAGTTTTACAGAGAATACTATATTGCTTAAAGGTATCGTACACGTTTGGTAATGACTCAAAACAAATATTAGCATAAAAAACTTACTTGGTAACAAGCAACGGAGAGCTGTTGATAGTATAAAACATTGTAGAAAACGACTCCCTCTGAAGTAGCGTAGTTTTTGAGACAGAGGTAATTTCTCACTAAAATAATAAAAACTTCTTGCAAGAAGTTTTTATTCCTATCTGAAAGCACACAAATTTGTACAACAAGGGTGTTTTTTCTTTCATCATTTTCTTGCAACTTCGATGACTAATTGAGCCCAAATTTTCACAGGCTTGTTATTTTATGCATATGTTGGGATACACCAAGTGAGAACACTGGTCTTTGACAATTTCCAAACGTGTTCAGTGCCTTTAATATAAATCCAAGGTCGAAGGTCGGCCAGCAAGAAAGAATACTTTGGTTTTAAAAAATGTGTTAATTCTAATCATGTAGTTTTAAAAATACATTTAAAAGTAAAAAAAATTAGACAAAATGATTTACAAATGGTTTACCTACAGTCGAAGCTATAAAATAGCAAAGGCACAAACTTACCTGTCATTTTGTGTGTGTTTTTAAACAAAAAACAATAAAATAACTTTCATATTTGATGAGATGGTTGTTATTGTCATTTTTGTTGGATGGCTTTTGTTTTGTTTTCATTATTTTAGGAAAGTTTTTATTATCAAAGAGAAGATGATGGGAGAAGACACAAATCTAAGAGGAATATAAAATGAGATTGAGCATTGAGAAATGCTAATGTCAATTGATTGTCTGGTTTGGAAATTAAATGGGGTGGGGGGGTGGGGATATTGGTAAAGGAAGCATCATCAAAAATGGGGGAGGGTAGGTATAAGAATGATAAAAAATGGGGAGAAGGTATTAAGAATGATGAAATAGGGGAGGGGATTATGATACAAATTGGGAGGGGCTAGGTATAAGAATGATCAGGAGAGTGTACCAGGTAATATTGAAAAAGGGGGTTTATGAGTGATCGAAGTGGGGGGGGGGGGGTAAACCCATATATGAGGATCATTCAAATCTTCATAAATTGAGTTGACCTTTTATAAGCCACCTTAGCTCCTCACTATACGGAACTTTTTATGCTGCTACTTCCATTATGTCCCCGGTGTACGGTAGTAATAATGAGAAACTGATTCCTTACATACCGAAAAGGTATCAGACTATACCCTTCAAACCTCCTTTCTATTTTATTTTTTGGAGGAAAAACAAGACAGCTGCAACTTGATAATTGTCATATTTGTCCTCAACTGTCTTGAAATAATAGCAGGCTATACATTATACACATCAGAAATTATATGAAAATGGGAAATAAAGCACCCAAGGTTTACTTACTTATAACCAAACACCCCCCTGATGAAAAGTGCTAGGTCCCCATATTTATTCGGGAAATATCCCTCCGCCTGCTAGATTTTACTGTTGGGAAAAAATGCTTTTCGCCATTAATTATGGGAATCAGCAATCCAAGTAAATTATTTGACAGAAATGTAATTTTAAATGTGAAAAATAACTGTGAATAAACTTTAAAATATAATTTGTTTAGGAACTTGATGATCTCGGCGTAGATGTTTGATTTTTGGGGGCTCGCTGAGGTGTAATACGGTCGTTTCGAAAAGATGGCGCTAATCTCTAACACACGTGTGGACAATTGTCAAGCTTCAGACGATGGGAAAACCACCCCAAATTGCACTTTTTGATCCAGATGGACAAGTTGGCACATTATACAAGCATTGGAGAACATTCTGGTAAGTTTTTGTTCGTTTTTTGAATCGTTATTTTTGATATAAATGATGTTTTTCTCCGGCTTAGTTGTTTTTTTTCCAAAAAGACACATTTTTTACCCGATTATGCGATGATTCGCACTGCATTCTGGGCTGCTGGAGGGCGGTTGCCATTTAATTTTTTTAACGAACCAATGTCATCAACCAGCACGACGAAAGCGTTTGTTTTGTTTTCCACCGCATTGTGTTAAATCATGGAGGAAGAAACCTCCATGGTTAAATAAAGTAAGTGTTAGTGATTGAACAATTTTAGCTGAACCTTTCGTATGGCATTGAAAAAAAGAGGAAATTGTGAAAAAGTAAAAAAAAAAAAGGAAATATCGTCACTCGCAAAATTGATTTTGTCATTTTGGTTCATGGATTGGATTACCACGCACATGTCAATGACATAGGCCTATGAGTATGACAAGTGTAACGTTAGTGGGCACAGATTGCAATAATTTCCCATTGGAAAGGCATCTTATATGGTGTTCCATATGTTCCATTTCTTTTTTTTGTTTTTCTATTTTTTTCTGTTGCATTTTTCCAAGTCACATTTTTATTTTATTTTTTTATTATTTTATTAGCATTTTTTGTAGTCTGAGCCTTATATCCAAACCCACTAATCACTATAAATCTGTTGAATCTATAACTGGGTAAAATTGTATTATTTATTAATTAATTTACTTTGTTTTATTTTATTGATTGAGTGTATATTGTTTGTTTGGTTTGTTTTGTGTGTTTTTTTTGGTTCACACCCCAAAATGAGAGTTAAATTAACCTATGTCAATTGCCCTTGTGTTGTTTAGCCTTAGTTAGACCCAGTAACTGGGGCGCTGTACTCCTTTTTTGAAATTTTGACATCATCAGTCGTACTAGCGCCCCAGCGTATCAAAGTATTTTGCACGAGGGATCTTCATCAAAATCTCGGTTGGATTTTAGACGGGTGCTCTGCCTCAACCGCGACTACGCGGTTTGAGGTAGGGCACCCGTCGATTAGAAGGGTGCCTTGCCTCAACCGTGATAACAGCGCGGTTGAGGCAGGACACCTGTCCAATTTTAGACGGGTGTCCTGCCTCAACCGCCCTGTTATCACGGTTGAGGCAAGGCACCCGTCTAAATTGAAGATCCCTCGGGGGAAAATACTTACATACGCTGGGGCGCTAGGACGACCGGGTGTCAAAATTTCAAAAAAGGAGTACAGCGCCCCAGTTACTGGGTCTAGTTTAGCCTATTACTTGATATTTGAAATAAAAAGTTGCACCCCCTAAGAGGGGTGGTCTCTGGTACTGCTGTTCTAAGACTTGGGTGTGATCCTTGGTTAAATGACAGTTTCAGGTTGTAACTTCTGAACTGGCGCCTCCAGACTAAGAGATAATGCCAAAATAGGGATACGCCAACATTTTGGGGCTAAATGGCTCAGTTAGTAGGACGCTGACTCGATAATCCGGAGGTTGCAGGGCCAAATCCCTTTCCAGTCTTTTTCCAAAACTGTTAATTAACTTTTATAGGTACATTTTTTTATAGCTCAATGTTTTTACTATTTTTTTATTTAAATTAACACACTGACAAAACTTTATTTTTTGTTTTTTTGACCTCCACAATGCACAGATTATAGAAAGTGCTTCTTTGTGTCAATACCTTTTTTAAAAAGTTTTTAAAAATGCCACAGAAGTGCCCCCTAGAGAAGAAAATCAGTGTTCTCCCTTATTGGTCCTCTGGCCAAAATGCCAGTTAAAGCACCTTCCGGACCATTCCAATTCATTCCAAGGGGTTGTGGTCACTCTGGTTTGCTATTTCAGTGTTAATAAGGATTCATATTTAATATGAAATATGGACACATGAAAAAGTGGAGTGACTTGTTAAATGACAAGCTAAGGGGCCATTCAGAATAGTCAATGTAAAATAAAATTGATTTCTTTTTGAAATTGTTTTGACCCACCCACCCACCCCAAATTTAGATTTTTAAATATTGAATGGCTTCGTAACAAAATCTTTACACTGAAGATCAAAGTAATGCCTCAAATGAACCAGATATTTTAGATCAAGGTATCCAACATCAGTAGTTTTCAATGGCTTTTCCTGGCTTTTAAAAACAAACAACTTTGTAGTTTAATCAGGAATGAAATTGACGATTTCGGCCTGGGTATTTTTTCTTCTTCTTTTTCGTTTGTTAATATATTTACCGAACAAAGATATTGACAAAATAGGGAGACCGCCAACATAGGGCTAGATAGCTCAGTTGGTAGAGCGCCGGCACGTTAAACCGGAGGTGGTTGGTTCAAATCCCACTCTAGTCAATTTTTCTTTGTTCAACCCAAAATCATATATATAATTTGTTTATACAAAAACTTGATTTTTTTTTAAATATTGACTTTTCTGAATGGCCCCTAACTGGTCCTGCTGGCCATACTAACAATGTTTAGGCCAAACCCTTTAGTACATCTTAACTACACCCCAAATTTAGATTTATCTTACACTGCTGCTGGCAAGAACGTTGTTTTTTATCCAGACTTAGACTATAGACAACATGAAACTGTATGTTTTCTTGCAAAGAACAACGAATCTTACATTTAACATCTATGAAAATGTTTGCAGGCATTACTATGACAGTAACACCCAAATTCCTTATGATTTTTTTTTATTCAAATCAGGTTTTCTTTAAAAGTTAGAATATCCATCATTACTTTTGAATGATGACTGTAGCATTCAACCTGATCCCCACTGCCAGCATGTCCAGCAAGTTTACAAATTGAAACCTCTCCTCAACCTTAGCCTTAGCCAAAAATTTGCCTACATTTTCAGTGAATGATTTCCCACTGTATAGAGTATATAGCAAAATGCTACACAAAATGTACCAGTTGCTACTCAAAAATCATAATTTGCTACTCAATAGCAATACATTTTTTCCAAACATGCTCAGTCCAAATATTTTACTATGCAAATTGCTTAATTTGAGATCAACTCATTGGCTGAGCCCGCTTGCTGTGTGTAAATAGACCAATTTGCATTTTCCATTGTTTCATCATCATCATTTTACCTCTAAGACGGAGGCATGATGACGTCAATGCATACATGGTCCATAGTTCGCCAGCTTTTTTCACTGGTCCGTTTGTATGGTACTTGAGTTTAAACCATACAAACAATCATAACAGTTAGTGGTTTATAGCTTTTGGAAGCAATAAACTAGCCAACAGGACCAGTTGGACAGAATGTAATTGGCTTGTCCTCAGTGTATATAGCTGGCAACTTGCCAACGGACCACTGTTACAGGAGAACGCTCTCTATGTATTGATTTGGTTGTGTTGATGGAATACTTGCATATTGCATACATTTTTTGCTTCAATCATCAGTTTGAATGTTTGCGACCTAGCTCAGTTTCGTCAGCCAGGAAAAATACTCATTGGCGTGTGGGGACTAGTCTTTGGTGAAGTAGGGCAGAAGGGGTTGATATGCCCAAAATTTTACACAGATTAATAACTATTTCTTATATAGCGCATTTCACAATAACGTCGCAATACACTTTACATTAGTGCCCTGGTCATTGGGCCAATAACATTCCTGTAATCTTTCTCAGCTCCCTGGGGAGTATACAGCCCGAGCTGCCGTGGCGCTCCGATGGCTTTTCAAACACAATATCAACCTCTACCTTTGCAGGTACCCATTTATACCCCTTGGTGAGGAGAAGCAATTGTAGTGAAGTATCTTGCTCAAGGATACAAGTGTCATGACCCGGATTTGAACCCACACCCCGATGACTTAACCATCGGAACTTGAATTCGATGCTCTAAACCACTCGGCCACATGACACCCCGATAAAAACATAAATATACCAATTTCTAATACCGGATATAAAGTAATTTTTGCTTTCTCTGTTCAATGTATTTTATTTTTGTCTTGCTGTGCCCTAATTTTCCCTTACTGTATTTCCTGAATTTTGGAGGGCAGTTTCCCCCCCATGGCCCCCACTAATAATACATACAAATTATGATCAACACTTGCACACAAACTGCCTAAGAATGCTTACAGCTGTACAACAACTGCCAACATTTGCATCTTGTTTCAAAAAGATTTTGTACAACAATCAGGGAGATATTTAGAATTACATTCAACATAACAGGGAATAAGTTTCCATAATCAGGGAGATCTTCAAATTTTTCATCAGAACATGGAAATACTTCAGGGAACTTTCTGCAGAATCAGGGAGAGTTGGCAGCTCTGCTGTACAATTGTGTAGCAAAGATATACTGTAACCCTACATGTATTTATTGTTCTCATATTTCTTTTCTGACAAAACAGAATCCTGAGATGATGCTTATATAGAGGCACCCTGATGAACTCAGGGAGCTGCTGGGTCATCCTTTGCGGGTGAACGTCTTGGGGAAGTGAACCCTCAGAGTCTACCAACCATCTTGCTCAAGCCTTCTCAAGAGTCACCCCCACTTGCAGACAGAAACCAAAACTACACCTTGAGGAGTAGACTCCAAGGAATCTAAATACAATCAAAGGTATGATGAACTCCATTTTAAAGACCCTAGGGTTCTCCCCATGCACAATCTAGGGTATCACACCTATACGCTCAAATTGCTTGCTGATATTCGCGAATTACAGTTGATACACGCACATACAAAATGTGGTGTTTTTAGTTTGTTTGTTGTTGTTTTGGGGTGGGTTTTTTTTTGGGGGGGGGGTGACCATTTAGAATGCCCCAGATTAGGGTTTTAAAGAAAGATAAACACCAAGTAAAAAACAATTCTGAGGACCTCATTTCAGTTCAGCATGCTTAGGCCAAACTTACAAAATTTGGGTCCAATGCCCCACAGGTTTGAAATAACTTTTGGAGAATCATGTAGGCTATATTTAAAGACAAAGTACAGGATTTGTAATTTTATAATAAATACAGGCACACCATTTTTCAGCTGATCAGCTGGTTTCTTTGCTTTTGGTTTCACAGTTGAAAATTGAAAAACACCGTACAAAATCTTACGGTGTCTGGCACGTTCCTCTTTTTTGTTAAACTGCAGTTGCATGCCTGAATATAACGATTTGTTTTAATCTGGAATCAGATTATAAAGTTCAAACCCATTCCAATCCTTCTGATCATAAATAATTCCATCTGAGAAATACTTTCAAAGTCAAGGAAATAGTATTTTAGTTCCCAAAAATCTCTCAGTTGCTTTTTCAGTTGCCACATCTGAAATAAGTTCAATATGTGGCATGTCAATGCCGTTTTGATTAAATATCATCTAAATTCAGGAATGAACTAAAAAACCTCTGCACAAAAATGTACAGACCATTTATATTTGAAATACAAAGTCATCGACGACTGTTTTTTTTATTTTGACAAAAACTGCACTTGAAGGGTATTAAACACTTTGCATTTTACACCGTTTTAACGTGAGGCTAGAGACTTGTAATTTTGTCCCAATTGTCATAAGGACTCTATCTATTGGAAAATAAGTGCACCACAAAACTGGATTTTACATTGGAGTCGCTCTTTAAGGAAAACACCATTCTCATGAAATAACGGTTAATTTTTGCACAACTTGACCATCAATTAGGTTTTTGATGTTCCAACCAAGTGCATAATTGTTCAAGGTTGTACTTGACCTTCAAGAAAAAAATGTGTCAATGTAAATATATTTTGCTTTGCTATAGCTTACTCAACAAATATTATTATTTATTTATTTTCACATTTCTTGTTTTCATCTTCAGCAGATGAACTTATCCAGACAGAGAGTGTCGGATCTTCATACAGAGTTGCAGTTGCCTGGACATATCAATCAACTTTTAAAACGTAAGACACAATTTTGGTAGTGATAAAACAAGCTATGTTTAATAACTCTAAGGAAAACTTGAACAACTTGGGGTTCACCCTAAGGTGTCAGACAGGCAACTGAACAGCTCATCAGCTGATTTTGTCGTTTGAGGTTTCTCAGCTGTTACTGGTGAAAATTGAGAAACAACATTGCCCTGCCAAACTGCAGTTTGCAGGCCTGGGTGTACCTCATTGGGTGGCAAAGAAATATCATGTAGATTGTTCTTGAGTTCAAGATTGGAAGCCCAGGGAAAACTTCACATTTGAAATTTTACTTATATGACAGGCATGTGATTTCTCAGGATTTTTCCTGATTTCAGGATTTGCTCAAACCTCCTTGAGCCTTCAAACTTTCTCAAAAGAAGTAACAGGGAGAAAGAATTTTTTTGTCAAAACCTGTAGCTTTAATTTCTGGTCGTGCACTGAGTCTCTAAATCTCCTGAATTGAAACATTACGGAGGTTCTAGGTCTAGAATAAGAGGGGAACCCAAACCTGCAAGCCAGTTTTCAGGAATTTTCACATTCACCAAATCTCACTCCTGTTTTGACAAACCTGTGCCAGTTCTGAAATAATGGCATGTACAAGAAAATTGACCCCAAAACTCCACCACTCGATTTCTTGCTACACTTTGAACCCATTATGGGCATACACAAAATCCCTGTCATAGTAAGCCGTTGTTAATTGTTTCTTGGAAACTTGACCACTTTATCTGATGAAATGTTCACTTGTTACTTGTGACGACTGTTTATTGAAAACTACTGGATTGGAATTGATTTGTTCTTCCAAAAATCAATTACGTCTCATACCTTGACAGGGTTTGCCCTGGTTTTTTTTTAGTGACTGGCCAGCAGGACTAGTTAGCTTATCATTAAACTGGTCTAGCAGCTTTTTCACTAGGTCCATATTTCAAATGAAATAGACATGCTTTTCAACACTGAACTAGCCAGCCGGGCAACTTAGAATAAAGTTTGACTGGTCCTCGGGTGTTTTAACTGGCATCTGACCAGCAGACCACTGTTAAGGGAGAACGCTGCTTGAGGAAAATGTTGTCAGATATATTATGGTTAAAGGTATCGTACATGTTTGGTAATGACTCAAAACAAATATTAGCATAAAAACTTACTTGGTAACAAACAACGGAGAGCTGTTGATAGTATAAAACATTGTAGGAAACGACTTCCTCTGAAGTTACGTAGTTTTTGAGAAAGAGGTAATTTCTCACCAAAATAATAAAAACTTCTTGCAAGAAGTTTTTATTCCTATCTGAAAGCACACAAGTTTGTACAACAAGGGTGTTTTTTCTTTCATCATTTTCTTGCAACTTCGATGACCAATTGAGCCCAAATTTTCACAAGCTTGTTATTTTATGCATATGTTGGGATACACCAAGTGAGAACACTGGTCTTTGACAATTTCCAAATGTGTTCAGTGCCTTTAATTAATAGTTTTCTCAACAAAAATACTTAATCTTTTTCTCTTTCCTTTCTTTCATCATCTACAGATCGACTAATCCAGACAGAGAGTGTCGGATCTTCATTCAAGTCGCAGTCCATCACCAGTGGAGATGCCGTGTCTATTAATTAACAGGAATTTAGTGTTATTTGTAGCTTTAAATGGGTAACTACTTGTATCTGGGATGGATCTGAAGGTTTAATGTTTAATTTTAACCAAGATAATGAAGGCTTTTCTTGAAAGAGCATCATTGTCTTCAAGATTGAAAGGTGCACATCCTGAGTATGTCGATTTACCCATACTTCCCCCCTTGTATGGTGAAATACCCACACTTCCCCGTGTGGAGAGATGCTCACACTTTACCTTGTGTGGTAAATTGCTCACACTTTCCCTTGTGTGGCAATTTGCTCACACTTTCCCTTGTGTGGTAAATTGCTCACACTTTCCCTTGTGTGGCAATTTGCTCACACTTTCCCTTGTGTGGTGAATTGCTCACACTTTCCCCTGTGTGGTGAATTGCTCACACTTACCATTGTGTGGTGAATTGCTCACACTAACCGTTGTGTGGTGAAATGCTCACACTTACCGTTGTGTGGTGATGAATTGCTCACACTTACCGTTGTGTGGTGAACTGCTCCCACTTACCCTTGTGTGGTGAATTGCTCACACTTTCCCCTGTTTGGTGAGTTGGTCACACTTACCGTTGTGTGGTGAACTGCTCCCACTTACCCTTGTGTGGTGAATTGCTCACACCTACCGTTGTGTGGTGAATTGCTCACACTTACCGTTGTGTGGTGATGAATTGCTCACACTTACCGTTGTGTGGTGAACTGCTCCCACTTACCCTTGTGTGGTGAATTGCTCACACTTTCCCCTGTTTGGTGAGTTGGTCACACTTACCGTTGTGTGGTGAACTGCTCCCACTTACCCTTGTGTGGTGAATTGCTCACACCTACCGTTGTGTGGTGAAATGCTCACACTTACCGTTGTGTGGTGATGAATTGCTCACACTTACCGTTGTGTGGTGAACTGCTCACACTTACCTTTGTGTGGTGAATTGCTCACACCTACCGTTGTGTGGTGAATTGCTCACACTTACCGTTGTGTGGTGAACTGCTCCCACTTACCCTTGTGTGGTGAATTGCTCACACTTTCCCCTGTTTGGTGAGTTGGTCACACTTACCGTTGTGTGGTGAATTGCTCACACTTACCTTTGTGTGGTGAATTGCTCATACCTACCGTTGTGTGGTGAATTGCTCACACTTACCCTTGTGTGGTGAATCATCAAAGTTCCAAATTGAAACGTTGTCAAAGGCTTAGTTAGTAATGTTTCTGCCACTGTTTTAGCCACATTCATTTAGCTCATTCAATGTAGGTGTATGCTGATGTATGGAGTTGACAAACTTGGTTGCCATAGATTGGAGCCGGATGGGACTTTCGCCCTTTTTTTTCCCCACAGGGGTTTTTGCAGGGTTTTCGCCCATCTCATCCATCAGCAATTAGCAGGCATGCAACTTTTCAGCTGGTCAGCTGATTTTTATGGTTTGGTTTTCTCAGCCATTGAAAATATAAAAACACAGCACAAATTCTTGCTGTGCCTGGAAATGTCTTCTTTTTTTGTCAAAATGTAGAGTTGCATGCCTGAAATAGGGGACACTTTAGTGTCTGAATAGGTTCAATAGGTGTCAAAGAAAATTTGACTTAAGATTGTAGGTGTATTTAATTTATTACTTTTGTAGATAATTAAACATTTCAGGGATGTGCCAATGATCCGGTGATTTACCCATACTTACTCTTGTGTTGTAAATTACCAGTATTTCCCTTTTGTGGTGAGTTATCAACACTTTCACTTGTGTAGTTAACCCTAGTGGTGAATTACCCATACTTCCCTTGTGTGGTAAATTACCAATACTTCTCTTTTATGGTGAGTTATCAACACTTTCACCTGTGTAATGAACTACCAATATTTCCATTTTGTGGTGAGTTATCAACACTTTCACTTGTGTAATGAACTACCAATATTTCCACTTTCTGGTGAGTTATCAACACTTTCACTTGTGTAATGAACTACCAATATTTCCATTTTATGGTGAGTTATCAACACTTTCACTTGTGCGATGAACTACCAATATTTCCGTTTTATGGTTAGTTATCAACACTTTCACTTGTGTAATGAACTACCAATATTTCCATTTTCTGGTGAGTTATCAACACTTTCACTTGTGTAATGAACTACCAATATTTCCATTTTCTGGTTAGTTATCAACACTTTCACTTGTGTAATGAACTACCAATATTTCCATTTTCTGGTGAGTTATCAACACTTTCACTTGTGTGATGAACTACCAATATTTCCGTTTTATGGTTAGTTATCAACACTTTCACTTGTGTAATGAACTACCAATATTTCCATTTTCTGGTGAGTTATCAACACTTTCACTTGTGTAATGAACTACCAATATTTCCATTTTCTGGTTAGTTATCAACACTTTCACTTGTGTAATGAACTACCAATATTTCCATTTTCTGGTGAGTTATCAACACTTTCACTTGTGTAATGAACTACCAATATTTCCATTTTCTGGTTAGTTATCAACACTTTCACTTGTGTAATGAACTACCAATATTTCCATTTTCTGGTGAGTTACCAACACTTTCACTTGTGTTGTGAATATATTCTATATATTCTTCTAGGCTTGATGAGGATCTACCCATATTTCCCACAAGTGTGATATAATTTCTTTACTCGTACTTCCCTTGTGTCATGAATCATCTAAACATTTCCTTGTGGGGTGAATCACTCATACTTCCTTTGTGTGGTGATCTACCCCTTCTTCAAAGTCTTGCTTTGCAAGGAAATGTCCTTTTTTGGTCAAAATGCCTGAAATTAGTTTGTGTCTATGAAAGTACATAAATTCTTAGGAGTCAAAGTAAAAATTAGTTTTGAAAATTAGTCAATGTTTCAGTGGTGTGCCAAAGTGATCTTGTCTGGTGAATTGCTCACACTTTTCCTTGTGTGGTGATCTACCCATTCCTTATGCTGTGGTAAATGACACTTCCCCTTGTGTTGTGAACTACTCGCACTTAACACTTGTGTGGTGAAATATCCATACTTCACCTTGTATGGTGAAATAACCACTTTGACTTGTGTTATAACTTTATCACACTTCTCCCTGTGTGGTGAATCACTCAAAATTCCCTTTTTGTTCCAAGATCCATCCCTTTCCTGCACAAAGGTGTATGATTCAGATTCCAATTAAGTCATACTTGCAAATTTACTTTATAAAAATTCCCTTGCGGATAATCAGGGCACTCTGATTGTCTTCTTGGGAAACAGTTTTACCAGTCAGAGAGCACTGTGATTGAAACTGTGCAGAGAAAATTTAAACAATGTTTTTGCAGAACTTTTGTATGAATATAATTGATACCTTCCCTTGCGGATAATCAGTGCACTCTGATTGTCTTCTTGGGAAACAGTTTTACCAGTCAGAGAGCACTGTGATTGAAACTGTTCAGAGAAATTTTAAACAAAATGTTTGCAGAACTTTTGGATGAACATAATTGATACCTTCCCTTGCGGATAATCAGTGCACTCTGATTGTCTTTTTGGGAAACAGCTTTACCAGTCAGAGAGCACTCTGATTGAAACTGTTCAGAGAAATTTTGAACAAATATTTGCAGAACTTTTGGATGAATATAATTGACAAATAGAAAACCGTTTCTTATCTATTTAACAGATAAAATTATTCAAACATACTGCCATTTCTGAATCATATGTCTTGGTGTTATATTGTAATTAAGTACTGTAATGCACGAGTTGCTCCTACCAAAAAATGAGACCATGCAAAAGAGCTATATGTTTTCATTGAAATAATGGCTTTTCTTGCGAGCGAAGTCATTAACTTTGTCTCTGAAATTGACCAAACATGAAAAACAAAATTATGGAAATCTCAGTATCTTGCAGAGATATGGACATTTCTATCGTTCAAAAAGAATTGCAAAATTCATTTATTTATCTATTATTATTTTGTCATTAGGTTTTTACTCCGAAAGATATTGGGAATATCTTTCAGAGTTAAAGGTAAAACCACACAATATGCTCACTGTTTTGTTGAATTTGTTCTCTCTTAAAATGTTCAAATTTTAAAACATGGACTCATTGTGTATGAGCAGCTCATTCTGATGAGTTTCTTTATGTTTGTATAAAAATTCTGAGAAAAACTCATCAGCAGAGTTGTGCAAACACCTGTGCCTGTCGGTGGACCCCCCTCGGCTGCCTGGAACAAGTGGTGGTCCTGCTGGCCTGGATGCAATGGAAGGTGTGTTTTCTGTTCAGTGAAATTCATTTAGATGTACTGCTAGTGTTCTCCTTCACTGGTGTAATGCCTTACAAAATTTGACGAGCTAGAGCGAGCATTTTTGGAAGCATACATTCATACTAGAGCACGAGCTGGAAGCTAGTGGTTGGTCCCTAAAACGTTCTGGTCGATCTCGCAAGACGTCGGGATGAGGGCCTTTTATCATTTATCCTTTTGTTGGTCACGTCACTCTTTTGTTCTCTAGTAAACAGGCTTGTACTGGGGTTCGTTTGAGAACATCAAGAGGTGCCTTGAGATGTCTTCGCTTGAGCCAATGGAATCTGGACTCGGTGGATGATGAGGACTTCTATCCAGTTGATGATATGAGGGCTGGAGAAACATGCTCTGCTTGGTCATGCCACTTCACATCAAAACTATCTAGTAAGAACTACACCCATTTTATTGCCTTTTGATACCAAAGATGACATTGGATTCCTATAATTTTGAGTTTTGAATTGTTTGGTTTTTAGAAGAAGTCAAGGGTCAGGTCTACATCAAGGTTTTTAGGGTCTGGTCTTGGTCAAGGGCAAATTACTGCAGGATATCACATTTTTAATTTGCAAAGCAACGTCAATACAGAAAGTTGATCATACACATTTATACTTCTCTAAAAAGTTTGTGACATTCACACTAAAATCTTATTCTAATCAGACTAGGAAGATCCAAACGCTTTAGGAATTTACATTAAAAAAAACCCAATTAACTCGGACTAGTTAGAACTAAATTTTCAATTCAACATTTGTACAGAAATTCTCTGAAAGCATGAGATGATTAGGCCTACACTTGTAAGGCATGAATTTGAAAATCAGACTAGGTAGAACTAAACGCTTAAGACGATAACTTTTAAATTTTACCTGAAATTATGCTTTTTTTTTAAATCAGACTAGGTAGAACTAAACAAATTTACAAACCAATGCTCGTTCAGAACATTGATTATAAAAATGTATATTTCTCTATAGGCTTGGGACATCAAACTTAAACCTTGTACTAGAATATGAATTTGAAAATCAGACTAGGTAGGTCTAAACACTTTAGACGATAACTTATGAATTTTACCTGAAAATATGCTTCTTAAACTCAAACTAGGTAGAACTAAGCAAATTTTGCTAAGCTTAAGTCAATGCAGAAAGTTTATAAAAGTTTATACTTCACTAAAAGCTTTGGACATCAAACTTGAACCTTATACTAGAATATGAATTTGAAAATCAGACTAGGTAAAACTGAACACTTGAGCCGTTAACATTAAAATCTTATCTGAGGATATGGTGGGTTTTTTTAAACAGACTAGTTAGAAAAATTCAGCTTGCAAGATTAGAACAAGCAACTTTTCTAATGAAAAGTTTATGTCAAAATTGTTTTACAAGTTAAAAACAAAAATCTTTTATCAACTTTAGAACAAGTTTCATTTAGTCCTGCTAAACTATTTACCTTTGAGAAAATCTACACTCAGTTTGTCAACAAACTTAGTGTTTCAAATTTATGCCAACTACCGGTACCAAAACACTTGTCTCTGTGTGGCATGTAATTCAAGATAAATACTTAGGCGCAATTATGCACATAGTGGCAATTTCGTCAACATTCAATCTGTATTAGCTGAGTGTTTTTACCTGTTAAACTCAATCTCCGTTTTTGTGTCAAGGGTCATAAATTGGTCAGCCAAAATTCAAATAACTGCAAGAAAGGTCACATATCATTTAAAGGTTAAGTTATCAATTTGTCTCAAGTTTTATGGGGAAATTAAATCTTTTTAACAGTGTCTGGAATAAAAATAAGTTTCCTCTTGTGTGATAAATTACCCATACTTCCATTGTATGGTAAAATATCCACCCTTTCATTTTTGTGGTGAATTACCCATACTTCCCCCCTGTGTGGCAAATTACATACTTCCCCTTGTGTGGCGAATTGCCCATATACTCCCTTGTGTGGCGAATTATGATACTTCAACTTCTGTGGTGAATTATCCATACTTCCCTTGTGTGGTGAATTATCCATACTTCCCTTGTGTGGTGAATTACCCATACTTCAACTTCTGGGGTGAATTATCCATACTTCCCTTGTGTGGCGAATTACCCATACTTCAACTTCTGTAGTGAATTATCCATACTTCCCTTGTGTGGCGAATTACCCATACTTCAACTTCTGTAGTGAGTTATCCATACTTCCCTTGTATGGTAAAATATCCACCCTTTCATTTTTGTGGTGAATTACCCATACTTCCCCCCTGTGTGGCAAATTACATACTTCCCCTTGTGTGGCGAATTACCCATATACTCCCTTGTGTGGCGAATTACCCATACTTCCCTTGTGTGGCGAATTACCCATACTCCCATATGCGGTGAATTACCCAAACTTCAACTTCTGTGGTGAACTATCCATACTTCCCTTGTGTGGCGAATTACCCATACTTCAACTTCTGTGGTAAATTATCCATACTTCCCTTGTGCGGTGAATTACCCATACTTCATCTCTGCGGTGAATTATCCATACTTCCCTTGTGTGGTGATTACCCATACTTCAATTTCTTTGGTGAATTATCCATACTTCCCCTTTGTGGTGAATTACCCATACTTCCCTTGTGTAGTGATTACCCATACTTCAACTTCTTTGGTGAATTAGCCATACTTCCCCTTTGTGGTGAATTACCCATACTTCCCTTGTGTGGTGAATTACCCATACTTCAACTTCTGTGGTGAATTATCCATACTTCCCTTGTGTGGCGAATTACCAATACTCCCTTGTGTGGTGAATTACCCATACTTCAACTTCTGTGGTGAATTATCCATACTTCCCTTGTGTGGCGAATTACCCATACTTCAACTTCTGTGGTGAATTATCCATACTTCCCATGTGTGGTGAATTACCCATACCGTACTTCAACTTCTGTAGTGAATTATCCATACTTCCCTTGTGTGGTGAATTACCCATACTTCAACTTCTGTGGTGAACTACCCATACTTCAACTTCTGTGGTGAATTATCCATACTTCCCTTGTGTGGTGATCAACCCATACAATTTTAAGCCTAGCAATTAGTTTCAGTCACAATAGTGGTCGGCAAAGTTAGGATCAATCTTCACCAAGTGACATTCACTCCCTCATTTTATTCAATAATGAGGGGGAATCAAATGTACTTTTTTCATTCTAGAATTGATTTGAACGTCAAAAACGTTTCAATACAAACCAAGTGAATGTATTCCTTTAAAAACTTCAATTTAGGAAACAGTTGTGCCCTAAATTGCAAGGAAATTTAGACCCTCATTTTATTAGATAATAATTTGAGGAGAAATCAATTGTACAACAAACCTGTCTTTCTACTACAAGGCCAACTGTGTTTGAATACAATTAAATCAAATGTACGGAAGTTATATTTTCTCTTATTGCAAGGCCACAAAACAACTTGCACTACAAATAACTCAAGTCCTGGCATTTCCTAATTGAATTTTGTTGAACCTTCATCGTATTCCAGTGTTGTGTAGAGTGGTTTCAAATCAAACACTTAAGAAATAAACATCCTCTCAGTTGCTAGTCTTGATTAGTCTTAGACGTGTTGAATTGTTTGGTATTATGGTCAAAGTCGGTTCTCTTTTTGGTAGAAGTTATATTGATCCAATGTCATCTCCAGTATCATTTATTGGCAAACATGTAGTGAGAAAACATCACTATTCATCATCCTAAAACTGTTAAAAGAAATTGTGACTTCTGCGTCAATCATTTTTCTCAAAGCTTTTGGTACGTGTTATGTGTTTTACGCACACTCGTCGACTTTGTTTTAAATCAAAGTTGGTCAAAAACAAGTTTGACTGTAGTCATTTTGTCAGTTGACTACATCTAAGCATCCGAATTGCAGCCCCATGAAAAGCAAGGGGGAAATTAGTGGCCATTGCAGAACACGTTTCTCCGACCAGCACATCATCATCTGGATAGAAGTCGTCATCATCTGTTGAGTTAGGATCCCATTGGAACAAGCGTCGTCATCTCTTGGCACCACCAGTGCAGCTTGGTTACGAAACAACAATCGGTGAAATCCTTAGCACTCTTGAGGGCATCAGTTCATTTAAGCAAGCAACAACTACCTTCTGCTCAACACTTGCGTCAAAAACACAGCGCAAATTGCGTCTAGCTCGTTAGGTTTTGTAAGACATTACAACATTGAAGTAGACCACTAGAGGTACATCTAATTGAACTTCACTGAACAGAAAACATATCGACCATTGTACTTCGGGTCTGTAGGCCATCACGAGTTCCAGGTGGCCGAGGGGGTCCACCGACAGGCACAGGTGTTTGCACAACTCTGCTTTTTTTTTTGGCCGAATTTTTCAATAAAAAAATTTGAAATGGACCTCCCCTCTGTAATTTGTGTCTTATTTGTGTCCCCTCCCCCTTTTATATATAGAGGGCCCATCATATCCTGGTAGAACCCTCCCCATCCTATAGGGACCTAATGGCAAGTCCCCACAGGGTGGGGTAGGGTTCTACCAGGATACGGTGAACCCTCAAGCTGTCATTATTGCCCACAATACAATTGGGTGCGTATGTAAGTCGCTTTTAGCAAGTTATTTTGCGCAATGAAACTTTGTCGTAAAAAAATACACACCCAATTCACGTTGCATGGAAGGCAAACATGGCAGCCTAGTACAAGACTCAAATAATGAGACGTAAGTCAGAGTTGGGGCAAATCAACCTAAAGATAATTTTCATCACAAAATTCTTTGTTTTATTTTACAATTTTAATGTACAGTTAATGGTTGTGTTGATTTGCCCCCAAAATAGCATCAGCCTTTATTCGCCTACAAATAAAACAATTAAATATAAAATGTAGAACTTACAATAAAGTTTAAGTTAAAATATTAAGTCGCATAAACCAAGTATTTTGACGTCTCTGAAGTCGTACTTGTAATGAAGAGTCTATTAAATCAAATTCTAGCAACCTTAAATGAAATCTTTCTGGTAAGGATACTAATTGAAAGAGTCTTGGATGAACTGCTCAGAACACTTTATGTGTTGACGTCTTGTTGTGCATAAATCCTGCTTTGAAGTGAACTATAGTTGAACACAATACTAACTTGATTTAATGTATTTGTACTGTGTTTAAGTTAAAATATTAAGTCGCATATTAAAACTAAGTAATTTGAGGTCTCTGAAGTCATAACTTGTAATGAGGAGTCTTTAAATCAAATTCTAGCAACCTTAAATGAAATCTTTCTGGTATGGATACTAATTGATACTGTCTCCGATGAATCTGTTCATAACACTATATGTGTTGACGTCTTGTGCATAAAAATGCACTTGATTGAGTAATTAAATTTTATACTGTCTTTCAAAGAGTTTGTTTCCTGTCGTTCAGTCAGACAACATCATCTTCTTCACAGCGGCGGACAAATATTAATTTGTTTTGTTAAATTAAGAGTTCATTTTAGGTGTTGTTCCCCACAGCTGCCAAATATTGCTTCATCTCATCCAGGAACTTGGTAGAAACATCAGTTGTGTCCATGTTTACAATCATCTGCTTGTCACATGTTGATAGTTCCAAGGCTGCAACAGGCGTTTTACTTGTCTCCGTGCGGACTAGATCAGTACACAGTACTACTACTAAACAACTTCATCAGGGTTTGTCCAACTTAAAGCAGACTTTGGTTTGAACCTGTAATGATAATAAACAACGAGAAACTTATTAATTCATTTAGCAACATGTTGATTGAGAACTACAAAAACACGGTCAACCCCAATTTTAGTAATGGATGTTCAAATGTGGGGGGGGGGGGGCTAATCAATGTTCTGGGAGAAAACAAAATGGTATTTGAATCCAGTCAAATAAATGTTATCAAAGTGAGGCTGGGATGAAAATAGTCTGGTACCTTTCTTGTTTACCAACGGAGATGAAACTTTCAGAACTAAATGAGAGTACTAATCAGAAATCCACTTCTTTGGATAAGGCCTCTCATATTTTCAAGTTGTTTTTGAACCGATGTTTGACTTCAGGGGGTGGGCCGTGTCACCATTACTCTAAGACTAAGTAATGAACTGTATGTATAATCAATAAAGTTATTTTCAATCTATTCAAATAAGTGTAGTCAAAGTGAGGCTGAATTGAACAAAGTCTGGTACCTCCTTCGTTTATAGATAAGGAATTTTCAGATATTTGAATAAAGAACAAATCTCAAACTCTGTGGATAGGATCTTGTCTACAAGTACTTTTGAAAAACTGATTTTTTGTTTTGTTTTAAGGGTTATAGTTTCGTACAGCATTGGTAAAAACAGGGATTGTCAAATATGATTGCATTATCACTTATGAAGCACGCATAAGATCATTATGATAATATTGTTCAAAAAGAGCAAGGCATAGTTTTGCTGTTTCAATCTTTGAATATTAAATTCTTCGATCAAATCAAATTCAGCCGTTTTTGTCTAAATTTCAATTGGTGTCCCTGATCTTGAATCAAAACGGGCGCAAAGAGCACACAGCACCAGTGAAATTTTTCAAACATTTCCAATGGGACACATTCCTGCTAAAAAGGGAGCATGGCAAATTTTCCAACATTGTTCATTGTCGCGATTCAAAAAATATAAAGGCAAACCTGGAGCAGCAAGTTTCACCCTTATTTCAAATACTGTACTTCATCTTGATTCAAAGAGAGTAGGCCCAAGCAAAAAGGGTCTCACTGTTTTTACAACACTTTTACCAATGTTGTACTTCATCTTGATTCAAAGGGATTAATTAAAGCAGTTTTTTGCCTTGAGACTGTTTTTAAAACATTTTTTACCAATGTTGTACTTCATCTTGATTCAAAGGATTAATTAAAGTAGTTTTTTGCCATTGCTTTACTTCATCTTGATTCAAAGAGAGTAGGTCCAAGCCAAAAGGGTCTCACTTTTTTCAACATTTTTTACCAATGTTGTACTTCATCTTGATTCAAAAGGACTAATTAAAGCAGTTTTTTTTGCAAAATTTATCTTATTTCGAAGAGAGTATAGGCCCAAGCAAAAAGGGTCTCACTGTTTTTACAACACTTTTTACCAACGTTGTACTTCATCTTGGTTGAAAGGGATTAATTAAAGCAGTTTTTTGCCAACTTTATCGTGATTCAAAGAGAGTAGGCCCAAGCTAAAAGGGTCTCACTGTTTTTACAACTTTATTTTACTAATGCTGCACTTCATCTGGATTCAAAAGTTGTTGTTTTTTGCCAACACTATACTTTATCTTGATTCAAAGAGAGTAGGCCCAAGCCAAAATGGTCTCACTGTTTGTACAACTTTTCTTTTACTAATGCTGCACTTTTACTTGATTCAAAAGTTGTTGTTTTTTGCCAACACTATACTTTATCTTAATTCAAAGAGGCCCAAGCCTAAAGGTCTCACTGTTTTTACAACTTTTTTCACCAATGCTGTACTTCATCTTGATTCAACGGGATTAATTATAGCAGTTTTTTGCAAACACTATCTTGATTCAGAGAGCCAACCAATCAGTTGCATTAGTTTTACCATTATTACCAATGCTGTACCCTATCTTAAACACCTTGTAATTCCTTTTTATGTATTTACCTGTTTGAGAATGACTTTTAAAGGTAGGCCTTGGATTAACTCTACTTGATGGTCTTCCACTGCACACTACATAAAGAAACAAATACAATACCAAAGTCACAAATAATGTTCATGAATGTCAAAGAGTCATAGAATGATTCCAATTTAAACCACAATGCCCTTTTAGATTTGTAAATCCTCTTTTATGTAAGCACCAATTAAAAATGTATTCAAAAACACCAAGCAAACCGAAACTTGACTGCATCTCTAAAATTCTCCAACAGTTGCGATACCAAATCTATTCCCAGCAATTTTCCAGTAGTTGTGTAGGGAAACTTAAAATGCTTAATGACAGCAAGGGCATCTTTGGCAGTTAATCTGGGCCCTGCATCTGATTAGCAGGTATCTACCACTGGCATAAGCAGGGGGCGGGGTAGGCCCTCACCCCCATGACCCTATATATCCCCCCTTCCTCCTAATACGAGATTGAACAGATGCTCAAAGGAATGGTTCAATACATAAACTACTCCCCCAAATTATTATGTTTTTGCCCCAAGCCAACCTGGGCCCAATTTCACAGAGCTGCTATAATAAGCAGAAAATTTTGCTTACAATTTTCTGCTAAGCAAACCTAAAAAGGATACCAGTCACAGATTGCACATATAACATGGTAGATTGGCTGGTAACCTTATTCTGGTAAGCATAATTTTGTTGTGCTTATCTGCTTTTTGTGCTTTAGCCCTAATGAAATTGGATCCAGTTTTATTAGTTTTGCCAATGTAACCAATTTATTTTAAACACGTTTTAGTTCTTTTCTTGTATTTACCTGTTTGGGAATGACTTTTGAAGGTGGGACTTGTAGCTCTCGTTGATAGTCTTCCCACAGCACACTACATGAACAAAAAATATCCATACAAAGTCAAAAATAATGTTCATGAATGTCAAAGAATCAATAGGATGTATTTCCATTCACAAGCGCTTTGCCCTTTCAGTAAAATATCTCCAAAAAACAATTTGTATCTCTTTTGTAATAGCGTAACAAGATATTTTCATTTGTTTGTGAATTTGTCAATCTCATTGGGGAGGGGGATAAGGAAAAGAGTTTGGGTTCTGAGCAAAGGGTGGGGGAGGGGGCTCCCACTTAAGCACTCAACTTGAAAACAAAGGGGCAAATACATTACTTGGTGTGGGGGTGGGGATTTGATGTATCAAACTATTTATTTATGCATTTTTTCAACCCTTGGGGGAGGGTTCTGTGCAAGGGGGCTCCCTCTAATGCTATTGATTTGGTTTTTAGGTTGAAATGCTTTTGATCTATAATGGGGGGGGGTAAATTACCACATTACTGCTAAATTTCCATGTTTGTCCTCTCTATTTGATGAGGTAATATAAACTCACCTGTATAGTACGTCAGATGAAGACACCGAGTTGTATGTGCCAGTTATCTTCTCGATTAATGAAATGACTGGAAGTGTCAGGTCAGCACAAGGTACACGCCTGAGTGGAATAAAATGACAGACATTTCATTAGTTCAAGTTTCATTCAACAAAATTGTGTTCCCTTAAGCCTCTCCTATGGAGAGTGAGTCATTGCTAAGGCAAGCCAATGTCATAGTTCCGCTAACCATGGAATTCTGCGCTTACAGCAAGCAAAATCATGCTCTTCATTAAAAGTTTTTAGCTGAAGCCTCTTCTATTAGGACTATGAGTCATTGCTAAAGCAAGCAGGGCCCAATTTCATGGCACTGCTTACTGTGGAACTCTGCGCTTACAGCCTGCAAACTCACGCTCTTATCACAGCGCACCGTACAAGTGCAGAATTCTGAGGTATGAAATGGGCCCTGATTTCCTTTACTCCTCATGGAAACCCTTTTACTTACAAAGTCTTATGAGCATCCCCGCCCCACCCTCATTAGTTTCTAGATCAAGTGCTCAAAGAGAGTAAGCCAACCTGGACCCAATTTCAGAGCTGTTTATAAGCACATAGCAGTAAGCACAACAAAATTATGCTTACCAGAACAAGATTACCAGCCCAAATACCATGTCATGTACAATCTGTGACTGGTATCCTGCTTAGTTTCTGATTAAGCAGCTCTATGAAATTGGCCCCAGTTGTGTTAATAGTTGTTTCATTGCTACAATGCTTTTCCTATTTATCCTAAACACGCTTTAGTCCTTTTCTTGTATTTACCTGTTTGAAAATTACTTTTGAAGGTGGGACTTGTTGCTTTCTTTGATGGTCTTCCCACAGCACACTACATGAAGACAAAATAAATAAATACAAAGTCAAAAATAGTGTTCATGAATGTCAAAAGAATCAATGTGAAGTATCTTCGACTTTAAAAACAAAACAAAGTGCAAGGGTATCTCTTTTGCAATGGCATAACAAGACATTTTCATTTGTTTGTGCAATTTTCAATCTCATGGGGGGGGCAAGGGGGAAGAGTTCTGTGAGCAAAGGGGGGGCTCCTGCTTAAGCACTCAACTTGAAAACAAAGAGGCAAAGATTTTAATTGGGATAGGGGATGTTGATGAATTCATTGAGTAGTCCAATGGCCACTGAAACAGGCTTGCATCCCTCTCCCTCCTTTCACCAAATGCTGCCCCCCCATCCCCCATTGCAAATTTTACATCTATTAAAACTGTTGCGCTACTTGCTGCTAAAATTAGGGATTCAAACTGCCTCTAGCTACATGGGCAATCTCGGTGGTCTAGTTGTGAGCCATCTGCTCTAGAATGGCAAACGTCATGGGTTCGAACCCCACATGAATAATACGCCTGTTGATTTTTTTTTCACAGGAGTTGAAAAGTACTGAGTATGAGGTGTTTAACACACATCAGTGGGTAAAACACAAATAATCTTCTTTATCCTCTATACAAATTTAACATAAGTACAACTGCAGCTCAGTACACTTGATTTGTGGATTCCCATGCATGTCTTGTTATAAAAGGTGGACTATTCTTCTCTATCAAAGAATAATGTTTATGTTTACCTTTTCTTCGAGACCTTTTCTTTTTGTTACTTCCTGGCCATGTTGAGGGTTGATCGAGGATCCTCAAGCCAGTATTGCATGCTTGGTGGACGAGCAGGTTTACTGTAGCACAGCTCTCTTCACTATAAAACACAAACAAAATATAAAATAAATATTTGAATTTTTATTCTTCCTCAATAAATATTTTAATTTGTTACAACTGGTTCTTCTGTTATTCATACAGTTTGATCATGTAGCCAGAAATGAAAATTTCAACTGACTCATTTGTCTATTGTTATTTAAGTTAATAAATTATTTTCAGAAAATACAATTGGCTGTTGTTGCAAACTGCTTACCAACCAAAAGGTTACTATAGACTATATAAAAGTAATGTATTCACCATTATTAAAGGTTTTATTTAAACTTGTTGCCATAGCAATGTTTACCGTCGTTTTTAATGAAATGGATCTAACGTTTGTTTTGTGGGGTTTTTTTGCCTTTGAGAAAGACTCTGCTAGGTTGTTAAACATGAGGCAATCAACTATTTCCTGTATCAAGTTCATTTTGGTTGGTAAGCAGCTTTCAACAGCTAATGCTATTTAAAAAATACATTAAATAATGTTTTACGAGTTTTCCAATAAAACAGTAACTGGAATGGGAATTCTCAAATTATAGTTTCCAATTAAGCAGGAATTTAGTTTTAGAACCTGGAAGGGAATCTAAATAATTTCAATTAAAAAAACATATATGCGAGTGAGTTTGTCGGAAGTACAAGTTGGTCGGAGTACGAGTTGGAGTACGAGTTGGTTGGAGTACGAGTACAAATACCTTCAAACACATTTAGGAACATCAGAAGCAAAAACCTTTAAACATTAAACAAGTCAATGAAAGCCCACTATAAAGGGTCCCCTCCCACTTTTCACCACTTCACCAAACACAGCACCCACAACACAAGTAGGCCTATCCGTACACTACAAAGGGAATTTGTAAGTAAAAAGCTTTTAATCTGTTTTCAATCCCTAAATGTAACTAAAGATCATAATAAAACAATATGAAAGAAGGAATTTTGTCTCAACAGTAGATTCACCATACCCTTTCCCAGAACAGTGATGTAGTGATGTACAGCAAATGTTGGACAGGTCTTCAGCCACGTCCCACGTGCTTTTCGAAATTGCCGCCGTGTCGAACGGCTAGGTCTTACATGTCTTACGTTTGCTTCATTTTTGCTTTTTCAGAATCTCATATTAAACGTAAGAAGTCTTCTATGAATGCTATAAGTATTATTCTACTCACCTCTCTCATTTTGTAGTCATTTTCTCCACTGAATTGCAAATAACTTGTGGAAGAACTGGAGAGATAAAATTGAGCCTTTTCAGTTTTGGGGTCCGCCATTTTGTCTTGCAAAAGGACTCTCGAGGGACTTGCACACACCACGTGATTAATTTGCATATCAAAGCCTACCTCCAGCTCCATGGGCATAGCCATGGTAATGGTGATACCAAAGCACACACTTTGTGGAAGAACATTATTTTCTTTATTAAGAAGGGATGATAAAATTAATAATTCACATTTTTATATTGTATAAATTGTTTTTTTAGTTAATATATAAACCAAGTTGATATGTGTAATCGTTTTGAAGAGATTTTGAGCAATGAGAAGGGAAGAAGTAGCTTCCAGATGTTTCATCCCTAAATGAACATCCCCCATTGAAGAATGGAACGTGCAAGCCTTTCGGTCTGTCGTAGATTTTAGCAAAAACAATGTTGGGGAGAAATTGGTAACTGTTTATCGTTCGCATGTATTAAACCAAACTACATGGTTCTAATTTCTCCATATCTCCGACTAAACAAAATGAGCAACTGCTGGTGGTCATTATTATGCAAATAAGCGTGAACATGTGGCCGGTGACCCCGGGAAGGACAGGCGAGGCTGGCGGAGGAAAGAGGGGGTGGGGAGGGCGAACGGGGGAGGGGGTGCTGCATTCACTCCTTAATTTAGATAATATTTAAGTCTTTTAAAATAAATGTGTTTTGGGCTCTGCATAGTTAGAAAACTTCTTTCCATGAAAGGAAATTTCGTAATATGGACAAATTAATATTTAAGGCTTTAAAAAGTTGATATGATAAAAAAAAACATGCACAAAGTGAACACGAAAATAACATTTAACCAGAATACAACTTTATTTCCATTACATTCTAAATATATAATTATACTCTATATACTAAACAATTACATAACTTTTATCATAAGAACATTAATAAATTTGCACATAATTATTTAAAAAAAAACATTTAAAGAGGCATGCAGAAGGCATGAAGTTTTTAACGTCGGAATAAAATATTTTTAGTAAAGAAATTCCATATCACTTATTGATGTCATATAGGGCCAAAAACCTAGTACATTTTTAAACAATCAAAAAACTTAATCATCAACTTGTTTACAAGTAAAATGCCACTGAAGGGATTATATTGTGTTTTTAAGGCCTATAAACATTATTGCATTACTAGAAAAAAGTGATACATTTTCATCCTCTAGTTTTCAATAAGTCCAATTTTCATTACATTGGTAATTTTCAAAGACCAGTATCCAATCCACACTCAATGTGACCCAACATATACATGATACATGAAATAACAAACCTGTGAAATTTTAAGCTAAATCGGTATATGGAGTCATGAAAAAGTGAAAAACCCCATTACACTGGTTTCAAACAACGGATTTTATCACCAGTCATAGAGACTAATTGTTTTACTCATTATCTGAAAAACTATAGCATTTCAAGCAAAACTATTTCAGGGGAAGTTTTCCACCATGACCATCTTTATACCATGTAAGTTATGTGCTAATCTGTGAACATTTATACTTTCAACCTTACCAATGTTGTACACATCCTTTAAGTGAAACATGAACAAAAATGAAGCATGGTTTATTCATTTGATCGTGGCCACTGAAATAAGCAATGATGAATTTGGGGCCTTAAAATGCTATTTTCTCAGTTTTCAATCATTTAATCGAAAACAATTTAAAACGCTCCGTTATCCATAAAAAATATGTTCAAAGGCACTTTGACAAACAAATATATTACAGTGAAGATGCTTTAGAGTACAAATCAGTTTTCAGTTTCTTCTCTACTTTGAAATTTTTTCAGACTGATAGATTTCTCTTGACGATTGCTACTTGTATGAACTTTATATAATTGAGCTTTCATATTAATAATAATAACAATACTTGGTTCTCATATAGCGCACATATCCTAGTAGCTAGATCAAGGCGCTATACAACTTTATTATTCCTGTTCATCATGCATACTCAGACCAATCCACAAACTTTCTCAACTCCCTGGGGAGCATACAAACCAAAGCTGCTTATTTATATATTTGCGCTAAGCAGTCAATCCAACATAAAACCGTCCCTGCCCTCTCAGGTTCCATTTATACACCTGGGTAAAGAGAAGCAATTATGGACAGTGCCTTGCTCAAGGACATAAGTGTCATGACCAGAAAAAAAAACACACTCCGATAATTCATCCATCAGTACTAAAGTCTGATGCACTAGACCGCTCCGCCACGACAACATGCCACTAAATTATTCAATTTTTTGCTGATGACCAACTTTGTCTTTAAAGGTATTATACAGGATTGGTAGAGCCGACAAAATAGTCACAGTGTTCATGTTTTGTGTGATCAACCATACAAATGAAATAACAAACCTGTGAAAATTTGGGCTTAATCCGTTGTGTGTCAGGAAACGATAGTGAAAAACCATGCACAATTTTCAGCATATAAACACATTGTCCTTAACTTTGGTTATAACAACCGAAATCAGCTGTTGGCGATTTTTAAGGTTTTCAGATACAGTTTTCTCGAATATGACTTCATTTCAGAGGGAAATATTTCACATAAATAATGGTCCTAGTATGAACTTCATAATCAGTAAGCTTTCAGATTAAAACTAATCAGTTATGTTTTTTACCCTAACCAATCCTGTATAATACCTTTAAGTATTTAATTCATAATCTACTTTTGACTCCCAGCTGATCTATTCCAGTGTTAGGAGCGAACCCAAATTGGAAAACTAATATACAGCCCAATGATTTACTTGAAAGAAGTCTTAATTCACCTTACAAATAAAAGTATACAAATATTTATAAACAAAAACTATATTATACACTGAAAGCAAGAACTATGTTGGTGACTGAAGAATTTTAAAGCTAGTCCAAACAGGGCCCAATTTCATCGAGCTGCTTAAGCAGAAAATAGTGCTTAAACATTTTCTGCTTAGCGAAAACAAGCAAGATACCAGTCACAGATTGTACATGTGACATGGTATTTTGGCTGATAACCTTATTCTGGTAAGCTTAATTTTGTTGTGCTTAGCTATTTTTTGTGCTTATAAGCAGCTTTATGAAATCGGGCCCTGGTTGGAATCAAAATGATTGGGGCTATTATTTGATACATGATAAGCACTGTATACTCAGTGCTTGAGAAGTCCTGTCGGAAAAAAATCCATTTG
The DNA here is from genome assembly GCA_021014325.1 of Plazaster borealis. Taxonomy (NCBI): domain Eukaryota; kingdom Metazoa; phylum Echinodermata; class Asteroidea; order Forcipulatida; family Labidiasteridae; genus Plazaster; species Plazaster borealis. The sequence goes on along the minus strand of CM037464.1, from coordinate 13,988,962 downwards.
GGTGAGATTTAAACTCAAATTTGCTGAAGCCAACCACTTAAACGACAATGTAATCTTTTTTGGCAGACTGTATTTGGCAAGAAAGAAATTTATCCAAAATGAACCATGAGAATCAAACATAATCCAAATGAAGTTTTGAACAAGGAAAACTTACAACTCATTTTATACGAGTAAAGCCTGGTTCATACTTCCTGCGAATGCTTCGTGCTAGCAAATTTGCAAGAGTTGAGCACAGCTTAACTCTTCCGAATTGTTCGTTGCGAATTTGTGACATCAAAATTCACATCGCATTTGCATTCGCAGGAAGTATGATCCCGGCTTGAGTCTCTGTTTTGTAAGATCAAACTTTTAAAGTTTATATTTCTCTTCATCGACGTGACGCTGTTTTGCGATACAGTCTTGAAGCCACCTCGTTGACACAACCACTGCGTCAGGATTTGACGCCTTCATATCTAGCAGTGTCTGTACCTGCAGAAGATCAATTCAAACAAGGAGAGGTGTATTGACCTAATTCAACTGACGTCATCATCACAATAAACTTGGTTGCAACATTTTGGGAGTCAATGTCCCTGTGTTTTATACAGCGTAGTGAATACAGCCTATTACGAGTAGTTAATATCAAATATTTAATCTTCATATTTAACCCTTTAGAGACCGTAGCGACCGCAAGCGGCTTGTACCGAAATGCCCATAGCGGCCGCAAACGGCCACAACATTTGACCTACTTTTTCCCAAACAAGAGCAACAGCAAGAGGTCAAAGAAAATTTTTTTTGCTGAATTGACATTTTCCAATATTTCCTATGTTAACAAAGAACCTACAATTCTTAAATAAACCCATATTTCTGGTTCTTATATTTTTCTTGAGATTTTTCCTGAAAACAATATCGTAAAATATTCAACAAGATTAGCAATGTTTGGGCGTATAGTGATGATTATACAGAAATGAATGGTCTCTATTAGATTAATGTTCAGACATAAATGGAATTAATGAGTATTTACCTCTGACGTGTCTTCCTGGGTCACAATGTGGGTCGTCGTTTCATCGACAGTCTCCGAGACATCACCGTCATACGTGAAGTTAAGTTAAGGAATCTTGAATCCTAACTCATAAACAAAACAAATGAACCAGCGTTTCAATAATACATTTATAATTCGGCATGACTGTCATAAATGACACTCATGGTGCCAAATTATCAAATTGGTGAAGGTTGTTTGGAAAAAATCATAATACAACATGCTATGATCAGCAGAGTGTGCGGGTTCGAGTCCCGGTCTTGACAACCTGTGTCCTTAGGCAAGACACTTAACCATTACTGTTTCGTTCTTCGGATGGGACAGAAAGCCGAAGGTTTTGTGTGTTGTTTACACCTGTGTCCTTAAGCAAGACATTTAACTATTACTGTTTCGTTCTTCGGATGGGATGTAAAGCAGAAGGTTTTGCGTGTTGTGTAATGCACAAAAAAAGAACCCATTACACTTATCATTAAGAGAAGGGGTTTGATCTGGTGTTTCTGGTATGGTTGGCAGCAGATTGCGCTGCATCACCTTGTAAACCCTTACAAGAATTATGGGTCTCATTATTCAAAAACTTAGCATACCTGTCTTAAACATAATGAGCGCTTTAAGACGCCCATAGATAAAGCGGTATATAAGAACAGGTATTTCCTACATGGTGTTGCCGCAAACCTCCATCATATTACATCAAAGCGTGATTAAAAGGATATGCCACAACATAGCGTGTGAGTTTCTTTAAATCTCCATCGTCAACATCACAGAAGCTCACTATCACCCCTCGGAAGAAACTTGGCAGTCCCGTCCCGTCCTCCCCGTGGGTGGATGATGACGATGACGATGACGATGCCCCCGAGGTTGAAGGGGCTGATGCGTCATGCGAGGGGGTAGCTGATTGAGGCTTAGGGTGCAAGGACGAGGGGGGGCTGGTAGTGGGGCGATGCTTTGTTCTTCGTCTTGGAAAATAATAGCTGTTGAGCAGTCTGTTAAGGAAAGGTCAACTTGGAAATTTAGATACAATTTTGCAGTCACACTGGGCGCAATTTCACAGAGCTACTTGAGCACAAAAAGTAGCTAAACACAACAAAATGATGCTCACCAGAATAAGGTTACCAGCCAAAACACCATGTCACATATTCCATCTGTGACTGGTATCCTGCTCCTTTTTTCACTTAGCAGAAAATTGTTAAGCAATATTTTGTGCTTAAGCAGCTCTATGGAATTGGGTCCTGGACTTAATGCTACACTGGGTTCCATTCTCCTCATCTTAAGAGTTAAAAACCACTAAAATATTTGCTGGAAGGCTAAGGAAAGATTTTTAAAAAAAATCATGGAATCAGGGGAAAATCTCGTAGGAAATTGTAAGAACATTTTTTTGAAAGTTTTAAAAATGCGGAAAAGGATACACGTATGTTGGGATGCCCTTTGATGCTAGTAGCTTTCGTATGAGTCGTTCAGTACCATACCAGTTGAAACCTGCTGTTGCGTAACCAATACGTGGCAGATGAACACTTCCTAGCAACATAAAGAGAGAAAAAAAGTCAGCACAAAGTTGCAAAACAATGTTTAATATCATGTCATTGTTGGTAGAATTTGAAACTTTGCAAACCATCTTGAAGGTTTATGATGACACCATGCAATAATGTACAAACATGGTTTAAGGGTTGAAGGTCGATATTAGCTCCCCGAGGTATTGGAAGTTAACAAACTAGTTCCCGAGGAACTGCTGAGCTGAATACTACGGCCTGTAGGAGTGGAAGCGGAAGTCACCCTGTGACTGCCGTGGGGCTCCTCAGAGCTCCGTCCCCCATAAAAGGGAAGCACATATGAACGGTCGGGAAATTTGGTATTCAGTTGGCTACCAAAGTCTATCAAAACTATTAAGCAATATGTAAAAACACAGGCATGTGATCAAAATGCAAATTAGGTCTCTGTATATACTAGAGCAGCCAACTTTGCATCTTGCAATCAGTGAGATTTCGTACAACAATCAGGGAGATATTTAGAATTACATTCAACATAATATGGAAAAAATTTCCATAATCAGAGAAATTGTCAAATTTATTCATCAGAGCATGGGAAGATTGGTTTATTTTCAGGGAATTTTCTGCAGAATCAGGAAGAGTGGGCAGCTCTGGTATACCGTGTAATAATCTACTGACGTACCATTGCATTTTTTAGCAGCTCTGTACACCCTCTGAAGGCCTTGGTCCAGAGCTGACAATTTGATACCAGATAGATTGTTACGTCTGTCTCTGTGTTGAGCTACGATCAACACAGCCTACACCAACAAAGATTACAAAAATAATACTAATGATTAATATTATGAAAATAGTACTCCTATTCTTTTAGATTTGAAACTTTGTGCTGTGGAAAATATTATGGGAAACAAAAAAACCAATAATACTTGGTTCTTATATTATAGCCTTTCATCACACACCTAGGGGTGTATCAAAGCACTCATTATTTGTTTCTCAACAGGATAAGCAGAGCTATGTTTTGAATTATGAGACCCATTTATGCAGCACCTTCTAATGGTTTACAAGGTGCTGCGGTGCATTCAGCAGCCCCTACCAGAAACACCAGGGTAAACCCCTTCTCTTCATGATAAGTGTACTGAGTTCTTTTACGTACATTACACAACACATGGGACTTTTGGCTTTACGTCCAATCCCAAGGAATAATGGTGAAGTATCTTGCTTAAGGACACAAGTGTCAAGACCAGGACCCGAGCCCACACTCTGCTGATCAGAAACACCAGAGCTTGAGTCTGGTGCGCTTGACCCCTCGGCCTTGACACGCCAACAGAAAATAAATAAAATGCATAAAATCCCCCCCTTGAAAACCCCCCAAAAATAACAACCACAACAACCTGGTGCACTGGTTCACAGACAATTTTTAGGTCCCACAGTGGTCAACATTGGTGTAACGATAAAACCAAAACAACAATCCTTATCTAGTAGCAATTACGACCCTTTTTGAAACCTCCGCTTCAGCTTAAAAAAGGGCCTTTGACATACATTAAATTCTACATGTACTCCTGATGAGCAGAGAGTGTAGTAAAAAGTCTTGTTACCTAGATGCCACACGAGGCAATTTACAGGCAACCAGTTCAAGGCAATCTCCGATGAGAAACTCATTCATATTTGAGTTTTCTCATTATTTTCCTGTGGATAGTGAGTTACAGCTAGAAGTTACTGCCAAAGTGTTCCTTTTGCATACAGTGCAAGTGGTTGCCTCCGATTTGCCTGAAACAATTTCCCTGTGTGACAAGGCCCTAAGGACACAAAAGTTCTTACCTTATCTTTACCCTCGTTGCGGCTTATCTTATCATCAATGCTGATTAAGTGAGCATCCCCAAGAGCTAAATCTAAATTTTAAAGAGAAAACAAAAATCACAAATCAATGGATTCGCAATAGACTGTACAAGTCTAGCGTGTATTTAAACATTCTGATCTGTTCACATTTTAACCACTTCACAACGGTTTTAACAATTTTTGACGGTGCCTGTGCGTAATATTACTTTTTTTCAGAAATTTTGCTTTGACAGTGTTTTGCTGTTTTCACAAAAAGTAGACACTGTATTCAGCTGAAACTTTCAAATGTGACTTTTATTGTATCTTTTGTTATAATATTGCCTATAAATAAGCATTTCATTGACAAAAACTAATCTATGACCCTACCTCTAATCTTCGTAAATTCTAAGCTAATTTCAATCTTGCAAACTAAAGGGATGGGGACGACTGATTGAAGCAAACTCTGAATGCTCTTTGCGAAGGATCTTGACTTGTCTGCCTACCACTACAATTTACCTTTCATTTTGCCCGCCAGCTCGTACTGCGTCTCAGGCTGGTCTGACCTCCTGTGCAGTGCAGTGAAGAGGCCCCCTGTACCCCAAGAACCACTGTCATCTATCGAAGCAAAAGAAAACAAGCATTATGACTTCATCTTAAAAAAATTGATGTTGTCTATCTCTGATGCAATTATTGATGAAGCCTAGTGTTGAGAAGTTTAACTAGTTATGATGTGAATTTTATTCACAGGACTCCGGAAAGTACTGAGTATACAGTGCCTAATGCACATTGGTGTAAGGGCAAAAGCAAAATAATATTCTTTATCCACGATGCAAAATTAACATCTATTATATTGTTGCTGCGAAAACTATAGGATTCGAGCTGCCTCTAGCCACTGGGCAAGCTCGGTGGTCTAGTGGAAAGACATCTGCTCTACCACGGCAAATCCCACCTGAGTGATATGCCTGGGTTTTTTTTCACAGGACTCGGGAAAGTACTGAGTATACAGTGCTTAATACTCATCGGTGTAAGGGCAAAGACCAAATGATGTTCTTTATCCCTGATGCAAGTTTAACATCTATTATATTGTAGCAGTACCCGCTAGAATTAATTCATTGATTAATTTACTTTTTCCTTTAAAATGGGCCGGCTGTCAATTTTGTATTCCAATTTCAGTTTGAATCTTGATAGACCTACCAACACAATGTACAACAAAGGCGTCATTGTTCCCAGTATTTATCGGCTGAGTGACGTCCCCGCTGACGTACTGGATGGCTGTGACGTCATTGTCATCTTCCAGCATCAAAGTGTCCTCTTCCTCATCCTCATCTTCCTCATCTGTTTCCATGGCGATGTTAGCCGACTCGTAGTCATTGGATGCCCACAATGCCTCCCTGTCAACAAAGAAGAAAGCTCAGTCAAAGCACCCAGTCCTTCAATTCATGGATGAGAGAGGACGAAAAGAAATCATCCGGAAAAATTTAATGTTATTGAAACGCTTGTCCAGATTTGGGGCAAATGTCATTGTCCAGAATTTGGGCAAGGCAACGAGGTGTCAGCTCCCGTACTTGGTGTAAACCCCGCTGGTGGTAGACCTTGAAAGCGAGTTGTTTGTAGCGAATTTGTAAAAATTCGCTTCGCATTAGCATTGGCATGAAGTATGACCCGGGCCTTAGCGTCCGGGTAGATGCAAACGTCAAAGACAATACTCAAGCACGTGGGTCGGACAAAATTTGTCATGAACTTTCTTACAGGTTTTAGGTCAATGCCTAGAATTATCTCCAGCTATGCCTTAACCGTATCTAGAAAATGTGCTTTTCCAGAGAAAGTGCGGTATGACGACTGGTCCAAGATGTTAACAATGTGCAAACATCCATACAGACACGCCATGTAAGAATCGGGCTAAACTTTATGCACCATGCCATTAGTCACGGACTCGTTGTTTGTTCAATATACTGTCAACTAACGCTTTTATGTATACATCAACTGTGGTTCCTGGGGGAGTAACACTACACGATTGTGTGGAAGCATGCATTCAACTTTACTCAGTCCCTCGCGTGATTTCATCCACAAAATTAAGTCATTGGGTACAAATTTTTCATAAAGCGGATATGCTACAAAAATCCGGCAGAAGCAAGAAGTTTTTTGAAAAAATCCGGACAAATCTCACCCCTGAAAGTCTTAGGCTATAACAATTAGTCACTAACATACGGAGACTTTTTCTTGTAAACGACACCTTGAAAAGTTCTCTTGCATTTGTTTCTTACAGTTTTTGTCTTCTTTCCTGGGCTCTTCGAACCTCTGCCTCCTCCATCAGTTTAGCCCTCTTGGCAGCCGCCTCTTCCCTCTTCGATGCTGCCTCTTCTCTCTAGACCACAAACGAACAAAAAAAACTCTTTACGGAAAAAGTAACACCATTGTTTTATGGGAGATAAAGTTTTCCAAGCTTTCCAAAAACACACCAAACAAACAACCTGCGAAGATTTCATCAAATTTGTCAGTCACATCTCATTGAAAATAACGAAAAACTATTTGGTCAGGGATTTTGGGCACATTCAAATCAGGCTTTAAAATCATCTTATTATTTTGATTGCCACAATCAAAATAATAAGATGATTTTAAATTTTGTTCCCATTGTTGGCACTATTTCAGAAGAACAAATCTTTCTAGAGGCTTGGTGATGGCGTGAACTTTATAATTAGATAGTACATGTAGGATTGGAACTGCCTTTAGCTACCGGGATAGCTTGGTGGTCTAGTGGTAGGACATCTACTCTAGAATGGCAAAGGTCATGGGTTGGAATCCCACCCGAGTAATATGCTTGTGGATTATTTCACAAGATTCACAAACATCGGTGCATGGGTAAAACAAATGAAAAAAAAGGCTTGGATTCGAACCTTAGACTACCGAGGTGAAAGAGAAGGTGGAGTACTTCTAAGTAAATCTAATTCATGCGTCCGTGGCTCATAACCCACCTTTCTTTTCCTTTCATCAAGTTCCTCTGGTGTGTATTCTTTCTTCTTTCGTTGAGGGAGTAGAGTTTCCGGCATGTCTCTTACGCTGCGGTTCTTCCGTAGGGCTCGGGGCAACTGCTTATCGTCTTCTTGTTCGGCTACCTCAACTGCAAGACAGAATAATTAAACGGAAACGGCAAATTAATAACACATGTTCTTTGGCAAGACACTTAACCATAATTGCTTCTCATTATCCAGGAGTATAAAGGATACCTGCAAGGGTAAGAGATCATTGATGTGAATGGTTAATGACCAGTGCGCCCATTTGGCTGCCGGTGCTGCATACTTAAGGATAAGTTAAGGTTTCAGGAATGCTAGAGCAGAGCTGCCAACATTTGCAGCTTGCAATCAGGGAGATTTTGTACAACAATCAGAGAGATACTTAGAATGTTTTATTTATTATTATTTTTATTATAGATCACCTAAAATCACAAGGCCTTCAAGGTAAGGGCTACACTTATTTTTGACTATCGGCCCAAATCAACTGCCACCAGGGGCACGTTGCCACCTACTCCTGGGGCTGAAACAGGGTAACCCCCTTCACAGTCCGTAAGGATGTAGGCATGAGTATCATCCACTAGGAGCCTGGCTGACAGAGCAGAATGCACTACCTTCCTAACTTACATTCAACGTTCCACAATCAGGGCTATTTTAATATTTGTTCATCAGGACATGGAAAGATTGGTTTATTTTCAGGAAACTTTCTGCAGAATCAGGGAGAGTTGGCAGCTCTGCATGCTTAAGGCCCAGTGAACAGGGGGAGTAACAGTGTAAGGCGCTTTGATAAATGGGTTTTAAAACGCCTTATAAATACCTATAATTAAAGCCAACAGAGCCGTGGCGTGCAACCAAAGTCTACATGGACAACTTAACACCAACCTGAGATGAGATTGTCAAATGCCTCCCTGTCTTTCTCCGTCGCTGCCGGTTCTTTGGAGTAGTCCTTTCCTTCAAACATGTACATGTGACCTGGACGATTAAAAAGAGATCAGACCATAAATCAAAATAATAATAATAATAATAAGGAATACCTATAAAGCACACACATCCACCTAATTAAAGGCGTTCATGGCGCTACAAAAGAAACAACTTTAAAAAAAAAAAAAAAAATACTACATGAATAATTCAGAGATGCCACTGTGGTAACGAAAAAAAACCTGAAAATTATTTTTCCTTAGACAGAAGCAGAAAGTGACTTTTATTGTATCTTTCATTATAATTTTGTCTATAAATCAGCATTACGTTGACAAAAAACCAATCTATAACCCTACCTTTAATGACTAAATCACAAAAGAAAAACTAGCTAAACGAATTCCTGAATACGAATCTGATAATCGTTGGATTAGTCAATCGCATAAAGTGGGCGTGGCTTACTCCAACTTTATTTTTTTTAAACAGGATAACGGGGGTGGACAATGAACCCCTGGAAAGGTACAGTATCAGCTGATGATGTCATATATAAAAAAGGACCGCATTACAGACTTCATAACTACATCATTATAACTCTCTTCAAAGCAAATGATGAACAACAAATTGAGAAACAATTTAAAAAAGTAACTCACCCCCTTCAGAAGAAGTCCCCTGAGTATCCTCCGTCACTTCCTCTTCCAATGCATGCTGGGTAGAGGTCACCTCTTCCTCGACCCACTCTCCCCTAACGCTATTACCCAGCATGCCCTCCAAGTCCACGTCATCGATGCTGCTGTCTTCCGATTGGAGGAGCTTGTCCAATCCAAACTTGAGCATCTCTGAAAGCTGCCAGAAGAAAAAAATATTGATGTAACCAAAGGTTTGTTATTGTTGTGTCAGTGCTACAACGATGTACCTCCCTAAATAGCATTTACATAACACGCAAGTTTGAAAGTGTCAAATTGTTGTATCTCACTAAACATAACCCGGAAGTTTGTTTTTCATATATTTTTTTAAATGCAAGTTTGCAACAAAGTAAGGCTAAAAGCTACTCTTGGTAAGGGGCTACAAGAAGAAAAAAATTGAAGATGGAAGCAAGTTGTGTTTGAATCTTTGCATGGTGTGGAAAAATAAGAAGTAACTACAAATAGTGAACTTGCAGGTACAACCATGTACAGTAAAATCCCTTTTGAAGGAGTGTTGGCTCTGAAAAGAGCTGATGTGGTCTCGACGTTTCGAACAGTATACTCTGCTGGTCTTCAGGAGAAGACCACACCGGCTCTTTTCAGAGCCAACACTCCTCCAAAAGAGATTTTACACATGGCTGAACCCGCAAGATTACTTTTTTTAGTTACTTCTTATTGAAGATAAGAATAACTCAGAGGAGCTCAAGGTAGGAATTGATATTCCTCTTAAAACAGTCTAGACTGTAGGATGGAGGGAAACATGCACCAGGCAAGGAGTTTCCAAAGAGATGCAGTACGTGGAATAAAGCTGTTGGAATGGCTCTTTGTTCTACATCTCAACAAAGCAAGAGTGTATGGGTGAGAAGAAACAGAAAGTCTGGTTTCACGCTCAAACACCAAGGGGGTGAATACCTGAGTTGCATTTTCTGCAGGTCCAACTCCACCCAGTGAGAATTTGCCGCCCTCTATCACCGCGTTAGTCAGCTTCAGTTTAGCGTCGGCTCTCTTCAGGATCACCTCCTCTACCGAGTCCCTCCCAACCAGACGAATTATCTTGACTGGCCTGAAAGAGAAAAAGCACATTAATAATAATAATAATAATGGCTTCTTATATAGCGCACATATCCATCACTCAGTGACGCTCAAGGCGCTTCAACATTCAGTATTTTCCTGCAAGGTAATGTGGAGCTACGTTTTTGAAGTATGAGACCAATTACTTTACATAGCACCATGTAATGGTTTACAAGCTGCTGTGCTGCCGATCAAACCAGGAACACCGGGGCGAATCCCTTCTCTTTTCCAAAAGTGCACAGGGTTCTTTTATGTGCATTTCACAACACACGGGACCTACGGCTTTACATCCCATTCGAAGGACGCAGCAATAATTGTTAAGTGTCTTGCTTATGGACACAGTGTCACGACCGGGACTCGAATCCACACTCTGCTGAACAGAAACACAAGAGCTTGCGTCCGGTGCTCTTATCTGCTCGGCTACAACATACCATATTGACAGATAAAAGGTAATGTTGGCAAATCCTGCTGCGTCAGGTGTTTTTTACTCTCTTTGAATCAAGATAAGGTAAAGCATTGGTAGCAACTGCTTCTCATATATTGACAGATAAAGGTGACCCTGGCAAACCTGCTGCATCTAATATTTGTACTCTCTTTGAATTAAGATAAAGTACATTGATGGCAATGTTGGCAAACCTGCTACTTCTGGTAAGTTTTACTCTCTTTGAATAAAGATAAGGTACAGCATTGGCAACATGGGCTTGTATTCTGCTGCTACTATGTTTACTCTTGTTGAATAAAATAAGGTGTACAGCAATGGCGCGTTGGCAAAACTGCTGCTTGCGGTAAGATTTACTCTCTTTGAATCAAGATAAGGTAAAAGCATTGGTAGCATCTGCTTCTCCAATATTGACAGATAAAGGCAACTTTGGTAAACCTGCTGCATCTATTATTTGTACTCTCTTTGAATAAAGATAAGGAAACAACGATGACAATGCTGGCAGATCTGCTGCTTCAGGTAAATCTTACTCTTTGAAGCAAGATAAGGTACAGCATTGGCAACATGGGCTTGTTTTCTGCTGCTACTATGTTTACTCTTGTTGAATAAAATAAGGTGTACAGTGAAGGCGTGTTGGAAAAACTGCTGATTGCAGTAAGTTTGACTCTCTTTGAATCAAAATAAGGTACTACGTAAATTCTGAAATTCACCTCGTGCCTAGATGTGTCATAAACTTCCCTACAAAAAAAGGTCACTTGCAGGGGTCACTAACCTTGTTTGACCTATCCTGTGTGCTCTGGCTGCAGCCTGGAGGTCATTCTGGGGGTTGAAATCGCTGTCCACGAAGATGACCGTATCGGCAGCCACAAGGTTTAACCCTTGACCTCCGGCCTTGGTACTCAGGAGGAAGGCGAACGTCTCGTCGTGCTCGTTGAAATTCCTGATGGCCGAGAAGCGCTCCTCACTTCGGACGGATCCATCCAATCGTTCGTAAGAGTACCCTGAGGAATCAATATGTACAAGTATAGATTATGGATTAGGCACCAGACTCCTGGGGATCTGGGCCCAATTTCATAGAGCTGCTTAAGCACAAAAAAATTGCTTAACCTTTTTCTGCTTCGCAGAAATGAGCAGGATACCAGTCACTAATCGTACACACGACATGGTACTTTGGCTGTAACCTTAATCTGGTAAGCAAAATGTTTTTGTGCTTAGCTACTTTTTGTGCTTAAGCAGATCTATGAAATTGGGCCTAGGTTGACTTAGTGGTAGCTTTCCCTGCCTTTCGCCACTGTGGACCCCGGTTCGAATCCCACCTCAGACCGGAGCCTTGCTTGTGGGTTGGGTTTTCCTCCTACATCTAAAACTAAGCATTTCTTCATCATCATCTCTAATAGAGGTATCTCCAGGCCTATGGGTCACAGTGCTAGTCGCTCTTGAGGGTCCCTTGGTTTTATTGCCAGAAAGATTTTACGATTAAAAACATTTCCCTGTGAGTTGACTAACCATACTACATGGGTTGTGTATGGTGGCACAATTGGGCACAGAACTAACCTTAGATGCATTCACCACATGATATCATAATGCAGGCTGGCATAGTGCATACAAAACCACAGTGGTGAGATTGAATGGTCTGACAGTAGGAGGGTTGACTGTGTACTGTGTAGATGCATTCACCACATGATATCATATATATTATAGGCTGTTATATGTCAATATCAAAGTCAGTGGTGAGATTGAATGGTCAGGGACTAGGAGGGTTATGCATAGAATATGCATTGCCACATGATATATCATTGGCATATATGCATAGTGCATCTATCATTCAAACATTCTGTGGGATGATTGGGATGTTCTCAGGTAGAGAGAAGAACACAAAAACTTAACTATGGCTGGGGGGGGGTACTAAAATAATATTATATTACACTGATATACTGACAACTACTTTTTTGGGGGGGGGTAAAAAAAAGTAGCAAGTTTCGTACAACCTTCAAAATGCTGACAACTTTGATCCATTATCATGTCAGGGCTATTTTGGGTCAAGTACCCTGTATACACAATGATTATAACAGTTCTAATTCTCATTTTGTTTTAAAATAAGGAACCAGACTACTAAGTCCTTACAGCCTCGGTTTGAACACATTAAGACGAATGGTAAGATAATCAAGATGGACTGACCTCTGAAGCCCAGGTAGTCCTGCAGGATGTCCAGTACGCGCGTCATCTGTGAGAACAGAAGGACTTTGTGGTTGCGCTGATGCAGGAACACCAGCAGCTGGTCCAGCAGGTGGAGTTTGCCGCTGCTGTCAACAAGGTGCTCGCCAAGCTCGAAAGGTTCTGGCTCAACGCCTAAAGAAATATTTTTGTTGGACTCGTTTCAATGGCGTGTCAATGCCGAGTGGTCTAGTGCACCAGACTCTGGCGGCTACACCATTGGGGTGTGGGTTCGAATCCCGGTCATGACAACGGTGTTCTTGAGCAAGATTCGTTCCCACAATCCTACGAATCAGCCACCTTGGCCCAATTTTATAGAGCTGCTTCAGCACAAAAAATAAGCTAAGCACAACAAAATTATGCTTACCAGAATAAGGTTACCAGCCAAAATACCATGTCACATGTACCATTTGCGACTGGTATCCTGTTAATTTCTGCTAAGCAGGAAATTGTTAAAGCAATATTTTCTGCTTTTAGGCAGCTCTATAAACTTGGGCCCATAACTTATGGTCGATGCATTAGACCGCTCGGCCACGACACGCCATAGAAAACAGATTTTGTTCCAAGAAAATTTCAAATAAAACAAACAACAGAGTAGAATATGCACCAAAATGATTAGGGGTCTTGTCAAAAATAATCCAGGACAGGTAGTAGGATACGAAGAAATCCAACAACAATTCTCCGATGTCAAATTTTTGTTGGATTTCGTCGGACTGTATTTCTATGAGAGACATGGTTTTACTTGCTAAAAGGCACACAGTTCTCCGAGGCACTAAAGACGTGCCCTATGCCAACTTGCGGTTCTGGAGTGATCTGGAAGGTTTGGAGGTCATTGTATTTAACCGAGTTGATTATAGTGAGCCATGTAGAGACCCCCTGCTTGTTTTCCAGTAGATAGCGTTCTAAGTCTCTGCGGTTTGTAAACAAATGTAACCCCAGGCACTGTGAACTTCTCCCATGTTTTCTCCGACACCCAATTTCAAACAAGGTGAATTAAAGGCGGGTAAAAAACCTTGTCCCGGACAGTACTTATCCGCTGGTTGTCCTGGACTAATTTTGACAAGGTCCCTTAGTAAAAAGGACTGTATTTTCCTGTATTCTACTTGAGCTTGTGGGACGACTTATAACTCACTCACCGTCAAAGAGGTAGGGGTGGTTGACAACTTTGCGTAGCTGAACTAGGACATTCATTAGTCTTGTCTTTGGTCTCTGACTCCACGGATCCTGCTGACGAAACGCTTCTGAAATGTTTAGAAAGTTACCTTTAAGTATTTACAAGTTTTATACAGCAATAGTTTATAGCTTCTAAAAAATTTAGATAAAGTCGCGTCAGTGCAAAAACGCGTACCTGTTGTGGCGTGTCGTGGCTGAGCGGTTTAGTTCACCGGACCCATGCTCTGGTATTGTCAGCAGCAGAGTATGGGTTCGAATCCCGGTCATGACACTTGTGCCCTTGAGCAAGGCACTTAACCATAATTGCTTCATAAAAAGTTGGGAAAGTAGTGCATTCTGCTCTACCAGCCAGGCTCCTAGTGGATGATGCCCATGCCTACATCCTTACGGACTGTGAAGGGGGTAACCCTGTTTCAGCCCCAGGAGTAGGTGGCAACGTGCCCCTGGTGACGGTTGATTTGGGTCGATACCCCAAAACAGTTAAGTGTAGCCCTAACCTTGAAGTGGCTGTCCGGCCTTGTGATGTTAAAAATATATATATAAAAATCATCTCGTTTTTGCAAAAACGTTGTACCTCCCACAAAAACGCTCATTTGACGTGGGGTCAGATTGAAATAGGCATCAGACTTACCGTAATCTTTAGTCAAGACTGCCTTGTACAGATTCTTCTGTAGAGCTGATAGGCCATGGTAAAGAATCACCTGAATACAAACACAGAAGACACAACATTGTCTACAGTCTGGCAAGAAACTTGTGTGACTTCATGTGACTTAGTCTTAATGAATTACTAAAACGAGATAACAATAGTTTGAAATGTGTTTCTCGTTCACTGGATTGTCACACTCTAGGGCCCAATTTCAAAGAGCTGCTTAAGCACAAAAAGTAGCTAAGCATAACAAAATCAGGCTTACCAAAGTAAGGTTACCATCCAAACTACCATGTCACATGTACAATTTGTGAGTGGTATCCTGCTCGTTTCTGCTTAGCAGACAATTGTTAAGCAGTATTTTCTGCTTAAGCAACTCTACGAAATTGGGCCCAGAATTGTCTCCCTTCAGGAATGTATTTAGCAGCCTTAGCTGTTTTATTTAGGTGTCAGTAAGTAGACAGAAAAAAATTACAAATCGACATAAATCCAGAAGAAGAAAACAGGTCAACCAACCTCGGATTTCTTGGGAATGTCCAGGACCACTTCGTTCTTGGTTCTTCGCAGCAAGAATGGTAGCAGCACGGAGTGCAGGTCATTTTTTACTATTAAATGTTAGAAACAAAATTATGTATTAGTTCTCTCACATTCTTACGTAGCGTGTTGTGGCCAACTGGTCTAAAGCACCGAACTCATGTTCTGATGGCCGAGTCACCAGAGTGTGGGTTCGAACCCCCTGAAAAATGTTTGACTGAAATTTTACAGTTTTTGAGAAATGAGTAAAGCAATAACTTTTGATTTTGTGAGTCAAAAATCGATTTTTTTTTTCTCAACTATTTTCTAGTGATTCCAATGGCTGATCGAGCTTAGACTTCAACAAGAGGATAATGACATCATCTTCGGCTATTCAGTAATTTGCCAAACTTAATTGTCAGACTCTGTAGTAGATCTTTTTCTGTCCCCATTAAGTTCTTCTCGATGCTAACCTTCATCCTCCGTGACGTCTTCGTACTCCTCCAAGAAGTCATCTTTGAGGCTCCTCCTGAAGACACGAGGAGCGACGAAGGACAGAAGAGCGTACAGCTCCGTCAGATTATTCTGCACCGGCGTTCCAGTCAAGAGCAGATGGTGGCCGATGGTAAACTGAGAGATTATGGAAGGGGATTTAATCAGATTAACTGGATCCCTCATGGCAACTGATAGTAAACTGAGAGATTATGAAAAGGAATTATTAGGATTAACTGGATCCCTCATGGTGACTAATGGTAAAGTGAGAGATTATGTAAAGGGGATTTAATAAGATTAAGTAGATCCCTTATGGTAACTGATGGTAAACTGAGAGATAAAGGAAGGGATTTATAAGTAAGGTTTGAAGCTTTGCATGGTGTCAAAAGTACAATAAGAAGTTGTGGGTGACAACTTAGTGGATATTATCTCTCTTTTGAGAAGTGGTGGGTCTGAGAAGAACTGGTTTTGAGATGGTTTTGATGTTTCAAACAGTTAGATCCTCATCAGGAGAAATTTTGATTAATAAGTAGGATAAATGAGATTAACTACATCCCTTTTAGTAGCTGATGGCAAAATGAGATAATAGTGGGGATTAAGGAGAAGAGAATAATAAGGAGAGGGGATTAATAAGATTCCCAAGATCCAGTGTGGTAACTGATGGCAAACTAGGAGATTAGTGGGGATTAAGTAGGAGGAATTAATAAGAGATGTTTCGTATGGAAGATTGCAGACCTCTCGTCACGGGGTAAACTTGAGGATTAGAATCGCTTTACACAATAAATTTACGGGGGTATTCATCCGTACTTCTTTGAGGGTCTGATGAAGGAGGGAGTTGTGGTTCTTGAGACGATGTGCTTCATCCACGACGAGAACTTCCCAGTCGTAGCTCTGCAAGAACGACGCATCGTTCATGCATAGCTGAAGGAGAGAAAAGAATGGATACAGGGCAAGTTAGCTTTACTATAATAATTTTGTTTTGTTACACTACACTGATGTGTGATAAGCACTAGCTCCTGTACTCAGTGCATCCCCCTCCCCCCCCCAAGTCTTGCCTATAAAAATCCACAGGCATACTATACTCGACTGGGATTCGAACCCAGGACCCCCTTCTAGTCTTGAGCAGAGCCCAATTTCATGGCACTGCTTACCACAGAATTCTGCGCTTACGGCGCCCTGCAAAGTGTTTGATTTAATTGGCCGTATTAAGCGCAAAATTCCGGGAACCACTAGAACCCCCTTACCCCTCCCCAACCCCTGACCTTGTGCCCAGTGGAATGTGGCCATGTCAAGGACTGGAATTTCATCTCTCGGAGGGCAAGGTCATTTTCATTTTGCTAAAGGGCACTTCTAATGGAAAGTCTTGAAGTCTATGGGAAATTTCTGAAGGGGCACCAAGGCCAAGACATGGGGCAACGAGTGTTGAAAGTCTACACAAAGCTGAACGGAAATAATTTACCTCGTATGTTGTCAGCAGAACTTGCCATTTGGAATGTTTGATGTCACTCCTCATTACTGAACGGGTTTCTTTATCGCCCATGTACACGACACACTTCAAATTGGGTGAAAATCTTGACAGCCAAAACAGAAAAAAAAACAAGCAAAAGAGAGGAGTTACAATTTGCAAACATCGTTGGTGCTGGAATAATATGGGGTTTAAAAAAAAAATTAAATTTTATATTTTTTTATGAGAGATTGCCTAAAGTCACAAGGCTTGACGGCCACTTCAAGGTGAGGGCTACACTTAACAGATTTGGGCTACCGACAAAATCAACTGCCACCAGAGGCACGTTGCCACTTACTCCTGGGGCTGAAACAGGGTTACCCCCTTCACAGTCCGTAAAGATGTAGGCATGGGTATCATCCACTAGGAGCCTGGCTGGTAGAGCAGAATGCACTACCTTCCCAACTTTTTATGAAGCAATTATGATTAAGCGCCTTGCTCAAGGGCACAAGTGTCATGACCGGGATTCGAACCCACACTCTGCTGCTGACAACACCAGAGCTTGGGTCCGGTGAACTAGACCGCTCGGCCAGGACACGAATTTGGCACACAGTCAAAGTATGCCATGAGAAAGGGCTTTTCTTTAACCTTTGTCAATGCAGCTCCTTGCCATAGCTGTAGCGGAAGACGCTTGATTCGAAAAAGGCCTTGGAAATTATAGAGATAAAAAACTTGAGATTATACCTTTCAAACTCATCCCTCCAGTTGCCCATCACAGACAGCGGGCTGACGACTAAGAACGGCCCCTGAGTTTCGTCTGAACCAAACAGGTACGTTAAAAGGCCAATAGTCTATCAAGAAAACAGTTATCATAAATAAAAAACATTAAAGTTACACACATATATAATTGTTGAAAGGGGGATGGATGTACAATGTAAACAAACTTAAAAGGTAGGGTCATAAATTTTGGGTTTTTTCAACGTAATGCTGATTTATAGGCAAGATTATCAAGAAAGATACAATAAAAGTCATAAGTGAAAATTTCAGTTGAATACAGTGTCTATGTTTTTTCTTTACAGCAAAAAAAATGTCACAGTAATTTCATCAAGATTGTTGAATCCAACCACATATAGCGTGTACCAACCGCATCTCTGGAGGTATTGAGGGCAGCATTCAAACGGACAGTCACATAAATTTCAAAAAATCGCCTGCTGGCGATCTTTGGAGATTCACATTTTTCAACATACTTTAATTGATTTCTAATCAACAGGGCAATTCAGCAGTATGTTTACTACCAATTACCATCTTTATAACAAGTAGGCTTTCAAATAAAAATTACACAATTTCTTTTGATCTCGCAAGTCCAAAAATGGATGTTAGAAAACAGTAAAAACATAAAGTGTTTTTTTTTCTTCTCACTATTTTCTAGTAATTCCGATGACTGATGGAGCTTAAACTTCAACAGGTTTGTTACCCTTGGTCTCCCTGTGATTCCAGGCTTTTTGATATCACATATGATGGTTCCTTTTGGTACATTGGAAATATTGAAGAAATTAACATTGAAAAACGAATGGGCTGATTTGGCAAATTTGAACCTTTGGTCTGTCGTAGCTCTTATATAAGTTTGAGGCGCATGACTGTGAGTTCGGATTATCGCAGCAGCTGTGTACCCACCTGACACGTTTTACCCAATCCCATCTCATCCCCGAGGATGCAGCCATGGTTTCTATGGTAACGCTGTATCATCCAGTTGACACCGTCTAGCTGGTATGGGCGGTACGTTATTCCTGCATAGAAAATGCACAGTACATTAAAAGTACACAAAATATGGAGGTTTTTGTTTGGAATGTGGTCTAAATCAGAATTTCTAAACTGAGGGCCAATAAATAATTAACAATTCAAGAATCTCCAAGCTGATAATCACTTGATTAAACGTCGTCGGCGCCATAAAGTTTACCAATGCGCATGTGCGATGAGGGGGGGGGGGGGGGTGGGGGGGGGAATTTACACTTCCTGATGCTATGTTGCTATGTGTTTAGCCCTGGTAGGACGTCAGTCAGTGCCACTGCACTGACGTCCTGGGTATAAAGCTTCTTTACAATGCGAACACAAATTTGACCACAATATTTTCCTATTATTACCTTATTTGAGAAGCTGGAATTCCGCTCATATATTCTTGGTGACATTTACCACACTTTGGATAAGTTCACAACTAACAAATATGGGTGAGATTATTTCAAAAAATATGTCGGAGTTCTGCACTGTAATTTTAACCATCGTGTACATGTGTACCGCTCGACCGTGTAAAATCATATGCGCATGTGCGAAATGCATAGCAACCCGATGCGTATACAAAACTCGCACATGCGCATTAGCCTTTACAAGCTCTTGGTTTATGACGTGCAGTGATGGAGCCGTAAATGTAAATTCGTTTTCACAAATAACAACATCAAAGGAGAAAATTCAACAATTTTCAATCAGGCCTCCATGGAGTTCCGGCTACAAGGAACATGTGAGTAAAAGTTCAGCTTCCTCAATAAGGTAAAAATATGAAAAATTTGAACTGTAAATTTTGTCGCAATGGTACGGGACCTTTATTATACCCTGGACTCTGTCGCGTTGTATGCAACGGAGGAGTCCAACCTGGGCTAACTATGTTGAGCTAAGGCTAAGAAGCAGATTGGCAGTGTTTTGTTTATTGAGCTACAACTAAGGAGGATTGAGGGATTCTTGCAACCAGTGTCTGATGATTATGGGATGTTCTGAGACTGAGTCAGTGAGAGTAAGGGGTAATCGGGTAAGCATGGTAAGGGGGGCTGACCGCGAATGTCTGAAAACGAGAAGGTCTTACAAGTTACAGTAACTACAATTACACTAGCTTGTTAATGTTTATTGTTATGACCCAAAATATCACCTTATTTTGGTAAATAAGAAGCTACTTTCAGTCTTGGACTGAAAAACCTAAAAAGGTTGCGGACACGATTCGGCATCTTTCCCGACAACACTAAACCATCGAGTCAAATGTAATACTACAACTGGTAAAGGTAGCTTTAACGTTACTTTACTTACCTGCAAGACCGAACTTGGTCATTGCTTTTCCGTCGACGTAGACCTTTTCAACATTCTTGGCTTCACCAACCTCTCTTATTTTCCGTCGGATTCTGTCCATGTTTGTTGGATCAGAGAATGTTTGTGTTGTAATACATCAGAAACAGCGCATATTATTATGTGGAGTTTATGACTCACTTTTAACTCAAGTTCGGACAAGCCCGGCAAAAATTTACAATTTGATTAAATGAGGGCGCTATTACCAAAAAGTATTATTCTTTTTGTTAAAGTTGAGGGCGCTATTATACAAAATCGTCAAAAATAAACATTTTCAAACAAGCGAGGGCGCTATTTAAACAAAAATCGTCTTAATTGTTTTAAACAAGTGAGGGCGCTATTACAAAAATCGTCTGCATCAGATCAGAACTTTTGGCATCGCATATTCTCAACAAATTCATCCGTTTTCCTGAATCTGTCCAAGATTATTATTATTATTTTGTTATACAAAGAATTAAACTGATTATTATTGAATTTAAAAGTATCTCTCTTTGAAATGTTTGTATGCGTTATAAACAGAGATCTACTGGAAGAAAATAGTGGTCAACTTGAATTCTAAAATTTGTAGACCATTTCACGCACTCCCCCTTCAATATTTCCTGAACTTCTACTTCTACTTCGGTAGAATCCATAACGCTTGCAATGAATATGTTTTTAAAATGCTACCTCTAATGTGAAAAGTCCTAACAGACTTTGCCAATTTGATATTGTTTTGACATTCTCTAAAATTTACGAGCAAGTACGAACCTCCACTTTGAAGCCTTCTGTGAGGATAAAATTATTGTTCCTCATAAATAAGAACATTCATGTCCATAAGTGCAAAACAAGAACTTCCACCCGGTGCTGACTCAAGCTGGGCTGATGGAAATGTCTCAACTGACTCAGATCATGTACCGATCGCCCTATAAAAAGATGATAGTAATCACCATTGGCAGACTCAGGAAAACTCATGAATTCGCAACAGCGAAAAATGCCGAAAGTTCTGATATGATGCAAATTTGTTTTTTTTTGCAATAGCGCGCCCTCACTTATTTAAAAAAGTTTATTTTCAAAGAATTTTGTATAATAGCGCCCCCAATTGTATACACTTTTAAGACGATTTTTTGTATTAGCGCCCTCATTTGTTCAAAAAGTGTATATTTTGCGCCTGAATTTTTGTAAAACGTTACACTTTTTTGTTAAATTGCCCACATTTATGTAAAATATTTATTTTTGCCGGGCTTGTCTGAAGTTAAGTTAAACATTATACATTTTTTTATCTTCTTAAATCTTGTCTGGAACCGGTAGTGCTTGTACAATTAGCGGCCTGTAACATTTCCCCCATGCATAAAAAAATACTAATGGTTGCAACTCCATTTCGTTGAATAAAATGTTCATTTAAAAAAAATGGAAGTGCAAAGATGAATTATGTGGAACATAACAGGGGTTCGTCCTCATGGTTCATATAGCAATAACATACAAGCACCATGGAAAAATACCGCATACAATCATCCGTTAACGTTGTTCTTTCGCCAAGAGCAACTTGACATGAGTAAGGGGTGAAAACCATGTGGTAATCGCTTATCGGAAGTAAGAACAGGCCTGCTACTTCAGGGAGGCAAAAGGGGCAATTGCTCCCATGCCCCTGGTCACTGCCCCGGTGCCCCTGAAAATATTCCAGTAGCAATTTAAATTGCCCTTATCATAGGGGTGCCCTTTACTAGACTGTAGGAAACTACTGCCTCTCTCTTGCAAGGAACGAAGTGTCTAGCTTGGAAGTGGTGGTTCTTTAAACACAAAAGAGCCAAGGGGTGAGATGATCGAGTTTCTCCTCGAAAGAGTCACCAGGAATGATTTCACTGCCCTTAAAATGTTCCCATCAATCTTCCTAAATCCAGGTTCATTTCCTCACAGAGGTACACATTAGGCGGGCCTAACCGTTTTGCCCTTACAGGATCAAAAAGTCAGGCCTTGGCCTAATTTCATTGCACTGCTTTAAGCACAAAAAGTAGCTAAGCAAAATAAAATTATGCTTTCCAGAATAAGGATTACCAGCCAAAATACCTTGTCACATGTACCATTTGTGACTGGTATCCTGTTTGTTGTTGTTGTTGTAATGGAGTTTTTTGCTTAGCAGAAAATTGTTAAGCAACATTTTCTGCATAAGCAGCCCCCCTGAAATTTGGCCCTGGGCCCAATTTCATAGGGCTATACTTAAGCACAAAAAGTAGCTAAGCACATCATTATTACGCTTACCAGATTAAGGTTACCAGCCAAAATACTATCTCATCTGCACCATTTCTGAATGGTATCCTGCTAATTGTTGCTAAGCAGAAACTTGTTACTAAGCAGTATTGCCTGCTTGAGCAGATCTACGAAATTTTGCCTGGTTCTCAACCAGGGGTGCGATGAGTTTTGCCTCGAAAGACTCATCAGAAAAAGCTTTGTGTGCTAATCTTAAAAGACTTAGTGATTCCTTGATTTGTAATAATACCTGTGATGGCAATCCGCGTACGCTTGTACAAAAGAACGGTGTGTGGGCGTCAAAAAACTGTGTCACTTTAAAAATGTGATGTGAATTGAAACAGGTCGCTCTCGGCTCTATAATGTGATATAAGAATGCTCTCAAAGTGGTTTGGCGCAGCTCCAGTCTTGCGGAATTAATTGATTTAACCCCGTTGCCAGTCGGTTGTAAGCAACACCTATAAATAATCAAAGTTAATGGTATGTCACTGGTATTAACAATGCTCTGGGTATTTACTGATGTAAATTGCACAAAAGAATATGTGCTGTATTGTCAGCGTTTTGTTCGGTGCGATCGGAGTCATAAAAAATGTGCTGTGTATTGTCAATGTTTTGTTCGGTGCGATCGGAGTCCTAGTTTTTAAGAATGATGATGAATTTTGTCAAAAAAAGTCTCAACTTTGAAATCTTCTCCACAAAGCGCAGTTATTATTAGCAGAAATATTACACATCAGTTAGGGTTATTGAGGCGGTCCAAGATGTCGTTCATTCTTTTTCTTCAGTGAACGGTTTGATGCATAAAAACAAACAAAAACGACAAAAAACAGCACCACAGTGCATTTTGAAACCACTGAACCGAATGACGTATTTAGCTAAAATTCTTCGTAGACATGCATTGACGAACAACGCCAATATTAACACAGTTCACCGACATGGCAAAATAACATCAATTATGTCAATGTGATGTGATGTCTTAAAAGCTCTTCTTTCCATCTATTTGATGAGCAAATAAAACCACTATTGAGTTTTGACCAGAGTGCATTGTTTTAGCATGGAAGATCACACAATTATACGTTTGTGTGCATTTCTAATAGCCCCGGTGGAAACGATTAAGTATGATGAATTAACAACCAATGTTGTAAAATGATTGTATAGTAATTCTGTCACACTAAAAATACTATAATGTTAACTATAAGAGAATTGAATACAATATTGATCAAAAGAGAGACAAATTTGACATTCTTAATTTTTACTTTTATTACTTTTTTCATTTACTAATTCTGGTTGTGAAGCCAAGGACCCTCAAAAAATCGTACTTGGCAATGCCTTAGAGTTACTTAATAACAACATTACCACCCCAATTTCCTTTTAAAGGTATCGTACACCTTTGGTAATGACTCAAAACAATTATTAGCATAAAAACTTACTTGGTTACAAGCAACGGAGAGCTGTTGATAGTATAAAACATTGTAGGAAACGACTCCCTCTGAAGTAACGCAGTTTTTGAGAAAGAGGTAATTTCTCACTAAAATAATAAAAACTTCTTGCAAGAAGTTTTTATTCCTATCTGAAAGCACACAAATATGTACAACAAGAGTGTTTTTTCTTTCATCATTTTCTTGCAACTTTGATGACCAATTGAGCCCAAATTTTCACAGGCTTGTTATGTTATGCATATGTTGGGTCACCAAGTGAGAACACTGGTCTTTGAAAATTTTCCAAACGTGTTCAGTGCCTTTAATAAGAACATAACCACCCCAATTTCCTTTTAAAAACAAAATAAATCTCCCCTTTAATTTATTTATAAGTCTTCTTATACGGGCATGATTCAGATTCTATTCCCCTCAACTTTGACAGTATTTCAGAGATCAGTTTTCTGAAGGATTGGAACTGGCGTAAATATGTTTAAAAATTAATAACCTTTGCATATTTGAAACTGGTACATTCAATAACGTGTAGTTTAGGCATGATCTTTGGTCCTCGGGAAAAAAAATAGGAAACATTTTTTAAGAATCAAGGGCTGACCTACAGTACACATGGTATAGGAATTGAAAGACTTTATCTGGCTAAAGATTTTGCAAATTTTCTGAAGATACAAAATCGGAAATCAGATTAAAGTAGGACAAAAAGTCATGCCTGCTAGTCACAGGGCCTACTTTTTGTGTCTTTAGAAATTGTACACAATATCAGAAAAAACTATTTCCTGTGAGATCAAATTTCTTTGGTGACAGATTTTAGTTTGTTTGTTTTTATATCGTTTTTGCCTTGGTCTTGATGTTGTTTTAGTCTTCAGCCCAATTTCATAGAGCTGCTTAAGCAGAGAATAATGCTTAACAATATTCTGCTAAGCAAAAAACAAGCAGGATACCAGTCACATATGTTTCATGTGACATGGTATTTTAGCTGGTAACCTTATTCTGGTAAACATAATTTTGTTGTGCTTAGCTATACTTTATGTGCTTTAAGCAGCTCTATGAAATTGGGTCCTGGTTTGGATGTTTTAGTAAGCAGAATATAAGTATCAAGTTATAAACAACGAGGCCCTTTAAGCAGGAGGTCGTTGGTTCAAATCCCGCTCAAGTAAATTTCTCTTTGTTCAACCCCAAATTATTTCAGAATATCAGTAATTACATCAATAAATGAGTACTTTTGTGATGTTTATCTTTAAAACGAATCCACTCGCAAGCTCCCTTCAGTCTCCCCAATGGTTCCAATAAAATGACAACCTGTCACATTGTTTACCCGCAGCACAACATTGACATACTGTTGGGGGTTTTTTTACCCTGGAGGAAACATACATGTAAAACCAGAGAGGGGCTACACGAAAATACCTTACTGTAGACAGCCCCACGGAAAATACTGATTTTTGGGAAGGCAGAAGCCTCCAAATTTCCTACTGTCTATAACCATCATGTCGTCTGATCGTATATTGAATTAATCATTTTAATTTTGACCCTGACAGCTGATGGAGAGAGAGAGGGAAGATGTTTGTGTAAATGCTGCGTAGGTTGCTCGCTCCTGCAGAGAGATGACGGTTCAGGAAAAAAGGAAGAAAAGGAAGATCAAGAGGAGAGCGCCGTTTTATCAACTTATCGTCCAATTAAGAATTAATTTCCCCTTTGTCACGTTTTACAAGGCCGTTTAGAATCGTGGCCCTTTTCGAAACCAGGGGTCTGGCTTGGGCTTCGTGTCACCTGATTGAAGCCCCGTAAGGTGAAACCCAAAATAACTGACCACGGAGCCTAAGCCTATAAGCCGTGGTTTCGCAAAGGGCCTATATAAAAGCTTCTATTTATTAACCTGTCATATCCCCTGTATACGCAGTGATGATTAAAGTATGTGACATTCGAAAGAACCATAATCGCTCACCATTCTTAGCGTGATTGCGCAATAACACGTGCATTATCAACAACGACAACAACACCAACAACAACAACAACAACAACAACAACAACAACGACAACAATATCAACAACAACAACAACAACAACAACAACAACAACAACAACAGCAGCAGCAGCAGCAGCAGCAGCAGCAGCAACAGCAACAGCAACAACAACAACAGCAACAACAACACCAACACCAACACCAACACCAACACCAACAACAACAACAACAACAACAACAACAACAACAACAACAACAGCAGCAGCAGCAGCAGCAACAGCAACAGCAACAACAACAACAACAGCAACAACAACAACAACAAACAACTAGTGAGCCGCGAATTTACGGGTTTATAATTGCCTTATGAGTTTGGATTCAGGTGACATCAGTGACAAAAAGTTTGTTCGTCACACATTCTGATGCCAGCTTGGAAAGTGGCGAACTTATGCCCCTTCTTAATTTTTGTTTCGATACTTTCTTAGAGTTATTATTATTTGGCCTACTATTTGTTTTTCGGGTGGCCGTCAAAAAATCAAACCCTTTTTCTAGGTTTCCGTCTCAGTTCCAAATACTTGATTTATCCTGACGTACAAGTTGTAGCGACCCACCCACTCGTCCACAAGTCCGCGCCAGACATGAAACCACGAACAATTCCTTTGCGCTACCCGAGACATGTGGACAGAAAATTCAATCAAGGTTACACGCTAACAATGTTCCGGTCCCCATGTCATTTTCATCATCCGTAGCCATTCCAACGCACGGCTGCGCCGATGTTGCGAGCATTGCATCCCTGAAAAAAAAGAGAAGACAAACAAAAGAGAAACAGCGCGCACGTTGATTTATTACTGACTTGAACTTGTGTTGTTGTCAATTTCACACATGCAGTGACCCGGGCATGTTCAATTTTGCATCACTCACAAGCGCGCTACGTCGTCAATTACTTAGTCCATACCGCACACGGCTGTCGCTTTGATAACCGACCGGGGAAAGGTAGCACCACTGAGCGACCGTGCCAACCTCTAGTCTTCACTCGTTCATTGATTTTTTTCCTCTGCTATTAATCATATCAACGCACCCGTCATTTTTACAAAATTTTTATCTTTGTGGACGTCTCCGGTTCAGATGACATCTCGATTTTGCAACCACTTGATATCGCTTGACTTGTGACGCCTCATCTGGCGCGAACGCTACGAGCGTAGACGAGTTTTTTGGAGATACCAACAAAATTGTTTTTAATGGACTGGAAGGCTGGCGTGGGAAATGACTTCCTCCACCCCTCTGTTCATTAAATCAGATCTGTTGCTCCTTGTATTTGCTGTTCAGTCTCTTAGGAATAGTCTTCACTTCTTGGCAAGCTACGCTAAATATTAGTCGAGCAGACTGTTTGTTATAATCTGCTCTCAATGACTGTACGTGACAGTTGAAGGGAAATTCCACAAAGCCTCCCAAACGCCAAGGTATGTTTTTGTATTGAGGACGGCTGTGCTAAAAAAGGTTTTTTTAAAAACCACCTGCACCCCTCAACTTTACCAGTTTTAAAGTCTATCATCTTCCTCATCAGTGAATGATTTGTGTACCAGTGGAAGACAGCTGTCAACCACGTCGTCACAAGATACCAGTTACGCCAAATTAATGTATCAAAGAGCCGCCATCTTCGAGTTCAATCTTTCATCGAGGACGTCGAATTGAAAAAAAAGAAAAGACAAAAGAATTCCTTGAACTGATTTGTGTCATCGCTGGATCCTCGAACCGTCCAGTATTTATTGTGGTAGTTTATCTGAATACCCGATTTCTCCATTCCTATCTTTTGATTACACTGACTGGACGTCCAACCGGCAGAGAAAAATTCCGAAACAAGAAACGGTGATTACGGTGGCATTTAGAGGTAAGTTTATTTATTTACTATTTCTACACGCAGGTGTAGAATGCAGTGCAATATTTAGGTTAGCCGTAGATGTTTATTGTTTAATTTCACAGGTGTGAAAATGGCATGTGTTTTTCCGGGTTTTGTTCGTTGATAGATGTTTGTCTTTTAATTGAAATGACGCTCGTTAAAAGTAATCTACACTACACAGAATAATCGAAGCAGTGTATATTATACTCCAAGGTGATGATAAGCAATTATAGTTATAAGTGTATTGCAGTGGGTTCGAATCCCAGTCGTGACACCCACTGCAATACACTTAACAATACTAATTGCTTCTCTGCACCTGGGAGTATATGAGTATGTGTGAGGGTAACGATCGTGGATATGAATAATTTGCAACCTGTACACCTATTGGCTGCCGGTGCTGCATACTCCCAAGGAGTTGAGATGGTTTCAGGAATGCTCAGGGCCAGATGAACAATGATTATAATAATGCAATTTGTTACTATATCATTATTTCTACTGTAATTTTTATTTTTTACTTCATCAAAACAAATATCATACAAGTGTCATCATCACGTGAAAAAAAGGCAAATAAATGAACATCCAGGTAAACAGCAAACAGCAACTCCACTGTGACTGTTAACAACGATCGAAACACAATCATACAGAATAGAGAGGGCGCCCAATTAAAGGGGGGTCCAATGGGGCGGTAGCTTCGAGCACTTGCCCAAATTCATGAATGAATGCTTCGATACTCCCTTGTCCCCCCTCCCACAAAATGTATAGTTACGCCACTGCTGTGCGCTACGGAAGAACGCTCGGTTTGGGTGTTAGAGGAAAACCCCAAATAGGGACAAACCCACTTTATACTCTTAACAATTGACGGGTCAGAATTGACCCGGATGCGGGTCCCGTTGGGGCCTGACCCAGTTCTGGGTCAGTACGACCCAGAATCGGTGTCAAAATGAACCAGAAATGGGTCAAACTGACGCAGAATCCGAGTCAAAAATCCCATTTTTAAAAACCAGATTCCGGATATTATAATGGGTCAAAGCCCCTTGGACCTGGAATCTGGGTCGATTCTGAACTTGGCTTTTTTTTTAGTGATGGGACTGAAAACCCAAATCACATGCATGCGAGGCTCCAAATACAAGGCAGGTTTCGAACCGGGGTCCACAGAGGTGAAAGGCAGGGCGAGAAACCACTTAGCCAACCTGATCCATATAGGTGTTTGAGACGAGACGGGGAAAAGCCCAGATCGTCACGGACTGTTTCTCACGGACAAGATTCCGGTATTTCGGAAATGAAATTGTGACGTGCAGATGTTGCGAAAGTGGGACGAAGATTATTATAGTTCGCAGGTGCAACGAAACAATCTACATAATTAACCTGTTCAGTGGTATTCGATTTTTATAAACACTTAAAGGGTGCGGGGTCATATATTGGTTTTTGTCGACGTAATGCTGATTATAAAGACAGATACAGTAAAATCCACATGTGAAAGTTTCAGCTGAATACAGTGCCTATACTTGTTGAGAAAACAGTAAACTGTCATGGTATTTTCACAAGAACGTCGAATCCATCCACGTTTAGCGAGGTGACAGCGGGTACCAACCGCCTCTCTGGCTACAGTATTTGCGAACGGCCTCAGAAATCTGATGAACGATTGCATGAATCGTTCCTCAGATTCAAATGTTTTGAGGTGATTGAAACATTATCCAAACCAAATTACTTTGAAGGAAATCCTTTCTTAAAGTAGTTTATACTATCAACAGCTGCAGTGCTTCCCACCAAGTAAGTCTTTAAGGTAATTAATTTTGTGAGTATTTACCAATATCTGATCCTTATGGGAGGAAAGACTTCTATAGACAAAATACATGGTTGGTAATTATTGAAATTGTTGTCATTAGTTTCAATCTGAAAGCTCACTGATTGTAAAGTTCGACCAGAAATTACCTCTTTCTGAAATACACTCAAAGTCAAGAAAATATCACTTAAATTGCAATTCTCTTATTTTTATTGAGCAATCAAGGTACACGAATGTGAACAAAATTGACAGTTTTCAACAGAAACGTGTTGATAGAAAACTAGGATAGGACGGGAGCCTTTAGAACGCTAGGTGGCAGCAGACATGCTAGTTAAAGTTGTTCAAGTAGTTCTGGGCATGCGCGCATTTCTGACAACAATGAATTTTACCTGGTAAGACTGCTGCCATCAATATTTCCCAAAAGTCTCCTATTTTCATGCAAATCTTCAAAAAAAAACCACGATGTTATTCCCTTTTAAGATAATTATGTGTGACTTTTTTTAAATGGTGATTTTAATGGTGGTGACCACGGTGATTTTGACCATGACGTCAGATTTTAAGGTGATAGCGGCAATGAGGTGGTAGAGGGGGTCCACAGATAATATGCGGGAATGTCAACCCCACTTTCTTGACAGGGTGGGGGCCGCAAAATTCCCCCTTCCCAAAAACGATAATAATGTTTTTTAGAGTACCACACAAAATTGAATGTACTCAGCTCGTTAAAAAAAAAATTAAGCCCGCAATTACAATTTTATTTTGAATCATCTTATTATTAATGACGGTTACCATAAACCTCGATCTCTTATCAAACGACTGAAATTATAGTTGCTCAAACCTTGAGGCCCTGTAATAATTAAGTCAATTTCAACACAGTGCCTCGAGCGAACTATTCCCCCCAACAAAACAAACAACAATTCAATTTCCATCAAGCCTTTCATAGATCTAATTTAATAACAATAAACAACCTACATTTTGAACTTGCAACCCTTTTGTACCATAGTGCAACTCAAGTTGAACACTCAAGTCGAACCGACAACCCCCCCCCCCCCATTCTCGGACTCCACCCATCCCTAGCCATGGGCTCAATAATTATGGCCGCTTCTACTTTGTCGGCAACGAGACACATAAAAAGAAATGCAGCTTTATACATTTTGCCTAATCAAGAATGAAGGAGTGATCTTCTGTGGTCGGGAGTGTAACTCACTTTTTCCCCGGCTGTGAGCTGAGCTGCTCTTTTGAGTGAGTCCATAGCATCAGGGGAGCGGAGGAGACGGAGGAAGGGGA
This sequence comes from Plazaster borealis, assembly GCA_021014325.1. Taxonomy (NCBI): domain Eukaryota; kingdom Metazoa; phylum Echinodermata; class Asteroidea; order Forcipulatida; family Labidiasteridae; genus Plazaster; species Plazaster borealis. Next base: position 13,958,380 of record CM037464.1, on the reverse strand, counting down.
GCAAAAATATAGTGAAAAGATGCTGTGATCAGTTGAGGCGGACGAACAACAAAAAAACAACCACAAAATACACTGATTGCAGAAGGCTCACCCACAGACTGCCGAGTCGCAAAACACGATTAGCGCGGGAAGGGGCTCTGCGTGTGGGGGATAACGCAATCGGATGCATGTTTCATAGGTTCTATATTAGTAAAGGGGCTATGCTTCTCTCACACACGACAAATACAAAAAAACATCGTGCGGCCAATATGTTTTCTTCTTCTTCCATTAAAATCAACGCAACAAAGGAAAGGCATGCCAGAGCAAGGTTTGAGTCCCTTTTCATTATTAATGATAATCGTATTTGATGTGGACAATGCACACAATGACACGTTCATGTTGTCTGCATCTAGTGCTGCGAACTTGAAAAAGAGTGTATTTTTCGAAACCCACGGCTGAACCCCGAGTTTTTGTTCCGATAGCCCATGAACCGTGGTTTTGGGCTCGGGCTCTGGCTGTCTGTTTGAAGCCCCGTACCCGTAAGTGCACGTATTCAAAATAACCAACGGAGCCTGAAGCCCAAGCCCCAGTCGTGGTTTAGAAAAGGGCCTTAGTACAAAATGTACATTGCTTACAAATTGCTGACGTAGCTACATGTATATAAAATAGCTATTCAACGTCACTGAAAGAACCACCAAACCCAAAACCAAAAACCAAACAAGAAACCAAACTTAAAATCAGTAACTCAGATGAAATAACACTTTTAAAGGTAACAACCGAAAAAACAACTGAATGTTTCGTATCTTAATTGATACAACAAAAGCTCTGTTGAGAAATAATTACATCAGACGTTCGAGAAACAGTCATTTGCAAAAAACCCGTCATTTGCGAGAAAATCGTCCCCAACTCTCGGTTTTGCGGTTTCCTAAACCGAAATAAACGCTAATGAACGTGAACCAAATACCTCACACAAAAGTAAATCGTTATTTGCGGTGAACTTGACCATCGAGTTTCGATGAAATTTGCACATTAAGAGCACCCGACTCAATTGCTCTGGGTGTTTCTGAGTCAACAGATTGTGGGTTCGAGTCCCGGTCGTGGCACTTGTTTCCACGAGCAAGATGCTTTGCCATAATTGCTGTGGCCTTCGGATGGGGCATTAAGCCGTAGGTCCCGTGTACTATTGGTAGTGCACGTGAAAGAATCCAGACCACTTATCGTGGAAGAGTAGGGGTTAACCCCGGTGTTTCTGGTTCACATGGCAATCACCAGATTTCCTCAGACTTGCAAGCTACACTGATTAAGTTCACTTATGAGGCATCCTTGGTTTTATTACCAGAAATGTGTATGTAATATGTGTAGTTGTGGTAAAGTATCTCGTTGTACCTAAATCTCGTACCCCCCACTATGGCGAACGTGCATTTTCTCACATTGCACCAGTCTTATGAAACAAGCTACCCAGCGACATCAGAAACACCTACTCACTCAACACATTTATTACATTTATGGTTTATTAAAAACATTCAATTTGGTTGCCAAAGGCAAAATTACATTAAATTTACAGTTGAAACAAACAATAATGCAGAAAAAACTTGGATTGGATTAAGAGAAAGGTGGAGCATTAAACAGTAACTCATATCAAGAAACTTCTGTTTACTGCAAATTATTAACTTTCCTGTTTTGGTGTAATTTTCTGTAGAGAGCTTGATAATGTTGTAGTATCTTTTCTGTAGCGCCTTGAGTAATTTTGTATAAGAAAGTGCGCTTTATAAGTTTGTATTTGTATCATGATTGTTATTATAATCACAACAATAAAGCATATACTAAATAGGAAGGTTTTCCAACAATGGCTATATTCGTACGAAGCGAATCAGGTAGATGTAGTGCGTACGCATCACGCCAGTAAGATCAATCTTCGATTGAGCTTGAACGAACAAAATGCGAGTTTAATACATTTCGTGCGTTTTTTTTTATTTTATCGAATGGAATTAGCTTCGGCAGAGATAAGTCCATCCGACGTCTTCGAGCAGAAGCTTGCGTGAAAAGCCAAATCTTAAATCTACTGCTTTGCAAGGTAAGATGCAAGCCAAGATGTTGTTGTTTTTCATCCATGTATAACACAACTTGAGCGTCTAATTTTAATGAAACTGTCACTCGTAGATTGTCTTGTGTTTTTGGTTAAAATCTAGAAGGTTTGACTTGGAGTCTTGAGACCTATATGGAGCATATGGCTTTAAACACTCACATGTCATAGGTAAAGTTGATTCTGTAACTGATCGTGCAGAGAAGTAAAGTTGGACTGATATGTGTGCTAGAGGAAGGCATCCGGTAAGGTTACCGTGGAAATACACTCCAATGAAAACTCGTTCGATCTTCTTCAAGATCAAGACAACCTCGCGTGGTTAACACACAAGACACCAGAAAATAAAAAATTAGGTCGGTTTTTGTTGGTCAAAAGTAGAAAAAAGAAAAAGTATAAAGCAGAAGAGAGGAAAGTGTCTCTATCTCGTTCATTTCCGCAACTTCCCTGCGGTTATTTGCGGAGTGCACTCCTGTTGCGCTGACGTCACAATTGCAGAGTTCTGTTCTGAGTAGTGACTCTCTGTATACATTCACCCTACTATACTAATGCATCTTTGGTGCGACCGGGGGGGGGGGGGGTTGTACGCCTAAGGGGTTGAACGGGAAAAGAATGACGAGGGCTGCCCCCGGTATTGCACACACAAGAGGTGGGCCGGTATGAGTTTTAATGATTCTATCGGTCAAACGTCGTGTGAAGTTAACTAAATAATGAATCGTAATCATCAGTGAGATGAAAAAAACGACCGAGCTGGCTCGAGAGGCTGTAGACTATAGGGGGTTGTGTCAGCGTGGTTAACCTGCATGTCTCTACTATCTCTATTTAAATAATGGAGCGAGTCCAACGGTGTGACGTGTCATCAGACAGATTGAGTGTAGAACAACTGAGATTTTAAGTGGCACAGAATTAATGCATGGACACTAGAACGGGTGATACATTTTGAGTAGCTTGTGTGGCTTGAGTGGTTTTTTTGCCAGCTTTATTAAGCTTTTTTTTTTTTTTTTTTTTTTTTTTCCAGGGAATCAGGCCACTAACAAAAATATCCTGTACTTTATTATTACCTGTTACAAGTGATTATTTTTATTATATATTTCTGGTAATGAAATCAAGGGACGATCAAAAAAGGTGACTTGCACTGTGATCCGCAGGCCGGAAGACACCCGTGCAGAGAAGTAGTGTTAGATGAGGGAGGACAACCCGAAATAGGGACAAACCCACGCAATCAGGTACTGAAGATCCAATCCATTATGTGCAAGGCTGCTGGTGCGGGATTCGAACCGGGGACCAAACATGGGTGAAATGCAGGGAAGAACTCGCTGATCCCCCCCCCCAAAAAAAAAAAAAAAAAAATGGGGTGTTAAACTTGATACCATGGGTGTAAGTCACATTATAGATACCGAAGACAGAATCAAAATTAACATCATAGGGTGTAATAATATAACACCAATGGAATTGAGTTGGGCAGAAATCAGTGTTATTTTAACACCCTATGGTGTTTATTTTGATTCTTTTTTTGGTATCTGTATGTGACAACACCAATGGTATGAGTTTTAACACAGTTTTTGCAGTGTAGTTTACATTGAAAGACCGAAAGAAACAGGGTAACAAATGAGTTGATTGCTTTTCACAAATAGCAATTGTGTTGCAATCTTTCAGTCATACATCAGAATGACTTGAAGGTTACAAGCACTGCCAACTCACAAGTTCCATGTTGGTCTCCAGGGTGCACTACTGCTGTTTCATGCTGGTTCTGGGTTAGGTTTTATGGTTAGTATAGGGAACACAGCATGAAACGGGTAAGACAATTATGAGGAACTGATAAAAACCAACAATTTATTCTGTGACCGTTTTCTGTAACTTTCTTCTGAGACCTCTACATCAATATCTGGAAGCTCGCTGGTAGTAAAGTTCATACAGCAATTCCCAACAGCAATATCTTCGTCTGCAACACTATCAAGATCAAGGAAACTAGCATTTTGAAGGCCTCCAAAATCACCGCAGCCTATACCGTATTCGAGTATGGCAATCGAAATAAGCACGTTATAATTAATTCTAATGAAAATCCCTGACACTAAACTAGTTGGTTGGATGGTGTGTGTTTATTGAAAGCATATAGGATAGGAGAGGGTCTATTCTCAGAAACAATGATGTACGTCCCCTTTTGAATTGTTCACAGTGGATTAATTGATTTGATGACAGTGCATTTCGTTCTTAATGGCGTATAATGAATATGTCCTTGGATGCAATTATATTAAAAACCTAGTACAAACCTCGAATAAGTACAAGGTAGTAGAGTGCAAGGTTTTAAAGACCACCGTGTGGGGGAGGGGAAGAGGGAGTAATTATACAATTAAAGAACACAACAACCCACCCCCTCCCCCACCTCCTAAAACACACCAAAAAACCAAAAAACAAAACAAACAAAAACCAACAAAAATGAGAACAATTAAAGTTACATGTAAGCTAATTTTGAAATCACTGATTCGTAGACTGTTCAGCATTTAATCTTTGAATTTTTACATATCAGGGAAATAGAGATCGATCTTAAATCGTACAAATCTGTTTCAATGTTGTCCATAACGAGTTAAATCAATGTGTAATTATTTAATTGACAAGATTGTCTATTCGTGAAAACTGTACAAATGTAGTCTGTGTGCAGCACGTCGTGTGTAAACATTTTGGCTTTTCTTGAAACCAGTTTAAGTTTTTGGTACTTCGTGGTGTTGCTGACAATTGATAACATTAACATAAGAATTGCCATTGCACTACTGAACCCTGTTGGACCATTTGGATGTAGTGTGTCGTATCCAGCAGTCTAGAGTCCAACTCAAGTTCTGATGGCTGCCAGAGTCATCAGAGCATAGAGCAAGGACAACAGAGTGTGGGTTCGAATCCTGGTCTGGACACTTTGGCATTACAAAACCTACAGTAAGATGCTTCTCATCACCCAGGAGTAAAAGGGAGGGTAGAGATTGTGATCCATTCGTGTACAGTACAATAATATAAAATGGGGCACACATTTCTTCCTGAAAAACATGTCGAAGAAAGTTTTGGGTTTTTTCCTTGGAGATGTTTTGTGGGCACTTTTGGGGAAAATACATAGCCTATATACGTTGGCAAGATATATTATCAGGACGAGTCGACTTCTGTGGTTTAATAAGTCGTCTTGGCGAGATATATAGTATTAGGACAAGTCGACTTTATTGGTTCAACAAGTTGGCTTGGTGAGATATATTATTAGGACAAGTCGACTTTTTGGGTTCAACAAGTTGGCTTGGTGAGATATATTATTAGGACAAGTCGACTTTTTGGGTTCAACAAGTTGTCTTAGTAAGATATATTATTAGGACAAGTCGACTTTTTGGGTTCAACAAGTTGTCTTAGTAAGATTTATTATTAGGACAAGTCGACTTTTTTGGTTCAACAAGTTGGCTTGGTGAGATATATTATTAGGACAAGTCGACTTCTTTGGTTCAATAAGTCGTCTTGCGAACATTATTAACCAAGACAATTCGACTTCTTTCAGTCAAAAAGTCGCATTGGAAACATAATTACAAGGACGAGTCGACTTATTTGTGTCAAATCATATTGGCAAGAGATTATCAGGACAAGTCGACTTCTTTCGTTCAAAACGTCGTCTTGACAAGATATCTTACCAGGACAAGTCGACTTCTTTGAGTTGTCCTGGCAAGATATATCTGGACAAGTCGACACCTTTAAGTTGCGAGTTATATTACACTGTCATCTGGATACTAAGTGTAATGACACTCCCGTATGCTTCGTGGTTTATGTATTAAATAATTGTCTTTTAACCTACAGCTTGTTGGTTCACAGGGAATTTAAACCGGTTGCTCAGAGCAAAATACCAAACAAAGAGAGAAGTCTTGATAATCAATACACGGTTTTTAATGTGTACTGTTAATCGATTCCACCCCAACCCAACCATCTCCAACAAAGAAAAGGCCCCCTCAAACAACTGACGTATAAGTCTACCTTATTTTCGCATTCTTTATAGGGGAGTTCGATTTTGTTTTATAGAAGAATCGATCAGGCATCAGTCGGCATTCCTCAAGTGTTTGGGTATATAGGCCATGGGTTTGAATCGGTGCGTTGTGAGAAATGGAGAATAATTATGCTAACGGATGTGTGAATGATCATGAACGAGACACCCTGCTCCGTCGATGAAAATCATCCAATGCGACTAGGCGACGTCCCTCAAGCAATTTGCTAAACACCCGAGATGACATTTCAGTTTAACATGTTTAGCCGAGCTCAAAATCGACCCTGTTTGATGACTTCGTACACTTAGGGAGTGAATGATCATCCCCATGGTGCCCTAAATGCTATATTGACACGGTGCTATGACAACCAAGCGAGTATAGAAGGTGGCGGAAGATTGTGTTTGGACCTTTGGTTCGTCTGAGAAAACATTCACTGGGAAAATTTGTCTTTCGGAAATTGAATTATGGCCTTTGAAGATGAAGAAACGGTAAGTTTTGGCCTGGCGACACAACGCAAGATAAACAGCCCAAATGCAGGAATCTTCTTTTATGTGTTATGATGAAGGGCAATACGGTTTTTCTCCCCCTTCTTATTGATGGGGTGGGCGTGGAGACGTTATTAGACAAGATTCATGCACATAGAGTCACCTAAAAAGCATCACTTTTCCCTTAAAATCAAAGGCTTGTAATCAAAGGCTTTGTCATTTTCAGACTGGAAACATTTTTTTTCAGGGTTATATGTCATTTCAAAGACATTTCAAAGCACATAAACTGCCATTCTAGCAACCGAACGAAAACACAGTCAATGACAATCACGAGGACACAAGAAAACAAATTAATGACTTGCAGAATACGCATTATTATAATGTATAAAACTGCCCTTCAAAACTAACTATAATATAGATATTTCTGTAATATTTTTTTTTCTTTTAGTGTCTGCATTCATTTTTCTTTGGCGTGATCACTGACCGCGAGAGATTGCGATGACTCGGGCTCCATTCAAAGAGTTATTTAATCATGCATGGCAGGCAGGAAAAAGAAAATGCCAAATTGCCCAGGTGCACGTTTTGAATTATGTCCGCTCCTTTATGATTTTAATCTAATAATCAAAACAATAACCGGCTCCCGAAGATCGGGTACGGCATTGACAACAAACCGCTACTTCATCTGCATTTTTGTATAATGCGTAATATTCTAACCTTGAGCCAAGGTAATAATGATGGCCAGGATAATGTAGGTAAATAATCTGCGACTGGTATGCTTTACTGTCTATGAATTAAGATAAGGTATAGCATTTAAAATGTTGGAACTGGTGCTAGTGGTATTCACACTGTCCTTGAGTCAAATAATGACCATACTGGCATGCTAACTATTGTTGAATGAAAATACATTTGAAATCTTGGCGAAACTGCTGTTATACTGGCAAGTTAAAACGTATTTTTCCTTATGAGTCAAGATAAGGTACGATATTGATCATGTTGGCAAAATTGACGCTACTAGAAAGAGTATACTCTCTTAGAATCAATACAAAGTACAGTGATGGTCTACACGTTCGGAAAACTGGTCGTGTAATATTTACCCTCTTTGAATCAATATAAGGTATGACAATATAATGCCATACAAACTGCTGCTACTGGTATAGGTTTTCCCTTTGGATCAATGATCAAGTGCACTATTGGTTATCATTGCGAAAACGATGTAGGACTACTGTCTTTGATTCAAGATAAGGTTCAGCAATTTGGCACTGTTGGTTAAACTGATGTTAATGGATTTGCGTACGTTCTATACTAATCAAGACAAAGGGTCGTCGTTGATAACAATGTCAAAACTAAGGCCATGGTTCTGTATTGTCCACACAGGGTCGCTAATGGGTAAGATAACAACTTATGTAATACATGATATTTGTACAGCTTTCAGTAATTTATTTACCAAGAAAATGGTGAAATAGTTTGGTTGAAAAGTCAACTCTTCAAAAATACATAAACCTTGCAATTCTGCTGTTAATGTTATTCGATATTCGAATGTCTGTATCTTGTTCTATTCGTAGCTTTCTCTTCGTAAAACAATTTCTTTTCTAAAATATGTCTTTCTGCCTAATATAATCCTTTTTATACAGAGCGCAGCATGACTCAAACGATTATGCCAAATTTTGAGGCGATATAGACACGAGCATAAATCCATAGGGGTGGGGATACAATATTACGGGGATGGCAACATAGAATCACCCCCCCCCCCCACCACAGAATTTTCCATGCGGTTTAAAGGCATCGTACACGTTTGGTAATGACTCAAAACAAATATTACCATAAAAACTTACTTGGCAACAAGCAACGGAGGGCTGCTGATAGTATAAAACATTGTAGGAAACGACTCCCTCTGTAGTAACGTAGTTTTTGAGAAAGAGGTAATTTCTCACTAAAATAATAAAAACTTCTTGCAAGAAGTTTTTATTCCTAATCTGAAAGCACACAAATTTGTACAACAAGGGTGTATTTTTCTTTCATCATTTTCTTGCAACTTCGATGACCAATTGAGCCCAATTTTACACAGGCTTGTTAGTTTATGCATTATGTTAGTATACACCAAATGAGAACACTGGTCTTTGATCATTTCCAAACGTGTTCAGTGCCTTTAACAAACAAAATTCATGGAGAGCGCTCGGGAAAAGCATTGGAAAGATTAGAACGATGAGAAGTGTAACCTATCTCCGAGAAACATGTATTACGTATGTATTCAATGTCTTTCCTATATACGGAATTAAAAACTCACAGTGCTGTAAAAGTGCGAACGATAGGGAGGTGATTCCAATAAAAATTGATCTAAAATTGGCAAATTTGTAATATTTAAAATCATCACCCCCACCCCCTCAAGTGTCATCGATCATTCATATGACATATTACATTCTTTTCTTATTTTTGTTCTTCTCTTGCATTGAAGCTATACAGCTTCATTTATTCTACAACAACATAAACCAAACATTTATTCATTATTTTTTAAATTCTTTTTGTCTTGCATTGAAGCTGTACAGCTTCATTTATTCTACAACAACATAAACCAAAAATTGTTTATTTTTGTTTATTTTTTTAAATTTTCTCTTGCATTGAAGCTATACAGCTTCATTTATTCAACAACAACATAAACCAAACAATTACACATCAGTCCAACAATATAGCTATTAAATAGCAATCAAGGAGAACAAAATAGATAAAATAAAAACAGATGCAATAATGTACAATTTAGCGTAACATAATCACGTGAAACGAAGACCCAAACGATAGATAATTACATCATAATATGATGATACAATTGAAGGTGACATAAATGACAAATGGGGACAACACTAAAACCCAATTACTTGAAGGAGAAGGAAGCTCTTTAAAACCCAAAGCTTAACTCACCATTATCATTAAAGAAACACAGCGCTTTGTTTGCTGTGTAGCACGCCTTAAAGGTTTCATGGCACATTCTTTTGTGTTCAAACAATAGGAAGGCCCTCAAATTCCGTTTGTAACATTGAATAATGTCAACATCAGTAGGACATGTGTGACTGTCAAATATTAATTTACATCTGATATTCCATATTTGACGTAGCATTTTGACAACAACCACACTTTGCACTAATTTAAGCTGATACCCCAAAATTCTGTTAAGGTCGGAGAGGTAAAAGTATTTGTTACCCATGTATTTTCTTAGAAGACATTCGAAAAAATCCTAGCATTAATTGTACACGAGCAGTAAATAAAAAGATGCTGATGGGACTCGTTCTCAGTTTTACAAAGAGGACATAAAGTGTCAGGAAAATTTTGTATCTTGAGGAGAACATCTTGAGCACTCTATGTTTCACTTTGTACCAAAACTGTTTATCTTCTGAATCCAAAAATTATTTTTAAACCCTCTCTCCCAAATTATGGTCCACTCAATGTGAGAGGCATAGTGAAACACTTCTTGCCATTTCTTTTGAGCTTTTGGGACAATGAATATATCTAAAAGGAGATTAGCATAAGTAGGCCTACTTTTAGCAGTGGTTTTAGAAATGTGCACCCTTCCACCCCTATTATTTTCAAAAACCATCCAATTACAGATGTGGTTCGCGGGACCCTCTCTCGTGTCACAAACCAGTTCATGATCAATTTGGTTGTTTATTCTACCCATATTCTTCCCGCGTTAATGTTCAAAATCGCACATTTATCAGCGACTTCTTGAAAGGTCATTACATGTAGTTTGTTTTTACGAACCACATCTTTAATTTGAGTAATCCCAACAGATTTAAGCAATGGGCTTCGCATGACTGAATTGTCGTTCGTTTTTCCGCAGGGGCACTTCATGAGATTCCAGACACAGCTATTGTATAATTACAATTAAGTCTCCCTCCCGCTTTTTTGAAGGCAAGGATTAACTCAGAATAAAAAGGCGTAGTTCTAAATGGTAACTTGACATTACAAATGAATACCATCCTATAGTGGTTATCACCACTACCAGCTTCGTTAATCCAGTACTCAACAAAGTTCTTCCACTTTCCCGTACTGGAGACATACCGAGCAAGCCACTGCATTTTGAGACTATTAAGTTTGCTGGATATATCAATTAATCCAGTTTCCCCTTGGTTTTTAGGTCCCTGAATCGTTTTTCTCTTTAATAGTTTCACTTTTTCCATCCCAGAAGAAGTTCCAAATAACGTTGCTCATTCTTTTTATCCATTCCTGCTACAACAAAGGTGTTAACAATAACGGCATTCCCTACGTAAGATAAACGGCATTTGGACCACTTGTTATAAGAACACATTGAATTTTACTTATTCTGGGGCCCCAGTTGTCTTCAGGAGTAACATCGTTACCGAAAACGATACCTAAGATTTTCATGTCATCATTTTTCCATTCAAAATTACAAGGCTTGTCGTTTCTTTCTTTCTTTATTTATTTGTCTGTTTATTTCCAGGCAGCACACATACGAAACATACAAAGAACTAAACATTTAAATAGGACTACAGAGAGCTAGCCTGCATGATGGGGATATTCTAAAAGCGAAAATAATCACTGGCTAAAGGTGATCCGGACAATAAAAACCTACAAAGGCACAGAAAAGGGACAACAGGCACAAATACCGGTACCGGTACATCATACAAAATTACACAAACAAAATTTCAAATATAATTATAATTTAAAAACTCATTTAAATTTCATTAAAAATGCACAGGCAGCAAGAAATTTGTTATAAAATTGAAGGTCGAGCCTACAACAACCAGAGGGAGAATTAATTTACCGGCCAAGACCAAACCACCAATAACCCATTTCGTCATACTAAAAGAAAGCCAGGGATGTAAAAAATATAGAAGAAACAATATATGTATTGCACAAAATAAGTTAAAGGCACTGAACACGTTTGGAAATTGTCAAAGACCAGCGTTCTCACTTGGTGTATCTCAACATATGCATAAAATAACAAGCCTTTGAAAAATTGGGCTCAATTGGTCATCGAAGTTGCAAGAAAATGATGAAAGAAAAAACCACACTTGATGTACAAATTTGTGTGCTTTCAGATAGGAATAAAAACTTCTTGCAAGAAGTTTTTATTATTTTAGTGAGAAATTACCTCTTTCTCAAAAACTACGTTACTTCAGAGGGAGTCGTTTCCTACAATGTTTATACTATCAACAGCTCTCCGTTGCTTGTTACCGAGTAAGTTTTTATGCTAAGATTTGTTTTGAGTCATTACCAAACGTGTACGATACCTTTAAACCAAAACACCATAAATGAGCCGTAACAGAAGTGTGCGAATGAGAACAAACTAACATGGTAGAATGTGTTTGTGAATTACCGATTTATACTCATGGAAATTTGAGACAAATTGAATTAAACAAAATTCCTCAATGATAGCCTACGACAATGGACTTGATATTTCCACTGACGTAACCTTGTGACAACTACGTCACAGATCACCATAATTATCATAAGCTTTCAATATTGCCGGTAATATAGTTAACTCATCATACAAAGAATACACAGCGTTTGTGAACGTGTTGACCTTTTTTGTAAGCAGATTACCCTCTTTCATAGAACAGCATAAGCATATAATTGCTTAACAATTCTCAGCAAAGCAAAAAATATGCAGGATACCAATCAAATATGTTACATGCGACATGGCATTCTGGCTGGTAACCTTAGTCTGATAAGCATAATTTTGTTGTGCTTAGCTTCTTTTTCTGCATTAATCAGCTCTATGAAATTGTACAGTACCCATCTGATATCCATCATTTAGGGTGTCGTGGCCGAGCGGTTAAGAGCATCGAATTCAAGTTCTGGTGGTTAGTCATCAGGTTGTGGGTTCGAATCCCGGTCATGGCACTTGTGTCCTTGAGCAAGACACTTAACTATAATTGCTTCTCTTCACCCAGGGGTATAAATGGGTACCTGCGAGGGTAGAGGTTGATCTCTATTATAGTAACTGTAGCCGCCAATTTGGACACAAAAAAGAAGCTAAGCACAACAAAACTATGCTTACCAGAATAAGGTTACCAGCCAAAAATATCATGTAACATGTACAATCTGTGACTGGTATCCTGCCTATTTTGGCTAAGCAGAACATTTGTAAGCACTATTTTCTTCTAAAAGGCACTGGACACGTTTGGTAATTACTCAAAATCTATAATTAGCATAAAAAACTTACTTGGTACTAACGAGCAACGGAGAGCTGTTGATGGTATAAAACATTGTGATAATCGACTCCCTCTGAAGTAACGGAGTTCTTGAGAAAAAGGTAATTTCTCATTAAAATATTTTCAGGCATCTGAAAGCAGACACATAGTGCAACAAGGGTGTTTTTTCTTTCTTTATTTTCTTGCAACTTCGATGACCAATTGAGCCCAAATGTGCACACAGGCTTGTTATTTTATTCATATGTTGGGATACACCAGGTGAGAATACTGGTCTTTGACAATTACCAAACGTGTCCAGTGCCTTTAAGCGACTCTATGAAATTGGGCACTGACATTGCAGTCAGAGTTTGGTTTTTGTTGTTTCGGGAGCTATAGCGGAACAGTGGCACCATGGAATCGAGATTTCCATAATGACACTGAAGGGTCGAGGGCAAGTTGAAGTCATGGATAATTTGACACAATATCGACAGATTTATGTCCATGCCGTTGCCTTAATTCGATATTGACTTCGCTTATTATGCGGCACAGTATCGTCTATCGTTTACATTCTTCGTATGGACACCCTGCGCTTACCCCCCCCCCCCACACACACACATGATTGTAAATCCCGTAAATCGAGGACTTCTCTCTGTTCTCCCATTGTGTACCTATACAAAATGAGGAAAATATGGTTTCAACGGGTAGACACGCTCACACACAGACACACACTAACACATGTTTGTAAATCCCGCTAACCGAGGACTTCTCTTTGTTCTCCCATTGTTTGGACATAGTTTTTTTTTAGCGACGTCCCCATTGGGTTTGTACACGAAAACGAAGCGAGGTCGTCCTCGGTAGGTCAAACACCCGGATCCCTTTTGTTAAAGTCCTCGGTTTCAATGGATAGACACGCCCACACACACAAGTTTGTGAATTCCGCTAATCGAGGACTTCTCTTTGTTCTCCCAATGTTTGGACATTAGCGACGTCCCACCCAATTGGTTTTGTACACGAAAGCGAAACGAGGACGTCCTCGGATCCCTTTTGTTAAAGTTCTCGGTTTCAAATGGATAGACACGCTCACACACACTTACACACGCGAAATCCGGCAACCGTGGACCCTCCTTTGTTCAACTCTTTGTGATAGCAACCGTGGACCAATATTGTCCTTTTGATATAGGTCCACGGTGACCTCCTATTGTCCTTGTTTTGTTTGTACAAGAACCTTTTTGGCAACAGCTCCCCTTGTTTTTGTTCATGCTCTCCAACTGTATGGGGACTTTCCCAATCCGGGAACCCTATTGCCCTCATTTTGTTATAGGTCCCCGGTTTGAATATGTATACCTACACTGCAAAAACTGGGGTGTTAAAATTGATACAATGGGTGTTGTCACATAGCTACAAAAAAGAAGAAGAATTTACAATACATGGTGTTAAAATAAAACTAATTTCTGCCAACACAATTACATTAGTGTTATATTAACACCCAATGATGTTCATGTTGATTCTTTCTTGAGTATCTATATGTGACAACACCCATGGTGTTAATTTTAACACCTGGTTTTTGCAGTGAACCCACACATAAACACCCCACCCCATTCATCTCCGAAAACTTGCTACTAGTAGATATGCTGACATTAAGTTTACATCTCTACGAACCCAGCCCCAATTTACGATTTCCAATTCAGAGATGTACCCATATATCCCGGGTATATAAAACCTGTCAAACAGTTTATAAAACAGCCCTCTTAAAAAAATATATATATATATATTTATATACACAGCTGAATAGCTGATCTAAATGCCTTTATTTCTAAGATATACTTGAAGTAAATCATTAAAGCCATGGTCATGGATTTAAGGATCAAAAGCTTGTTATTGTTAAATCATATTTGTATAGAAGAATACCAGGGCCAAGTCATGGGAAATATTCCCGTATAAAAGACCTAGGCCAAGTTCATAGAGCTGCTTAAGCACAAACAATGGCTAAGCACTCTTAATAAATTATGCTTAATACAAGAAAAAAGGTTTACCAGCCGATTTACCATTACAATCATGTACCATCTATGACTGGTACGCTGCACATTTTTGCTTAACAGAAAATTGTTAAGCAACAATTTGGGCCCTGATTAAAGTGCAACTTTCAATCTGTATAAGTCGTCCCCCCCCAAAAAAAAAACTGTTTCTCGTAAAAGGGGTTATTCAATAGTGCCAAGAAGTTTTCCAGTGTAAGCTTATCTTTGACAGGGCAAGGTAATTTTCATTTTGTAACGGGCGCTTTCATTGAAAAATCTTAAACTCTGTGGGAAACCTTTGGGGGCACCAGACATGGCGGGGCAACAGAGACCATGGCCTCCATGTAATGGACCATATTTTTGACCGCATGAGGGCGCTTTCTTCAGGAATGTACTGCATCACAACTACAGATTCATCTTATTTTAATTGCCTGTAGGTAGTTTTCTTGCATCATTGACGAAATACATAAACAAAGTAATAACAAAAATGACAAAAACCTGTCTGTTTACTTGTTTTTCATCACGTAAAAATTGGTCCACAAACGCCCTCACGCGGTCAAAAATACGGCGAATTGAAGGCCTGGTTTCAACAGGTTGATTGTTTGATCATTTTGATTAAAAACTAGATGACGAATAATGCATCATATCCCTTAAAATCGTCGGTGATTCATCTTACATTGAACAATAAAATATTAAACCAAAGCATACGCCACCATTTATTTTTTTGAAATACTACCAGCCGCTGTAAAAGAAAACCACACATAAGAAATTCCCACCGGTGAACACTCCTCCTTTTTTTCTTTAATTGTCACTTCTTGATTTTGAGCAATAAATGATAGGTTTTTTTTATTTTCGCTCCAGTGAAATTATTGTCGCTGTATACAGGCGGCGTATATACATATACGGACTACAGCCCGAAACCCATGGCCGCTTTAATTACAGCCTCCGGACTCCGAACGGCAAAAGGGAATCGTTTCATTTTACGCCGGCGGGTGCAATTCGCTTCGTTATCCGTCAAGCTCGGTGCGCCGCTTCCGCTAGATGCTTGATTCACAATTTCAGTCGCGGTCTTTTGTTTTTGCTTTGGTTTATTCTCTCCCCTAAAGTCACCCGTTTTCTCTCTCTCTGTCTTCCTCTTTCACATCTTGTCTGACGCAAGACGTTGGTAATTTAATTTGGCTTGTTCGGCTGGGTTAACGATCTCTGCATGGCTGTCGAAAGCCAGCCAGCCCTATAGAACCGCTTGTTGAATGTTGATTACACACACAAACAAATCCAACAAAATGTCCTTATCTCACACAATTCCAACGCTTGAAAAGTTTGATTAAAAAAAAAGGGCGCGCTCTTGTTTTACAACAAACTCCCTGTACTGACACAAGTCGCCATACTGATTGAGCGAGAGGAGTTCGATGACTAAAGGCACTATGGTATTTAGCAGGCGGTAATAATTTGATTAAAATCATAATTCGTCTGAAGAGCGCGAAACATTGTACTATTATTGGCCAACGATGAAATTACACTCAAGCGAGAACATATGAAGTTGCTTAATAGTGAGGCGATTGTATCATAGCATTTTTGTTCATAATGAATACACAAGGTCTATACTTAATGGATAAAATAGTGCAGATGTACTTTTCAACTAAAGGTTTAGAAGGATTAGATGCACTGTTTGTGCTTTCGAAAGTTGGACACAACTTGCCCAAAATGTTGTAGAAATAGTTATGTATAATACGTTCCCGTAATAACTGGTTGTCTTTATTTGAACAGGACTGCGACGAAGTCACCCCCCTTAGCTCCCGGAGTCTCCTCGCCCGGAGTCCGCCCTTATCACCGTCTCAAATCACCATCGACCCGTCCCTCTACAACCTCCCAGGTATGCCTGACTCCAACCACCACGCACCACATGCTGCCGATGGCGAGAAACTCGCCCTGAATCGGAGCAGCGGCGAGAAGAAGTCCAAGTACACTTACTCCACATGGGGGAGATTTAACAACAAGCGGGCGTGGATGATATGCCTGGCGGGCTTCATCCTCGATATACCCTTCATGGGTATGGTGATGAGCTTCGGTGAATTACTCCTGCCGTTGTTGGACACCTTTGGAGGAGGGACAGCTGCGATAAGTGAGTAAACGCCCATTTTGTGTTCTTTCTATTGAAGATCAATGTAACCAAACCGAGGCTGGAAGGTACTTTAACCATTAGCTATGGTTGTTAAAGCACACAGTGAACGTGTTCAATTAACTTAGGTGGAGGCCTATGCTGGACATGTGCTCTCCCATATAATCACGTATGACGAAACCGAGGCCAGAGGGGAGTAGACTGACCCCCTGTAATGGATAAATGATTGTTGACTTTTTGAGACGCTAGGTGGCAGCAGACTTACCAGGTTAATCCAATGTCCTCGGAACTGTGTGCATGCTGAGAACTTATGCGTAAACAATGGCAATTTACCTGGTATGTCTGCTACCACCTAGCGTCATGAAGTCTCACATTAGCGATAGTACCGGTAGACTGGTTCCCTGTCTTCACCCCGGCGGATAAGGACAGGCACTGGTCTTACACTGAGCCCAATGGTAACATTGGATAGATTTGCAATGACGCATAACTACCAGACTGATAGTGACTACACACGTGTGTGCGTGGACATTATTATGGCATGCAAGGTCAAAGGTACATCTGGCAGGTAACTGCCAGGCTCTAATGGCCGGTATCTGGCGTTATTCACAAGCCTCGAGATGTGACGTCAAATGTTCGGGCTCTACCCCTGTGAACGCACACAAGATGTCTGCCGCATTAATAGAAATGTACACACCCCTTTTCCCAGAGCACAAGCTTCTCATTCAATCAAGGTGTTTCCCATGAATTGGAATCAAAGTCGAGAAGCATAGCATGAACAGAAGCAACACACCAAAATACCAATTGCCCATAATGCATGTTTCAGTGCATGTCCCAGCAATGTGCATGATAGGCTCGCAAAGGATTATTGGTGAAATCCGCGTCCAAGCAACACCGGCAACCATCATGGCGCACTGATTTTGAAGCAATGCTGTACTCGGTTTCCCAAAATGCATTGCGGTATATTCTTAACACGGCGCTTGTGCATATCGGCAATTAAACCATTTGATTCCAAAAGGTGTTTTCTAAAAAAAAGGGCCTTCAAAAATAACGACTTGGACACCATTTTGTTTTTGTTTTGACACACATTTTGTTGTTGTCATTTTACCTCCCTATAGGTTGGGTCGGTTCAATCGCGTTCGGGATGGCGTACGTGGGCAACCCGATCTCCACGCCCCTGTACAACCGCTTCGGGTGCCGCTGCGTCTCCATGGTCGGGGTGTTCCTTGGTGCCACGGCGCTCTTCATCTGCTCTTTCGTGACCGAGTTCTGGTGGATGTTCGCCACCTACAGCCTCATGTTCGGCTTCGCCACAAACCTGTGCTACAACCCGCCGCTGATTCTAACGGGGGCGTGGTTCCCGGTCGAGAACCACGTGCTCGCGACCTGCGTGCTAGTCGCCGGAATCCCGTTCGGTAAGTCCAGTTACAAGACTCAGTCTGCTAATTTGAATATGTTAATTGGGGAAGGATGCGTAAGACCATAGCCCAATTTCATAGAGTTATTTTAAGCAGAAAATTGTGCTCAATAACTTTCTGCTAAGTTAGCACACAAAAAATAGTCACTGACAGTACATGTGGAATATGGTATTTTGGCTGGTAAACTTAGTCTTGTAAAGCAAATCGTTTTCTGCTCGCTACCTTTTGTGATTATAGTAGCTCTATGAAATAGGGCCCATATCTTTGAATGAAACCCTCTAATTTTTGCCTAAATTAAGATCATAAAACTGGGAAAGGGTAAACATTACAGTAGAGTATTTGAGTTTTTGGGGTACAATGGTGTTGATATACTACTCGAGCTTATGGGGGAAAGTCCATGTGGCACATCGTCTTGGCCAACAGGGTGTCTCAGCGTCCAATGGACGCTGAGTTTTTAAAGGGAGACTTTTGGGATGCTAGCTGACCAGCAGCATACCTCAGTTCTTATTTGGGTACAGATGAAATGAATACACAATGCCCACCATATCCCTCTCACAAAAAATGTTTGCCAATACCTGACCATCTAAGTTGATGCATTCAATGTTAAGTATAGAATTTGAAACTGTGCATGTTGGAGACAGAGTTGGCGTGAAAAATACTTTTCCATGAGTTGGTGGCGGTTCTAAAAGGAACCGGCGGTGTAACATCTCGACGTTTCGATCAGGTATGCTCTGTCTGTCTTCAGGAGAGAACATTCTTTTCAGAACCACAACTCGTAGAGAGAGATTGTTCATGGTGTTACCTCAAACCTTACTAGACTATAGATTAGGGGATCAGGTTGGCTCAGTGGTTTCTTACTGCCTTTACCTGTGTGGACCCCCGGTTCGAATCCCACCTCAGACCGGAGCATTGCATTTGGATTGGGTTTTGAGTCCCTACCAGATTGCGTGGTTTCCCCATTGGGGTTTCCTCACACATCTAAAACTGAACATTTCTTCTCTTTTCCCGATTCCATTCATCCTGTTATTGGCGCTAATTGTGCCAATTGTGGTTGTAAAAATTTTTTTTTATAAAGTAAGCAGTTTTGATAACAAAGGAACAATACTCTCCAATGTAAATAAAAGCTGTGTCATACCTTTAAAGTCGAGAGCTCCGATGTCTTATACGTAGGGTTCGAGTCCAACTCCATTAACTCTTAGAAAACAAATTTCAAAAGCAGATGCATTTCTTAGTTGAGTCGGTTCAGGAAAAACTGCAATTCTGTAAACAACAAAAAATCGAGTATGTTGAAATAACAATATCCTTTTGTAGCTACATACAATCCAATGTAAAACAAATTTGGATTCAACCTATTCTTTTTACATAAATGATTCCACCAACGTCACACACTCAGCAACTCATGCCTCGTTCGCCAGGAATGGGTCAAACTGAAGCAGAATCCGAGTTAAAATCCAATTTTTGTAAAACCCATTTTCGGGTCAGCCTGACCCGAAAATGAGTCAGCCCCCCCCCCCCCCAGGAGCCAGAATCCGGGTCACCCTGACCCGGGAGTTTTATTGTTTAGTGTTTATCTTTTAAAGGCATCGTACACGTTTGGTAATTACTCAAAATATATATTAGCATAAAAACTGACTTGGTAACGAGCAACAGAGAACTGTTGATAGTATAAAACATTGTGAGAAACGACTCCCTCTGAAGTAACGTAGTTTTTGAGACAGAGGTAATTTCTCACTAAAATAATAAAAGACTTCTTGCAAGAAGTTTTTATTCCTACATCTGAAAGCACACAAATTTGTACAACAAGGGTGTTTTTTCTTTCATCATTTTCTTGCAACTTCGATGACCAATTGAGCCCAAATTTCCACAGGCTTGTTATTTTATGCATATGTTGGGATGCACCGAATGAGAACACTGGTCTTTGACAATTACCAAACGTGTACGATGCCTTTAACCACCATAGCTTCAAGTCAAAACATAAACCATGTTCGTTGCCCTCCCTCTCTCTCTCTCTCTCTCTCTCTCTTCATCTGGACATTAAAGAATTATGTTGATTGAAAACTAAAGAGGATTGAAATAAATTCACTCTTCTAAAAGAAGTGATGTTCTTTATACAAAATTCCAGTTTTGTTTCTCAGCGATTTGCCACTAGAAAGCCCAAACACGCCTTTAATCTTAGAACATAACACAGGAGCGCGTGTAATGAACACGAAGACAAAATAATAATGTGCAATCTATCTCCAGGGATACAACGGTCTGGTAAATTGCAAGCTCGGAATGGCAAAATTTATCTGACATTTAATTTAAAAACAAAAAAAGAGAAAATTTATTTGTTTTATCATTTTGTTCTCCTTTTTTTTACGATCCCCTGGCTAAGTGCATGTATACTTGCAAATATTACGGCGAGTCATTTGCCGCAATCTTTACGCAATAAAAGACGCAGGCCCCGTTTTCAATTTGTTTTCTGGACTGCCGTTATTAAGTTCCCATCGATTTGAGTCCTCCCGTTGCCGTGGAAACGGACGAGTCCGATCGGAGGAACTGTAAAGGATGTTAGATGTTCTGTAAACACTAAACAGTGCTGTCAAGCGACGGGTAACAATCGTGTTGACGTAGCGTGGGAGAGCCACTGTTCTGGTTATGTCAGCTGTAAGAGTTTGATGAATGAGCGAAGAATTCTTCTTGCTAAATGAGGAAGACGGAGGTCATCGGTCACGGTCAGGAGAGGAATGATAACTCCCATATTGCAGAGCGGAGCATGCGTTTTATAATGGACCATTTTCACGCTGCTACCATCTTGGTCATGTTCCTTGTATCCAATACCAGTAACAAATGCTAATATTTGTTGTATAAAAAGGAACCAGACTATTTTTTACCTCCCATCTCGGTTTGGTTACATTGATTTCAATAGGAGAAAATCAAGATAGGGGCCTTTTTTTGACCTTTGTAGTGGTGCAGCCATCTTGCTTTTCTTATATTCGACCCAAAGTAAACCAAAACGAGATTGGAAGGAAAAGACAGTCTGGTCCCTTTCAATGATATGAGATTTAGAACTGCCACTGTCACTGTTGTGCACAGGGTACCTGACACAATTCCACAGCATGATAAAAGGTATATTCCAGCCTACCTCTGCATCCTATTAAAAAGCCATCTCAATTTGTTGATGTAAGGCCGGGTACCCGCGAAGTCGTTACATGTGTATGTAAATTCAACGAGGATTATAACGAGAAGAGAAAAATAGGGAGAATTGCAAGACGTACCTCAGATCTGCCAACATTTGCATCTTGCAATTGGACAACAATCAGGGAGATATTTAGAATTACATTCAACACAATAGGGAAAAGGTTTCCATAATCAGGGAGGTTTTACAAATTTGTTCGTCAGAACATTGGAAAGATTGGTTTATTTTTCAGGGAACTTTCTGCTGAATCAGGGAGAGTTGGCAGCTCTGGTACCTAAAAACGAAGCCAGATACGAATTCAAAAACGAAGCTCAATGTAAAAAAAACCTGACTAGCGCTAATCTGGTTAAACCGATTATGATATGGGGTAAAAAAAAAACCTGCGAGGTAATGCGATGCCTTAGAAGTAGATGTCGATTTCGTACTGGTCGGTCCATAATTAATGCCTTATTTTATTACAAAAATGTTCTTCCTTTGCGATCAAATATTTATCGTAGTATAAGCTTCAGAGGATATTGATCGGTAAGACGACGAGCCTTGCGTCGGTGCGAAGATCAACAACATGGAGGGCCTGGTTTTATGAAGCTCAATCGTACGGAGCTCTGGAACTGCCATTCAAGATGTCGAGCTCCTGAAGATAATTTACTGCAGGATGATAAACGTCAGATGACGACATCCCGAGAAGATTTATCTCGGGATGAAAATCCAATATGATTTTACGGAGCTCTGTCATCCAATTTGTTGAGATCCTGACAATTGTACTGCAGGGTGATGACATCGTAAACGTTAAAAGATGACGGGATAACGACATCCGGACAGTATAGGATGCTGTCTTTATAAGATTTGTTTTCCCTGGGTTCTCGATATTTTCAGGATGTTATCATCCAATGATGAATTATCTCGGGAAGTCGACATCCGACGTTAAGGATAACGCCAATCCCGAGATATCTGGGAAGTCGACATCTTAGCTCCGTATAATTTAATTGTGTTCTTGACATTTTCAATATGTTATCATCCCACGATGAGTTATCTTGAGAAGTCGACATCCTACGTTCAGGATGTAGTCATTCCGAAATAATTTATATTGGGAAGTCGACATCTCACTTTCATGATGTCGAGTTGTCGACATCCTAAGGTAAAATATACAGGAAAGACGACATCTTGTTAACATGATGTCGACATCCTAAAGTAAAATGTATAGGGAAGTCGACATCTTTCTTTCATGATGTCGAGTTGCTGACATCTTATGGTTAAATATATAGGGAAGTCGACATCTCATTTTCATGATATCGAGTTGTCGACATCCTAAGGTAAAATGTATAGGGAAGTCGACATCTCACTTTCATGATATCGAGTTGTCGACATCCCAAGGTAAAATATATAGGGAAGACGACATCTTACTTTTGGATGTCGTCATCTCGAGATAGATCATCTCATCAGGATGTCGTCTGCATAAATTTATATTTCATCATCATGCAGTAAATTATCTCAGGATATCAACATGTTGAATGGCACTTCCAGGGCTTCGTATACGGTCGCTTCAGCTCTGGTTGTTATTCTTCCTTATTCATTTCTCTGTAAATATTTAGTCATAGAGGTTTTATTTTAGGGTCTCTGAAGACTTGATTTCCAAGTCCCCCCTTCAAATGTTATTTTAAGTGTGCGCCATGCTTGGTATAGAACGTATATATCATAGTGCGGACATCTTGATTTTCTCTCAATCAATATGTAAAACCGAGAAATAGTCTGGTTCCTTTTTTGAACAGTGAATATTATCATTCATTGCTGTTATTGGATACATGACCAAGATGGTGGCAACATGATAAAGGTCTAAAGAACGCTATCGCAGCGTGGTCATCTCTGTCCGGTTCACTCTACACACTATCTTCTCATTCTTATAAAGAAGGCACCAGACTAAGTTGACCTCCCAGCCTCGTTTTGGTTGTTTCGAGATGAATGCCAAGAAAAATCCAAGACATCATCCAATGTGTCTTTAATATAACTTGATGTCGGGGCTGGGATCACATTATATCACAATGACCCCCAACACACGCTCGCCGGTGCCACTCAAGACGAACGATCCAAGGACAGTTCGGATCGATACCATGTGTAAGGTGTCCTATATAGACAAACTAATAGTGCAAATTACATTAAGAATCCCTGTCGAGTACCGGGGGTAACATTTGATGAGAAAACGCGTTATCACCAGTGCGCTTCGTTAAAACATAAAAATGTAATTAAATGAAACAAAAAACACCCTGCAGGAGTGTCCCAAATGACGTACCGTTGCCGTGGCAACGGATGACACAGTAACCTCACGATTATGACTGACCCAAATTAACGCTTTACCCGCACGTTTATTAATTGTGTAATTTCCATGCAGATATCCTCTTTATAACCCATGCGTCCTGGGGTTATACTCCATCCCCTCAAGGGAGACGCTTGTGTTTAAGCGATGTCGGGTTGTGTTTAATGAGAAATTTACACAATGCGAGAGGTGGAGGCGACTGAACTAGGCCATGAAATATAATAATGCAATAAGAGGTGACCTTTTCCGTGACAAATGCTCAAAATTAAACCGCAGTAAAGTGAAAAGGCACAAATGTGTGAATTGAAGCAGGCTTGATATCAGCATCCACACTCACATTCAAACCTTTGAGGTTACACATTTTTTTTTTCAACTTGTAACTTATTTAAAATATATGTTTCAAGCTATGTCTAGTTTCTCTGCCAGCACACATGTAGGCCTATAGATCATGTGTTGTTGACCGATGTCACAATAACCTTACCGTTTTATTCCAACTGCATTTGGACAACAACAAAATCATCCGAAAATAAATGTTGTCCTTTGCATATTATGAAGCATCATTTCTAAATTCTAAAATTACATAATTATATAGAATAACAAAAAGCAAAATACAAAAAAAACACAAAAACATGCCCGATATACTTCACGAAGGAGGCGATTGCCTCCGTTGCCCCTCGTGCCCCTAGAAATGTGTTCCGATAGAAATTTATGATTTTCCTTCAAGAGGTGCCCTTTACAAGGAGAAAACGCCTTGATGCCCTTGCCCTTACAAAAAGACAAAGCATCCGGCCTGAAAACTATGTGGTTTACAGTCCTTCGACAGTTATAAGTAAACAGTAAACAACAAACAATAACAACTCAATGTAATGGGCCCCGAAATGTTGTTTTAAAGGCACTCAACACGTTTGGTAATTGTCAAAGACCAGTATTCTCACTTGGTGTATTCCAACATATGCATAAAATAATAAGCCCGTGAAAATTTGGGCTCAATTGGTCATTGAAGTTGCAAGAAAATGATGAAAGAAAAAACACCCTTGTTGTACAAATTTGTGTGCTTTCAGATAGGAATAAAAGGCTTCTTGCAAGAAGTCTTTTATTATTTTACTGAGGAATTACCTCTTTCTCAAAAACTACGTTACTTCAGAGGGAGTCGTTTCTCACAATGCTTTTATACTATCAACAGCTCTCCGTTGCTCGTTACCAAGTAAGTTTTTATGCTAATATATATTTTGAGTAATTACCAAACGTGTACAGTGCCTTTAACAATTGAAAACAAACACAAACAAACAAACAAACCAAAGTCAAAATAAATCAGGTAAACAATTTACTCAGAATTGCTGCTTTAACGTTTATCATTTTTGGCGGGTTTTCATTTTTAAATTTATTCATTCTCACAGGTTCCTTAGTGATGAATCCAGTTTGTCAAAGCCTGGTCGAGACCATCGGCCTACGTAACACATATCGAACGTTGGCGGCGCTGACACTAGTTATTGGTATCCCGTGTTGCCTAGTCTTCAAACAGCCACCAATGGACAGTGAAGACGACGACACCAGGTCGCTAGAGGGCAGCATCGAGAGCGCTGAAGTTGAAGGGGCGTGGCTCTCGGAGATGATTAAACAGGAGGAGTTGCCGCCGATAAGGAAATGCTTTGGTGTACGGACTTCCCTGTGGCTTGATCCGATTTATATACTCTATATGTTTGGTCAACTCTTCAAAGGAATTGGATACGTATTCCCATTTATACATTTGGTAAGTTCGTATGGACATGCGTCAAAATTAATTAATCGAGTTGTTAAAGGCACTGAATACGTTTGGTAATTGTCAAAGACCAGTGTTCTCACTTGGTGTATCCCAACATATGCATAAAATAACAAGCCTGTGAAAATCTGGGCTCAATTGGTCATCGAAGTTGCAAGAAAATGCTGAAAGAAAAAACACAATTGTTGTACAAATTTGTGTGCTTTCAGATAGGAATAAAAGGCTTCTTGCAAGAAGTCTTTTATTATTTTAGTGAGAAATTACCTCGCTCTCAAAAACTACGTTACTTCAGAGGGAGTCGTTTCTCACAATGTTTTATACTATCAACAGCTCTCTGTTGCTCGTTACCAAGTCAGTTTTTATGTTTATTATATACTTTGAGTAATTACCAAACGTGTATACAGTGCGTTTAAAGGTAAGGCCATAGAATGGTAAATACTCCACAAATTAATGACAATAAAAACATACTTGGTGAGAAGCACTGCAGCTGTTAATTGTATAAACTATTTTGAGAAAGTAATCCCTTCTAAGTAATATTGTTTGTGGATAAGTTTTCACCCCAAGACATTTGAATCTGAGAAGTGATTCATAACTCTCGATGGTATACTTTAAAGGTATTGTACACGTTTGGTATTATGACTCAAAACAAATATTAGCATAAAATCTTACTTGGTAACAAGCAACGGAGAGCTGTTGATAGTATAAAACCTTGTAGGAAACGACTCCCTAAGTAACGTAGTTTTTGAGAAAGAGGTAATTTCTCACTAAAATAATAAAAACTTCTTGCAAGAAGTTTTTATTCCTATCTGAAAGCACACAATTTTGTACAACAAGGGTGTTTTTTCTTTCATCATTTTCTTGCAACTTCGATGACCAATTGAGCCCAAATTTTCACAGGCTCGTTCTTTTACGCATATGTTGGGATACACCAAGTGAGAACACCGGTCTTTGACAATTTCCAAACGTGTTCAGTGCCTTTAAAGCAATACCCCATGACATTTGAATCTGAGAAGTGATTCATAACTCTCAATGGTATACTTTAACTGTTTCCCTTGTATAGATAAGTTTCATGGACAAGATAGGCATCGACCCTTCTTCGGGATCAATCATCATGACGGTGAAGGGGGCAGCCGATATGGTGGGTCGTTTCTCGGCGGGGTTCATGGGAGAGAAGCTACCCTTCCCGCTCATACATATTTACATTATATGTCCCGGCGTCATGGCCGTAACGACGTATCTCTGCACGTTTGCTAAAAGTTTTATCGACATGTTTTTCTACGCGTTGGGTAAGAGTCCTTTTCTTTTTAGAGTCCTTCTTTCTGTTCCTTTCTTTTCTACCAGTTTTCCCCCCTCCCCTCCCTCTTTCCTCTTTATTGAAGTTGTAGTTTTTGTATTTTTCCGGCAGTTAAAATCAAATTAATGTATATTTGTTGTGATTTTTTTTTCTCTCGAAACAAAACAGCTATAGGTTACTTCAACGGGGTATTCAATGCGCTTCTATTTTCCACCACAACGTCCTTATTCGACCGGGATGCAGCCAAGGAGGCGTGGTCGTTCTGCCAGGTTCCCCCGGGGATTGCTATCATTATCGGGCCTGGAATCGCAGGTGAGTGCTCGGTCTCTTTGTTTACGCCTGCCGTTGTAATCGGGGTCCAATGGGGCCGGTGTCATTGGGAAATCTGTCCCCCGGAGAATCTGTCCCCCAAATGGGAATTTAACATGGGCTGGAGGAGGATGATTCAAAAGAGGGCGCTAACTGAATAAGTTTGTACACAGTTCGCCGTATTTGGGGGGGGGGGGTCAAGATCTCCTGTCACACCGGCCGAGATCCCTTATTTAGTTCATTCTGACCCAGTGTCCGGTTCAACAACACTCGAAATCGGACACAAAACCATTGGTCAAGTTTCTGGCACACATTGATTAGAAAAAAAGATCACACTTACCCATCGAATGGGATAGTTTCAAGGTCAATGTGGCCGGACCCATTTTAGGTATTAGTCTGACCCAGTGTCCGGGTCAACAACAGTAGAAATCGGACACAAAACCACTGGTCGAGTTTCTGGCTCACACTAATCAGAAAAACAGATCACACTGACCCATGAATGAGTTAAAGTTTAAGGTCAATGAGGCTGGACCGAACCCATTTTAAGTCAGTCTGACCTCGTGTCCGGGTCAAAAACATGCGAAATCAGACACAGAACCACATCAATGGCCGAGATTCTGGCCCATATTGACATGAAAACGGATCATAATGGCCCATAAATGAGATTGCCAGGTTCTGGGTCAATGAGTTCGGACCCATGTTTATGTCAGTCTGACCAAGTGTCCGGTTCTCGGACACTAGTAAAACAAACCCCAAAACAAACAAACAAACAAACACACAAACAAAACAAAACAATCAGTGACTGTGATTCTTTCTCAGATTAGTGACCCTGGGGGAATGGGTCACCCAGAAATGGCCCCCGGGACCCGGAATTTTGTGTATAATACAGAATCATTAATTCGTTTAATTGCATTCGGTAGGCCCTGAAGAAAACATAACTTTGGGGAAAGTTTTATCACGAAAAAGGTACTATTGACTCTACGCGAGAACAAGAATTCTAAGCATTCACCACGTGAGGTACTAATATCTCATCATTGGTTCTATCTGCAGGTTTTATTTATGACATTAGCAGGTCCTACATCGTCGACTTTTACGTCAACACCGCTGTCTTCGAAGTTGCCATGGTAACCTTCCTCGTGGTACCCGCCATTCAACTGTGCAGGCGGATACGAGAGAAAAGAAAAGGCGGATCGGACACCACCACCACCACCACCATTATGGAAATGAATCGCTTCGAACGAGATCGGCAAAAAAATATGGCGAATGGATATCAAACCATGAAATAATGGATAGAGTATTAATTTGCCGTGTGTAATCATTATCGCGGTACCGCCCTCTTGTGTTTTCATTTCGCACAGTGACGTTAACGAAATCAAGACTAGAAGGGAACAAGTGTGTAAAATGTCCATGCTGCAAAAAAAAACACCTTTTTAAAAACTAAATCATGAAATGTTGATGCAGCCTGATATACTTACATTATTTACAAACTATCAATAGACCTTATGCACATGATGTCATTTCAGTAGGGCGCCCTCGCCTATAGGTCGAAATTTAAAGGAGGTTGTTCATTGGCCAAACCTGTGCGCCGCGCGTAAAAATATGTGCGTTTCGTCATCATTTTACCTCTAAGATGGCGGCTGGATGACGTCAATGCATAAGGTCTATACAAAAAATTACAAATTATTAGATCAACTAACACAAGCGAACATAAAACATAATTGTGTTATAGTCATCTTAAAAGTCATTGTTGCTGTCTTAGGTTCAAATGTGACTCTCAAATGTTTTACTTTTAAGAATACTTTGGGTTTGTGGGTACAATTTGTACTTGAACTGGTTGGTTTGAGCGGAATGTATCAAGGCCGTGACTGAATCAACCGCTCTACTCTCAACATCGTCATTAACTCCCCCAATGGAGAAGGCCCTTCGGCCCTCAATGGCTGGTTGAAGATTGGGGAAATAGTTAGGATTGGAACCGTTAACTGAGACAGCCCATAAAAAAAACATACACGACTCTGGGAACTGACCCCTCTTTAGATATTTGGAACTTGGTCCTGTCTGATCTAGGATATCAAGGACGTTCAACTCGCTCTGGGCATTGCAAAAGGGGAAAATGCAAAACATTACTCGTGGCCATTACTGAAAGGCAAGGTGTCACACCTCAAGGTTTGAATTGGCCTGACAAGATGGAACTTGAAGCAACCTGAACACAGGAGATCGGGCGGTGTTAATTAATGGACCAATGTTGTCTATGCCAAATGATTAATTGATTGATTGATTGATTGATTGATTGATTGAAACACCGTCTTTGACTATAGCAAAAACGCTGCGTCTACCTTTTCTACTAAATATCGCTAAATAATGTGCACCTCTATTTTGCAAGCACCATAGACTACTTCGCAAATACTCTGTGCGCATGCGTTAGCCGTGGAATGAGGTGCATGCTGGTCTAGTTGACGACTAAAGTTTGTCAATACTATACGAGCATGCATCTCTCCCCACGGCAAATGAGCGCGTACCGAGTATTTGCGAAAAAGTATATTTCACTGCAGAGCTGTGTATTGAGAGAGTTGCGACATGGAGGGACCAACTTTATCCGGTCACGTGGTTGCTGGACGCCATTTTGTTCCAAAATGCAGTACAACCCAATAGGCAGACTAGTCTGGCACCCTGTATTCGCCAATGCATTTTTTTTGAGACAAAATGGCTTCTAATCGCAAGTTGTCGCAACTCTCTCAATATACGGCTCTGTTTCACTGACCACAACACCGCCCTCTGTTGACTTATTTCTTGATTTCACAAAGAGCTAAAGATTGATCTAAAGATGTGCATAATAATGAGTGATGCCACAATACAAATCACTACGGCAATTTTGACAACTCATCTTAAGATGAATCTTAAGTGTTTTCGGAAATCAAGCCCACACAAAGAGCTATAAGATTGACGTTCACGGCAAATCAATCTTAATTGCTAAGCAAAGAATTGTGATATCACAATACAAATCACTATGGCAATGCTGATAACTCATATTAAGGTGAATCTTTGTGCTTTGTGAAATCGGCCCCAATATGCAATTGTACTTAAGAGTCACGTCAATGCATCGACAATAAATGTTAAAATCTCTGTATTATTTATTGCATTTTGTTTTGATAATCCACTTAATTGTGCGATTAGTTAACACTTGATTTAAAGGGATTGTATACGTTTGATAATTGGAACCCACTGTTTGTTTCAATCCTATATAGTTCCTATAAAACTAACCTGTGAAAATTTCGTTTCGGTTTTTTGTTTTTGAGAAATTGCCGAAAATCTGGAGCGGTTATGTCCACGCAGGAAGAACAATCTGCAATTGGAATACACAATCTGAGAAACGTTACTTCAGTAACGCTTCTCAGATTCAAATTTTTGAGGATAAAAAGTGATATCTTTGTGCCATAACCGCAATACTTCAAAATGAAAAATTTCTCAAAATCAATTAATATACTATTCAAAGCTGCTGTACTTCTTACCGAGTAAGTTTTTATTGCCATTCATTTTCGGGCACTTGTTTGCCTGAAATTTTATATTGACATTTTCGGTTAATCATTGGTTAGAACATTCAGCGTGTGGTTTGATTGAACAGAAACGATTGTGTTGTTGTTGTTTGTTTTTTGGTTTCTTTCTTTTTAGAAAAAGGGTATTATGAAACAATGGGAGACTTTTTAGACGATAGCGGGCGCCCCACCTTTTGGATTGTTCTCGTCTCTGAGAATAAAAGAAAAGGCCCGTTATATGTAAACAGTTAAAATCTATTTGTTGCATTCAGAAAGCACTAAATTTTAAATATGAGTTTTTAACAGTATTATTATAAGCTATTACAGCTAGAAAGTCCCCCACGCAGTGGTTGGGAGAGGCCGGCTGGGGGCGCTACAATGTTATGTTTTAAATATAATTAATAATATGTTTGCGATAATAGAACCTCCTGACGACATAATTCACTAAATTTTATATACGAGTTTTTAACAGTATTATGATAAACTAATACAGCTAGAAAGTCCCCCACGCGGTGGGGTTGGGGCACTATACAATGTTGTGTTTTAAATCATTAATAATAATGTTTGAGATAATAGAACCTCTGACGACATAATCAATGCGTCTTTTTACGAAGGGCGCCCTCAGACTTCTCTGTTTTAAAGAGGGGCTCCAAGGTCAAATTCAATTTTGAGATGTACTCATTTTCCTATAGATAGAGTCATCGTATGAGTGGGGGAAAAAAGACAAGTCTCTAACCTCACACTAAAATTGTGTAAATTGTCATTGTATTCGATACCCATCCAGTGCACAATAATTCGTCAACATCCTAAACCATCCAATGACGTCACTTTGGTCTACACTTTGTGTACATGAACAAGCGAATAATTTTGTTTCATACCCAAGTGTCACCATTATAATGTAATGATGTACAACTAGGTGTTTTTTAAAGGGATTGTATACGTTTGGTAATTGGAACCCACTGTTTGTTTCAATCCTATATAGTTGTAGATATACCATAAAACTAATCTGTCAAAATTTCACGACAACAACAAACATATAACACCTAGCTTCTTCCCAGGAAAAGTTTAATTATTTTAAATTAAATTTTTTAACGGGCGTATAAAGTATTGTGGTGTGAATTGTAGAAAATTAATGGCATGGTTTTGGAATAGAACTTTAATGTTACTGAAGGCAATGATATAAATTGTGTTATAGGGATAACCCAAGGGTATTATGTGTACTTAAAAAAAAAGTATATATTTTATTATTTGTAGGCTTAAGCAATATCGTAGCAACATATGTAGATGAAACAGTGATGAGAACAATATTTATAAATATATTATTATATAATGTTGATTTTATGATTTACAAAAATAAACCGATATTTAAACACACATCAACACATTGAAAGCTGTGTCGAGTTTGTTTTTGGCAACAAAGTGGACCCTTCCCCCTTAACCACCCGACTCCTAGAACTATGAGGCTCGTGAAAATAGTTCGGAGAGCCCAGCCGCACCCCAAGCAAATGGAAGACAATTACTTTATTGACCAATTTCACGACGCGCAGCGCTCCTATTCTGACCCCCATTTTCAGACACCAGGGGTCGATTTCACAAAACTCTTCCTAACTTTGGATAAGCATTGCCTAGGACTAGTCCTAAGTTAGGAAGAGTTTTGTGAAATCCACCCAGGGATACAACTGTTGAAGACACCCCCGCCCGTTTGGATGCACCGTTGAGGTGATGAACTGTGACTACGATTGTCAAGTATAATGTACAAATATTATGCATTGTGTAATTTGTTGTACAACTTTATGTGAGTGAAATAATCGGGGCGTTCCATCTACATTATTGCTATGCGACAAAGTATGGAACAACTATTCACGACGTTGCAAAATATTCACATGTATATGCACATATTCGCGAATAATTTCACAAGATCGCATTATACGTCTGCGCATTTATTTGAGACGAATTTCACGACGTCGCATACATCTGCGCACAATATTTGAATGAATTCTTTCTCAGGCATCCGACAGCACAATTCTAAGGGTGTTTTTTTCTTTCATTATTTTCTTGCAACTTCGATGACCAATTGAGCCCAAATTTTCACAGGCTTGTTATTTTATGCATATGTTGGGATACACCAAGTGAGAATATTGGTCTTTGACAATTACCAAAAGCATACCAGGCGCGGATCCAGGGGGGGCGTGGGGGGCGCACGCCCCCCCTTTTTCATATAAAAAAAAAAAAAAAGAGGGAGAAAAGAAAAAAAGAGGGAGAGAGAGAGAAGGGGAGGGAGAAATGGGGCAACAAACTTCATTTATCATTTTGCTGCTTGGAATATTTTCACGCCCCCCCGTTTGGAAAATCCTGGATCCGCCCCTGCATACCCTGCCTTTAAACAACTCGGAGAGGTGACATTTCTTTTCGTTATCGTACAACATGATGTTCGATAATATCCCTTTGTTGCTGCTCAAGCGAAATCAACTATAAACCAAAAAATCATGTCTGTGATGCAGTTTATTTGTTTGCTTGTTTTATTACCTTAATTAGCATGAGGTAGAAATAGAAAAGAAATACATTGTTTTATTAACTTAATTAGCATGAGGTATAGATATAGAAAAGAAATACATTTTCTGACGTAGGAACGTAGGAAGAAATGAGTATTTCCCAGCTCTGCATCCATCAAGACTAGAGGGTCTTCAGGGTGAGCAGGTGGTTTCTGTCTATGACCACGTGTACTCCACAGATCTTCCATTGTTCGGTCATTGCGTCAACCTCATCCAACATTACTATGTCCATTTTAGCAGCTGCGAATAAAAGGCATACCTCCATCTAAATCTGTCTTAAACCATTATTACTAATAACTTAGGGCTATGGCTCAGTTGGTAGAGCGCCAGTACGTTAATCCAGAAGCCAGGTTCCAATCCCGCTCTGGTAAATTTTACTTAGTTCAACCCCAAATTAGTTGAAATTTACCCAGTCAGTGTCCGTTGTGGATTATTACTTGATATTTAAAATAAGGTGATCCCTCTCCTGCCACTTCCCTGGTTGAATCGTAAACTTGGGTGTGATCCCTGGCTATACGGCAGTTACAGGTTGAATGGCTTCTGACTGGCACCCGAACAAAGATAATGACAAAATGGAGAGACTGCCAACATTAGGGCTTGATGGCTCAGTTGGTAGAGCGCCGGCATGTTAATCCGGAGGTTGCAGACCAAATCCAGCTCTAGTCAATTTTTCTTTGTTCAACCCAACATTTATTATTCACATTATTATATCTTTCTGGAAATGAAACCAAAGGACCCCTCAAAAGTGCCTTGTGACTGTACTCCCTCAAAGCCTGTGGCCAACATTAGTAATTGTCACAAACCAGGTTCAGCACTTCGTGTGACCAAACATTGAAATGAAATACCAAACTTGTGAACGTTTAAAGGCACTGAACACGTTTGGAAATTGTCAAAGACCAGTAGTGTTCTCACTTGGTGTATCCCAACATATGCATACAATAACAAGCCTGTGAAAATTTGGGCTCAATTGGTCATCGAAGTTGCAAGAAAATGATGAAAGAAAAAACACCCTTGATGTACAAACTTGTGTGCTTTCAGATAGGAATAAAAACTACTTGCAAGAAGTTTTTATTATTTTAGTGAGAAATTACCTCTTTCTCAAAAACTACGTACTTCAGAGGGAGTCGTTTCCTACAATGTTTTATACTATCAACAGCTATCTGTTGCTTGTTACCAAGTAAGTTTTTATGCTAATATTTATTTTGAGTCATTACCAAATGTGTACGATACCTTTAAGCTCAATTGGTCATCGGAGTCATGAAAAAATAGCAAACAAACTCATCACTGTGTTCAAACATCGCATTTTGGACTCTCAGGATCAAAACTAATTGTTTGACTCATTTCTTTAAAAAACTGTATCATTTCAGGCAAATAATATTTCAAGTGAAGTTTCCACCATGGTTTCCTTTATACCACAAGCCCTATGTGTATTAAATCTGTTAACATTTATATTTTCAGTCATACCAATGTTATACACACCCTTAAAAATAATACCGAGTTGTACTTACCAAATAATTTTTCCACAATGTCTGCTGGCGTTGAATAAGGAGGACCTAAACAAAATGGAGGAAAACATGTTTCATCACAAAAAGAATAAAATAATAAACAACTCCCATTTTATCACATTTTGGATAGTGTTATAATGAGAAAAATGATACAAATCAGATTTCATAAAATTAACAAAGTGCTTATCTTCAAGGATGTGAGTTTTCAGACTTTTATCTGAATTCGGAACTTGTTTACCACACTTAGTGCTGTTCCGTTGATGTAGATATCTGGTGGAGTTAAAGTCCCCTGGGAGAGAACTACTGTTTTGTTGAGGCTGATCTTCATACCAAACTCCGAGCATGCTTTGGTGAAAATGTTGCAGAGATCTTGGAGCTCAGCTGCAGGGTGTGCAAACAAGAGCAGCGTCATCTAAATTTCATATGAATGAAAAGTACTCACCAGTCATTTTGCTTTGGTCAAAGTCCACAGTTGAGAGAAGGTATCGTCCAGTTGGTTTCAGTAATGTCACTAACAAATCTGCATACCTACAAGAAACATAATGATGATTGGAAAAGTTGTTATGATGGAAAGTTATTGTTACAGGAAGTTATTACTGATGGGAAGTTGAAACTATAGTAAGCTATTACTAATTTCAAGGAAGTTGTTACTACTAGGAAATTTATACTATGGGAAGAGTCTGGGAAGCTATTACTAAAGGAAGTTGTTACTACTGGGAAATTGATACTATGGGAAGACTCTGTGAAGTTATTACTAAGGGAGGTTGTTACTACTGGGAAATTGATACTATGGGAAGAGTCTGGGAAGTTATTACTAAGGGAGGTTGTTACTACTGGGAAATTGATACTATGGGAAGACTCTGTGAAGTTATTACTAAGGGAAGTTGTTACTACTGGGAAATTGATACTATGGGAAGAGTCTGGGAAGTTATTACTAAGGGAGGTTGTTACTACTGGGAAATTGATACTATGGGAAGACTCTGTGAAGTTA
The DNA here is from genome assembly GCA_021014325.1 of Plazaster borealis. Taxonomy (NCBI): domain Eukaryota; kingdom Metazoa; phylum Echinodermata; class Asteroidea; order Forcipulatida; family Labidiasteridae; genus Plazaster; species Plazaster borealis. The sequence goes on along the minus strand of CM037464.1, from coordinate 13,922,714 downwards.
TTACTAAGGGAAGTTGTTACTACTGGGAAATTGATACTATGGGAAGACTCTGTGAAGTTATTACTAAGGGAAGTTGTTACTACTGGGAAATTGATACTATGGGAAGACTCTGTGAAGTTATTACTAAGGGAGGTTGTTACTACTGGGAAATTGATACTATGGGAAGACTCTGGGAAGTTATTACTAAGGGAAGTTGTTACTACTGGGAAATTGATACTATGGGAAGACTCTGGGAAGTTATTACTATTGGAGGTTGTTACTACTGGGAAGTTGATACTATGGAAAGTTATAAGGGAAGTTGTTACTACTGGGAAGTTGATACTGTTGGAATTTATTACTAAGGGAAGTTGTTGCTAATGGGAAGTTGATACTATGGGAAGACTATGGGAAGTTATTACTATGGGAAGTAGTTACAACTGGGAAGTTGATACTTTGGGAAGTTGTTACTACTGGGAAGTTGATACTTTGGGAAGTTGTTACTACTGGGAAGTTGATACTATGGGAAGACTATGGGAAGTTATTACTAAAGGAAGTTGTTGCTACTGGGAAGTTGATACTTTTGGAAGTTGTTACTACTTGGAAGTTGATACTATGGGAAAACTATGGGAAGTTGTTACTATGAAAAGTTATAAGGGAAGTTGTTACTACTGGGAAGTTGATACTATGGGAAGAGTCTGGGAAGTTATTTCTATGGGAAGTAGTTACAACTGGGAAGTAGAAACTATGGGAAGACTATGGGAAGTAATTACTAAGGGAAGTTGTTGCTACTGGGAAGTTGATACTTTGGGAAGTTGTTACTACTTGGAAGTTGATGCTATGGGAAAACTATGGGAAGTTGTTACTACTGGGAAGTTGATACTTTGGGAAGTTGTTACTACTGGGAAGTTGATACTATGGGAAGACTATGGGAAGTTATTACTAAAGGAAGACGTTGCTACTGGGAAGTTTATACTATGGGTAGTGATAACTATCGGAAGTATTTACCACTAGGAAATTGATATTATGTGAAGTTATAAATACAGAAAGTTGTTACTTAATGGAAGTTCTTTTTTTGAGAATACTGTTACTGTGGGAAGTTGTCAGTACCTCTTTCATAGAGCTGATTAAGCAGAAAATATTGCTTAACAGTTTACTGATAAACAAAAGTTAGCAGGATACCAGACACAAATGGTAAATGTGAAATGGTAATTTGACCAGTAACCTTATTCTACTAAGCATAATTTGGTTGTGTTTAGCTAGGCCTATGTTTTGCCCTTAAGCCCCTCTATGATATTGGGACCAGGCCATTATTTTAATGTACTCTTCGACTGAGGGTACATCTCACCCCAAAATACAAAATCCTGACAGGTTAGTTCTTTTGGCTGGATGGGATGGAAAGAGGTTGGGGAAGATGGGAAGTTACTGGAAAGAGGAAAATTTACCTTTGTGTATCCTCTCGAAGGAGAGCAACAAGTGAAGCACGGTCCCATATACAGTCAAAGTCACCCACGATGTCTCTATAGATACATTGAACACAGACACAGGTTTTCTTTAGGCTTTAATATGTAACAACATATTTTGTAAAAACAGAACTCGTCGAAGAAAAAATATCTGGACCCGGTGTACTTTAAACCTTTGGATAATTATTGCAGTCTTAGCTAATTCCTGTTGTGGAAATAACGGACTTTCAGAATGATTTTGGTGGTCATGTTGGCGTTGTGGTTTCTTCCTCGCCTTCCACCTCTTGGATCCCGGTTCAAATCCCACCGGCGGCACTATGCAAATTAAGTTTTCAGTCCCTACCTGATTGCGCAGGCTTTCCCTGGAATAATTCACTGGGGTTTTCCTCCCACATCTGAAACTGAAACTTCCTTCCTTGTCTTCTTTCTAGGGAGTTTTGGTTAGTACAGTGATATAAGCTCGCTTTTCTGAGAATCAATGAAATGAAATTAAATTAAATGAATGACTTACCTGTTTAGGTTGAACAAATTTGCCTTGTACAACAGGATGTTAGAACTTTTACTCTGTCAGTGAAAACGAAAAACACAAGAAGTTGTTAATTCTGCAAGTGGTCCTGCTACAAGGGAAAGAATTTCAAAGGAAAACAGGAAACAAAACATTTATGAAAAGGATAACTTAAGCATGTAAACAGGTTCAAAATTTAACTTGTATTGATGGGTTTTTGTTATCAGTGTTCAGCCTCCTACTCTTGGTAACGTTTGGAGACTTTTTAAAGTAAAGGAAGATCTGTAGCCATTGATGAGATATTTTTTCTGTACAAACAAGTGTTGTAAGAACCTACAGTGTACAACTCTGCATCCTTGAGGCCGTCGACAGGACCAACAGAGAACTCCACACTGTTTTCTTTGAAGAAGTCTTTGATTGCCATATCAGATACTTCAACGCCAACAACTACGTGGCCTCGATCTGCTAACCTGCAGAAGTAAAAAACACAAACCACACAGAGAGGTAAATAATTTTTGAAAATTGACCCTAAACCTTGCTCCACCCGGTCATCCTCCATTACTGAGCAACACAAGTCGGCAATCACTGACCACGTTGTGGTACCAACCACACCATAAAATGGGACACTGCCACTGTGATTGATAAGAGAACCTGAGAAACCACTCGATGGCTCAGACTCAGAGTGGCCATATGGATCAGACTCAGGGTAAAAGTTGGGAAGGTAGTGCATTCTGCTCTACCAGCCAGGCTCCTAGTGGATGATACCCATGCCTACATCCTTACGGACTGTAAAGGGGGCAACCCTGTTTCAGCCCCAGGAGTAGGTGGCAACGTGCCCCTGGTGACAGTTGATTTGGGTCAGCCCAAATCAGTTAAGTGTAGCCCTCACCTTGAAGTGGCCGTCCGGCCTTGTAAGTTGGGCGATATCTCATTAAAAAAAGGGGGGTGAACACTCTCAACAAAGACGACAGGGCAAAACAAGCTCCAAAACATCAGTAACCAACTATAGTCCAAACCACGCCCACAACGCCCTCTATGAAGACCAAGAAAGAGTATGAAAGGCAGTTGAGCATTGACATGGTTACCAGTCTGACCAAGCTCCTAGCTTAGGAGTGAAACGTAACTAAAAATACTTGAATAACATACACTTATCTTGGATTTAAAAAAACAAGCCTTTAATTCATGTCTATAACAAACAAACCAGATGACAGTACTGAGTATAAGGTGCTAAATATACATCGGCGTAAGGTCAAAAACCCAAATAGAATCCAGGTGAACTTATTTAAAGACAAACCACACAAGTTACTTGGAGTGTTCATTCAAATATCTCTAGATGAAAACAGAGCATGCCAATTTGGAAAAGAACAAGTACAACAAAGTTGCAGTGACATTAACCGTGGAAAGCAATAATGAAGAGAAAAAATTAATAAGTTTAATGAGCAGTCACCATTTCATGTCCAGAGACTTTCCACAGAGCGGAACAAAAATCCGGCAGTTGGCTTTGCCTTCTGTCATCTCGTCCAAATGATTGCGAAGCGATCTGTGAGATAAAGAAAAGATTTGAAACTTTTGAAACATCCATACAAACTGTGAAGGGGGTCACCCTGTTTCAGCCCCAGGAGTAGGTAGCAATGTGCCCCTGGTGGCAGTTGATTTGGGTCGATAGCCCAAATCAGTTAAGTCCGGCCTTGTGCTGTTTGGCGATCTCTCATAAAAAAAGAGAGAGAAACTTGAACCTGCGACCTCAAGATTGATGTGCTGGTGCTCTACCAACTGAGCCATCTAGCCCTAATGTTGGCGGTCTCCCTCTTTTGTCAATATCTTTGTTTAGAGTTGCCAGTCAGAAACCATTCAACCTGTAACTGCCATATAGCCAGGTATCACACCCAAGTTTATGATACAACCTGGGAAGCTGCAGGGAGACGGATCACCTTAAGGGGATGCGACTTTTTATTTCAATAATAAACCACAAAGGAAACTGACGGTAAATTTTAATTAATGTGAGGTTGAACAAAGAAATATTTACTACAGTGAGATTTGAACCTCAACCTCCGGATTTAACATGCCGGCGCTCTACCAACTGAGCTATCTAGCCCTAATGTTGGCGACCTCGCAATTCTGTAAAAACAAAAACATACAAAAAACCCTAGTCATCATGATGACTGCTCTGGGTATGTTTGTGAGTGATTCGTCGAATTACATTCCTTAAAAAGTAAGGAAAGGGTTAGCTTGTCCTACTAAAAGAACACATACAGCAGCAGCAAACCTGCAAGGTATAGGGATTCTGACAGCACCTGAACTAGGGTCTTGCTAAAACAGTCGGGACCTTTAAAAACAAATTATTCTAACCCTGATCTCTAAGCTACCCCTTTCCTCAAAGCTCCTACCCCCCCCCCCACCCTCCCCTGCCATCTCAAATGTTTATCAACTCACGAATGCACTGCAGATCTGTGGAATTGTATCTGGTCCTCCTCCCATCTGCTTTGCCAATACTCGTCTGCACCATCTGCCATGCTTACCCTCGAACGTTTTTTAAGTGGGCGATAACAATCTTGAATTACGCGGATCTGAAGAAATCAAACACAGTAACATGAGAGATCACCCAACAATAACAAGATTGGTTTAGACCCAGTAACTGGGTCTAAGGATTGGTTATAAACCGATAACATAAAAACATTTTCAAACTGAAAGCTTTCTGATCAAAAAGTTCACACCAGTAAGCAGCAGTCTAGCCTATCAACCCTCCACAGAAATATTTCGGTCTGAAAATTAAAATGTGTCACGGGATGATAGAATATGTTTTTGATTTATTCCGATGTATGTATTTTTAGTATACTAATTTGTACTTTCAAAAATTTTCACCTGTTAAGATTTACACTGCCTATTTGTTTATTAAAAAAAATTTGAGTAAGCATACTGGGCAAAAAATCTGTGCCAATTCTTACTGAAACTAATAAATATAATATAAAAACCTTTGTGATTCACACTCACAGAGGTAAAAATACATTGATTGGTTCGCTAGTATTCAATACCAAGCAGCAGAGGTGTTACTGTTAGTTGCGATAATCGTAACCCTCCTCCCGACGGTCGGAACGACCGGAGGGTTACGAGCCATCCCGTTACGGAAAACGGCAATCTGGTCCAACACTAGCCCAACACGTACAATTTCGACAGCTAGTCACCAGATTTGCTCCATTTTTACCACTTTTGAAAACCTTTACACAAATTCTAGGAACACGAACTTGATCCTCGATGTCAAAAACTTACCAGATCCCCGAGCGAATGAGTCACCACACGCGCGCAGCGCTGAGACCGTTGACCCCGTTGACCTGCACACACAGCCGAAGCTAGCTCCGCGCGCCCCAAATTCTCAACCTGGGACATTTTTTACTCTTTCGCTCGGGGTAAGTTTTTGTCCTTTTTCTTCAAAATATTTCCTCAATGGTGTTTTGAGTGATATGGAAGGATTCATGAGACATTGAGGGTCAAGTTCGTGTTCCTAGAATTTGTGTCATGATTTTCAAAAGTGGTAAAAATGGAGCAAATCTGCTGACTAGCTGTCGAAATTGTACGTGTTGGACCAGATTGCCGTTTTCCGTAACGGGATGGCTCGTAACCCTCCGGTCGTTCCGACCGTCGGGAGGAGGGTTACGATTATCGCAACTACAGAGGTGTGCAAATAGGCGATTAATAATAATTAAACAAACAAGACAATATACTGTAAATGGATACAAACCACCGAAATAAATCACTTTAACAATATTCAATGAACACCTTACACAGTGCGTTATATTCACCATGAAGTCTGCACTTTACTTGGAAGACTGGAAGAAGAAGAAGAAAGAACAGCTTACACATTTTGGTGTGCCTTTAATTTTAAAAGAAAATTCGCTGGTTCCGTCTCAATCAATTCATGGCTTCTACGTGGATTCTAGCCCACCTTGTTGAGCTGTAATGGCTCTCTCCTGCAATCCGCTCGTAATTAATATCGACACCAAATACATAGTGTCTGTATGGAGGAATTCCTTCCTCCATGGTGTCTGTATGATTCTATTCTACCTCCATGCTGTAACTAAGAATTAATAGCTACGATTGATCAATGGGAATTTCCCCATGCGGCTTCGCTCCCACGGCTACACGCCGTATCTTCATCCCCCAATGGTAAAGTACGGTACAGCATTGAGGAACGGCTTTCAAGTTTTGGCGCTGGCTGGTGCCATATGGTCACTTGGTGGCGCTGTTTCACTTTCCTGTAACTTCAAAACAATCCTGCTGAGTGCTGCCTGGCTGCATTGCAAGCTCACCAAAAGTTGTGGTTGTCCTCAAAGGTACGAACGTATGGCAGCGCATACCAATCCATGAACGTATGATGCGATGTAATAATCTGAAATTTGGAATCATTTCAGCTGTTTTTTCGTTTGCTGCTCGGAAAGTCATCCCGAAATGTGAGGTTACATAAATTGTCTAGTTTCCGGACATGTTGTTTGAATGTTTACCTGATTAGCTGACTAGTAGTGTGTTTACTGTTTACCGAGGGAGGTGGTGCGTGTGAGATGGTGTGAGTGGCAAAAATTGCAAGTCATACTACGTCATGTGTATAGAAAAGTATAGTATGAGCACGGAGGTAGGAATATGAGATGAGCTGAGACTGAGTGATGAGAGGTCAGAGTTGTAGATGCTCCTAGAACTATGAGCTTCGTTTCGCTATCGTCTCCACGAACCTCATAGGTGATCATGCACAAAACACAAACGATTCGTTTTGCCATTTCGATTTGCATTCAAATCTCTTTTTTTAAAATCAAATCTTGCCAAAATTAGGCTCTATGTGTTCTTTGAACTCTCATTGAGCTTGAGAATGGTCCAGAAAATCCACTCCGCAAACTCAAAATTGTTAAAAAATTATAAATTCTAACCGTAAAATTCAGATCCCATCCACACCGTTTGACTGTTCGAGCGGCGATCCGTGATTTGTGTACAAAACATGCCCACGCGACGTCAGGGAACAACGCAGACTGGTACCCTGTGCGAGCTGTGTTGTTCCCTGACGCGTGGGCATGTTTTGTACACAAATCACGGATCGCCGCTCTAACAGTCAAACGGTGTGGATGGGATCTGAATTTTACGGTTAGAATTTATAATTTTTTAACAATTTTGAGTTTGCGGAGTGGATTTTCTGGACCATTCTCAAGCTCAATGAGAGTTCAAAGAACACATAGAGCCTAATTTTGGCAAGATTTGATTTTTAAAAAAAGAGATTTGAATGCAAATCGAAATGGCAAAACGAATCGTTTGTGTTTTGTGCATGATCACCTATGAGGTTCGGGGAGACGATAGCGAAACAAACCTCATAGTTCTAGGAGTAAGTTGTAGAGACAATTACCTTCCTTCCCAAGGGGGAGGGTAAAACAAACCAGTCAAGGTCCAAGGATCAGACTCGGACTCCGAGGATACAGCAAGGCAAGAAGTGGAGGACATTAACCGAAAGGACTTCTGTATATTATATTCTTATATTAATTTTGTTGTTATTATTAATAAAATTATTATCAGCGTATATCAACTATCTTATCTTAAGTCAATGACAAAGGTCATTTTCATCTGGTCATTGTCGTTGATATTACTATATTAATTTTCTATTTTTGCATGCATCTTGCTTGGCCACTGTTGGTATTGAATGCTAGCAAACCAGAGAATGTATTTTTTGACCTCTAGTGTGACTGTGAGCGTATAAAGGTTTTGATATTATTGGTAAGTATTGATTGGCACAGTTATTTTGTCTGGTATTCTTAAAATCTTAATCTTAACCAACTTTTTGGAGACATTATTAATTAACAAAATGGCAGTGTACATTTTAGCAGTTTAACAAATTTGGTAGGTACAGTCTTGAGTCAGTTTACTAAAAATACATACATTAGAAAAAAATAATGCATTCTTCTTGACCGAATTTTCATTTCATTTTCAGGGCCGATATTTCGGTGAAGGGTCGATAGGTAGGCTTATGAACTTTTTGACCAGAAAGCTTTCAGTTTGAAAGGGATATATCATAATTATATGTTCTCGGTTTTATCAATTCTGGGGGGTTTTTCTGTAAGGGTGGATTTGTCATTCATCATAGGATTATGTGATCTCTCATTAGTACTGTGTTTGATTTCTTCAGATCCGTGGAATTCAAGATCGTTATCAACGACTGAAAACATTTTGAGGGTAAACATGGCAAATGATGGTACGGACGAGTTTTGGCAAAAAATGTGGGAGAAGGACCAGATAGGGTTCCACATGTCTGCAGTGCATTCGTGAGTTGATAAAAATACGAGTTGTAAATGTAAGGGGGAAGGGGAAGGAGCATCAAAGAGGAAAGGGGTAGCTTAGAGATCAGGGTTAACAGGGTTCGAATTTGGGGTAAAATTACACAAGATCAAAAGATCAAAGTGTTTACTGGAGGTGTAATTATTTGATTGAAAAACCCAAGACTGCCTGACTTGTCTAGTCAAGAGTTTACTGGCCCGAGGCTTAAAAGGCACTGAACACGTTTGGAAATTGTCAAAGACCAGTGTTCTTACTTGGTGTATCCCAACATGTGCATAACAAGCCTGTGATAATTTGGGCTCAATTGGTCAATTGTGTGCTTTCAGATAGGAATAAAAACTTCTTGCAAGAAGTTTTTACTATTTTAGTGAGAAATACCTCTTTCTCAAAAACTACGTTACTTCAGAGGGAGTCGTTTCCTACAATGTTTTATACTATCAACAGCTCTCCGTTGCTTGTTACCAAGTAAGTTTTTATGCTAATATTTGTTTTGAGTCATTACCAAACGTGTACGATACCTTTAAATCACTGGTCTTGGGCCTGAGTTCCAGTGTAAAATTTGAGCCCTGGTTAAAATAATTTGTAACAAATGTGTCCACCAGACTGTCATGGCTAGACGCTAGTTCAGGCGCTGTCAGAATCCCTACCTTGCTGCTTTGCTGCTGCCATTTTTGTTCTAGTAGGCGTAAGACAAGCTTACCCTTTCCTTACCATAAGGAACGTAATTCGACCAAGATCACTCACAAAAACGCCTGGAGCAGTCTTCATGATAACCAGTTTTTTTAATGTTATTATTATTATTACTTTTATTTTATTTTACGGAATATAGAATTCACAATCAACAAGGATAACCATCAATGACTATCGTTACTTTAAACAAAACAAAAATTCAAATCTTTTCTTTGTCTCACAGATCACTTATCAAATATTTGGACGAGATGACGGGGGGCAAAGCCAACTGCCGGATTTTTGTTCCGCTCTGTGGAAAGTCTCTGGACATGAAATGGTAACTGGTTCATTTAATTAATTTTTTCTTAACCTAAATTTTGCTTTCAATGGTTAATAACACTGCAACTTGTTTGTACATGTTCCTATCCAAGTTGGTGCACCGTTTTGACGTAGAGATATTTGAATGATTTTGCACGTGTTTTCTTCAAATAAGTTCATCTGAATTTTTTTTTTTTTGCCCTTAACACCGATGTGCATTAAAGGCACTGAACACGTTTGGCAATTGTCAAAGACCAGTGCTCTCACTTGGTGTATCCCAACATATGCATAAAATAACAAGCCTGTGAAAAATTGGGCTCAATTGGTCATCAAAGTTGCAAGAAAATGTTGAAAGAAAAAACACCCTTGTTGTACAAGTTTGTGTGCTTTCAGATAGGAATAAAAACTTCTTGCAAGAAGTTTTTATTATTTTAGTGAGAAATTACCTCTTTCTCAAAAACTACGTTACTTCAGAGGGAGTCATTTCCTACAATGTTTTATACTATCAACAGCTCTCCGTTGCTGGTTACCAAGTCAGTTTTTATGCCAATATTTGTTTTGAATCATTACCAAACGTGTACAGTGCCTTTAAGCGCTGTATACTCAGTACATTCGTCAGGATTGTTGGTAAAACATGAATTAGGAGGGCTGTTTTTTTTCGAATCCAAGATGAGTGTATGTGACTCACGTATTATTAGTTACGCTTCACTCCTAAGCTAGGAGCTTGGTCAGACTGGCAACCATGTCAATGCTCAACTGCCTTTTATACCCTTTCTTGGTGGTCATAGAGGGCATTGTGGGCAAGTTTTTGACTAGTTGGTCATAGATGTTTAGAGCTTGTATGCCCCGTTGTCTATGTTGAGTGTTCACCCCCCTGCGTCTGATCCATGGCCTCTGAACCATGGCCTCTGAACCACGAAGTGGTTTCGTCAGGTTCTCTTATCAATCACAGTGGCAGTGTCGCATTTTATGGTGTGGTTGGTACCACAACGTGGACAGTGATTGCCGACTTGTGTTGCTCGTTATTGGAGGATGACCGGGTGGAGCAGTTTTAGGGTCAATTTTCAAAACAAATTGACCTCTCTGTGTTGTTTGTGTTTTTCATTTTTGCAGGTTAGCAGATCGAGGCCACGTAGTTGTTGGCGTTGAAGTATCTGAGATGGCAATCAAAGACTTCTTTAAAGAAAACAGTGTGGAGTTCTCTGTTGGTCCTGTCGATGGCCTCAAGGATGCCGAGTTGTACACTGTAGGTTCTACAACACTTGTTTGTACAGAGAAAATATCTAATTAATGGCTACAAATCTTACTTTACTATAAAAAGCCTTCAAACGTTACTAAGAGTAGGAGGCTGAACAGTGGTTAAAAAACCATAAATTCAGTTATATGTTGAACCTGTTTACATGCTTAAGTTCTCCTTTGCATAAATTATTTGTTTCCTGTTTTCCTTTGAAATTCTTTCACTTGTAGCAGGACCACTTGCAGAATTAGCAATGACTTGTGTTTTTCGTTTTCACTGACAGAGTAAAAGTTCTAACATCCTGTTGTACAAGGCAAATTTGTTCAACCTAAACAGGTAAGTCATTCATTTAATTTCATTTCATTTGTTTATTCTGGTTGTGAAGCCAAGGATTCTCAGAAAAGCGATATATTACTCCCTACACAAGCCAAGAACCCCATGGAGGGAAGACAAGGGCTCAATTTCATAAAGCTGCTTAAGCAATAAATATTGGTTAAAAAGTTTCTGCTAAGCAAAAATTAGCAGGATACCAGCCACAGATGGTACATAAGAAATATCATTTTGGCTGGTAACCATATTTTGGTAAGCATAATTTTGTTGTGCTTAGCTACTTTTTGTGCTTAAGCAGCTCTATGAAATTGGGCCAAGGAAGGAAGTTCCAGTTTTAAATGAGGGCGGAAAGCCCCAGAAAAATAATCCAGGGAAAACCCACGCCATCAGGTAGGGGCTGAAAACCCAATCCACATAGTGCCCCTGGCGGGATTCGAACCGGGATCCTGGTGGTGGAAGGCCAGGAAAGAAATCCACTATGCCAACCTGACCGCCCAAATCATTCTGAAAGTCTGTTGTTTCCACAATAGGAATCAGCTCAATCGGACATGCTTGGACAGATTGCAATAATGATCCAAAGGTTTAAAGTACACTGGGCATATGATGTTGTTTCTTCGACGAGTTACGAGTTCCGTTTTTACAAAATAAGTTACATATCAAAGCCTAAAGAAAACCTGTCTCCGTGTTCACTGTATCTATAGAGACATCGTGGGTGACTTTGACTGTATATGGGACCGTGCTTCACTTGTTGCTCTCCTTCGAGAGGATATACAAAGGTAAATTATCTTCTTTCCGGTAACTTCCCCTCTTCCCCCAACCTCTTTCCATCCCATCCAACCAAAGGAACTAACCTGTCAGGATGTTGTATTTGGGGTGAGATGTACCCTCGGTCGAAGAGTACATTGAAATAATGGCCTGGCACAATTTCATAGAGCTGCTTAAGTACAAAACCTAGCTAAGCACAACAAAATTATGTTTAGTAGAATAAGGTTACAAAATGTTTTTACCCTTACACTGATGTGTATTTAAGCACTGTATACTCAGTACTTTCCTGATTTCTGTGGAAAAAAAGCAACAGGCAAATCACTCGGGTGGGATTCGATTAGAATAAGGTTACCGGCCAAATTACCATTTCACATTTACCATTTCCCAGAGTCTTCCCATTGTGTCATCTTCCCAGTAGTAACAATTTCCTTTAATAAAAACTTTCCATAGTAACAACTTTTCCGATTTATCATTATGTTTCATGTAGGTATGCAGATTTGTTGTCGACTTTACTGAAACCAACGGGACGATACCTTCTCTCAACTTTCAACTATGACCAAAGCAAAATGAACGGTGAGTACTTCTGATTCATATGAAATTTAGATGATGCTGCTATTAAAGCACAGTCTGAAGCTGACGTCTTTATATCTGAAGAACAGAACAATAACTGTGTTTTTTTTATCATGCAGACATAAAAGTCTGAATTCAGATAACAGTCTGAAAATTCACATCGCTGAAGATAAGCACTTGTATAATTCTCATTATAACACTATCCAAAATGTTGTAATGTGTGTTAATTATTTATTCTTTTTGTGAAGAAACCTTTTATCTCCTTTTTTGTTTAGGTCCTCCTTATTCGACCCCACTAGACGTTGTAGAAAAATTATTTAGTAAGTATAACTCGGTGTTATTTTAAAGGTATCGACTCAAAACAAATATTAACATAAAAACTTACTTGGTAACAAGCAACGGAGAGCTGTTGATAGTATAAAACATTGTGAGAAACGACTCCCTCTGAGGTAATTTCTCACTAAAATAATAAAAACATTGGCAAAGGGCATGTATTTAGTGCATCTGAGAACTCTGTGCCTTTTAAGCGAGTAAAACCATGTCTCTGATAGAAATACAGACAGAAATTTGACATTATTTTGAGAATTGTTATCTGACTACCTGTCCTGGATTAATTTTGACAATATGTCTTTTTTCACAGCTGATAAAATGGACATAAAGATGTTGGAAGAAGTTGACGGATTGAACGATAAATGGAAGAGCAGAGGACTCGAGGCGTTCCTGAGCAGAATTCACCTGCTCATTCCAAAGACCCTCTAGTCACGATGGATGCAGAGCTGGGAGAAGGAATCCACTCCAACAAAGGACTCACTCTCCGAGTTGTTTAAAGGGTCTGTATACGTTTGGTAATGGCTCTGAAAACTAATGGCAATAAAAACTTACTTGGTAAGAAGTACAACAGCTTTGGATAGTATAATGCATTTTGAGAAACTTTCATTTCGAAGTACTGCGGTTATGGAAAAAGATATAACTTTTTATTCCCAAGAATTTGAATCTCAGAAGCGTTATTTGACAGTAATGTTTCTCAAATTGTGTATTCCAATTCTTCCTGCATGGACAAAACCGCTCCAGATTTTCGGCAATTTCCCCAAAATGCTAAAATGCTACCACCTTTTGAAATGAAATTTTCACAGGTTAGTTTTATAGTATGTATCTACAAGTTTGTTTCAATCCTATATAGTTGTAGTACAACTATATAGGATTGAAACAAACAGTGGGTTCCAATTACCAAACGTATACAGTCCCTCTAGAGGTATTATACAGGATTGGTAAGGTAGACACAAAAAAATCACTGTTTAATGATAGTCTGAAAGCTTACTGATTGTGAAGTTCATATTGGAACAATTTTTTCTGTGAAACATTTTCCTCTGAAATGAAGTCATATTTGAGATAACTGTACCTGAAAACCTTCAAAAAAAGCAGCAGCTGATTTCAATTGTTACAACTTAAATTAAGGAGAATGTGCTTACATGCTGAACATTTTTTCATGGTTTTTCACTATTTCCTCCTGACTCACACAACAGATTAAGCCCAAATAATCATAGGTCTCTTATTTCATGGTTAATCACCCAAAACATGAACACTCTCTGCGACTATTTTGTCAGCTCTACCAATCCTTTATAATACCTTAAACCTGTGTCTGCCTAACTATGGGATTCACTGTAGAACACAACGACACTACCTCTAGAAAAAAAATTCAAAGGACTTGGTTGGTGTGTGTTATGCTAATGGATGTGCCTGGGATCATGTTTGTAAGATAATTTGATGTGGAGGTAAAAACAAATATATTTTCCACATGTAAATAGAATCTCAAAGGTCCAGATTTCAAATTGGGGGGGGGCACATGGGGGGCTCTGAAACAAGCATTAGCTATCCACAGGGATTTTCTGCATGTTTTTACTGTAGGGTGCTGATTAAATTGAGCAGGGTACAATTTCATAGAGCTGCTTAAGCACAAACAGTTGACTTTTTTTGCTTAGCAGAATTTTTTTCTTTCTGCTTAAGTGGAAAATGTTGCTGCTCTGTAAAAGTGAGCAAGATTAAGATACCAGTTACAGATGGTACATAGGGGAGTTGTGTATTATGGCTGGTTCCCTCATTCTGGTAAGCATCATTTTGTTGTGCTTATCAACTTGTTATCCTTAAGCAGCTCCATGAAATTTGGGCCCAGGTCTTTAAAGAAAAGCACACCAAAAAATCGTAAATTAATTAACAATAAATTAGTGTCTTCCTTTTTACTTTCGTTCTAGCGATATGAGAGAAGAAACATGGTAACATATTATATCACAATAAAGAGAATGATGTGCTCTTTCCAACAATCTACAGTTTGTTAGGATATGTTTATTTACAAGGCAGTAAATAATGAATGTTTTATTGTAGTGCAGCAATAAGCACTGCATGGGTTTAGGCAGGAGCAGTGTTTATGTACGCAGTGTAGCCTTCAGTAAATATTCGACAAAAATTGTTTGCTTTTTCCAACATGAATAACCTTTCTTCATACATCTTTTCCAACATATAGATTTTGAAAAAATATCAGCTGGTAAATCTGGGAGCCAAATTTGGCTGGAAAAAAAAATCTTTAAAAAGACCGTTTTATGAAGAAAAAAAGAAAAAAAAGAAAAAAAGGGTCGGGGGGTTTCGAAGGGTCGGGCGAGGACGATCAACATATTTTTTTTATGTGGCCTTGAGGAATAGCAATGAGGGACTTTTTGGACGCTAGGTGGCAGTAGACTAACCATGTTAATTCATTGCTCTCGGTAGTGTGCACATTCTCAGTACTATTATAAACAGTGTAAATTTTCCTGGTAAGTCTGCTACCACCTAGCGTTCCAAAGTCTCCCATTCTGTCAAGCTCAGGACGACTTCGACTGTGATTTGTCAAATCCATTTTTCCCGCCAAAAAGTTACATATCCTATGTACACTAAACAGTAAATAAAGGGAAAGTACGTTATTGACTTATGGAACAGAAATTTCAATTTAGGCTCACTTCATTAATAATTTTTTTACAATATTTACGTTGACCAGATAATTATACCAATATGCACTATTAATACTTCCTAGATCTAAAATAGAGAGACATTCCTAAATACTTAACATTGGTTGTTCATTTGTATTGATTAAATGCCCATGCACCATGTGTGGCAAAAGGAAGACTTTTGGACGCTAGGTGGCGCTGCAACAGACTTGCCAGTTCCCTTAAAATAATATGTAAATTGCACATCGCGCGTACAGACTAACACTCCGTTGGCAAATAATTAATGAGGTAACATTTCGCCTTTTTGTATTGGGCTGATGGATGGTGGCGTGACGCATATAATATACACGTTTGTATCAGCCTAGTGCACAACTCTATGGCGTTTGCCAATCAGTAGGCCCTACTGTTTGCACGCATGCGTGAATGTAATTTGCATTTTATTAATGGAAATGGCTTATTGATGATGACAAATGATTTTCATTTGTTTCAAACTTACAAAAGACATCACAATCAGACGATGGGAGTCTAAAGTTTCTAGTAGTGTTTCTGTAATTCTGAGCAAGCGCACACTTCTGAGCGCGATGGATGTACCTGGAAAGTTTGCTGCCACCCACTGATATCTTACTGAGTAAGGTCGAAAATCCAGGTGTCCGTCATGTGCTTAACGTGTTGTGCACAATCCATTAAATGAACGCCAAGCAGTGCACACCATTTTCACGGATAACCCAGCGCGCAATACATGTACATGGAATTATGTGCATTGCTTGACGTGTATTTTTATTTGTACGCACCGTGCACTACGCATCACGCACAACACGTCCACTCATATTGATTTTTTAAAAAATGCAAGACGCATAATAATTGTATATATTCACTTGACAACAGCAACCACAGTTCATCATCTCAACAGTGCATCTGAACGGGCTGGGATGGATGTCTTCAACGGTTGTATTCCCCCTCCCCCCCCCCACCCACCCAACACCCAGCCCCCCCCCCTTCATCCAACACCAAGCCCCACCCTCCTCCGAATCGAGTCCTTAATCAAACTTAGAAACCATCGGTAAATCCCATATTCGTCATGTTGTCGTCATCATCACGTGACAGTTCTCCTTCGACAGACTTGTTAACTTCGTCAACAGGGGGAGACATTCCATCAGTTGGCCTCGGTCTGGTGTCTGATGACCTCCCACGCATGTGCCATGACCTTAGCTCCATCTTGAAGGGAATTAGTAACATGCAAATGGTGGAGAGCGTGAGAAGGAACACCAGGACGAGGAGACTGAGCGTGTAGTCTCCTGTCAAGTCAAAGAGTCCGCCTGGGGAAATAAAGCATAATCAATGGACAGCATATACAAAGAAATCATAGTTTGCATTGTTTTTGTTTGCTTATTTTGCGAAATCGCATGGCAAAAACGAGCGACTTAAATTGAATGGAATGATACATAAATTCGCATGCGTCCAAATTAAATTGAATGAGGGTTTAAACTGCTGAGGCAAAAAGTCACTTTATATGCTATAAGTAAAATTGGCCGCCCATTTTGCCGAAGAATGAAAGGGGAAAACCTATAATTAGCTTAAGTTTTATAACTCTTCCAATCATGGCTGAGAGGGCGGGGAAGATTTTGGAAACCTTAATTGTTACCTGACAGGGGAGCGCTGATAAGATTTCCGATTCCGAGGGGTACGATGGTGATTAAGGTAACAGTCTCGACCCCATACACGCTGAATAGTTCCATTGCAGATACTATGATCGTTCCAAAGAATGCAGCACGGGCCAGGCCAAGAACTGACAAGTAAATAACAAGAAATAAATGTAACAACGAAGAGGAAAAAATATGAACCATTACAATGACGTCATCGCGCCGCCATATCAGAGGTATAGACCCCTTGTATATGACGTCACACGCTCAAAAAGCGCCCTCACTGAGGCCAAAAAGTGGCCTCACTGAGGCCAAAGGAGGCAAATCACTGGACGATAACTGTTCTTTGAGTGTACGTTTTTACGCAAAAAAACCCAGCTATCGTCCAATGATTTGCCTCCTTTGGCCTCAGTGAGGGCGCTTTTTGTCCTTAGTGAGGGCGCTTTTTGAGCGTGTGACGTCGTCTTCAGGGTGATGAAACAATGGAAAACGCGAATTATGATGTACGCGCAGCGCATGCAAATGGTGAGCTTTTGGGCCATCCTCGCTACAAGCAGCGCGCCGTACATCGATACCTCTCGCCACATTTGCTATCAAATACACAGGAAGAATTTATAGCCACACAGCTGTCATGACAGAACAGCATTCCTGCATTGTCTTTATGTCATTTGATATGCCTAAAATGTTTCTCGACTGTTAACCCCGGGTCAAATCCCCCGTTGCTCTATACGCGTGCATTTGGTTGCCGTAGTAACATTACTTTTTCTTTGGAAATCACATTATTAAATTATTGGTTGTTTTCCCTTTTCTGAAGTCACCTTTTGACTGTGTGGCAATGACCTTCATAATTTTAATAACACTTGTACTAACAAAAGTTACACTGTAGGTATCATGTTACATTAGTGTATCGTACACTAACTTGTTTTTAATGAAAATGACCGTATATTTACGGTACTTGGCAGCACAAGTGACAATAAACAATCCGGGTACCTTTTTAAAGGGATTGTTTGGTAACCCACTGTTTGTTTCATTTCTATATAGTTGTAGATATTAAAGTCACCTGGAAATAGGTTTTTTTTTTTTTACAGAAGAGTATATGTATATTAACAATAAAACAATTTTTGGAGTAATTTTTTGTCACGATTTATATGTTAAAAAAATTGATAAAGTTGTTTGAAGGTGACTCCGCCCATCCCTTTTTGTGACGTCAATCGAGGCAGACTTCGCCGCGATCGAACATCGACCCCCCTCGAACTTGCCTGCATTTACGTGCAAGTAGTGAGCTTGTACGTTTCGTTTGGTTATCCCAAAAGAGGGATTTTTCGTGCATTTTCCCGGCAATGCCGACCAGGTGTATTGCTGCTGGATGCAGCAAAACGACTAAAGATGGGGTCAGTTAGCATTTGTTTCCTGCAGATCCCTAATATAGGCAGTTACGGGCATCGAAAGTCAGGCTAACGAGGGCAAAGTGGTCCGGTCCGACATCGTTTTCAGCGCTGCAGCGAACATGTTTCTGGTGTTCGGATCGACTTGAGCTGTATGCCGCGCCGCGGCACGCCGATCCAATTTGTCATCACGGGGCCGCTTGAATACCTCGTATTATCCGTGTTCTCGTTATGACCGTGCTCGTATCTTCCGTTTTTTAAGACATAGAAACGCGCATGGGACAGTTCGGGACCGGTGAAAACCTCGTATAAACGTTGACTGTACACTCTCCTAGGATTGCATTGGGTGACGTCCGAATACTAAAACGCATCATACTGATCAGGTACCCAGACGTAATGTACAGGGCCAGACTACACATTTTCTCTTCAAATATCCCGCGCCTCGATTGACGTCACGAACAGCGCCATGTAAACGGGGGCCTATTTTTAAATGTTTAATTAAAATAAAAACACAATTTTTTAACCTTAGTTAATTGTTTATTCACATTCCACTCATCAAAATGTATATATTAACGACAAAAGCTTTATTTTGACAAAATACCACTGCCAGGTGCCTTTAACCATAAAACTATAACCTGTGAAAATTTCATTTCAAAAGGTGGTAGCGTTTTTGAGATATTGCTGAAAATCTGGAGCGGTTATGTCCACGCAGGAAGAATAATCTGCAATTGGAATAAACAATCTGAGAAGCGTTACTGTCAGTAACGCTTCTCAGATTAACATTTTTGGGGATAACAAGTAATATCTTTTTCCATAACCGCAGTAGGCCTACTTCGAAGTGAACAGTTTCTCAAAATGCATTATACTATCCAGAGCTACTTCTTACCAAGTTTTTATTGCTATTAATTTTCAGAGTCATTACCAAACATATACAGACTCTTCAAGATCTCAATATACGCAATGACTACCCCCATACACCTTTGTCATCACTCTTGTTATGCCGTTTACTTTTTTTCACAAGATAATCCGACATGGAGGTAAAAAACACCAACCCATATATAGGCTACACTGTCTGCCCCCCACTCGAACTAGCGCTGAGACTATATAGGGTGCAATTTTAGGGGGACAAGGGGTGCACTATTTTGTTCTAGGGGGCACTTCTGGCCAACTTTCCGTTTGCTCTTTTCTTAATTGAACAAGCCCTTTTCAGCGCTCTTGTTATGCCATTTATTACTTTGTATAAAATAATATGACGCGAGTGTAGAGAAGTTAGTACATTTTCTGCCGTGAAAATGGAAAAATAATAGTTTTAAAAACATTGAAACTATCACATGAAGTAACATTTTACTCTGGTATTTTTTAATCTCAAACGTCAAGATTTCAACTGGGGATGGGCGGGGGGGGTATGGACATCAATTGCCCCCCCCCAGTTACGTCACTGACTCACAGACACGTATAATTCATACTCACGGAATGCTAAAATGATCATGGGGATCAACGTCGACGTAAATACGAGGAGTCCGGTAAAAATGCCGCACGATATGAACGATCCGGCGATGAAGAATATCTTCAGGAACGGCAGGGAATCCAGAAATGCCGAGATTAAGATCTTGCCGATGATGTCACCCAACGAGATGGCAATGACGGCGAGGGATACGTCGCCTACCGTCAGACCGATGTCATTCATGAAGCTTGCCTGCGTGTAATGGTAAAAGACGAAGAGGAAAACAAATAAAACACATTCTTGGGTCAAAATTGACCCGGATTCCTGGTGCCATGTAGACTTGATTCAAGTCCCGTTCTCGTGCGAGAGGTCCCCAAACATATCGCGCCAGGCTAGCAAACAAGCCGTACCATCACAAAACAATAGTTTTCTGTCGATGGCACGGGATTGGGACTTGAGTCAAGTCTAGGTGCCATGGGGCCTGATCCATTTCTGGGACATGCTGACCCGGAAAAGGGGTTTAAAGTATAGGGTTTTATAAAAGGGTATTTATACAGCGCTTTTCCAAAACATGATCAAAGCGCATAACAAAGAAAAGTATAAAATAAAACAAGCTAGTGCAAATCAAAAATCTACAATTTAGGAAAGAGATAAGTTTTAAGTTTTTTCTTAAATGTGACAACACAAGAAGAATTACGGACATTAATTGGGAGACTGTTCCAAAGTTCAGCAGCAGAGTGTGAGAAGGCGTGTTTGCCATAAGTTTGTGTGGACTTGTGAGTGTTAAGCCGAGTTTTATCAGAAGAAGAACGGAGTCCTTGACGGTGGTTTTGGCGAATATGAAACATATCAGAGAGATAAGGTGGAGCAATGCCATTTAAACATTTATAAACATATAGAAGAGATTTGAACTGGATGCGTTTCTCCATGGGTAGCCAGTGTAGTTCAGCAAGTAAGGGAGATCCATGAGCTCTCCAACAGTTAACGGTGAGAACAAGTCTGGCAGCTCTGTATTGAATACCGGTGAGGCGTTTAAGATTTGCTTTGGTGATTCCAGATAACAGGGAGTTACAATTGTCTAGACGAGAAGTGACAAGACAGCGAACCACATGGTGACAAGTGTCCTGATCAATGTGTTTTCGGATCCTTGCAATGTTGCGCAGATGGAAGTTAGTAGAGCTGCATACTGAGTTAACTTGAGATGACATTGACATGACAGGGTCAAAAATGACACCCAAGTTCCGAATACTAGTTGAGGGGGTTAACTCGAAGTCTGCGTAATTTTGACCCTTTTCAGGGTTATTCTGACTCAGATTCCGGGTCATATTGACCCAGAAATGGGTCAGGCCCCACGGGACCCGGATCTCGGTAAATACTGACCCAGAAGGTTTTAGAGTGTACATCGGAAAAACCCCGGGGTGGGGCGCAGGAGCTCCCTCCCACCACCACATTGATTGAGATCGAAACAAAATACAAAAATGAATGGTTCGATACAGTAAATAGCCCGAAATATGGATTTGCCCCCCCCCCCGAATGAAAATGTGTGAATACGCCATTGCTTCCAGATGGATTTACCCCTCCCCCGAATGAAAATGTGTGAATACGCCATTGCTTCCAGAAAATTGTACACACGGGTTGTACTCCAGGTTTAATACATATAGTTATTTCTTATATATATCCACACTGTTCAAAGCTTCAAACATCACGTAAAGGGAGGGTCATAGATTTGCTTTTTTGTCAACGTAATGCTGATTTATAGGCACAATTATATAGAAAGATACATTCAAAGTCATATGTGAAAGTTTCAGTTGAATACAGTGTCTACTTTCTGAGAAAACAGCTAAAAACTGTCATGGTATTTTCACAAGAACGTCGAATCCATCCACGTTTAGCGAGGTACTGCGGGAACCAACCGCCTCTCTGGCCACATCATTCGTGAATGGACACCAACCCTCTGAAATCTGAGAAACGGTTCATGCATGAAAGGTTTCTAAGATTCAAATGTTTTGGGGTGAGAAATTATCCAAACCATATTACTTCGAAGGGAATCCTTTCTCAAAAATTGTTTATACTATCAGCAGCTGCAGTGCTTCTAAACCAAGTAAGTTCTTACGGTCATTGATTTTTGGAGTAGGCCTATTTCAATCCACCTTTTTAACACTTAAAGTTTGGTAATGACTCTGATAATTAATGGCAATAAAAACTTACTTGGTAAGAAGTACAGCAGCTTTGGATAGTATAATGCATTTTGAGAAACTTTTCACTTCGAAGTACTGCGGTTGTGGAAAAATATATCACTTTTTATCCCCCAAAACATTTGAATCTGAGAAGCGTTACGCGTAACGCTTCTCGGAGTGTGTATTTCAATGCAGACCATTCTTCCTGCGTGGACATAACCGCTCCAGATCTTCGGCAATACCTCAAAAACGCTACCACCTTTTGAAATGAATTTTTCACAGGTTAGTTTTATGGTATCTACAACTATATAGGTTTGGAAAAAAATAGGCTCCAATTACCAAACGTGCACGATGCCTTCAATAATAATTACCAAATTGGTGGCTAGAAATCCCCACGAGAGGCTCCCGATGCCAATGCCAAAGAACCACAGCCAAGGGTCACAATGGCAATAAAATGGCGGCACTTCAAATTCCCGGAAGACCGCGTGGCGCTGTTTATCATTTTTGTCTTGTGTTTCTGTGGTATTTTCCTTGGCTTCTTCTTGTGACGTCTGTCCCGGCGGTGGGTTTGACAGAAACGACGCACCGACCGAGCTGACGACGAGAGTGAAACTCGCGATGATAAGGAAAGCGTATCTCCATCCGAATGTTGCGGTTAATCCATTGAGAACTGGTCCAGATACCAAAGTACCTATATGTAGTCAAAAGGATTTGCAAAATTTGTGTTTAAAGGCATCGTGCACGTTTGGAAATTTTCAAAGACCAGTGTTCTCACTTGGTGTATCCCAACATATGCATAAAATAACAAGCCTGTGAAAATTTGGGCTCAATTGGTCATCGAAGTTGCAAGAAAATGATGAAAGAAAAACACCCTTGTTGTACAAATTGTGTGCTTTCAGATTAGGAATAAAAACTTCTTGCAAGAAGTTTTTATTATTTTAGTGAGAAATTACCTCTTTCTCAAAAACTACGTTACTTCAGAGGGAGTCGTTTCCTACAATGTTTTATACTATCAACAGCTCTCCGTTGCTTGTTACCAAGTATAAGTTTTTATGCTAATATTTGTTTTGAGTCATTACCAAACGTGTGCGATACCTTTAAACAGCTACTAGAGCGAAACTTGTTTAAACGGAATACTATTTAGCTTGTTTATAACGTGTTTGTTAATCATTTCAATGTAACTTTGATATTATTTTGTACACTTCTGATTTTTTTTGAACTATCGATCAAAAAATTAGGCCCCATCCTCAAGTTTTGGAAAAAAAAACACTAGAAACACTTCTGCCGTTGACGGCGTGCGTCAAAATTACAATATTTTGACGTCATGTGTGGGATGTTGCTTTGTTATACCTCCATGTTACAACAAAGCGGCTATACAAAACGGAGATCCCACATAATTATGACGTAACATGAGTGATGACGTAAAAGGGCTTTTCGCGAATCTTTCTGAAAAGCACCGGAGAAGGGTATTCAACATTATTGTTTTTTACACAATTAAAATCTGTTTAATCTCATGTGAACTAAATTTCCTATTGATTGAAAACATTTTAAATGAATTTCAGCAAAGATCACTTGTTGCAGTTTTCGTTCAAGTAGGTCTTTAAAAGCTGCGGGTGCTTAAAGGTATTGGTAAGATTGGTAAGAAGAAAAACAACATCATTAATTCTGCGTCAGTTTGACCCATTACTGGGTCATTTTGACAAGGATTCCGGGTCTTACTGACCCAAATATGGGTCAGGTCCCACAAAACCCGGAACCAGACTTCAAATCTTATACCACAAGGAGTTCCTATCACGAGAATGCACGTCGCCCGGGTGCAGTACTTTGTCGGGAACCAAGCGAGCGCCAGGACAATTCCCGCCTGCACGACGAAGCTCATTCCGAGGCCGGAGATGACGCTGTACGTAAGGACGGCATAACCGAGGGACGGGACGAACGAGGTCGAGGCTACCCCTCCGCAGTACATTAAGATCCCCATGAAAGTCACCGCTCTTGGACTTAGCTTCCTCAGACACGCAGCGGCAGGTAGTGTTCCAATGCACAATAAGGCATGGGCCAGGGACCCAACCCAACCTGCAGGGATCCGGGAAGAAAATTAGTCAGACTTCATTTTCAAACCGAATCAAACTTACCATGCCCGATATAGGGCAGAGGGTATCCCACCCCCAGTGTCCCCATACTTTATTAACACACTATAATCCTTTTGTACAGAAGTACCAACCTAAAAACCTCTAAAGATTTCCTGATAATCCAAGCACACACAATGAAAATACAATAGGAGGTATACCATGCCCCATATCGAACACCAAATGGAATCAAATGCCCCCAACCCCACAGCCTCCACCCCGCTAACAAACAAACAAACACTCAAACACCCACAACAAACTTTCCCAACACAAACCATAAAATACAATCTGTGTCAGCTTTTTAAAAAAAGAACACCAATACACAAAACCTAAGTTACGAAGTCATAAAACAGAACAAATCACCTTTAAAAATACTTAAACATACAAAAACGAAGAATATTTATAAGCCAAACAAGCAAGGACCTGATTTGTGTTTTACAGAAACACCCCAAAGCAAAACAAAACATGAAATATAGTTGAATAGGATATATTTGTTACCAACAGTTTTCTGTGAGAGCAAACAACAACTTACAGTAACCGTTTTGAGATATTATGGTGGACACATTACTAGGGCATTATACCCAAACCAAACAGTGCACCCCTATAGTGTCCAGCATATACCTCAAAAAGGCAAACCCATCCCTTCCAGTCCGGCGGATCATGACGACAGCACTAGGCCGTGTTCAGTGACACAATTCCCCCGAACCCTTCCGCAGAAAGAATGTCAGAAACTCACCGGTAAAAGATGTACTTGTGTGAAATTCCTCTTGGAAGCTCAACAAGACAATACTGTAGTTGAAAACTGGCCCAAGTATGAGTGCATACTGGACAGACGATAAAACAACCACCACCCAACCCCACCAAGAAATCAGGCGAAAGTCGGGCATAGACATTTCAAAACACTTCATTACTTAAAAACTCTCCAAACACTTTTAAAAGTTCCTCCAAAGTCACAACGATTTTCAATTTGTACAAAATAATATGTCTATATAGAAAGATCAACATTTATCCTTGGCCCTGCGTGGTACAAAGTAATTTCGAAACGTATAAATTTCCCAATTGTTTTGATTTTCTTTGATATCTTGTATAAAAATGTGACCTTTAGTCACTGGCAGCTGTTGGAGTTTTTCAACTCGTCGACCCACGGATATTTAAAGACCAAAGCAGAGACAATGAATATGACCTTGCCAAGAATCTAGAGGGCGCACCCCCAAAAAACTTTATAATTATTGAGTTTTTGTCGTCTTGTATCCTGCTTGTGGAAGTGGGGAAAATAACGCTAATTTCTTTCAGCAGAAGGGTCTGACTATGGTGGCCTTTCTATAGCCTTAGTTTGGTTTTAAATGGTGAAGCTAATGCATGGGAGAACAAATAAAATGACTAAACAATAATGAAGCTTCATAAAAGGAAAAGCTAATACATGTCTTTCAAATTTCACCGTTTTCTTTTTAAACTTAAATTTCAGGACAATTAAAGAAGCCAGCTTCTATATTACTGTTTTAATCAAGCAGTTTATTCAATTCACAACAAAACCAGTGCCATTATTATTATTATTTGTTATAAATTTCTGGTAATGAAACAAAGTATGCCTCATAATAGTGAACTTAATCACTTGCAAGCCTGAGGAAACCTTTTATCAAGGGTGCTTGCTATATTATGTGCGTGGTTGTGGCAAGGAATTGGGCTTCATACGTCTGATGCCACAACCACGTAAACGTGCCGTTGTGGCTTCATCCATATGAAGCCACAACCACGGCCGTTGCAATGTGCGTGGTTGTGGCAAGGAATAATGGGCTTCATACGTCTGATGCCACAACCACGCAAAACGTGCCGTGGTTGTGGCTTCATACATAATGAAGCCACAACCACGGCCGTTGCAATGTGCATGGTTGTGGCAAGGAATTAGGCTTCATGAAGCCTAATTCCTTGCCACAACCATGCACATTGCAACGGCCGTGGTTGTGGCTTCATACGTATGATGCCACAACCCCGGCCGCTGCAATGTGCATGGTTGTGGCATGGAATTAGGCTTCATACGTATGAAGCCTAATTCCTTGCCACAACCATGCACATTGCAACGGCCGTGGTTGTGGCTTCATACGTATGAAGCCTAATTCCTTGCCACAACCATGCACACTGCAACGGCCGTGGTTGTGGCTTCATATAGATGAAGCCACAACCACGGCACGTTTACGTGGTTGTGGCATCAGATGTATGAAGCCCAATTCCTTGCCACAACCACGCACATTGCAACGGCCGTGGTTGTGGCTTCATATAGATGAAGCCACAACCACGGCACGTTTTACGTGGTTGTGGCATCAGACGTATGAAGCCCAGGGGTGAGGGTTAGGATTGACAATATTGTGGGGGTGGGGAGGGTGAGGGTGATGAACACTCCCCTCCCCTTCCCTCTCACCAGGGAAGAACCCTCATAACCACAACTACGTACAAGTGTCTTATGTCTCTTAATGTGAGATTATTTAAATCAACAATTATTAAATAGGATTTATCTTTTTAAAATGTATGTTGTCCTTTCTGGTTCGACATTGCTACAATATTTCCGGGTCTATTCTGAAATGCGGACTGACACACCAATTATGGCAAAATGATTTTACCTTGCCCTTTCTGGACTTGTGACGACACTATCAATAGTGAGTCAATCGATATGAGCGGCGCACACATTTCCTACAAGATTTTATTAGGAAAAACTTTATACAAAGAATAGGTAAACAAAATGGTTCGATTTATAAAAGTGTGTTTCTCCAGTTATTAATTCGGCATTATTAATACAAGAGTGGTTGACCGGGACCCAATTTCTTAAATTTCAAGAGTTGTTATTAATACAAGAAATGCAGACTCTCTTAATATTGTTGTCCATAAACAGAACGTCGAGTGTTTCAAACAATCTTTGAAGTTGTCCGGTGCTAAAGTTTGGAACAATATTCCTTCTTCTGTTCAAAGTTTCTCCTCCGTTGGAATTTTTTAATGTTTATAAAAGAAACTGTATTGTAAGTATTAGTTGTACTTTTTATTCATCTTCATTTTAGTCTGTTGGTTATTTATGTAAAACAGGACGTCACTGTAAAACAGCTTTTGCTGATCTTTTTGATCGTGAATAAAGATGTTGCAATAAATAAATAACAATTAAATAAATAAATAAAATTTCCCGGTCAACTAGTTTTTGCACCATCTCTCTTTAAGCCTTAGTTGTTAATTATAATGTATATAAAACAGTAATCATGTACATTAAACTAATTATTTACAAACAAGAGACGTCGCCGCCAACGTCAAGAATAATCAATTCAAATATTATCGACTTTTTATGTCTCGAGATCCGTTGTTCTTGAAATCCAAGGCTCGATTATTGTATTGCTCTCCCGAAATCAATCATTATATTAAAAGCAATGTTTGTTTAATGAAAACTAATTGGCCGTATGAAGTGTTTGTTGGTTTACAGTAAGTGGTCACTGCACCGCCGCTGGTCTTACAACCATATACTTTTATACGGAAGCACTTCTCAAGTTAGACTGGTCCCCTGTCTTTGGCTCGAAGTGTGAAGTCATATGTTCAGGCTCTTCTCAAGTATGAGTCGAATTTGTCGTGTTTGACTATTTTGTGTAATATTTTATAGAACAAGATTGGCTCTGATGGTGTGATAGCCGTCTGTGGGGAGAGGTCGACCAAGATGAAGTTGCAAGGCTTTGTTTTCACTCATGCGGTAAGAGTTTTTTATCTTTCTATAGTTTAGTTTTGTAAACCTGTATTGTGTGAGTTTAAATACAGTTTTACATCAGTTTATCTGAAAATATACATACAAATTCAGCTGATATAACCTTACAAATTTGTTGATACGAAAAAACTCGAGCGTATTTCCCTAACCACAGGGACTCAAGAAACCGAGCTGTGCACCACTCTGTAGTGTGTTTTTTCATTTTTTTGATTTTTTTTCACTTAATTCCGCCCAGGAAATTTTTAAAAAGTCAATCTTTTTGGCAGTCCACCATCATACCATGCAGAAACATATGGCAGTTGCTATTTGTACAGGGTTAGTTCATTCACCTTGGAAATCTCATTACAAATCCTGTGGTCGGCAGGGCTGCCATTGGTTTGTACACAAAATCTTCGCAAATCCCACACAAGTGGATTGCCAGCCTTAATTGTTTGATAACAATCATCAATCATCCCTATTAGCAGCTTGTAGCTATCAGAGGAAGCCTGTGTGAGACTTGTTTGACAGGTGAGGGTTTTTAATAAGGGTAGACAGTACACTACATCCACATGGGGGGGGGGGGTTGGGGGCGGGGCGTGGTGTTTCCTGAAGGTAGTGGAAGTGGAGCAGGGTTATTACACATTTTCTTTGCCAATAAAGATCCCAGTGTGTTGGGCTTATTATAGGCCTTATGAAAGACGATTGAGAAACAGCTGTGTTCCCCTACAATTACCAAGTAAGTGGTGCATGATTGAGACCTCCATTGGTTTATATAGCTATATACCCTGGGTGTAGTAAGATTTCCAAACCTACTGTAGTAGTGCTCTTGTCACTGGATAAAGTATTACGTAATTTGGCCCCCAAGGTTTTAACAAACCTCAGCTTATAGGCTCCGTCTCCTGCTGCGGGTTCCACTGCTTCACCGGAGCTAGACTTGACTCAAGTCCCAATCCCGTGCCATCGCCAGAAAACTATTGTTTTGTGATGGTCTGCATTCCCCAACCTGTTCCGCATGCGGGACCACATTTTGACGGCGAGCGCGCACTCATACGGCTTGTTTGCTAGTTGGCGCGATATGCTTGGGGACCTCTCGCACGAGAACGGGACTTGAATAAAGTCTACACCAGAGCCAGAGCCCCAGCCCAGAGCTGTGTATTGAGAGAGTTGCGACATGGAGGGACCAGCTTTCTCCGGTTACGTGGTTGCTGGACGCCATTTTGTTCCCAAATGCAGCACAACCCAATGGGCAGACTAGTCTGGCACCCTGTATTCGCCAATGCATTTTTTGGAGACAAAATGGCTTCTAATCGCAAGTTGTCGCAACTCTCTCAATACACGGCTCTGCCCCAGCCCCAGCCGAGGCTTAAAAAAGTCTCTACTGGGCCCAATTTCATTAGGCTGCCAAGCAGAAAATAATGCTTAAAAAATTTCTTTGCTGAGCAAATAATGAGTGGGGCACCAGTCACGCCAAAGCAAACTTAATTTTGGCTGGTTACACCTATTTCTGCTAAGCAATACTTTTTGCGCTTAGCAAATTTTTGTGCTTACAGGCTTTATGAAATCGGGCCAAGGTCAACGGGATAATAACCCAGTTGGTCAACCACTCCCTAGTGTACTGGAAAAATGAAATCTCGTCAACTAGTCCCTAGTGTACAGAAAAATGAAATAAAAACCAGGCCCACAAGTCGAGTGAATTTAAATGTTTAATATGACTGTAAATGTTGACACCAGCGCGTAAATTAACTGGGAATGGACGGAGATTGTGATTTACAACATTTAGAGAGGAAAAGTACACCATAGAGTGTTAAAATAACACTAATTTCTGCAAAAAACAATTGGTGTTATTTTAACACCCTATGAGGTTAATTTTGATTCTCTCTTAGGTATCTATATATGTGACAACACCACTGGTGTCAATTTTAACACCCCAGTTTTTGCAGTATAAAGGGAAGGGGAGGGTCAGGGTCGAATGAAATGGAATGGATCCAGGAAGTTAGGAACACGGAACGGTAAAAAGGGAATATTTTGATGTTGATTTTACAAGTTAATTATATTGAGAATGAATCTACTCTTTCCAAAAAAAAAAGACAATACTTTACTTTCTCTTTAAAGGGGGCTGTGTCGTCATGATCAAAGCAGGCCTGTGGCTGTACATGGAATTATGAACTCTCACCCAGTTTCTGCACGCGCCCCCCCCCGATCATTTGATATAATTATGTGGAGAGTGCGCGTGCGCGTGCAGTAACTGGGTGAGAGTTCAATTCCATGTACAGCCACAGGCCTGCTTTGATCATGACGACACAGCCTCTTTTTCCCAAGTAGGCCTACTTCCAGTTATGATATTTCAAAACATGATTATGCCAATACATGGAGAAGCGAATACGTCCACCTCACTCTCGACCAACCCTCCCCATCATTAATAAGACATCACACTAATTGTTGCGACCTTTTATTGACTTAATCCAACGGATCGATTTACCATGAAACAATAAAGTCATCACCTGTCTCAGCTCCAATAATTCACAAGATCCGTGTACTCTCAATAATTAATACTCAGACAATTTTATTAATTAAACTAAAGGGGGGCACTACTGTCAACATAATGACCATAATATGAGTGGACTTGTTTCACTTATGGACTTACGAAAACAGGTGCGCCATCCCTCCCCCGATTATTGATTTGCTTAAAGGGATTGTATACGTTTGGTAATTGGAACCCTCTGTTTGTTTCAATCCTATATAGTTGTAGATAGCCTACCATTAATATTAAAACTAACCTGTGAACATTTCATTTCCAAAGGTGGTAGCGTTTTTGAGATTGTGCCTATTGCCGAAAGTCTGGAGCAGTAATATGTCAACGCAGGAAGAATAATCTGCGATTGGAATACACAATCTGAGAAACGTTACTGCAGTACCGGTAACGCTTCCCAGGTTCAAGTTTTTGGGGATAACAAGTGATATATATCGTTTCATAACCGCAGTACTTCGAATAGAAGTCAAAAGTTTCTCAAAATGCATTATACTATCCCAAGCTGCTGTACTTCTTACCAAGTAAGTTGTTATTGCCATAAATTTTCAGAGTCATTACCAAACGTATACAGACCCTTTAAGATGGACCTAATGAATTGACGAAAACAGAGGTCGGCTCTATCCCTCCCCCAGTTCATTGATTCGCTTAAAGATGGACTACAACGGAATAATGATAAAGGCTGTGTTAATGTTTTCGTTCGAGAAATGTATAATGATTACTAATATATTATTATTGTTCAATCAAACTTGTTCCTTCATGCAAAAAAAACCCAAAATTGTTCGGCGTTCTACTACCCAGAAAAACTCAGTTTCGGCAAAAGCCCTTAACTCATGAATAATTCATACTTCGTGTGTGACGTAGTACCCATGACACTTTACCTCGGGTCGATCGTGTGTAAGCATTTTTACCGTGCAATACAATGCGGAATAACAGCGGCAGTAGATACAAAAATTCTCTCGATCTTTGGCGCTTTCATTGTGGGGATCGATCCAGGCTTCAAACGAAACTATGTTGCCAAACCAGACCTGCCAACCTCTGGAGTTCAAAAACTGTATTCTTTATTCCCAAAAGTCGTATTTTACTGACAAAAATTGTATTTAAAAAAAACCCGGACGATGCAATTTGGGGGGAATAACCGATTTTCCGAGCATGCGCAGACACGTCGAGTCTTGTCTCAAGGCGTTTGTAACTGGTTCGCGTAATTTTACCAATAGAGGGCGTTTAATCTCGCGCTATAGCATTGTTCTGAAACGCTCTCTAGCGCTCAATGTTTCTTTCATTTTTGTCTCACGCAAAGTGACAAAGACTACAGGCCTGAAAACGACGTCCGTTGCGTGCGTTGTGTACTGTGTGATCATGTGTTGTATTTTGTGTGGCGTGATGATGCGGTCAGCGTTTCGCGGCGCCTTCGAGTGATTTTGTTTTACGTTTTCTTCCTCCATGATATATCCGTCGGATCGTGTAACGCACATTCACGCACGAAAAAGAGACAAGGAGAGAAAATGACGATAACCGTTAATCAGAATTGGATAATTATCAAATCCAAAAAGCTTCGTAAAAACTTCATGCCTCTGCATGAAAACGCATACATAATACACACGGAATAACATGGCGTCTTTTGTTTACTCTCGGTTGCTCATGGGTAGTACGTCATCACTTTTCGCTGGTTTACAAGTCCGCTGGTACTATATCGTGGATTTCATTGTGATTTTCAGTGGATCTTTGCCGGGAACCAGTACAGGGCGGGAAATTTCAAAATCTAAGAATCGAGGTCTAATTTTTTCGTTCAAATTGCAACAAAACTATTTAGAGAAAAACATGACCACAACAATAAACTGTTACCTGAATACAACATAAACAAGGTTCGATAGTAAATTTAATGTGTGAGTTTTCGTTGTAGTCCAACTTTAAGGTGTTTTAGGCCATACCACACGAGCTAAATTTTGCAGGCAACTTGGATGTAACCAATACACTGCATGTAAGGAAGGCACAACAAGCAGACGGTCGCCTATGAGGCCGTTCGAATTGACGGATTCAGCTATGGCTACGACTGTTGCTATAAAGGGCAAGGACTTAGGACTTCCTATAATACTTCAACGCATGATGATGACGCGGCGATCCAGCCGTAGTCATAGCCGTAGTAGCTGCCAATTTGGACGCGGCCCTCAGTGTCTTTATCGCGGGTTCTCTGAGTCAAGTCTGCAGGACAATGTTATCGTCACCCATGAGCTTCAGCACAGCAAGCTTGTGCTTTTGGAGCCCCAAGCAATGTCGAACTCTAAGAGGTCGAGCTCACCTGACCTATATGTTGACATACTACGCAGGTAAGGCCTACACTGGCTTTGTGACAATAGATGGAATACCTACATCAATGAAGGACAGAGAATCTGGGGCACTTCTCTCGTGGCGTCATTGTCCGACGGGACACCACTCGACTATAAAAGTCAGAGGCAAAGCTGACGTCAACGTTTCGAAATGGACGTATCGGCTTATCTCATTACAGAACTAGAAGCCATTAGTTAAAAGAGCTTTGTGACAATAGATGGAATATCTACATGAATGAATGACAGGAAGATCTGGGGACACTTCTCTCGTGACTTCATTGGCCAAGGACACCGCACTCAGAAGTCAGAGGCCAAATTGACGTCACGTTTCGAAAAGGGGCGTATATAGGCGTTTCTCATCACAAACTAGCAGCTGTTTAGAAGAGTAACTCACCAGCATTTCTTGCCAAGTATGTTCTTGAACCATCGAGACCATCTCCAGACGTGTCTATAATATTATCAGGAGGAACTCTCAGCTCGTAGTGAACAAGTCACACGCCGGTGACAGAGCTTTTTCCACTCGGCTGCCTCCCGCCTATGGAACGGTCTTCCAGAAACGCTAAGACTGTTTGATCCTTCAAAATGTTTCTCAAAACTCATCTGTTCTCCAACTTGTAGATGGTTGTCCCCCATTACTTTTGTCTTCTCTTTTGTAATTTGGCGCTATAAATCTAGTTATTATTATTTAACTGTAAAGGGTAAGCATACTTTTGGTTTTTTGAACCATCCGATTGTTTTATTCCTATATTTATAAACGTGGATAATACAATAAAACTAACCTGTGGAAATTTCATTTCAAAGGTGGTCGCGTTTTTAAGATATTGCCAAAAATCCGTAGCGGTTCTGTCCACGCAGGAAGGATAAACCGTAATTGGAATACACAATCTGAAAAACGTTACTGACAGTAACGTTTCTCAGATTCAAATTTGGGGGGATAAAAACTGATATTTCTTCCATAACCACATTACTTCGAAGTGAAATGATTCTCAAAATGCATTATAATATCGAAAGCTGCTGTACTTATTACCAAGTAAGTTTTTATTGCCATTATATTTCAGAGTGATTATCAAACGTATAACCTTCCCTTTAAGCAAATTTGCATGTAATAACTGATTCATAATGCTGTTGTCTTTTCGTCAACAGCTCCTAATCGCAACTGTGGTTGACTATCCACCAAGTAACGGTAAGCCTATTGGATTCAGTTAAACCCTTCGCCAGTTTGAATCCATCGGAGGGGTCACTAATGACACGGGTCAAAGATATCGAGTCAGCATGACTCGATTCCAGTTACAGATCACTCGACGTTGAGCCGACATCAAACACTTTGAATTAGCGCGTAAATTTTGGCCCGTGTGGCAGGAGATTCTGTCCTCCGGAGATTCTGTCACCCCATACGGCGAACTGTGTACAAACTTCATATGATAGCGCCCTCTTTTGAACCCTTCTCCTCATTCAGCCCATGTTAACTTCCCTATGGGGGGACAGAATCTCCGGGGACAGATTTCCCTATTATGACACCGGCATAGATAAATTTTCTACCGTGTTGTTGTTACATTGCTTTGTTTGTTTTGTTACGGGGTGAATAGACTAGTTTTGTTTGTAAGTCGTGAGAAAAACAGTGGAAAATGTTGGGAGAAAAAGTAATCACAATGTCAGTGTGACATCATTGACTGTTAAAGTAAATTGCACTGAATAAGTCGCCGTGAATCAAATTGATTTAAATTGAATCAAGTTCATTCGAAGTGAACCCAAAATGAGTCAAATTGAGTGAGTTTGTTCATATAGTAAAAAAATCGACCATTGAATCGATTCAAATCTTCATAACTTTCAGCGATGTGTTCCGAGAACCCACTTGGTTTGTATTCTGAGTTCATCCCCGATAGCATGATCGATGCGTCCTCCGCATTGGGTGGCCACCCGGCGACTGCAGCCCGTCTGGACCATAACCCGCCCGGGTGGATGCCGGAAAACAACGACGAGTTCCCGTGGATCGAAGTGTCATTCGCGGAATCGGTGTGGCTGGCTAGGCTCACTACACAGGCCCCATCGTCTCTCCCGGTGGAGACCTTAGAGTTCAATTTACTCTTAAGGCCGAACGTGAATGGACATTGGATTAAGCACCAAATGGTAATGACTTTTTCATCACGCAAAACATAGTTGGTGGCCTGACGTTTCGACCCGAGCACAGTCTAATTCGAAGGTTCTCTGCTTTAGCCTTTAAGAAAGACTCTGCTGGGGTCTACAAGACAGGCCACTAACTATATTTAGCATTTATACAACAGGTCCTTTTGGTTGGTATGTGGTTTTTCAACAGCTTATTCTTTTTTCTCGTTTTTTCATCATATCATTTATCACGTAATGCTATATCCACTCTAAAAACTCACAGATCAGAATTGATTCGGATTCAGGTTCCCAAGGAGCCCTGACCCATTTCTGGGTCAGACTAACCTGAAAACTGGTTTTTAAAATATGGGATTTTAAATAGACCGTGCAGGTCTCGCGCGCGTATTTGAACATTTTGGGACCACTTTGGTCCAAAGGAAATTGCTTCAAAGGTATTGTACAAGTTTGGTAATGACTCAAAACAAATATTAGCATAACAATTTATTTGGTAACAAGCAACGGAGAGCTGTTGATAATATAAACATTGTAGGAAACGACTCCCTCTGAAGTAACGTAGTTTTTGAGAAAGAGGTAATTTCTCACTAAAATAATAAAAACTTCTTTCAAGAAAGCACACAAATTTGTACAACAAGGGTGTTTTTTCTTTCATCATTTTCTTGCAACTTCGATGACCAATTGAGCCCAAATTTTCACAGGCTTGTTATTTTATGCATAGGCCTATGTTGGGATACACCAAGTGAGAACACTACTGGTCTTTGACAATATTATTTCCAAACGTCTTCAGTGCCTTTAACGCGTGAAGGAGACAAACTTGCGCTCTTTAACAGGTCCAATTTAATGTCCGATTACGCGCGAGACTTGCATAGCCTATAACAATGAACTAATTGATGGATAACAATGAGCTAATTAAACGAGGCTTTTTTCGTTCGTCTGTTCTTCTATATAGGTTTTCCAAGCTAACTACTCCAATGGTAGTGTGCAGGACTTCGATTTCGACAGGTCACTTCTCGCAAAAGAAATGCGCTTGTATATCGTAGTTGGTGGAACAATCGGGCTGCGTCTTGAGGTATTTGGATGCAGAGCACCAGCGAATACAGGTACGCATTGTTGTGTGGAAGACAATGGCTCTTTTCGAAACCACGGCTCCAGCCAGACGTACACTTTCGGTACGGTCTTCAAACAGGGGGACGGTGGTTTAATACTGTTATGCACCTGGAGCCGCAACCTAAACAGATGTTTCGAAAATGGCCAATAGGCCTAATTACCAGTTTATGAAAATATTACCGGTAAATAAAATGAAATCCTTTCCTTATCTACAATATTAAGGCTTTATTGGAGGCATTGTGTCTTCTGACCATTGGATGTGATATTTGAATGACAGATAAAAAATGGCAAGCTATAGACATTAATGTTGTGAATGCATCTACAGATTGCGTACATTTTAAGTAAGAGAGTTAATGTAGAAATTACGGTACAATTTGATAAATATCAAACTGAAATAATAAGAAACTTCATATAAAATATGCGTTTCAAACTTTTCCAGAATGCTTCAGGAACAGTGACTGTAATCGAAATATGCACTGTGATCACGGTCAGTGCGCATGCGTGGAAGATGTATCTACCATTCTGTCACCTACACCATCAAGCTCGTGCCAAGGTGAGGCATCCGGGAAATTTTATTGTTGTTATATAACTGCGTATACATTAATATTAATGGAAATCAATGGTTATGGTCGAGCAAGGCATTCTGAAGGCGTTGTGAAATCGAATTGACGGCTACAGCTACGACTACAATGCAACTGTTGATAAGGATGTAGTCTTGGTTCCAAGACCTTCGCACCGAAATTGATCAATTCAAACAACGCATCGAAATGGATCAATTCCAACACCAGAGGGCGTAACTATCATTGGTTCGATATAGCCAGTCGTCAAACGCGTTGAAATTCAGGAAGAGCACGCCCGGATGCGTACATTTTTTTTACACCGCAGCGAGGGGTTTTGTACTGTAACACTGTCAATTCCGTCTTGCGATAGGAGACTACGTTTAACCCTAAACCCTAACCCTAACCCTAACCCTAACCCTACCCCCCCTAACCCCTCCCCCTCACCCTAACCCTAACCCTCACCCTAACCCTCACCCTAACCCTCACCCTAACCCTCACCCTAACCCTAACCCCAAACCTAACCCTTATAGACCATGTGAACTTTGTTTACAATAAGTGTGACCTTGTGCATTCTTTGGGTATTCTGGCAGGCAAGATACTACACAGGTCCTATGGGAAAGTTGACATTTTGTGTCATAATTTCCACATAAATCCAAGAATTATGAAAGTAAAAGCTGGACAAGTTTTGAGATGTGCCCCCTTTCATCATATCAAAAGTTGATAAGAATTAGAGAGTGCAATCTCCATAAAATATAAGATTTTATGTTGTATTCCATTAGTCTGTGTACAAATCGTGCCTGCAGGAAGTCCAGGCTCTGTGGCTCTTTTGTAAACATGTGATGTCACAGGTCACATCGTCTATAGGCATAACTGTTTGTAGTCTCATCTCAAGACAGGAATTGGCAGTATTTTAGTACAAAACCCCTCGCTGCGGTGAAAAAAAAAAATATGCTGCCCGCATCGCGTTAGTCGGACCACTAGAGGGCCTCCTTCAAAATTTATGGTCGGACGAAAGTTTGGGATGCTGCTGATGATATCATCAACCAAAGATCGTATAGCGCCGCTATACGATCTTTGATATCAACACAGAATTTACGGCTTGCAAACTTCGTTGAAACTTGCTGGCAGAGTCACAGTCTCGACTTTCCACTTTATGTCGTGGAGTGAGCGATACTTTCAATGGCACTTTTAACGGACCAGGTGGCTGTATTATTTCACGGGGAGGCGTGCAGGTAAGTTCTGGAACTTGGATGTTCGGGTTTTCTGAGGTTGTGGTGACGTGCGGGAGTTACTTGTAAGAGTAGACTGCATCACTTCCATAATATACAACAACAAGGTTCTGGGTTCCAATCCTGCCAAGCTAACCGCTGTACATGCTGTAGTGTATGTGAGACTGAGACTGAGTGAGAGAGTTTGGCTGTTGTCAGCTAGCTTGGCGTTTATTGGGGGCTTTGTCAAGCTTTGTCAAGTTCTCTTGCTTGTTGGGAAGAAAAAAATAAACCCAGGAGGTAGATTTCACAACAAATCCTAGAAATCGAAAATAGGATTCATCTTACCATGCTTACTTAATAAATCTTAAGATGAGTTGTTTACATAGTTAGTGATTTGTATTGTGACATCACACTTTGCTTAGTTGTAAGATTGGTTCGCACTCAAAATCATGTTGAACAATCTCATCTCAAACGTCATCAATGTTTTGAAAAGGAAAGGAAGTGTCTCCACCAACAGCGCATAATGGAATCTTTTGATGGGTTTTTTTTTCCCTGTAAATACGTAGAATGCTGGGTACCGCTCGGCCTAGAGTCCAAGGCAATCAAAGATTTCCAGATAAGTTCCTCCTCCTATAGACAAGGCGTAATCACCTCAGGGCATCATAAGTTGGCTCGTCTTGGTAGTTACAAGTACTATGCTTGGTCTCCTGAAGATAACGACCAAGCACCTTGGATAAAGGTACAGTGGGGGAAGTAATTTTTGTTTCTCTTGTTGTCAGTACAATAGATCTTTATCTTGCTGCCACCATCTTGGTCATGTTCCCTGTATTCAGTAACAGTAATTTATGCTAATGTTCATTGGACAAAAAGGAACCAGACTGTTTCTCCTTCCAGCCTCGGTTTGGTTACATTGATTTGAATGGAAGAAACTCAAGATGACCACATGATAAAGGTCTATAGGCTAAGTGGCGTGTCGTTTGTCAAGCAGTTAAGCGGAGTCAAGCTCTGGTGTTTCTGATCAGCAGAGTGGGGGTTCGAGTCCTGGTCGTGGCACTTATGTCCTTGAGCAAGATACTTCACCATAATTGCTTTGTCCTTCGGATGGGACATTAAGCTGTAGTTCCCGTGTACCAGGATTGGTAGTGCACGTAAAAGAATCCAGAACACTTAATTCAATTCATTCTAATTCAATTCATTTCAATTCAATTCAACTCGACATTTATTTCCATATTGCAAAATGTACATACAAGTTATTACTAAAGAAGGTCTATTGAACCAAG
Source organism: Plazaster borealis (assembly GCA_021014325.1). NCBI lineage: Eukaryota > Metazoa > Echinodermata > Asteroidea > Forcipulatida > Labidiasteridae > Plazaster > Plazaster borealis. Next base: position 13,883,989 of record CM037464.1, on the reverse strand, counting down.
ATGTATAAAAAACTTCTAAGTAAAAATTATATGAGACACAATGAAACAGAGGCAAAATATGGAGGCATATTCAAAAGACAAAGTCTTGTAGAGAAATGCCGTATAAAACAACATACTGGACTTCTGAACTTAACGGAACTTAAGTTACAACAAAACATACTGACAGGAACGAAACAGGACAAACAAACAAAGCAAACACTACCTAACGAGCTAGAACGGATTAAGAAGGCAAATCATAAAACTAGAAAGTTATCGTGGAAGAGTAGGGATTAACCCCAGTGTTTCTGGTTTACATAGCAAGCACCCTTGTTAAAAGGTTTCCTCAAGCTTGCATTTGCAAACTACAGTGATTAAATTAACTTATGAGGCATCCTTGGTTTCATTTCCAGAAATATATAATAATAATATTAATAATAGAACAAAACTTTTCAACATTCTCAATGCACCATGAAAAGCACCGGAAATGACCCAGATGTGGATGACAAACCAAACAAAGTGTATTACGGCAACTTTTTCTTAAGAAGATTTTATTTGTTGTATCATTTTTATTTTTGTGAGTGTGAAGGGGGATGCTATTGGCAAAAATAAATCATATTGCTGGAAGAATTTATAATTTCAAATTTTCTCTTTTCCTTTATGTAAATTTCTTTGCACAGGTGACTTTTAACCACAGTACAAGGGTAATGGGTATGTCGACACAAGGGAAAGAAGTATGGACTGAAAATGACTTCGTGCAAGGTGCTACAGTTGAGTACGGTAACACCACCAGTGGTTACTCCAATAACATTGAAGAGGGCGGTCAATTAAAGGTAAATAACCTTCTCAAGGGACTAAGAAACAAAATCTTAGGGCAGGGCACCTTCCTCAACGTCACAACGTTGCAAACTGAAGTAAAGAAAAAAAATACTAGACAAATTTTAGACCACATAAAAAAAAATTGTTGCTTGTCCTTTTTTGGGGGGGGGGGGAAGTTAGGGGTGGGAGGGCGTTTTTAAATTTGTTTTAATGAATTTTGTTAAAGAATAAAGTAATAATCACAATCACTATAAAACAGAGGGTTTATGTGATTTTGATGTTTTTAATTGTTTTGTTAAACCCATTTAACTCCTAGATGACATTCTCTGTAAACATTTTCAAAAAACTAAAACGCAGTGTACCCTCAGTAAATATTGTTTTTCCAACATAAATAACCTTTCTTCAAACATCTTTTCCAACCCATAGATTTTGAAAAAATATCAGCTGAATAATCTGGGAGCCAAGTTTGGCTGAAAAGATCATTGAAAAGACAGGTTTTTATGATAAAAAAAAAAAAAATGGGGTCGGGGATTTGTAGTGTCTGGCGGGGACAATCAACAATTTTTGCTGTGTCCTAAGGGACAACTCGGGCTTTCTCTGACCTGCCTAGCGTTGGATTTGCTTTGGCAAGATTTCTGATGGAGTGCAACTGGATGGACTAAGACTTACCAATGTAATTCGTTTTTAAAATTTTGGGTTTAACTAAATAATTTTTCATAAAACTGTAGCTTTTCAGGCAAAACAATGTTTTCCCACCATGACCATCTTTAAAATATACCATTTAAAGGGTCTGTATACGTTTGGTAATGACTCTGAAAATTAATGACAATAAAAACTTACTTGGTAAGAAGTACAGAAGCTTTGGATAGTATAATGCATTTTGAGAAACTGTTCAAAGTACTGCGGTTATGGAAAAATATATCACTCTTCAGGGTTCTTCCCATGCACAAGGTAGCGTATCGGGCCGATACGCAAGAATTTCGGCCGATACGCAAAAAAAATTAGCCGATATACAAACAAAAAATTAAAACAAAAAAATGTTGCTCCAAATTGCACAGTAGGGCTTTGAAAACCAAGAAAAACACCAAGTAGAAAACATTCCGAGGACCTTGTTTCAATTCAGCGCGCTTCGGCCAAACATAAACAAAATTGGCCCAGAATGCCCCACAGTTTTGAAAAAACCTGGGGAGAACCCTGCTTTTTATCCCCAAATATTTTAATCTGAGAAGCGTTACTGACAGTAACCTTTCTCAGATTGTGTATTCCAATTGCAGATTATTCTCTCTGCGTGGACATAACCACTCCAGATTTTCTGCAATACCTTAAAAACATTTTCTCCTTTTGAAATGAAATGTTCAAATGTTAGTTTTATGGTATATATCTACAACTATCTAGGATTGAAACAAACAGTGGGTTCCAATTACCAAAGGTATACAATCCCATTAAGTTTTGTGCAAATCTGAAAACATTTCTATTTTCAATCTTCCCAACGTGAAACACACCCTTTAACGGTTTGGTGATAATTTCACGTCTCGTTATTTCCAGGTCTTTGAATTAAACACAGACGCCACCGAGATCGTCACAAATATATTTCCGTATTCAGTCGTAACCGACTACATTACTCTGCACATTGTGTCACCACCACAGGCTGACAAAATAGCTTTGCGTCTGGAGTTATATGGATGCCGTGTTGACAACCAAGGAGAAAGTAAGTTTAAAAAGGCAAAAGACAAGAGTCGGTAATTATTAAAAGCTCACTCATGAGGGAGTAATGCAAAATTAAAAGGCGGTCCCTCCTAGGCTAGCCTTGAGAATTTTGTGTTATCTGGGATTCTACCTTGAGTTACCGTTTGTTTAATTCTGCATTTTTCCCTAATTAAGTTCATACCACAGCACCGAACCTCTGTTGAAAAACAGTAAAAGTCTAGTACAGGTCAGACAACCCCCCCCCCCAAAAAAAAAAAAAATCAATAAAAATAAAAAATCAATAAAAAATCAATAAATAAATAAAGGTGTTTTTGATCAGCACAGTGTAGGTTTGAGTCCTGGTCTTAGCACTTGTGTTCTTGAGCAAGATACTTAACCTTAATTGCTTTGTCATTCAGATGGGACAGCCGTAGGTCCCATGTACTAGGATTGGTAGTGCACGTACAAGAACCCAGAACACTTATCGTGGAAGAGTAGGGGTTAACCCTGGTGTTTCTTGTTCACATAGCAAGCACCCTTGTTTACAGGTTTCCTGGGGCTTGCGAGCTACAGTGATTAAGTTCACAAATGAGGCATCCTTGGTTTCATTACCAGAAATGTATAATAATAATAATAATAATAACATAATCCACTGTGTATAGTTGTTTTTGCTAAAACATAACCACTTTAATTAGTGTTATTAAGTTTTCACAGGTTTGTTAAATGGTGCTGTTTGTTGAAAAATATCAGTGGAAATGAATTTACCCAATGTCAGTGTCTCGGTTATGTATTTTTTTTGTTTTCTTGCTTCAGGCTGCTTTGAAAATGTCAGTTGTCATCATCCAATGCGTGAATGCGTACAGGAAACGTGTGTAAATGAAACGACAAACTCAACATCAACTACAACTGTTCAATCAACCACAACTAGTCAACCAACTAGCACTAGTCAACCAACCACTAATCAGTCAACCACCACAAGCCAACCAGTCACCAATAGTCAACCAACTTCCACCAGTCAACCAACCACAACTAGTCCGCCGACCACAACTAGTCAACAGACCACCACAACTCCACCAACCACCACAAGTCAACCAACTACCACAACTCCACCAACCACTACAAGTCAACCAACCACAACTAATCCACCAACCAGCACAACTCCACCAACCACCACAAGTCAACCAACCGCCACAAGTCCACCAACCACTACAAGTCAACCAACCACAACTAGTCCACCAACCACCACAAGTCAACCAACCGCCACAACTCCACCAACCACCACAAGTCAACCAACCACAACTAGTCCACCAACCACTACAAGTCAACCAACCACCAGTCAGACAACCACCACAACTCCACCAACCACCACAAGTCGACCAACCACCACACGCCAACCATCGACAGGGGCTCATTCAGTGTGTTCACCAGTCAAACCATTGTCCACCAGCCCCAAATCCGTTGGCCCCGATGTTATTCTTCTGCCCTCATTGAATTCCGAACCTCCTGACACATTTTTGCAGAAGATAGCCAGTGGTCTGTCTCCAGAGGTAAGTCTGAGTGTTTACGAAATGCTGTAGCTTAGTTTCAGGTGGCGGAATAAACTGAATGATCAAAACATCATTACGCGAATCCTCATTAGGAGTGTACCCAAGTTGTGCCTATGACAAACATGGGTTGGTTTGAGATGGAGCAGTTTTCAACATGATCTCTCTTATCTGGGCTCTTTTTCATGGCTCTGCTTACCGTATAGCAAAGAATTTGCACTTACAGAAGCAGGAAATTTCGCGCTTACGTCAAGCGTATTACCAACGTAATTGAAAGGGCATTTACCCAGCTTATGGTCACTTGCCTTGGGGAAGTGAAGGTGCCAGGGTGCAGTGTTTATCATATAGTAACTTTACTGATAACAGCTGATAAGAGTCAAGATGAAACTGGTGTTTAGAATTCAGAGTTGTTTTGGCTAAATGGGAGTTTCACATAACGATTGTCCTGACAGGAAATAGCTGAGCTATGTAGCGCCCTCTCAGGGGATGGTGGAGCAGACGTGTCGCGTCATGTGACCGATGGCGGTCTCGGAGTCCTTAGAGAAGCCACGGCAAACAAGCACAAACCAATCCCCCCATTGAATCTCGCTACTTCTGTTAAATTCCTCGGTGTGGTTTCCAAGATGAACCTTGACGGGGTCGACTTCAACAGCTCAAAGCACATTCTAGAGGTAGGTGGTTCCTCTGACTTAATATCAAGTGAGGTTTGCGGTGACACTATTTGCATAAATCTCTTTTTGAGTAGTGGTGGTTCTGAGAAGAACCAGTGGTTTGACAACTCGACGCTCATTACTGGAAAGCTTGATTAAAGAAAGAGGTCAGAATAATACATCCTTTTCGTCTGTACCAACTCACACCTGTTATCTCTATGTTATTCCTTTTCCAAACAGTGGACCCTAATCTTTTTAATTGGATCAAGAACAAACTGACTGCCCCATGCAGATTAACTGCTCATCCATTGAGTTTAATGACCCAGGTAATGACAATGTAAACACACTCACTCACTTTGTTTTGTTTGTCTACAGCAAATGGCAAATATCGGGAGCAGCCTGATGGATCCTGTTCAATCTAAATCATGGAATGATGCAAAAAGCGTAAGTTGAAAGCCCAGTTGGTTACTCCCTTGTATCCCTGGCCAATCAAACGGGCCCTAACGTCAAAGAACTTTTCAAGAATTTTAAATTTAAAAAGGAAGATAATATTTCATAGAAAAAGTTGAATTGTTTTCTTGCATAATCTATTACACCACACGAGGTGATCTTAAAATGACCTTTGTGAAAGTTCAAGTTGTGACCAAAGTGAAGTTTGGGAAGCCGGCTTTGAACTTGTGAAAGGCTGTATTTGAATTAGTGGTTACAGCTACGGCTAAGACTGTTGCTAAGGGTGTTGCTAGGAATGTACTACACTTTCAACGCATGATGACCGGAAATCTAGCCGTAGCCGTAGTTGTAGCCGCTAATTCAGACCAACCTATTGGCTTGAGCTCGTCCGCTGCTTACCTATCGTTCCAAAGTTTCCCATTCTCTCCGTTCCGTTTCAGAGTGACCGCGTGTCGGGACCATTTCAAGTCATTCATTCCCTGGAGGAAATGGCCTACAAAGTCGGACAGAACCTCGGCAAGGACGCGTCAGTAGAAATCGTCACAGACAACATCGGTAAAAACTTTTTCCCTCGTCTTAATCGGGTGAAGTAATGAACCCCTAGGCCTGGAATTTCATCTTTGAGAGGGCAAGGCCATTTTCATTTCACAAAGGGCACTTCCATTGGAAAAATCTTAAAGTCTGTGGAAAACTTTTGAAGGGGCACCAAGGCCAAGCCAGGGGCAACAGAAGCCATGGCCTCTGTGGCAGCCTTGTAATTCCATGTCTTGACCTATTGCATATATAACATCACAAAAGAGCGCAATCACTGAGTTCAAATCAAGACTTGTCATTGGCTGAAAGTTGTGGTTGGCGTGTATACTTCGCCTCGTGAAATGGAATAGTCTAGATTTCACCTCGTGACTTTATTCTGCGACAATGCATCCACTATTTGTATAATAACTAAACTTGCACAGGATTTTTCTGATAGTGGTTTTTTCTTTGGATTCGTAGGAATTAACCTTTTTGATGTGGCTGTTGATGAGCTGCTCATATCCGGTTGGAACTGGACCAGTTCGGATTCCATGTTCTCGGCTTCAATCTCTGCGCAGGAGTTCCGCGAGAAAACTTTACCTGGTAGGCTGTACATGGACTTAACTAATAATACCTATCAAGAAGCAGCCATTTTGTTTCAACCAAACCTTTGGCACCATTTAAATCTTAAAATATACACATGCATCGTGCCAGGCCCAATTTCAGATAGCTACTAAATTTCAAAATTAGTGCAAGGGTTAAGCGAAATACTAATAACAATAGTAGTGGCTTCTTGTATAGCACTCAAATCTGCCATGCAGCGACGCTCATGGTGCTCCAACATTATTACCCCAGGTCACTGGGCCATTTTTTTTCATTTCTTAAACCATCTCAGTTCCCTTGGGAGTATACAGCCTATGTGTTGCCAAGTATGTAGCGCACCAAGCTAAATCAATCACAAGAACCATCTCTGCCCTCACAGGTACTCATGGGTGATGAGAAGCAATTATGGTTAAGTATCTTGCTCAAGGACACAAGTGTCTTGACCGGGATTAGAACCCACACCCTGATGACTTAGCCATCAGGGCCCAATTTCATAGAGCTGCTTAAACAGCAAATAATTATTGATTTACAGTTTTCTGCTAAGCAAACAAAAAGCAGGATACCAGTCACAGATTGTATAATGTGGAATGGTATTTTGGCTGGTTACCTTATAATATTCTGGTAAACATAATTAAGTTGTGCTTAGCTTTTTTTGTGCAGCTCTATGAAATTTAGCCCAGGGTCCAATTTCAAAGAACTGCTTAAACACAAAAGGTAGCTAAGCATCAACAAAATTTTGCTTACCAAAATAAGGTTATCACCCAAAATACCATGTCACATGTGCAATCTGTGACTGGTACCCTGCTTAGTTTTGCCTAGCAGAAAAACGTTAAGCACTATTTTCTGCTAAAACAACTCTATGAAATTGGGCCCAGAACTTAAATCCGGTGTGCTAGACTTCTTGGCGATGACAGAACAATTGTGTTTTGTATTTCTATAAAGCAACATCAAAAGAAATTCAAAACCAATTTACCGATTGTAATCAAACAGCCGAAACGAGAGCCCTTCTTGTCGGTGGGGTGTTCAAGAATGTCGCTGCACTGTCCCCAGGAGAGGTAGACAATACAGAGACCAAGAATGCCACAAATGGAACTCATCTCCAGCTGCAGAGTGACGTAGTAACCGTCTTAGCATCCACCTCGGGAAAAATCTCCATGGCAGTGTCGTTCTCAACTCCCAAAAATGTGAGACCTTTTTACGAAACTTAGTTGTTGTCCTAGAAAAAATAAACCAGCCCCTTTCCCCTACCCCCCCCTGCTTTGTCTCCTTCATTGTTCATTCCATGCTTTTTTTGTGCTTTCTGCCTCTCTCTCCTTTCATTTCTTTCCACTTGACTGCTTCTGTTACACCAGTATACCTGTTGATGTATGTGTTGTGCTGTCATTAAGCCTTTGAGAAAGACTCTGCTAGGGTCGAAACTAACTATATTTTTGCATTTATACTTTTTTGTTGGTGAGCAGTTTGTAACACCTAATTCTTTTTTCTCTAGAAAAGTAAGAATGCAAAACAATTTTTAATGGCCTCACGCTTTGACCACAGCAGAGTTTTTTTTTCTCAAAAAGACTCTGCTTGGGTCACAACATGAGGCAGTAAGATTTGTTTGCATTTATACCATAGGTCAATTTTGTAATTGTTGGTAAACCAGTTTGCAACAGCTAATTGTATTTTCTCAGAAAAATAACAAGACTATGGCCTTGACTGCTAGGACTTTTGCGAGATATAAAATCTCAGTGTGAAGATCTAGTTTATAAACAATTTAATATTTTAATTATTATTTATTATGCAGGCAACGCATGTGGATCTAAAAGCCAATGAAAAGCCGTCCTTCACATGTGTATTTTGGGATTACGATAAAAGGTACGTGTATCAGGATCTTGATTTCTCAGGATTTTTTTCCTGATTTCAGGATTTTTCTTAAACCTTGAGCCTTCTTGAAAGAAGTAAAGCAGTCACCAAGGGGAGAAAGAAATAGTCCACAATGCATCCAAACCTGTGGTTTTGTCTTTCTGGTAATGCACAGAGTCTGTGAACCTCCTGAATTGTAAATAACTGAGAGGTTCTGGTTCTAAGATAATTGGGAACCCAAGTCCGCTTGCTACTTTTCAGGAATGTTCACATTAATTTGTCAAATCTCAACCCTGGTGTATGTTGCAGACATGATAGTGCAGGATGATTCAATCTGACAATCACCAATAATCAAGTTCATACCAGCAACAATCTTGGTAGACAAACAGTTGGTGGAGCGCCAGCACGTTAATCTGGAGGTCACAGGTTCAAGTCCCGCTCTTGTAAATTTTTCTTTTTTTACAACCCAAAATTATTTTAGAATTTACCCAGTCAGTTTCCCTTGTGGTTTATTACTTGATATTTGAAATAAAAGTTGCTTCCCCTTAATGTGATCCCTTTGCTGCCACTTCCCAGGTTGTATCGTAAACTTGGGTGTGATTTCTGGCTATATAGCCGTTAGAGTTTGAATGGCTTCTGACTGGCACCCCCGTACAGAGATATTGACAAAATAGGGAGACCGCCAACATAGGGCTAGATAGCTCAGTTGGTAGAGTGCTGGCGCAGGTTCAAATCCCGCTCTGGTCAATTTTTCATTGTTCAACCCAAAATTAATATTATTATTGTAAGTCCATTATAAACTAAACGATAGAAGTGAATTTCCTCGGAATCCAAAATACTAATGATGTGATATACCATTTAATTACTCAGTGATCAGTCGTCAGGGAGTGGGAAATGGTCAGATCACGGATGCTACCTGGTAGAAGAAGGAGATCATGCAGAGGACATATCCTGTTTCTGTAACCACACCACAAACTTCGCTGTCCTCATGCAGGTCACCGAAAGCACTGTAAGTGCACAAAATCCCTAGCATTATTCTTGTCATTGCTCTCTGGGTGTTAATGAATTTCCTATGGGCATTTACGAAATGGAGGCTCAGGCTCAGGCTTAGGCTTCAGGCTCCGTTCTCTCGTCTGAATCCCTAAACGCATAACACGCGTATAGTCAAAGCAACTGAGGGGTCTAGCTAGCCTGAGCCGAATCCCAAGCCGAAGCCGTGGATTCGTAAACGCCCTATGTATACTTTGTTATTGACTATGGTTTACATTCATTGTGGCGTGTCTTGGCCGAGCGGTTAAGAGCACCGGACTCGAGCTCTGGTTTTTCTGATCAGCAGAGTGTGGGTTCAAGTCCCGGTCATGACACTTGTATCCTTGAGCAGGATCGTTTGCTATAATTGCTTTGTCCTTCGGATGGGACATTAAGCCGTAGGTCCCATTTACCAGGATTGGTAGTGCACGTAAAAGAACCAAGAACACTTATCGTGGAAGAGTAGGGGTTAACCCCGGTGTTTCTGGTTCACATAGCAAGCACCCTTGTTTACAGGTTTCCTCAGGCTTGCAAACTACAGTGATTAAGTTCACTTATGAGGCATCCTTGGTTTCATTACAAGAAATAATAAGATTTTGTTGGAAATATGCATTGGGTTTTTTAAGCGAAATCAGTAGAATTTTGTCACAGAAGACTTCTGTGCCTTCCTGAAAAAAAACCTCATTCTGCCCGTATTATGTTGAGATCTTCCTCAGTGGTTGTATCTTGCATCTTGTAGTGTCTTGCCAAGGTATTTGTAAAATATTAATATTATTATTATTATTAATATTATTGTTATTGCTAAGGTACCCGAATCGGACACCCATGCCACTATACTGATGGTGCTCACCTTTATCTGCTCCAGCATCTCCATTGTGTCTCTCATTGTTGCATTGACGGTGTTCCTCTTCCTTGGGTAAGTTAAGCTTCACCGTGTTTTGAAATAAAATCAATAGCAAGACACAATGTTTTTGCACTTTCAAATTGCGTGTAACGTACCAGCCATTTTGGGAGATGTAAATTTTGTTAGGCTGATACAATTATATGGTACCTCATTTTACTTATTTATCAGATCGTCCATGGCTTCAGAACGTCTAACCATTCACACCAATATGATGGCTGCTCTCCTGATGGGGATGATACTGTTCCTCCTGGGTGTAGCATCAGAACTTACTGTGGTGAGAAGAAGAAAGAAAACAAAATTCCTCAGCCTGCCTTAACCCATGACCACTGCACTTGTCACAGTACATAAACACTGTTCCTGCCTAATCCCTTGTAGCACTTATTTTTTGCATTACATTAACCCTTTAGAGAACTATAGAGGCCACAAGCGGCTTGTACCAAAATGTCCATAGTCGCCGCAAGGTTTGACCTACTTCCATTCACATAAAGAGGTCAAAGTAAAGGTCATGTCCGGATATGAAATATTCCAATGTAGTATGTTAACATTAGTATACCGATTTCTTAACACAAAACTAAATGTTCTCACAAGGGGAGTGTCACACATTACATCTGAAAGAAATATACAAATAAACAGAAGATGAAACAACTTATTGAAAGAGATGGGTTTTGAGTTCGTTCTTGAAGGTGAGGTAGGAAGTCTCCTTTCTCAGTTTGATGGGAAGTGAGTTCCATAGGGAAGGACCGCACTGAGAGAAAGTTTGGTTTCCCCAGGAGTGATGTGAGAGGGGTACTCGAAGAAGATTTGTTTCGGATCCTATATATAAATGTAGATATACAATAAAACTAACCTGTGAAATTTCATTTCAAAAGGTCGCATTTTTGAGATACGTTCTGTTGGATATAGTATCCCAATTTTTGAACACAAAACTCAATTTTCTGTTTCATTTTATTTCTGTTGACATTTTTACTGACAGTTTTTGATTAAAGAAATGAGCAATATTAGCAATGTCTTGTGATGTTTATACAGAAATGAATGGTCTCTAAAGGGTTAAACGATATCTCAAAAATGCGACCTTTTGAAATGAAATTTTCACAGGTTAGTTTTATTGTATATCTACCTTTTTATATAGAATTGAAACAATCGAACGGTTCCAAAAACCAAAGGTATACTTTCCCTTTAAAGATAAGTAAAATATCGTTCTTGACAAACAGATTCCCTGTAAGATTGTGGCCATTGTCCTGCACTACCTGTTCCTGGCTACGTTCTGTTGGATACTGGTGGAGGGGATTCATCTGTACAAACAAGTCATCTCTGTGTTTGACCAAGGGAGGAGCAAGATGCCCATCTACTATCTCATCGGATGGGGTGAGAATAAGATGTGACGTCCCATCCCAAAAGTCGGGCTCTTCATTTTCCGTCTTGTCCATATATTTCATAATAAATAGGGATACTCATCAGGGCTCGAAATAAATATTGGACCGCAGGCCCCAAGCCAGTACTTTCAGCGTTGGGCCAGTAAAATCGCAAAAGCACAAGCCCGGTGGTCGTGTTGTTTTTCAATTGCTTAATAACAGTAATACCTCATTGTGTAATATCTTCTTTGTAAAAAATGTTGACAATGAATCTGATATACCTTTCAATTCTGTTGAGCATGACAAATGAGATAGATCTTCTCTTAGTGCTTTTTGAATCTGGTCTTCTAAAATAAATTTTGGTCCAGTAAAAATGTTGAGCTACAAGCCCTGCAGTCTTGTGGAGTTTCCTCCCAAATTCGAGCCCTGATAATTTTCAAAACGGAACTAGCCCGTCGGACCACTTGGAGAGAATTTTGACTGGTCTTCAGGTGTTTTAGCTGGCCAACGGACCACTGTTAAAACCGCTAATTTAAAAGAAGATTTATGTCAGTCTGCTGCCACCTGGTGTCCTCGAAAGTTTCACATGACCCAACAGAAAAATTCTACTTTGCCATTTAATATCTAAATCTTCTTTCGATGGCTGGTTTTTCTGTTAACAACAGCTTGCAAAACATAAGATTTCCTTTTACAGCTTCCTGTCCCTTTCTACTTTGTTTTGCATTTCCAGGTTTACCCGCCATCATCGTCGGTGTCGCTTTTGGGATAAAGTCAAAGCTGTACGGAAGTGGAAATCAGTAAGTTTCAAATAGCTTGAAGGCCAACTTCAATCAGAGGCCAAATGTTGCGTGACAATTTTTTGCTAAGCAAAAATAAGCAGAAAACTAGTCGCATATGACAAATGTTACATGGTATTTTGGCTGGTAACCTTATTCTGGTAAGCAAAATCATTTTGTGCTAAGCTACTTTTTGTACTTAAGCAGGTCGGTGAAATCGACCCCTGGTTATTATAGGAACTTTGATAAGAGTGTAAAAAACTTGTTAAAGCACAAATGGGTTACCAGCCAAGACTGCATGTAATGTACATTGCAAGCGATTGGTTCCCTTCTTCAGGGATGAGAAATTTTGGACTTTATCTGAATTCAGACTTTCTTGTATCATCTGCCTGGTGAAAGGAGCTTTTCTTTTATTCCTCCAATATTAAAGAAATCGTGCTCTTTGATCTACTTCTCTTACAGTGGGGTTAAGTTTATAAAATCGGTCAATGCGGACAGTGGACAATGATTTAAAAAGGAAAGGAAGGTTTAATGTTGACAACCATGTAAGTGGCTCCCATGGTTTAAGCACTGCCCCTACCCAGTGCCTTTTTCATTTCTGAATGTGTTTCTTTTGGTTATTATTCGTTTATTATGCCATAATATTGATTATAATTTTCTCATCATACAGTTGTTGGCTGACCACTGAAGATGGTCTGATATGGGCTTTTGTCGGACCTCTCATTCTTATAGTCACGGTAAGATAGAGTTTATTTGGACCACTCGGCCTTTCAATTTTTTCATCGCAGCATGTCGTTGCCCGGCAGTCTTACGCATCGAACTCAAGTTCTGGTGGCTGAGTCATCAGGGTGTAGGTTCCAATCCCGGTGGTGACACTTGTATCCTTGAGGAGACGCTTGAGCATAAATTGCTTCTCATTTTCAAAGAGCAAATTGGAACCCGCGAGGGTAGAGATTATTGACGAGAATGATTAGCAACCTGTGGCCAATTTGGCTGCCGGCACTGCATACTCCTAAGGAGTTGAGATGGTTTCAGGAATGCTTAAGGGCTGATTGGACACGGGTAATAATAATGTGTGGCACTTGGAGAGGCCTATTTGCCTAAAGAAAGATAAATAGGTTTTATTTTTTATTTTTATCAATACCTATGTCATTTTATCATCTTTATATCATGATCAAATAATAATTGTTTCCTTTTACGTCAGGTCAACATGGTCGTACTAATTATGGTGGTGGTCGTGGTCACTCGTGCTGCTGCCCTCAAGTGTCAGACCAATTTAGAACGGATCAGGTAAGATGGGAGAGGTGGTGGGGTCGTTCGCACGGTGTAAGAACAAACGCAAGAAAGCTGTTCAGTCTGTTTGCTTGTTTGTAGGAATTTAGGCATATGTGTTTAAACTTAAGTGCATTAAATGTGAAACTCTGCAAAAAGTATAATCTGATCAAACTCTGAAGCATTTATAAATGTATTGACCAGTTACTCCTATGATATTATAGCAAAAGGCTACCCTCTGAAGTTAATTTTTTGTAAAGAAATTAAAGCAGTGGGTTTTATTTTTTTTGAAAAAACACTACAAATGGGCCAAATTTCATACAGCTGCTAAGGTTACCGGCTATAAACACTATGTCACATGTACCATCTGAGTACCATCTGTGACTGGTATTCTGCTCATTTTTGCTAAGCAGAAAATTGTTAAGCAGTACTTTCTGAAATTGAGCCCTGTTAAGATGTCTGATCAGTCTTTGAATACAAATTTAAACCGTTTCAGAGCGGCCTGTAAGAGTGCCATAATGCTGGTGCCTCTTCTTGGTATCTCCTGGATCCTCGGACTCTTCACCCAGTACAGCGTAGTCCTCCGATATGCATTCATCATCTTGAACGCCTTGCAGGTAAGACCAGGTTTGGTGGCATGGGTGGCTGGTGTGTGAAGCGCTCACCTCTCACCACTGTGGGCCCTGGTTCGTTTCCTGGCTAGGGCCCCATGTGAGTAGAGTTGTGTGTCGATTCTCTCCAGTGCCACAAGGCCCTCCCTCTGGAAAAATCAAACACTTCTGATCTCTGGCTTTCATCTGTAGTCATTTGTGGGTCAATGTAGCTGGCTGCTGAAGGCTCCCTTGCATGCCTGTGGCTCCTACATATCGTAGCAGCGTCCCTTGCATTTCAGCTTCTCAGCTGCAAGTAAGGACGACTAGCAACCAAAATTATTATAATAACAATGATAAGGACATACGCTTTTCTATAGTGGCGCGTCCTCCCCTCCACATTACCCCACCCCACCCCTGACTCCTGTGAATGTTTGGACCGCTAGTATACATGGCTGTCCATAGATGCATGACTTCATCTCTAAATCACAGCAAATTTTGTACAATGCCATCAATTGTGTTCTTCTGTTTCTTTATTTATTGGCAGGGTTTCTTCATGTTCATCTTCTACTGCGTGATGAGCTCAGAGGTAAGTTTTTTGGAAAACTGAAGGAAATAACAGAGTGAAAGCTAGAGGGCCTCACTGGTGATTATCATAAAAGTTTTTAGATGAATTGTTGATTATCGATAAGAATAAAAAGCAAATAAACAAACAATACCAAAAATACAGTTAATGGTTATTTAATGTGTACAATCTCCAAAATGCTGCTTACTTTTATCGTCTGTCAGGTACGTACAGCGTTCCGCCATGAGTTGAAGAAAAGAGCAGATCGAAGCATGGATGGAAGTGTAACTGTAAGTTTTGTTTTACTGACAACAACGATAAACAACAACATCAGGGTCCAATTTCATACAGCTGCTTAAGCACAAAAAGAAGCATAACAAAATTACGCTTACCAGAATAAGGTTACCAGCCAATCTACCATGTCACAAGTACAATTTGTGACTGGTATCCTGCTCATTTCTGCTAAGCAGAAAATTGTTAAGCAATATTTTCTGCTTAAAAGCAGCTCTATGAAATTGGGCCAAGTTGCATCAAAAAAAGTCATCAACATGGAATCGCCACTAAAGCAACTAACCCTAAATTAAAACATTGCCATCCAGATTTTGCATATCATATCCATAAGTCCAATTCTTTTGTAGCATTTCTCTTTTATTTCACGTTGGCTGATGTCCGAGTTACTATTTTTACAGAGTGTTATAGTTTGACCAATATTGTTCCTCTCGTTTATTTTGTTTTTTCAGAGAAGCGTGGCACCACGAACCAACGCTTGGACAGTAACCAACAAGAAAAGTCACATCCGACTGGTGAGAGTATCACCCAGTTCCAATAATTCGGACAGTGCATATTAGACTAAGCATTGTCAACCTCCATCCATGGACCAAGACGGGCAAATTCAAGTATAGACCTTTCTATTGCAACTTCACAGCCCTAGTTTTTGCCAACCAAGGTTGGTAAACTATTGTAGTGCCATAAATGCAAAACAAAAACAGATAACCACAGTTTGTAACAGTGTTACACAATTATTCAAAAATAGTGTTGAATTTGGTGGAAACAAAGCAACCAATCATGGGATGCATTTCTTTAATTGAAAGTTTGCAGAAATATTGAATTTGGTCCGGGCATCTGTTAACTTGATTGAATGTTTTGCTAACATTCGGCTGTCTTTGCCAACCAGCGTGGTTTGCTTATCAGCAATAGAAAGGTCTATTGACCATTATCATGCTGCCGCCATGATTTAGTCTGGCTCCCTGTGTGAAATAGCATTACTGAATACTGATTCTCATTCTATTAGAAAAGGACCAAACTGTTTTTCCCTTCCTGTCTCAGTTTGGTTGACATAAATTTGAGTGATAGGAAAAACAATATGGCAATAATTATGATAAAAGTCTATAGGAAAAACAAGATGGCGACATTATGATAAAAGTCTATTTGCTATCACCCTTAGTATTTCTTGGAGACCTGTCATCTTATAACCAAAACACTTTAGGTTTGCTTTGTGGATGCTGAGAAAGTGTTAATGGAGCAATCTACTGTCTTATGTAGAATATATTATAATAATTGGTAAAATTAAGTGACTCTTCAGGTATTATTTATTCACTGAAATATGTAAATTAGAAGTATTGTTTTGTTTACTGTTTTGTTTAAAGTAATTAAAAAACGATCTGCATAATCATAGTTTAAATATTAAAGTGAGTTGTTAAAATTTTAACAAATTTTAATGTTTACTAAATAAATTCAAGTAAATTCTTTATCTATAGGCATAAGGTAGCCATGGTGCTTTCATCTTTGTAGAGTTAGGTGAGAAAAATACTGTCCATATAGATATGTATGTGTATTCATTAGTTTAAACCCTTTTCACAGTACAATGCAGATTCCCAGAAAATAAAACTCCTGGGGAATTTAAAACCCACCGCTACCCCATGTTCTTTTTTTCACAATTAGAACAAATACCAACTATGCTTTTTTCCACCTCCCCATTCCAGTATATAATTTATTATGGTGTGTCGTGTTGTTTCAGTATAAACCCATGGCCTCACATTGACCATAATTGGTGCCCTACTTCACTAAACATATTTTATTTCCAATTGGTTTGGGGGGGGGGGGGTATGCCAGAACCCCCAGCCCTACAACCACCCCGCCACCCACCAAAGAGCAAGGTCCAGTATGCCTTAACCAAAGGTCTCTGCATGGTAAGAACACTCGTTATTATTTTCACTTGAAAAATCAATATATTATTAAAAAACCAAAGGATAAACAGGTTTATTATCTAGGTCAATCTTAATCATTCCTGAGGCAGAACTAAAGTTTGTTCAAGTTACTTTCGTGTAAAATGGAGCACCCATATGGAGTTTGGGTAGAAATCTGAAATAAAACTTCTGTCTGCAATATCTGTATATAATAAACCTGTGATTATCATGAAAAATGTGCTAATTGTTTTCGCCATAAAAACAGTCGTTGATCTAACTACAAACTTTCCCAGTCCAATTTGTTGTTTTACTTTGAGTTGATATTCCACACGGCACACGCAGCTTCGATCTACCCATCGTCTGCCATTTCGCGAGTCAAATTCCCTGAAAAGATTATACGCGTCTGCTAACCAACCGCTCGCGCGTTGTGTATTCCTAAATTACACGCTCAGTAAAAAACACCTGCTGCTCGATGTGGGATTCAAACAAGGGGGTGCAGGAATTTTTCTAGGGGGAATTTATTGCCAATCAAAACTGTATTTTCCGTTTGCATTTTCAAAAAAACAAACCCTTTCAGCGCTCTTGTTGTACCATTTATTAATTTTATAAGATAATCTGGCGTGGGGAATAAAAACAAATACATTTTTTGAGGGCAAATTGAAAACTGGTTTTAAAACATTGAAATTACCACTAGAAAGCTTATTGAACGCTACATTTTAATCGCACGGTAATTTTGAATCTCAAAAGTCCAGATTTACAAACCGTATAACTCGGACACAATACAATCTACAAAATAAATTTAAAGTAACTAAATTTATAGTGACTAAATAATGAAAAAACAATCATTTCCTTTATTTGTTAAAAACAGTTTTCTTTATTGACAAAAATTAAATCGCCTCAAATTTGCAAGTACTTCAAATACCATCAATGTCAACGAAAGAAATGCACTGAATAGTTCATAATTTAAAAAAAAAATATTTAAAAAAATGTATATTATTGCATTTTCCATTGTGTTTAATGTCGGCATAAGCTTTGACATCAACAACAAAGGTGTAGACTTTATTGCGAGCGATTGAACGTATCAAACTCAATGCGCATGCGGTGAGCCAAACCAAGCTAAGCGCATGCGTTGTAGCGCAAAATTACCAGTCACTTTTTAGAAAAGACAAAGTCGTATGTTCGTCTGCTCCGAAAGTGTTCCGACATGTTGACAGTCTTCCGTCGCGCAAATTTTGCCGTGGACTTGTGCAGAACCAAATACCGGACTTCTAGAACTGAACTATACCATTGTTACCATGCAACTGGAACTGGGAGCATGCAATTTCAGCCTTTTTCGAAGTTCAAAATGTCCACTAGTTACCGCCAAGCACCGCACGTCGTGTCTCCAGAAGTCAACACTGGAACAGAGCAGAATGCGAACTCTGTTGCTCAGTAGTCGGGCGCCTTTACTGATAAAAGGTGGGTGTGTTTACAACTTTCCTTACATTGTTTAGATTATAACCAGTGGAAACTGTTTGAATGCTCAAAATTTCTCTGGAATTAAGACAATTAACAAAACCGTATCTCAAATATACTGGCCTTCCCAAAAGAATTTTAATACGAAACAGTAATAAACACGTCGGCCTGTCCGTTAATTTGTGTACGTGTGACGGTGTGTACATCCATACAGGTGTATGAATGTCAATTTCAAGACCCGAGAGCGGGACACAAAAAACAACATTTCAAAGCAGAACAATATTTATACTGCTTCAGTAGCCTGCAATACCAAAACATAATGTTTAGTCACCCACAAGGACATGTATCTATTGTGACAATGTGTTGGAATTCTTCGTAAAACATCAATCAAGTAACTTTTCGGCGATTTGTCAAAGAGAATTTGGGGTACCAGTTATGGCGCAAAGACTTTGTTTTTGAAAGTCATCAGAGGGCGCTGTTACGATTTATCAGCGTTGTGGTTTGATGGTTTCGTCCTTTGCTGGATCTAAAAAGTCTTTACCGCTAATATCCATGATGTTTTTGCAATCTAAGATGGCGGAGTTCGGCACCTGGAAAAATACAAATTATTGTTTTAATAGTATTATACAAACATGATTGTGGAGATGTAAAAAAAAAAAAGAATCAAGTAGGCCTATATACACTCCAAAAACTCCCAAATTGACCCAGATTCCGGTTGCCGGGGGGGCCTGACTCATTTCTGGGTCAGGTTGACCCGAAAACTGGTCAAAGATGGGGATTTTGACAAAGATTCTGCTCAGTTGACCGATTTCTTGGTCGTTTTGATGGAGATTTTTTGAGTGTATAGTCATACTTGTTAAACACCACACTGCCAAAAAAAAGAAACAAAGAGTTTGAATGGCTTATGATCAATTTTCTCCATTTTAAAATAGAGACCGCAAAATGATTGTGATTTGCTTGTTAGTCATCATTACAACCCCAATAAAAAAATATATAATGTTTAATAGCGTGATGATAAATCAAATCAGCTAAATTTCTATAAGTAACTATAAAGTCTGTAATTTTCCCCGTCTTACTGTCACGCTTTATCGTCATAGGTGGTACGAAAGTATATCAATATTTAAGTTTTGTCTCATACCTTATGTAATGGTGTATAGCCGGGATGATGATGCTTTTTAAAGGGGTTATTGCTGGCCAGATTGTAAGAGATAATGAAGACCCATCGGCGCCGATCGGAGTCGTTTCGGTTGCTCTTATGCAAGACGTTTGCGTGAAAGAACAAGGCATCTCCAGGTTCCAACTCCACATACACAAGCTCCATTACCTTTGAATTATAAAAAAAAACCAAAACGATATTCGGTAAATTATGCCTGTGATTTGGCAGGATTTTCTTGTTTTCATGATTTTTAATGGGATCCGTCTTTTTGGCATACAAATTTTCTCGATAGAAATGTCACCAAGGATATCTGTCCTCTTGAAAATCAATCTATGTTTGGCACCTTACCTTCTTTGCCTCTTCAACGCGTGCAAGATCCGCACCAGTCTGTCCCGCTACCGGTTTGTGATCAATACGTCCAAGTTTATGGGAACCACGCAAAACCTGCCAAATACCACAACATCGATAATAGCCATGATTGATTTATCGATATCACTGCCTTAACCGCAATGTTGAGATTTTGGGTTTTGTTTGTTATCAGTGACCTTGAAGTTTCTCGATCGTACGATTTGTTAGAAAAGAAAAGAAAACAATAACCAACCTGCAAACATCCATTTCCCTTGTCAGTTTTATCCACGGCTATAAACACGGATCCCATATCTGGATAGAGGCAGCCGTTTTGATACCAGTACCTGTAAAATAAATCCTCAAACATTAGCACTTTAGAAGACAAACTTTGATGACACACGTGCTAAATCACCAAAATGTCTTTTCGAAAACTCGGCTGCAGCTCAGACGTACCCGTCAGTGCCGAACTGTCACACATCTTTTAAAATGACAGACGAAGCTCAAAGAGAATAGAGCTGCAGCCGCCAAATCCTTGATTTCATAAACGCCAACTAGCGCTAGAGGAGGGGTGTCTGTTTTTCTTTGAGAACAAACAGTGCTGCGTCTCCTCTTAATGAAAAATTGTTAGCAGTGAACAATGTGAAACTCTGTATTGATTTTCCAGCCATTTTCAAGATTCCAGCCGACATGTCAAAAATGGTGCATTTTTATATTAACATACCCATAATCCTGATGCCATATGTGGGATCCTCCTGTCCTTGCCTCCTTCATCATCAACTTGGTGTGGTAGTGATACACCTCCCCTCCCAACAACTAGCAAAGAACAGAAAAACGCACAAGGGAAAACTAGTTTAGATCTCCGAGTCTGTGGATGGGGTAAAGATCCCCTTATACTAAAACTTGACACAATGAATGTACTTTTTCTTTCTTCAGCCCCAAACGGTATCTTATGTAATATCCTGGCCTGATCATTTGCTTTCCACGCGATTTCTTTGGATATTTTTCTCAAAGATAGTTGTTGTGGTTGCTGTGGTTGCTGTGGTTGTTACAGTGGTTGATGATGTTGTTTTTGTGTTGCAGTGGTGGTGGCTGCAATTTGGAATTGTACCGTAAGGTATAGGGAATCTTAAGCTATATTTTCATCAGTGGTCTGTCAACCTGTTTCAAAAGAGTGATTTCCAAACCTTTTCCATGGTACCAGCCACCTTTTCACACCGTGCCAACATCCCAGTGACATCTGACCCAGGGTGATTCCAAAGGCTCATCGTGCTGCACCGTCCCTCCCCGTCGGGCAGTTTGACGGCGTGTTCTCGTATCCCATCGTCTCGATCTATGGCAGTCCGTAATGCCGTCATCTCGCCGGGGCTGATGAGTGTTCTAAAGATGAGCGATGATTGGAAGGCAGATCATGTACATGTATGCAGAACCCTTACATAATGCGTCACAAGCTCAAACAGCGCCCTCACTCACTGAGGTTAAAGACCTATCATTGGCTGAGAGTTCAGCATGGCGCGTATACACGTGCGCGTTGCCATTGTTTGACTACAGCGATGGCGGTTTATGCAATGGGTCTTTGAATCAGCAAGTTTAACGCTCATCGGGAGTTAAATAAAAAGATTATGTTTATTGAAAACTTTTCACTGCAATTTAATTTGTATAATATTAACCTGACAATGAAGTAGCCCTCCTGCTCAAAAGCACGCTGCATCCCCTCCGTCACTTCAAACTCTCCACTGAAAGAGAAATCTGGATAGAAAATTGGACAAGTGACAAGTGCCATACTAAAGTGTGCCATTAAAAATTATTCTATTGATACTATAGTGAAAAAATAACAATTAAGTGCAAATGGTTTTTTTAAGAGGAAAAAAAGATGAGACAATTCAAAGTTTACTATATTTTAAAATTGCTGACGAAGGTGGGAAATGCTTTTTAGAATTGAAGTCTAAATATATAAATCACTTGTTGTACCGGTAAATACTAACCTGCAATTTCTTAGACTTGGTTCATGTCGGGTTTCGTGCCGAGTCGTCAGTAAAATTAGGTTTTGTATCGTGCACCCTTACTGGCGAGTGAGGGCGCACAACATAGTGCTGAAACAATCGAGCAATTTCTAAGCTTCATTCATATTTGCAAAACCTATTCATAATACTTTCTCATTGAAAATAAAACAGCAGCCGAGATTTACAATTCGGGCTACAAATTTGAAGTAAAATTTCAGAATTTGAATCACCAGTTCAAGAAAAAATGGGCCTAAGTGGAACAATAAGCGAAAAAACTAAATAAGTCTTACGTGTGCATTTTCACATGACCTGTGCTGCATACACCCACTTTGCATGACCCGAACGATAAGGGTCGCCGTGTACATTGAGTTTTTTGTGTGAATATGCTTTGCACCATGAAGTTGGCTACGTATATGGTGAGCAAAGGTCTATTTATTTCTTCAATTATGGTTTCGACACATTGGCCCGAGTACAGTGTTTTCATTGTTCCAAATGTTCTCTATAGTCCACCATTATTACAACATTTTGCAAAGAACCAGGCTGTGTTTTACCCTGCGTAGTTATTGGTGTTCATGCTGCAGGAAAACTCGTATTGATTTGAATCATACAGACAACTAAATCATATATAATATCACATCACAGTACCTGTTGTTTCCATTTTGCAAGCAGTCCACTCGTCCACTTAAATCAAGCCCCCAACTGTCAGCCATACACATTGATTTGACAGACAACTAAATCATATATAATATCACACCACAATACCTGTTGTTTCCATTTTGCACGCAGTCCACTCGCCCTTGCTCTATGATTAAATCAAGCCCCAGCTGTCAGCCTCACACACTAATGTCACAATGCCCCGATCCAGCGAGTGTCATGTTCTTATCAACTCTTTGATTTGTTTCTGGTGTTTATCTTTTTATAGCCTTTGACCTCCCATCGTCCAGGTCTATATATCTGATTTTGTTCAGGTCTAATTGATGAGTACAAGTTGTGACGTAATTGTTGCTTGTGCAGATCAGAACTAATGGTAAAAAGAGGGCGCCATTTATAAAACTGTCAACAAATAAGTGTGTTTATTATTTTGGGAATTATTCGTAGAAACAAGTCTTTATAATGCGCTTATATGATTATATAATTTCCATTGATAATTTTTTTATTTTTTGTATAACACAAGTGCGAGTAGAATATTGGGAATGATATCATAATAACTATATGCGAACAATGTTTTTAGTTCAACGGTCTATTATGCTTTTATCGAGTGTACATTTATCAATGGAACCCGATATATGCCAAACTTTAATATACTACTTACGGTTGCGGGATAATTAGTAATAACACGTTTAAAGGTTTTCAAATAATATATTTAAAAACGAGGTCCGTGTATAATAACATCCTTTGGTGAAGGAACTTTTTCTGTTTCCTTTTAGTTTATAGAATTATTTCACAGTTTTAAATGATTCTTGAACAAATCAAACATTGAGATAATGGTCCATAAAAGTCCAACAGGGACGATCCATTTTGGTTGTACACGTTTGATACGACTTTGTCTTATCCTTATTAAGTGGTTAAATCACATTTTTTATTTCGATGACAGCAGTGTATGTTTATTCGAAACAGTTTTTCCATAAGCAGAATAGCCTACTCATTATTAAAAAGCTTTTAACAAAATCTTTAAATTAATGGTGGTGATTTGTCTATAAACTTTATAATTAGTTGTGGAGTTTGTCACCGCCATCTCCTTTTAGAAATAGGATTCCCCAACTTTCACCGTCCGTCCTTTCCAAAAAATAATAAATGCATTCATTTGAAATATATAATAAATGATTGGTAGAGCTGACAAAATAATCGCAAACAGTTTTCATGTTTTGTGTGATCAACCATTATACCGGTACATGAAATAATAAACCTGTGAAAATTTGGGCTTAGTCCATTGTGCGAGTCAGGAGAAAAATAATAGTGTGAAAAAAGATGCACAATTTTCAGCATGTAAACACATTGTCCTTAGGTTGTAACAACCAAAATCAGCTGTTGCGTTTTTAAAAAAGGTTTTCAGATACATGTTTCTTGAATATGACTTCATTTCAGAGGGAAATATTTCAGGAAAAATGGTTCTAGTATGAACTTCATAATCAGCAAGCTTTCAGACTAAAATTAAACAATAAAATGTTTTTATCCTTACCAATCCAGTGTAACACGTTTAACTCAGTTGTTAACTGAACAAGGTTTTTCTAATTTTATTATTTTCAATTAGTAAAAACATTATTGCATTTTCCATTGTGTTTAATGTCGGCATAAGCTTTACAACAACAAGAAAGGGGGTATATTAATTTGTTATCGGTCAAGGGAAAGGCTAAAGTTCAAGCCCCAAGTGCTTTTACAACAAGACAACATTTCAGAGTAGAAAAATTGATACGGTTACATTAGCCTGCAATACCAAAACAAACTGTATGATCACAAGGGCATTGTGTCAAAGTGTTGACATTCTTTGCAACATCAATCAAGTTACTTTTCGGTGATTTGTCAAAGATAATTTTGGGTACCAGTTATGGCGCACAGACTTTGTTCTTGAAAGTCACCAGAGGGGGCGCTACTACGATTTATCAGCGTTGTGGTTTGATGGTTTCGTCAGTAGCTGGATCTAAGAATTCTTTACCGCTAATATCCATGATGTTTTTGCATTCTAAGATGGCAGAGTTTGGCACCTGGAAAAATACAAATTATTGTTTAATAGTAAACTAATACGCAAACATGACAGTATATAGATTTTATATTTTCTAGTATAACCAATCCCAGGTCGGAATTGACCCGGATTCCCGGTCCCGGGGGGCCTGACCCATTTCTGGGTCAGGTAGACCAGGAAACTGGTTAAAGAGGGGGATTTTGACCAGGATTTTGTATCTTGATCTTTTCTGGGTCGTTTTGATACAGTTTTTGCGAGTGTATAATGGGATGGTCACACTTTTTAACACTGCAAAAAACAACAAAACCCATTAATTTTGAATGGCTTATGATCAATTATCTCCATTATAAAGTAGACATCACAAATGATTGTGATTTGCTCGTAAGTCATCATTAACCTCAATAAATAAATAAATAATGTTACCGTGATGATTAAATCAAGGCAGCTTTCTACTAAAGTAACTATAACGTCTGTAATTTACTCCGTCTGACTGTCACGCTTTATCGTCATGTGGACAAAATTAATGTGAATTATCGACATATTGCTATTATTTATTTCTGGTCATGAAACCAAGGATGCCTCATAAGTGAACTTAATCACTGTAGCTTGCAAGCCTGAGCAAACCTGTAAACAAGGATACATGCTTGCTATATAAATGTTAACCAGAAACACCGGGGTTAACCCCTATTCCACGATAAGTGTTCTGTATTTGTTTTAACATGTGCACTACCAATCCTAAGACACGGGACCAAAAGCAGTTATGGTAAAGTATCTTGCTCAAGAACACAGGTGCCACGGGGTCTCGAACCCACACTCTGCTGTCTCATACCTTATGTAATGGTGTATAGCAGAGATGATCATGCTTCTTAAAGGGGTTATTGCTGGCCAGATTGTAAGAGATAATGAAGACCCATCGGCGCCGATCGGAGTCGTTTCGGTTGCTCTTATGCAAGACGTTTGCGTGAAAGAACAAGGCATCTCCAGGTTCCAACTCCACATACACAAGCTCCATTACCTTTAAGTTATACAAAAAGCAATATTCGGTAAATTATGCCTGTGATTTGGCGAGATTTTTTTGTTTAAGATTTTTTTTATGGGATCCGTCTTCTTGCATTCAAATTTTCTCGATAGAAATGCCTCCAAGGATATTAGTCCTCTTGAAGATGATAAAGCTATGTTTGAAACCTTACCTTCTTTGCCTCTTCAACCCGTGCAAGATCCGCACCAGTCTGTCCCGCTACCGGTATGTGATCAATACGTCCAAGTTTATGGGAACCACGCAAAACCTGCCATCACAGACCACAACAAAGGTATTGATTATTGGTCATAGTGTATATTTATCGATATCACACTGTCTTGGCCAGCAATGGTGAGATAAACTTTTTATTATCTGTGACTTTGAAGTTGTCAGAAAAGAAAAGAAAACAATAACCAACCTGCAAACATCCATTTCCCTTGTCAGTTTTATCCACTGCTATAAACACGGCTCCCATATCTGGATAGAGGCAGCCGTTTTGATACCAATACCTGTAAAATAAATCC
Source organism: Plazaster borealis (assembly GCA_021014325.1). Classification (NCBI taxonomy): domain Eukaryota; kingdom Metazoa; phylum Echinodermata; class Asteroidea; order Forcipulatida; family Labidiasteridae; genus Plazaster; species Plazaster borealis. The sequence continues at coordinate 13,858,048 of CM037464.1, read as the reverse complement.
TCAAAAGTTAGCATTTTAGCCAAGACAGACTTTGATGCACTCTTAAAATTAATTGGTCATTCATGCTTATAAATTGGTCAAAATGACTAAGTTTGCCTAGTCCTGAGTCTTTGACTAATACGGTTTATGCTGGACTAATTTTGCAATGACTAGTCATTAATAGTCAGTGCTTGACCCCTGACTAGAATTTTGTTTCGACTAAGACGTTTTAGTCACAATTTAGAGTTTTGATTATTTTTGCCTAGTCTAAAGACTTTTCGCAAATTAGTCATCTTCAGAGCTTTGACTGAAATGGATTGGTCATTTTCCCGCCTTGGTTCTCCCGCTTGTAGATCAGAAGTTTGGCACTTCTCCCAACAAATGCTGTACCAGCAAAATTCGGCAAGATACTGGTACCCCGGTTGTTTTGGTGATGTGTTTGTATACCATATAACTATCTCCATAAACACATCATACACAGTCATTGTATATGCATGTTCAAGCTGAGCTTGGTTTCGTCTTCATCTTCATAAGCATTCCTTGCCACAACCACACACATTGCAACGGCTGTGGTTGTGGCTTCATATTATGTATGAAGCCACAACCACGGCACGTTTGCGTGGTTGTGGCATCAGACGTATGAAGCCCAATTCCCTGCCACAACCACGCACGCAACGGCTGTGGTTGTGGCTTCAAAATGTATGAAGCCACAACCACGGCACGTTTGCGTGGTTGTGGCATCAGACGTATGAAGCCCAATTCCTTGCCACAACCACGCACATTGCAACGGCTGTGGTTGTGGCTTCAATTATGTATGAAGCCACAACCACGGCACGTTTGCGTGGTTGTATAGCATCAGACGTATGAAGCCCAATTCCCTACCACAACCAGGCACGCAACGCCTGTGGTTGTGGCTTCATAATGTATGAAGCCACAACCACGGCACGTTTGCGTGGTTGTAGCATCAGATGTATGAAGCCCAATTCCCTACCACAACCACGCACGCAACGGCTGTGGTTGTGGCTTCATGTATGAAGCCACAACCGCGGCACGTTTGCGTGGTTGTGGCATCAGACGTATGAGGCCCAATTCCTTGCCACAACCACGCACATTGCATGCAACGGCTGTGGTTGTGGCCTCATAATGTATGAAGCCACAACCACGGCACGTTTGCGTGGTTTTGGCATCAGACATTATGAAGCCATGACGTGCTAAACCATGGAGGAAGAATCACCGAAATGCCTTTTCGAAACCTCGGCTGCAGCTCAGAGGCCAAACGGTCAGATCTTGTATAATGACAGACGAAGCTCCAAAGAGAAATAGAGCTGCAGCCGCCAAATCCTTGATTTCATAAACGCCAACTAGCCAGAGGAGGGGTGTATTTTTTCTCTGGGAACGGTGTCTCCCCTTAATGAAAAATTGTTAGCAGTGGAAAATTAGAAACCCCGATTTGGATTTTCCAACCTTTCTGTCTGACATGTCAAAAAAGATATTTCAACATACCCATAATCTTGTTTTTCTTTGAGAACAGTGCTGCGTCTCCTCTTAATGAAAAATTGTTAGCAGTGAAAAATGTGAAACTCTGTATTTGATTTTCCAGCCATTTTCAAGATTCCAGCCGACATGTCAAAAATGGTGCATTTTTATATTAACATACCCATAATCCTGATGCCATATGTGGGATCCTCCTGTCCTTGCCTCCTTCATCATCAACTTGGTGCTGTAGTGATACACCTCCCCTCCCAACAACTAGCAAAGAACAGAAAAACGCACAAGGAAAAGTAGTTTGGCTATCCCGTGTAAAATCTCATGTGCTAAAGCTCCTATTAACTTGACAAGGAGTGGATGGTGTGTTTTTTTCTTTCATCTGCCCTGAACAGTATATCTGATGGAATATCCTGGCCTGATTGCAGTGGTTGTTGATGCTGTTTTTGTGTGTTTGTAACAGTGGTTGTTGGTGTTGTTTTTGTGTGGTGGTGCTGGTAATGGCTGGTGGTGGCTGAGGTGGCAGCTGATGATGGCAGGTGGCTGTTGATGGGGACCACCGACCGCCGCCGTAGACTTCAATACAACCTCAAATTGGTTGAGCAGTTTTGAATTGTAATAATAGGGAATCTTTAGCTACAGTTTCATCTGTAGTCTATCAACTTGTTTCAAAAGAGTGATTTCCAAACCTTTTCCATGGTACCAGCCACCTTTTCACACCGTGCCAACATCCCAGTGACGTCTGACCCAGGGTGGTACCAAAGGCTCATCGTGCTGCACCGTCCCTCCCCGTCGGGCAGTTTGATGGCGTGTTCTCGTATCCCATCGTCTCGATCTATGGCAGTACGTAATGCCGTCATCTCATCGGGTCCGATGAGTGTTCTAAAGATGGGCAACAATTTTTATAATTGGAAGGCAAATGTTTGTTCAAAACCCTTACAGAAGACTCCACAAGCTCAAACAGCGCCCTCACTCACAAAGGTTAAAGACCTATCATTGGCTGAGAGTTCAGCATGGCGCGTATACACGTGCGCGTTGCCATTGTTTGACCACCTAGCAATGGCGATTTATGCATGGGGTCCATGAACCAACAAGTTTAATGCGCATCGGGAGTTTCTGTTTATTATATTAAAACATTCCACTGCAATTTAATTTGTATAATATTAACCTGACAATGAAGTAGCTCTCCTGCTCAAAAGCCCGCTGCATCCCCTCCGTCACTTCAAACTCTCCACTGAAAGAGAAATCTGGGTAGAAAATTACACAAGTGACGAGTTGTACTAGTTTGCCATTAAGAACAGTTTTATTTTTTACCAGTTAAAAATATGAGACTTAAGTGTTAATTTAGGCTAAGTGCTAATTTTTGTAAAGAAATTAAAGGGAAATAGATGAAACAATTAAAAGTTTAAGCCAGCTATATTTTAAAATTGCTTACAAAGGTGTGGAGCTCGTATATACCTTTATCATGATGCCACCATCTCGGTCTTGTTCCCTGTACCCAATAACAGTGCTGAATGCTTATATTCATTGTACAAAAAGGAACCAGACTATTTCTCCTTCCAGCCTCGGTTTGGTTTCATTGATTTGAATGAGAGAAAATCAAGATGGCCGCACCATGATAAAAGTCTATTGGAATTGAAGTCAAAATGTTTAAATCCGTTTTGAATTATAACCTGCACTTTTTTAGACTTGGTTCAAGTCGGGTTTCGTGCCGAGTCGTCAGTTATGATGTTTTTGTATCGGGCGCCCTTACTGGCGATTGAGGGCGCACAACAAAATGCTGAAATAAAACGGTGAATCTATTATTGAGTGTGGTGGGTATTTTTCCAGCCAGTTTACATTAAGTTCGCCTGTCTGAAACCAAAATTTGGGTCGACCTAGAGTCGCTTCTAATTAAATTTGGTTCGGCACGACTCTCATGGAACGCCTGTCTGAACCGGGTGTTATAATACGAAGAGGCACTCGACGAAAGTCTGACTTTGGTCGATCGAGCAAGTCAATCTTTGTTTGTATAGAACCGATTCCTCATACTTTTTCAAAGAAAAAACTCTCAACATTCCCAGTAGCCTCGATTTATAAATGTACATCGATTCGGGCTACAAATTTAAAGGTACAATTTCAGAAATTGATTCGCCGGTTCGAGAAAAAAAATATATATATATAGGCCTACGGAGCTTTATCAGTGCGTAAAAAAACTAAACAAGTTTTGTACGTGGCATCGTCACATGACCTGTGCTGCATCCACCCACTTTGCATGGCCCGAACGATTAGGGTCGCCGTGTATATTCATGTGCAGTATAAAATTCTTCGCACCATGAAGCAAGTTGGCTACGTGGTGGGCACAGGTCTATTTTATTTCTCCAATATTTCTACACATATTGGCTTGGGTACAAAGTTTTCATTGTTCCAAATGTTGTCTAGTCAAACCAATATGCTTATTATTCCACAATTTTGCTACATAACAAGCGGTGTTTACCTGCATAGTTATTCGTGTTCATGCTGCAGGAAAACTCGTATTGATTTGAATCATAGAGAAAAACTAAACCACATAATATCACATCACAATACCTGTTTCCATTTTGCAAGCAGTCCACTCGTCCACTTAACTCAAGCCCCCAACTGTCAGCCTCACACACTAATAAGGTCACAATGCCCTGATCCAGCAAAATGTTTTTGTCAGCTCTTTAGAATGATTTATGGTTTTTTTCTCTTTTTATAGCCTTTGACCTCCATCATTCAGGTCTTTAAAGTACAAGTTGTGACGTAATTGTTGTCTGTGCAGATCAGAACCATTGGTAAAAAGAGGGCGCCATTTATAAATCTGTCAAACAAAACACGTTTGTTCATTTCCAACCCTGTACTTCGAGGCGAAAATAGTTCAAAGAATCGAGTTCCAAGTAATTATTTAAAAAAATAATTACTTGGAACTTGATTCTTCGAAAGGTATCAAGTTTTCAATCTACACGTAAATATTGCAGAAATGTATACAGATTCTGAGTTCAATCAATCATCTTCTAATCAGAAGTGTTGGCCTTTATCCATGACGGACAGTTGACGTTTGTCAAATCATAATGGTTCATTATTTTCTATATATGAAAGAGCAATTAATATTATTTTAATGCGACTGTATGAAACTCGAGAAAATGCTACAATTTGGCTTGTGTTCTCATATTCTTTTGTAAACAACCTCATTATATTGTCACTCCTCCCACAACACACTCAACAGTCACGGTCCTTTGTTCATCCATGTCCATCCTAATCACATCCATATTGTTATTTCAAAATATTTTATCATAAATTGTTGTTTCTTCAAAATTGTCAAGTAGAGAATAAAACAAGTTCAAACAAAAATAAGAATGTTTATTTTAGAGCTGATCCTTTCATACAAACACTTCCATCCAAAACTGAGGCCGACGACAAATTGCCTTTTTCATCATTTCCGCGTACAGAAAACATCCACACTCATCCCATACTTCCACGAATTCATATATTATCAAACTACAACCACAACAACTTGTTAATTTCGATAAATAACTTCAAATGCATACCCCTTTGAGAATACAATATTTGTTATATTGTTTAGAGGCAAGGGAAAGAAAAGCAGTCGCCTTTTCATTGCAAACAAATTTTGTAAAACATATTCTGTACGTAAAATTTGTAAAAAGGTAAAGGAATTATAATGTTCACAGATTACTTTATCAACTGCTTTGTATATGAATGACATTTCTAATGTTGCAACGAAAATCAGAAGTGGAAAATGTGATATGAAAAAAAAAAATTCCCAAACGAGCTTTGACATTAATAAGGCTGATTGTTCGATTTTGTTGATATCTTTCCTTCAATTGAAAAGTAATTTCACTATTTTGTGAAGGGGAAGGGCCACGCCCATCATCCCCATAGATCAACCTCTGAATTGTCCTCAACAGTCCATTGATTTGTCTTGGCCGGATCATGGCTCTGTAGATTGTGTGCCACGAGTAGTGTTCATCTCGACATGTACGACGTTGTCCCTCGACCTCTTACAGCAGCAACACATCATATTAATGAAGGCTCTACGGAACTTATCGTACTTGAATCCGTACACTACGGGATTAATGCCCGAATTCAGGACCCCGAGAACGAGGACGACCTGCTGCAGGACCACGGGCTGCGCGGCAGTCGGCACCAGACTGGCAACGGTAGTGACGTAGATGACCCTGCATGGGAATATCAGCACGATGAAGACGATGGTGACCAGAATGAGAGTGTGTACCACCTTCTGATGAGCCCGGTGAAGCTCCTGTGGTGGTCCTCGAATACCCTGTTCCTCTAGGTTCCTGGCACTCCGTTTGAGGTTCCGAAGGATCACAATATACATGTATATCATGATCAATGCCGGGATGACGACGGCAAGGCCGGAACTGACGACCGGGAATGCGACGATCCACGGCTCGTCTCGTGCATTAGACGGGTTGCAATTGTTCTGGATGTACTTGAAGATGAACCAGAGTCCGGCCGGAACCTCCAGGAGGAACGGCACGGTCCAGACCAGGAGGAGGAGAATGACGGTTTTCACGGTCGTGAAAAAGGCGGGGTGTCTGAGGGGCTGGACGATTCCCACGAACCGCTCTAGGGTCACCAGGAGCAGGCACAGCGGTGAGCTATCCGTGAACGTTCGCTGGAATAACGAATACACCTGTACCTCTATGTAGCTGTCGATGGTGGCATCAGTGTAACACATCGGCAATACGGTTGAACCGTACTTTTCCCAGATAAGCCAGGGATTCAATATTGCACATAACGAGATAAGAAAATCAGCAATGGCCATGTTCAAAATCAGATAGTTGGTGAGGCCGTGCAGTGTCCTACTGTGCCATATCGTTATACACACGAGTGCATTGCCGACCAATCCCACCGATCCTATGAATACTTCTAGACCAATCAGGGGGTTGCTTGGAATGGCTCTTGGGGGAAACGCTGGTACCAGAGTCCAGTTAGATTGATTCCCAATTCCTTCCTGCATTTCTGAAGATACACACGTAATCGCCTCTCAAGATAAAGTTCCTACTGTAGATTTCTTGTCGTCAAGATAGAAAATAACATTAAAATTGTAAGCTGTTTCGTGAATTATTTTGCAACGTAGATGGCGTTCTGTCGTAATGAGCAAGTTCCCTTTGCGCCAGCGTGAAGGATATTCCTCGACAACTAACACTTTAAGAAGGTTCAAGTCTGTTTCGGAAATTATTTGGCGGATTAGATGGAGTTCGGTCCGTTTTTGGTTGATCTGGTCTTATTAAAATTTTACACACGTTATAATGATGATAGATTCTTTGTCCCCGGAGATTTGTCGTGTTTTATACTCTGGTTCTTCGGAAATTCAAAGTTGAGGTGGAAACTTTCTTGATGTTTTGGGGCTCCGATTTCATTGGCACTAACAAGACTGCTTCAAGCCTATCCTGTAGGTACGAACAAAAACATCCATGACTTGAGTACGACGAGTCTCATTAGATTTTTTTTTGCACTGGAAAATTTATTATTTTCAAAAATAAAGAAATGTACACAACTATTGAACAATCTTTGTAATAATAATAATGCTATATCAGTTCGCATTCTAAAACAACTTACTCCAGAACAACACTTAATTTGTTGTAATTTTTGCGGATGTTTGTGTGCCTCTCGTTTCACCTTAGGCACAGGGCATGCATACCCACAGTTCGTGCTGGCACTTACCAGTAAAATGTGTAACAGTTTTGCCTTTAAAGGGGGTGTTTTCTTCAACTTGAACTTGAAGTAAACAATTTAACCAACCACAATGATGTAATGAATGAGCTTGTTATCTAAATTGTTAATAACTCACGCGGCAAACGGTTTAATAAGAAAGCGTACTTTCCTGTATTTTAACGGGTGTTCTTAAAGGTGTTGGGGGCAACGGTGAAGTGGCACGGCAAATTGGCTTCTTGACTTTAATGGAACGCGAGTTAATAAATTGAAAGGGGAAACTCGAGAGGAAACTTGATATTTTATTGGTATCTATTGGAAGGGTGTCCTGCCGAAAGGTCATTTTGTGACTTGGAATACAAAAACAAAAAAATTAACATATCAATATTAAAAATAGTAACAACAGAACTCAAAGAAAATATATAAATTTGAACAGAGAAGTAAAATTCTATAAGCTTCTGCTATGATGGTTAATGTATTTTTTATTTTCTCTTTTAAACCGATGATAACAATATTATAATGTATCATCAAGAGCATAATTATTAAGATCAAATCCTGTGTTTCATCAATTAGCACACGTAACCGATGAACAATACTTCATAAAAACATGTTTCCATCATTAAAGGGTCAGTCTGTATACGTTTGGTAATGATTCTGAAATTTAATGGCAATAAAAACTGACTTGATAAGAAGTGCAACAGCTTTGGATAGTATAATGTATTTTGAGAAACTTATCACTGTAGGAAGTACTCCGGTTATGGAAAAGGATATCACTTTTTATCCCTACAAATTTGAATCTAAGAAGCGTTACTGATGAGAAGCGTTTATATGCATGTGTCCGATCAGGGGCCAATTTCATAGCGCTGCTTAAACGGTAAGAATTTGTGTGCTAAGCGTGAGCGTTTTTTCACAGGTTAGCAAGAACATTTGGCGGCCAGCCTATGTATCATCCCAAGGAAAACGTAAATTTTAATTTACTCTCTCTCTTGACAGCTGACTTGTAAACGCCAATTATAATGATGATACATTACCAATTAGTACCTTATGCATTAAAGGTGTACGGGATGCCTTCGGGTGGATTGGCCGCTTTGTTTTGAAATGATATGGTTGGAAGTAGAATAACAATGATTCATATAAATATATCTTGAAATTGTGTGGTTTTGTGTAATTTCATGACAGAACACGTTTGTAGAGCCAAATCTGCTCACTCCACAAAATGGCTGACCGTATGTTCAGCTAGTTGTATCAAGAGGCTATGTTTTTCTGAAATCGCTACTCAGTAATTACAAAACACTGTAGGTGTTTTGTGCATATCAACAACTCTTAAAAAGGATAACGAGTAATTCCAAACATCAAAATTGTGAGAGATTTGAAGGCAATGTTCCCCCATTAAGCTATTGGATAATAACGAAGTGAATTTTGTAACATGCCTAATGTAGCCTTTGAACATTGATTCTGTTAATTTACTGCAAGCGTCTTGCAAATTGTATCTCTAACTGTTCAATAGCTTCGGGCAGTGTCGAGACAACAATCCCGGCCATATCTCGTTGTGCCCCCCTGCCCCCCTTTCAATGTTGAATCACATTGTTGCACGGTCTTCTGCGTTCCAGTCAACATTGAGCCGGGGGACGCGGGACGGGGGAGAGAATGTTTATTGTCAGAATGGTTGTAACGTTATAGGAACGGGTGGCCCAAGCATTTTGGCCGGGATTGTAGCTTGTGGAGAATTTCAAAGCCGAATCCCATACATGTTGAAATAATTAAAATCGCCAGCTGCCGTTGAGCAAACTGAATTTCAGTGAAGGAGATGGGAGTGGCGCATTGATGCCAAATAATTTAAAATTAACTATTCATAAAATTTATCCGCGTGTCCATATCATCAAAGAAACTCTAAGGAAAACTCAACGAAATTATCTTCATCGGAAAAAGCCAAACATCTCTTGAAAAATTGTTTTCCAGTTAAATTTAATATGTTGTCATTAATTTTTGAAGAGTAAATTCATTTCAATCCTCTAGTTTAAATATAACCAATCAAAGCAACGCACGGCTGCAAAAAGTAGAATTTGACAATAAGTTGTTCAATGACAGAAATGCCGTGGTCCACTTTGAAACATTATAAGAATTATGTTATTACAACAAGAAGAAAATGCCCATACTTACGTCAATACAGTGAATCAAACTCATTCAGAAACTTCGTTGTCTGTTAACAAAATGGCGAACGATGCTCGTGGCGTCTTGAAGTGTTGTCGGCAGCTGACAAGATCCGTAATCCTTCAGTTGTCGAGAGAAATTGACTTTATACCATAGGAGCTTGCAAGGCGACTAACGCGAATGTTCATGCGCATGCGCATGATATTAATGACGCAAGCACTGTTTTGCACAACCCCCTATATTAATTATAAGAATATCGAGGTTGCATTGTGGAATCAACTTTTCCTTCAGGTGTAAAGTTGTCAGTTTGATCGTTACGACATAAACCAATAAATCAACTGGGTTAGAATAAGGCCCGGGTGTGTTTGTTTTACTAATAGCTTTTCAACTACGATCGTTATTCTACCACGTAAGAATCCATACAAGCGATTGTTAAAACAGCAGGGCCCAATTTCATAAAGCTGTTCAGCAGAAAATTTTGCTAAGCAAATTTCTTTGCTAAGAAAGAATTGAGTGGGATACCAGTCACATCAATTGTAAGTGTGTGGTATTTTGGCTGGTTACCTATTTTTCCTAAGCAAGCGTTTTCTGTGCTTAGCAAGTTGTTGTGCTTACATGTTTTATGAAATTGGACCCAGACTACACTGCCAGCCTCAGTATGGTGCTCGCGACTTATTAAGAAAAAGCAAGATGGTTACAGTCTGGGCCCAATTTCATAGAGCTGCTTAAGCAGAAAATATTGCCTAACATTTTTCTAAGCACAACTACGCAGGATACCAGCTATATTTTGTACATGTAAAATGGTAATTTAGCTGGTAACCTTACTCTGGTAATCATAATTTGGTTGTGCTTAGCAACTTTTTATGCTTAAGCAGCTCTTTGAAATTTGGCGCTGATCAAAACATTTCAAATTTACAGAGGTTTCGGCTGGTTGAAATAGAGACAATAGAATTAGCTGTTGCAAACTGCTTACCAACGAAAAGGACCTGTGGTATAAATGCACAAACGTAGGGAGTGGCCTGACGTTTAGACCATTACATAGCAGAGTCTTTCTCGAAGGCTGGACAAAATACATACATGTATACAAGTAAGTAAAAGAAATCAACAATTTAAGATATGAACATGTAAAACCGAGAGCTCATTTCCTTTTCTTGTTCCCATGTTGGGTAAACCACAGGTCGCTTGTGCGTTGCCATGACAATCACCCACCCCTGCTCTTTGGACCGTGCCCGGCGAACGGAGACCATCCCGTCTTGACAGTCGGTCTAAAAGGAGAAGCCTTGCTAACGTTGTAAATGCATTCTGACTAAACCAATTAGTATAATGTATAACTGTTTTACTAAGTAAGATTTGGAATGCCCCATGCCCATTTGTATTTACACTTTCTGGTGTGCGTGTTCGTTTTAATTTGACAAGTCTATTTAATTAGAATATAATTCCATTCAATAATGCGGGACCCTCGCCCTCGGGCGACTTTAAGAAATTTGAGTTGTGTCCGTTTGAATTCCCTCAATTCGGCCAGAAATGCGGTTGGCACCCGCTAAACGTGGCTGATTCGAACGTTCTTGATGGAAATACCGTCACAGTTGTTGACGTTCTTTGTCTTTCCCGTTTTCTCAACAAGTAGCCACTTGATTCAACTGAAACTTTCACAGATGACTTTTATGGTTTCTTTCTTGATAATTTTGTCTATAAATAAGAATTACGTTGAAAAAACCCAAACGATGATCCTACTTTTAAATCGTGGATGCAGCGTTGCAACATAATACCTTTCTGCTGTAGTACTTCAGACAAGAAATTTGAGAATGAACGTACCGTACTCACCCCAAAACTAATGTTACCCTTTCTGAACTGTTTCTTGAAATCTTTAGGATTGGAATGAATGTTCTCTCCCCAAAAGCCAATGATCATTATTTGGTTACAACCATAAAAATGTGTCGCCATACCGGGATAAATCATGTCAGGATCTCACGAAGTTGGATGGCTCTTCTAAAGCTCCGTAGAGTCGTTGCTTAGTTTTTCTGTTTGTTTGAGTCATAGCGAACATGATTAGAATACGGTCTTGAACACTAAGCAAAAGGAACAGGTAATCGGAAAGACGAATCTATAAGGCCAAGTAACAAAATTAACGAGTTTCTCGTCCCCGCCCGCCTCCTTGTTGGCCGCCGCCTCATTTTTTTTTACTATTTACTATTCAGAAAGAAAAAAGTAATTCAGAAAAAAAAGAGTAACATTCGAAAAAAACAACCGAAGTTCCTTGGTTTATTTTTGCTTAAGAATTTGTCTATAGACTCTTTTTTTCATCTTTGCAATACAACAGCCGTTTCTGAATTTAGAAACTTGCTTAGCAAGTGGACTAAAATGATACAAATCATTTGTTTTGTCCTACATTGCATCAATGTACTCAAATAGCACAATATCTGTGAACAAATATACCTTGGTCAGCCATATTTATCATGGCGGACATCTTGGAAAAAAATAGAAAAAATTGAAAAATAGTAAATAGTTAAGCCCTGCCTCCTCCTTTTTTTTTAAAGTCCGGGCGAGAAACTCGATACTATTGTTACTTGGCCTAATGAAACGCCAAGATGTCACCAAGATGGAAATCAGTTGTTGCCGGGCAAGAGGTACTCAATGTTGTCCAGTATTGATGGCAAACCAATCCTTGTAAAATGCTAGAGGAACCAGATACGTCAATTTCATTTGGTTGGCTCGATAATGAATACACGCAATTCTTTGTCTTCTCTTGTGAGCTCATCGTTGCATGGTCACGCAGATGGAGCATGAAGGAGAAGGGCCCGCACTAAATAAAGAAAACGTCAGTCCCGATGACTGATCATTCCCCCTTAACATTCGAATACTTCTTTGTTTTTTGCATGGAGTTCATTTTTTTAAAGTGATGTTTACTGTCGGTGTATACACAAAGTCATATCGAGAATGTCATCGATCTGTCAAACCGCTCTATCAAGCCAAAGTGGCTTGTCATCGGTGTCACCGTATTGAATACACACCCTGTTACATACACTCTGTGGACATTGCTTTCTTCTGTACACACTTAGAAGGGAAATCCTCTTCTTTAACACTGTAAAAAAGCACTGTCTGGACGTGTGTATGTCCACATAGTGTTTCAAAACCCTGCCTTGTTTGGACCTCTTTTGTTCTCTCAGGTCCACACCTCGTATGTAATGCTTGCCTACTCACAAAAGTGTGTAAACACCTGCAATCGGGGACATTGTTCCTCTTTTGTCACTGTACTTTAACTTTTTAGCAACAGCTCCCATTGGTTTTGCACACGCTCTCCAACTGGGGACCTTTACCCAACTGTGGACCCTATTGTCTTCTTTTGTTATGGTCCCCGGTTTGAATGTGTTTACCCACACATAACACATCATCACAAAATGTTCTTTGTAGACCCCGTTTTCGAGGACTTCTCTTTGTTCTCCCGTTGTTTGGACTTGGGGGTTTTTGTAGGGACGTCCCAATTGGTTTTGTACACGAAAGTGAAGCGAGGACGTCTTTGCTTCGTTAAAACATCCGGATCCCTTTTGTTAAAGTCCTCATCAGTTTCAACGGGTAGACACCCCCACAACCTCCAAACGGGGTTCATAACCTCTTGACCCCGCCCAAAGTGTGGACATGTTTTTTATTTCCCCCTCATTAGTAATTGACTTTGGAAGTCGTCATTCGGGACGATATTTGTCTCAATTGGAGATAGGCTATTCAACATAAATACCCGAGAAAAAATAGAACCTTTCAATCGCTGAATAAAAACATCTTTTGTTCATGATGCAGGCCTATTATAGCACTTTGCTGAGAAGGCATCAGTTTCTCAAAGTATAAAAACGAAAGATCTTTACACAACCATAATGTCGCACCTGCAAGCTTTTAATATGAGAAATCATAATTATGACTTTCAGTTCAAAACACAAAACAATGTGCAAATTTGATATTCGATCAGAGTAATACTGTCAAGTTTTAACCATGGAGTGTCGTGACAGCTGCTTATCAGATTTTCCCGTAGACGGATGCATTTTCAGACCCGATTCTTGTCAAGCAAATCGTCAACTAAAATGAATAAGACCAATTATCAAGATTGGCTACATCTCCGAGTAAATAAACGGGGTGTTACATACAAAGTAATAGCATTAGATGTAAGGCAGGCAATATGAGTTCCTCAAATATTTAAGAGCACTCTTTTTTAGGGGTTTTAACAAGAAGATTGCATCTCGTCTGCTTCTACAAAACACACACGAGGGGGAAGCCTAATCAAATAAGGATTATTAACTCCCCCTCGTCCTCAGACCTATTTTAAAATCAAATCAGAAGTTGTCAAACTTCTCTCATCGTAATGGGAAGACTTTGGAAGGGGAGGTGACAGCAGGCATACCGGTTTAATTTCACAGTTCTGAGCTTGCACACATTTCCAAGAACAATAGATAGACGTATGGCCTCCGCACTTCATGCGTGTAGTCGAATAATATTATTTGCTTTAAAGGGAGTGGGGTACCAGTCACACAGCAATGGTAACTGTTTGGTATTTTGCCTGGTAACCAATTTTTCCTAAGCAAGAGTTTTTCTGTGTTTAGGCAAGATTTTGTGCTCATAAGAACTCTGTATTATTACATGCTTTATGAAATTGGGCCCTACTTTGTTGGAGATAGCATCATGAAATAAACTCATCCAAATCACAAGTCCACATTATATGAAGTGTCTTCTTTGATCTACATGGTTGAAAACAGTCTCTTGCCATCAGGCGAACTTTTTGGCCTTAGCGGTCGAGACATCATTACGTGAAATACCCATTAAAGGAACGTTACAAAACTGGTAATTAAAATTTTCTTTAAGATCACAGATTTACATAAAACTTACACGGTCTAATGATGATGATTAGAAAACATCCCTAGAAATATTTCTGTCTGAAATGCCATATTTGATGATAAATAAATACAACTAATTTCCGATTGGAGTTTATCGCTCATGAGCGTTTTATTCCTGCATTGTATAACACATGCAAATGTGTAATCAGTTTTTCACTATTTTCTCGTGACCCAGATGGCCGATCGATCTCAAACTTCTACGGGTTTGTCAGTTTATGTATGGTTGATTATACAAAGTGCTTACACTGTTTTGTTAGCAAAAACCAATTCTGTAATGTTCCTTTAAAAGCAGAGCCGAGTTTGCCTATGAGAAACTCGGGTCGGTACTCACCGGTTTGGGTTTTAAACATGATCTTTCTTAACTGAACAAAAATTCATGAGACGTAAACATGTGGTTTAGGCTGTCACTGCCTGTGAGTTTAGTGACAAAAATAACGACAAAGTTTCACAGGTTCTCGTTTATAATGTGAGGTATTTGCAAAAAAACCAAAAACAAACAAACAAACAACAGCGATGATAAAGGACAAACAGATGAACAAGGGTGTCAAAGACAGACGAGAGTTACACAAAAAAGGACACAAATTAGGAGGAAGCGTGCAGTTGAAAAGAGGACAATAATAATAGAAGATGGATGGAAATTGGCGGGGGGGAACTATTATGTAAAATTAAAGAAAGGAGCGAGTAGGCCTAAGTCACGAAATGTATTCTTGAAAGCCTTCTGGGAAGTCATTACAAACAATTACATAAAAGGGACAATAACAAGTTACTATGTTTTTTACGATCTGCAATGCATTGTATTATGGACATCGATATCAAACGACTGCACTTACCCTACAAAATTAATAATAGTAAATATAATAATATGTGTCCCCTTTTTCATTACGGAGAAAATTTTGCTCTTGCCATAATGAGGCAGCCGTGGAAACGCATTGTTGTTGCCACAGGTCGAACGTTATGTCTCGTTGATATAAATAATCTTAATCAGTTTCACTTTCACAACAATGGGCGGTCATTGAAGAGGAACTAATGATACCACGGTATTAGTTGAATTTGTTTGTTTTCTTTCTTGTATATGTTGTCAACAGCGAATCTTCTCGTTCCTCTCGGTTAATTTGTCGTCTGATCGGCAAATTTAATTACCTCGCTGTTGTTTACCCCCTTGGTTTCATAATTATTTGAAACTCACGTTGTATACACATAGTCTCAGACGACTTGGTAATGCGTACTTGGTCTCTGAGTGAACTTTAAAGGTGAACTGCATCATTGTTGCGGAAGAGAGTTAATTCATTTCTAACCTCGCGCTATCTAACAAACGCATCGAGGTCGCAGGTTCAAGTCCTGCTCTAGTCATTTATTTCTTTGTTCCACCCCAAAAATATTTTATTGGCTAGTTAAGTAAACAATATAAATGATAGAGGCCTGAGAACCAGCTCGAATGGTTGGTCCAAAATGCATAGTGCAAAACGAAAATTGGTATGTTCAAGCAAACAAGGGGCATTCACAAACGGCTACCACCAACTTGCAACCCATCTTTTTCCCACCCTAAAATAAAATAAAAACACCAAAACGAGATTTTGTTTCCACCTTATACCAAATGTTTATGGTGTCTATAGACCATGTGATCAGGGTTTTTTTTACAAAAGAGCTATACAGAGCCTGGACTTTTGCAGGCACAATTTGTACATAGCTCAACAGAAGATAAAATCTGATATTTTATGGAGATTGCAATGTCTGATCTTTTTCACAATTTGAAATGAAGAAAAAGGGCACATCTCAAAACTTGTTCAGCTGTTTTGTATGAATTCTCAAATTTAAGTGGAAGTGTGAAATTTGCCATATGAAAGGTGTAGTATCTCGCAGCCACAAAGGCCCTTGCAAAGTCTGCCATCTTTACACTTTGTGACGTCAAGTAGGAACTACATCTATACATAAAAGATCAACTTTTGAGGGCACACTTTGGATAGTTGGACAGACTGGTGCACTGATGGGTATGAAATTCACGGAAGCACCTACAAAATAGCAATGTGAAAGGGGAAACCAGACAGGCAGCGAGGAACTATTTTAATCAACCGGCATGATGGGTTTCGCATAAGGGGCCTTTTTTTCTTTTTGGGGTGTTCAAAGGCGGTTTTCTTGACTCTGGCGGGTATTTTAGAATACAGTGCGTCCTCCACAGTTGTAACCCAAAAGCGGTCGACTAAATAAAAAAATCTTAAAAGCGAACGACGAAAACAAATCACACCCATAACCCAGCACCAAACCGACTTACCTTAAAAAAAGGTATACGTTTGGTAATCACTCTTAAAATAAATGGCTTTTTAAAACCTACGTGGTTAGAAGTACAGCAGCTTTCGATAGTATAAAGCATTTTGAGATTAATTTCACTTCGAAGTAATGTGGTTATGGAAAAAGATATTATTTTTTATCCCCCAAAATTTGAATCTGAGAAATAATTGTGTATTACATGGCCAATTACGGAGTATTCTGCCTGCGTGGACATAACTGCTCCGGATTTTCGGCGATAATTTTATATAAAAAACAAGACCACCTTTTGAAATGAAAGGTTAGTTTTATTGTATATCTACAATTCTATATACAGGATTAAAACAATCGAACGTTTCAAAAAACCATGTCGGCATCTGTACATGTACACGGTAAGCATAATGAATTCCGTCAATACTTCCCTCAGCTTTTTTAATTCATGAAATTTCTTGACGTGTCAAGCCTCAAATGTTTTTAAGACACACAAGAATCTGAAGCCCAACTTACAACATTATTGATCATCAGTTGAAAATACATACTAGAGTGAAAAACGGTTTGGTTATTGGAGAACTGTTGCAATATTGCTTTAGCGCCCTCTCGTGGTCAAGAACAGTGTTTATGCTCGGTTGGACGCATCCACACTTTCTACACTGGCTATCGTCTTTGTACCCCCCCCCCCAGCCCACCTCAACTCCTGTAAGGCTGCTTTATTTTATACTACTGCTTCTTTACCTTAATATAATCTTATTAATTTCAGATGAATGCCCCCACCCCAGCCATAAAATTCGGGGTAAAAATGTTAAGGGACAAGAGGGGTTGCATCGGGGTTTTTTTCGGGGGGGGGGGGCACTTCTGGCCAATTAAAACTGTGGAGTGAAGTTTCCGTTTGCATTTCTTTTAAACAAGCACATTTTCAGTGCTCTTGTATACCATATTTTTATAAGACAATCTGAAGACAATCTGACGTGAGTGTAAAAAACCCATAGTTGTCAGTGTGTAAATGGAAAAACTGCCTTAAAAAACATTGAAATTATCACATTAAAGCTTATAAAATGTAACATTACACTCTCTGGTAATCTTTAATCTTAAAATGTCCAGATTTCAAATGGGGCACCCCGGGGGAACGGACATCAATTGGGGGTGGGGCACGTGCCCCTCCCCCTTATATGCCACTGCCCCTGCCCCTATCTTTATTTTCTCACCGACCCCCAATTTCGAACTAAAAATAAATTGCCGTACTATACAAACTCTATTCATAGTGGAATGTATATAGAACATTTAATGTTTCATACAAATGTGCTTTAAGTTATAGAAATTATCTTCAAAATGAATAAAGTTTATCATTACATAAGTAACAGTGATTCGTTAGACCCTGAAAATTACCAAAACATTTATAAGGTCCGGCTGATGAGAGTGCTTAGCAAACTGTGCACTGAACAAGCATGAGCAGGTTCCCGATAACACTTCAAGCTATGTTTGTGTCTACCACATTAATACAAAATGTATTATGATAATTTGGCACACACAAAAAAAGCAAATGATGATTTCACCACTTTCCGATGTACATTCAATATTTCACCACAGACTTAAATGTCTTAAAGGCATCGTACACGTTTGGTAATTGTCAAAGACCAGTGTTCTCATTTGGTGTATCCCAACATATGCATAAAATAACAAGCCTGTGAAAATTTGGGCTCAATTGGTCATCGAAGTTGCAAGAAAATGATGAAAGAAAAAACACCCTTGTTGTACAAATTTGTGTGCTTTCAGACAGGAATAAAAACTTCTTGCAAGAAGTTTTTATCATTTTAGTGAGAAATTGCCTCTTACTCAAAATCTACGTTACTTCAGAGGGAGTCGTTTCTCACAATGTTTTATACCATCAACAGCTCTCTGTTGCTCGTTACCAAGTCAGTTTTTATGCTAGTATATATTTTGAGTAATTACCAAACGTGTAAGATGCCTTTAAGTATAGAGATCGGCTTGGAAGTTGTTTTGTACAAAGAAACGTTTTTATCTTTGGGTTTTTTTTTTGGGGGGGGGGGGGATTTATGAAGAAATGCAAAGGTTTTCTCTGTTTTCCGTTTCCAACACAATTAGTCATCTTGTGTTTTTCCCGTGTCTGAATCAGCGAATTCGGCTAAGGCTATGGTCGTTGGCTGTAAACGCCACGTCGGAGAATAGGACCTTACGGCGTTCCGGCCGTAGCCACTGCCGAAAGCCACTAATTCGGACATGACCTCAGTCAATGTAAACCGAGGCTGGAAGTGATAGTCTGGTTTCTGCTTGATATAATGAGCCTCATTATTCAGGATTGCAAGGAATATAACAATACAATGATTGAACGTATAATTATAATGATTCGTCGATCGTGTTGAAACATTATTTGTGGGTGTTTTCGAAATTAAGGCTTCGGCTTTGACTCCCGCTTTTTGCATGGGGTTTGAAAGCAACGGAACCAGCCGAAACCGACGCACAGTTTCGACAACGCCTCCGTATTGATTTCAATAAAACCAACAAATTTTAGTCACACATTTCAAACCTCATGATTTCTTACATAAATTCATCTTAGCGTTTTTCGTTTCTGATATTTAACACTGTAACTTAGGGTTTTCATATTTGTTCCCCTGGGTTTTGTTTCTCTTCAAAAGGGGAATATTTTTTAAAAGAGTATATTCGCTTAAAAGCGTTGCGTTCTCTAAAGAAACCCCGGTTTGTAATAAAAGGGTTTTCAAAATACACAAGCGTTTGTGTCCCATTTAATTTAGTTTAGAAGAAAACGTTTGGACTTATGTAAACCATGCAAATGAAAGGTAAAGACACATTGCACTGGCGTCACACGCGGCTATACTGTCTGCCCATGGGCTGCCATAGACCTTTACCATTCTGCCACCATCTTGGTCATGTTCCCAGTATCCAACTGCAGTAATGGATTGCTTATACCCGTTGTACAAAAAGGAACCAGACTATTTGCCCTTCCTGCCTCGGTTTGATTACATTAATTTGAATGGGAAAGAATCAAGATGGCTGCACCATGAAAAAGGTCTATTTGGAAGTAAACATTGCAAGTGATATTGTGCGCGTTTAACGGTGCGTGCATTCTGGTTCCCAAAATGCCGCACCCAAAATTAATCGTGGACGATGAAGTCACGTTAATAAGTTCAATATGTTTTCAAAGTTAACACCGTTATTACATCACTGACCTATTGGGAAAATAACTTGACTCTTGTGTTTCGAGAATTATAACTGCAGGTCTTCACACCCTTATTCATATTAATTATTCAAAATATATTTTAAACAACCGAAACTTTACTTTTTATAAAATACTATAAAAACCTTTGTTCTTCAGGATTGTCATTGTTGAAAAAACATTATACTAGAAAAAACATGATTCATTCTCAGGAACACAATATATTTTAAACTTCGGCTTCCCGAAAACTTACTTCAGCTTAAATTGCGTCCAGACATTTGAAATAAAGTGGAGGTTTTACTTCCAAAGCTTGTGTCATAATGACGTCATAAAATCGGAGGGTTGGCCTGTCGGTTAGTCGAAATAGTCCGATAGTATAGCCACTCTTCAACCATTTGGTTACGCGTCTTGTAATCAACAGCAGGGATAAATTCTGGTGGTTCATCTACAACTATAACAACTGGTTCTTTGGGTTCTTCAGGTTCCTGTTCTAATGGTTTTTCTGGTTCGACGATTTCTGGAACTGATTCTGTGTCCTTTGGAGGTTCAACTTGTGGTTCTGAATCAACGGTTGACTTTTTCTTATTTCCCTTTTTGGAACCCTTGCCCCGGGTCCGTTTACCCTTCGGGCTGCTCGATCGCGACTTCTTGTCCCCACGAGTCGGTGAGGAGGAACGGGAGTCCGAACCCGCTGAAGACGACGAACCTGGAAACGATTTCTTGGGAGAACCTTTCCTGGGGGAGACGGGCTTACGTGACTTGAATGTCTTGGAACTGACTAAGTTCGCGCGGAACGTTACTCGTTTTGTCTTACCGGTTCCACCACCGCTGCTATTCTCGCTCTGTTCGGCACTGGACTGGCGCCTACCGTCTGATTTGAGTATCGGCTGGGGAGTGTTCCTCCCCGATCCCTGGGTGCCATCATCATCGCGCGACGGGGAAACTGAAGCCCTCTTCTTGGCCGATTTTTTAGAAGAGCCCTTTCCTTTCTTTGAGTTCTTATCCTTTTTTGAACGTCCACCTTTCTTTGATGATCTCTTTTTGCTGCTTTTGCTACTGCTTGAAATGACCGAAATTGTATCATCTTCAATGCACTGATTCCCAATGCTTGCAGCCAGAAGAGCCTCTCTTTCCTCGTTCTCCTTTGTAATTCTATCCAGTTCTTCCTGCCTCTTTCTTAACTCGGCATCCTCTTTGGCTTTTCTCTCAATGTACTCCTTTTTCATGTCTTCCAAAATGATCATCATCTCGGCCTTCTCTCGCTCTTTCCTCTCGTTCATTTCCTCTTCAATGATTTTCTCTTCCACTTTCCTCTTCCAGTACTTCTCTCTTTCGCTCTCTCTCAAATTGTCAGTAAACTCAGATTTTAGAGAGAAGTTATTGAGGTTATTGTTTGAGGCCGTTTTGACCCTGTGTATATATTTGTAAATGCACGGTTTAGGTGGCTCCAGTGGCCCTCTGGCTTTGGCAATGGCGACTTGGTCTAGCGAGCCGTTGTTGATGTACGAGTCAAATGACCGGCTACCTTTTACCAAAGGTGAGGTACATCTGGTCGGTCGAAGTCTGATTGTCGTTCGGCTGTCCATCATTGGCGAGTTGGTTCCCGTTGAACTTTGGCTACTGGCGGGCCTGGAGCTACCGGGTGATCCGCTACCTGGCATCGGCGCCGTGCCCCGAGTGGTGACCGGCGATTGATGACTGACACCAGCTCCCTGATCCTCGGCAACGTGAACGGCCTGGTCGAAGAGGCATTTCCCGAGGACCGTTTGGAACTGCGAGTCGATGTCTTTGGTCTGAGGGATGACATGTAGTGATTCTGCCGAGAAGCTCCGGACTGGTCGACTGGGTCTGGACGCCGGGTCTCGCTCCCCGTAGACCCATGATTGAACCCTCCTGCCCGGGGATGCCGAAGACGGGGCGTTCAATGTATTAAGCCCCGCTGTGGATGATGATACAGAACGAAAATGGCTCTTTTTTCGTGCGAACATCGCTGGCAACTGCGATGGTCTATAACACCCCCATCCAATCGTTCACTGATTTGTGTTTTTCAGTCTGAAATCGGGTGTCGTAGCCAATATCCTACAACGGTCGAATTAACACAGCATTCCAACAACACCATGCTCACTTTACAGTGATTCAATATACAAAAAGTTGATCCATTACCGGATCAGTTTCAAATTGTCTCCCACTCGGGTAATTAACACTCCAAGCTTTTTTCCCGTTGCAATACACAGAGCGGTGTTGACAAAATTAACGCCTATCCTTTGCTTTTCGGCTTTCTCACCAACTCCACCAACTCCGTGATGTGTACAATTCCTTGTGTTATGTTTATCGAAGCACAAAGCTTATTATTGCTCCACCAATGTCTACCGAGAACAAGCTTTCGAACAGGAGAATAAAGGCATTTGTGTTCACGGAGTGTCAACTGAACGAAAAATGTTCCCTCAGATTAGGGCAGGCAACACGAAACGTCAACATTCGGAGTCAACAGACGGCCTTTCAAATACTTATCGATGCAAAACATACATGTTCCCTCCCTCGTGTTGGTTTGTGTGTTAACAGACCCTCCAACGACCATATGGCGAGGAGGAGAGTTGCTAAGAGAACATCAAGCACCCATCCAATATCAATTTGAATTGTCGATGAGTGTATACACACGAGGGCGCAGTTCTTCAACCCCACGTCATGGCAACTTGCATGTTGTGTCCGATCACTGTGGAGCAAAAAGATTGAAACATACCTTTTATAGATAAAGCATCTCAACATTCATTATCTGTATCATGATGGTTGGAGGGCAATCAGTAATAAAAGAAATCAACGGATTAATCGCGTGGCTAACGAAACAGTTACCCATGCCCTCCACCCCAAGTCAACATTTGCTCAGCATTACTATAACTGATCTGTGCAGCGAGATCATCAAATTTTCATCGTATGTTTCGTCAAAATTAATAGAATACTAATAACGTGATATAGCACCAAAGTCCGCCTAAAAAGACGCCCATTGCGCTTCACAGAGATACAATTTAAAAAGCTATATGCCAAACACAACTAATAAAAATACAAACGTACATAAAAGGAGAGACCAAACAATTCTAGGCACATTAAAACAAATTTCCAAGGATACCATTTGAGGATACCATTCATTCCCCCCGACCACATACATGATATTTCCACGTCATTAGCTCAAAACCAACGTTGCTATAGGATCCCAGCCATTTCATGCGATGTGTGCAGTTGTTTGTATTCCGCGGTAAACCGCATTAAGATTATACTATATCATATAATGTACTAATCGTTTTATCCGATGTTAACCATGCTCATCCAGTGATTACGTATGATCCGAAATATACACATTTCCGTGCATATTGGTGCCACCACTGTAGCAATGTCTCCTTATATAGGGAATTCAAATGATACAATGTCCCAAACATAAATCAGCAGTGAATGTTTGCCAACATTGTAAGCTCTTCTTATCAAAAACGGAAGAACCCCCCAGTCTGTATATAATATGTATATGTTATAATAGGGTCTCATTTTCGATAGAAATAGAGGGCCAACCCTTCTATGCAACAATGTAAATTTCTCATTGACTGCAAGTGAGAATCTCTTCGCTGAGTATCCCTTTGCAGCAAACGTTACGTGACTATGTGTGCACTGCAAAAACTGGGTGTTAAAATTGACACCATGGGTGTTGTCACATAAAGATACCGAAGAGAGAACCAAAATTAACACCATAGGGTGTTAAAATAATATCTGCAAAAAATACATTGGTGTTATTTTAACACCCTTATATGTTAATTCTGATTCTCTCTTCGGTATCTATATGTGACAAAACCCATGGTGTTAATTTTAACACCCCGGTTTTTGCAGTGTACACTTTTTTTGTCATACACCTGTTTTAACATATATTGTGTATCCCCACAGTGTATACCTCCAGTATAGTTAGATCCACCTCTAACAAAGTGTATCAAATTACTTAACTATATACCTTCATGAAAAAGGTTTTAGTGTTGGTTGATGAATAATACGGAATTCACATAAAATGCTGGCATTACAGTAACTTTATTAAAAGAAACAACTTCAGTATTTTACAAGTTACAGTACAGCTCAGGAGATTATATGTCTTGTTTGGTGGTTGTAAACAGAGTGAGTGAAGAAACTAATGAACATTGTTGGGCTGAACTATCCAATTTAAAAGCAATATACAAATTAGAAACAATAAGTATTTGAAAGGGGGCTTTTGGGCTGATGAAATGTCGTAAGAAGGACAAAGTAATACAAGTGGGCGTCGGTGCAGTAGAATCAATCAGTTAGGGAGATTGACACCACATGCTCAAATGTTTACCTATACTAAACTGTTGCTGGGGAAATATCCACCGAGGGATTTAAAGTAAACAAAATGTATCTTATATTATAATATATGGAAGAAAACGCTACAAGAACACCTAAATATTTATGCACTGTATACTTCACTGCGAGTCACAATGAACTTATAAAAACAAAATTAACCTTGGTGAGTGCAAGGCGGTAGGAGGCTTATACAGGGTCCTGATCCGAGAGGGTTGATAAAATAAATGGTTGACTCATGTATAAATTAAACTACCCATGATAGGCCTTTAGAACTAACCAAACCATTTGGGATCGTTTCACATGAGACAAAGTACGGGTCAGGGAAAAGGCACTATACCCTCCATGCACAATTGGGGCCTTGTTCGGCAGGCAAAGGGTTCAAACATGCACCCCTGTCACCCATGACGACAATCACCAAATCGCGTGGTTAACAAACACCATCAACCACACCTGCTTGAAAATACATTTCCCGCAATGACACGATGTTCCCATATGGACTAGTCACTATGATTTAATGAATCTAACATCAAACGATGTGAAGTTCCAAGGTTCCAAGCAACACGAAACCCTCCACGCACACTTACCGTGTAACAGCAACACTGCATGCCGAGTAAACTCAACTCCAGACGGTAGTAACTTTATCTGTGGCAAACGAGGAACAGTTAACCTCTTGCCGGAATCTCCGACTGGAATACCAACATTCTGGTCAATTCTCCCTACTAATCATTGATATAGATTAATCCTATACTTCGCCATTGGATCAAGAACAATCAAAATTGTTGACAATTTCACGTCACTTTGGTTGTATATGTTGTCAGGTGAAAACATAGTGTAGTACCCAGACTGCTTCAAAACCGTATAAGGTCAACTTTTGTTAAGGGTACTTGTCAAAAGTTTCGCACACACAACCATTCCCACTGTCTCTCAGATCATAGAGCAAGGAGATCTGTTCCTAAATTGCTCTATGGTCTCTAACGTTATAGAAAAAGTAATAATACTCCAAAGTAACTCATAATTTATTCTAATCAACGTATAACTCTTCATCGAGGATTCAACGAACCTCAACTTTTGAGATCGCCCCTTAAAGATAACCCCCTATAATGCCCCATATAAGCCCACAACGAAGGGTAACGATCTGCCCCTCACTGCTTATGCACATGTACCTATACCATGTAGATGTACATGTACATGTACGACCATCACACATTGCCCATCTTGTGTCTCGATCAATATTGTCAATGAACAAAAGAGCCTAAACAAGTGCACCAGCCGTTAGCAACACGGTAAATCGATTAGTGGTCGATAGGGGTACGGGGTATAGTTTACACCGTAGAGCAAGGATATGTTTACACGTACGTATGTTTGCTCAATACTCACGGGGGTCCAAATAAGTAAAGTGGTTTGTACAAACAAACTTCTTTGAATCGATACGAAACAAAACAAAACAAGGTCTGTAAATGGAAGCGAAGTAGACCACATTGTTCTTAATGGCACGATACATGGTCTGAATGAAAACAACCAGATTTGTGTTTATCTGAGAGCTGGTTTCCTTTATAAACATGATTTGGTCGTGTTTATAAATTTGCAAGAAACAGTCCTCAAACCTTAATATTCTCATTCAGAAAATTTACTTATTGAAATACGGAACTAAGCGCGTGAACTTGCACAAAACATGACTGCGTATCTTTTGTTAAGTTAACTTGCTGCATTCCTCTATGGTGATGTTTTTTGTTGAAATTTAAACTAGATATTGAAGGAATAAACTAGTTTAATGTGAGACAATCATCTCTTCTTAAAAGAAGTGGGGTTCCAAGAAGAACCAGAGGAGACACACGTTTCTCCGTTTCGAACAGAGCGCAGTTTGAAACGGCGAGACTTTCCGTTCTTCATAGAACCACCGCTTCTTTCAAGAAGATTAATATGTACATTTTTTCCCAGCTTTATTATTTTGTCAACTCACATAGGCTTACACAATCATGTTCAATAAACCAAGTTGATTGAATTGAATTGAATACGCTAAGCATGCATGAACAATGTATAGTACCATTTAAATTAGCAATATTATTAGCTGAGTAGATTGTGATTATTTTTTGTATCATTCGTGCTTATTTAAAACTGCACTTCTAAATAGTGACGAAGTTAGGGGACAGCTTATTATGTCCATGGTTAACCATGCAAAGCTTCATATCTTATTCTTCAAAAGTAAGTTGAAATTAAACTTTCTCTTCCCAAAAGCACAATACTTGTACAGGCATGATTCAACCATGGAGATAATTGTCTACCCCCATGGTTCAGAAATGGAGGCTTTCACTGTGGTAGTTTTTAAGTGAATTGTAATTATTAAAAAATTAAGAGAGTTTCTTTAAAGATACGTCAGGAAGTATTAACAAACTTCCTGTTGTGTTACAGTGAAACTGGAAACAAAAGGAGAAAACAATATCAAATTTCTGTCAAAAACGAATAGAAATTTATTAGGAAATAAGATAGGTCTATGCTATACACACGATTATACACGTTTTGTTTTTCTCTAAAACAAAAACCAAAACAATCGAATTACCTTGAGTCTACAAGTTATTTTAAAATTAAAACCGTTTGACCTTTACTTCGTCAACTGTCGTCCCTTTTCAGTGTACTGCACTATACAAACAATATTATTTAACGAAGAAAGATTTAGTAACAGTTATTAATACAAAATGTGTTATCGCAAGACACAAATATTTTATCCTCGAAGAGTATTTTGTAAACCAAGACTTGAAAAAGATTATCATCTTTGTCTTTTTGACCAAAATAAGAGGCTGGTTTATCGATCCCTTGAAATTGGTTTCGGTTTGAAAACATACAACTTGTATAATATTAAACCATATTATTTAAAGGTGGGGTCATCATTTTGTTTCTGTCAATATAATGCTGATTTATAGGCAACAATATCAACAAGATACAATACAAGTCACCTGTGAAAGTTTCAGTTGAATACATTGTCTAGTTGTTGAGAAAAAATAGGAAAATACCGTCACGGTATTTTCATCAAGAACGTAGAATCCCATCGCATTTTAGGGAGGTGAAACCTGGTACCAACAGCATCTCTAACCGCAGCATTCACAAACGGACACCACGGGAATTTTAATCTCCAATCACTGGAGATTCAAATTTTTCGAAATAGTTTTTAAAAATCTCTAATCAACAGGGGCACTTCAAACGAAAGAATTTCGCAGGATGCTTATACTACCATTACCATCCTTATTATAACAAGTAGGATTTCGGGGGGAAAATACACAATTTTTAACAAAGCGCAACCCTACCTTTAAGATTATACAGTTGTTTAACATCAAAAAAGTGATATAAGATGCAATAAATTGATATATACATGTACATGTGCAACTGCTTATTCATGTGTCATTCACTCAATATCATACATCGTGTATAAAAACACAACCATGGCTTTTGGTTTGTACACAGGCTTTTCCTATAATTAGGGCTATAATAAGCCAGTCACTCAATGTAATGACGTCACAGCATTGCAAATTGTGATAAACGATGCCCAGATAAGAGTACATTATTCACTAAATGCAGCCTAACGACAACTAATATTTTGACCTCATGAAAACTACCATGGTCCGCAGAAGCATTTATAAAGTTATTGCAATGGCGAGTTTCCGTAAGGAATTAGGAATCCGTAAATGGGAATTGTGAATCCGTAAATTGGAAATGTGAATCCATAAATGGGGATTACCAGGTCTGCAGAAGCATTTATAAATTATTATAATGGCGAGTTTCCTTGACGAATTAGGAATCAGTAAATGGGAATTATACCACGTATGGGAATTGTGAATATGTAAATGGGAATTACCAGGTATGGGAATTGTGAATCCGTAAATGGGAATTGTGAATATGTAAATGGGAATTACAAGGTATGGGAATTGTGACTCCGTAAATGGGGATTGCGAATCTGTAAATGGGAATTACCAGGTATGGGGATTGTGAATCCGCAAATGGGATTTACCAGGTAGGCCTACACTACATTTATAGAGTTATTACAATGGCAAATTTTCTTGACGAATTAGGAATCCGTGAATGGGAATTGTGAATCCGTAGATGTGAATTACCAGGTATGGGAATTGTAATTGCGATTACGCAAATGGGAATTACCAGGTCTGCAACAGCATTTGTAAAATAATTACACTGGCAAGTTTCCCTGACGAATTGGGAATCCGTAAATGGGAATTGTGAAAGACAATTACACAGAGTGCACAACTTACATTCATATCCATCTTTGCCATGTTCCCTGCGTACTACACTAACTACTGATTCTAAGTTTACAAAAAGGGCCCCATACCATTTTTTCAACCTTGCCTCGGTTTAGGTTGTACTCTTTGGAACAAGGGAAAACAAAATGGCCTCACAGTGATAATGATTTACACACGAAACAATATCAAAATGCACCCTTTGCATTGAAGTCATCAAGCCACCGTCTTAGAGGTAAAACGATGATGAAGCAATGGAAAACGCACATCTATGTACGCGCGGCGCACAGGATAGGCCAATGAGCAAACTTTTTTTAACCTCTAGCCGAGGGCGCCCTACTCAAATGACGTCATGTGTATAAGGTCTATTGAAAAAGCAGTTTGACCTTTGCACTTCCTCAAATCCACACTATGTATTTTTTCTTACAAACATTAAACAAAGAAACTCTTAAACTTATTGTTATCATGCAGCATAAATATTAACAACAAAACTTGATCTAAGTTAACATTAAGCATCAACTGATCATAAGATTTACATGAATGAAAGGTGTGTTTTTTCGGTTTTTTCCTTCTTTTTTTACGCTAGCAAAACAGCATCCTGTGAAAATTATAAAACTACAATTTCTCGTCTGTGAAAAATCGAACAACCAGTGGATTTCTCTTTGATGTTTAGTTACATGAAATAAACTACTCTCATCGATTTAACTTGTTTCGGTTGTATAGCACACAAGTTCAGTTTACTCCCCCCCCCCCTCCCCCACCACACACTTCACACAAACACATCCTCACACACCTCCCAGCGGTAGGCAAACTACTGAGGGCGCCATTGCGAAACATTTGCATAATTGCATGAAATAGTCTTCTGGTGGCAAACCGTAATCCCTAACTCGCGAAGCTGGAACTAACAAAACCAGAAACCGACTGGCATGATTAATAGAATAAGTAAATGTGAAACTATGCAAGTCTTGATTTCTATCAAGGCGGTAAATAACTAAATATCACTACCGTTATTTTTCTCGTATGATGTTTACAAATAAAATAAAACACAATTTTTCTATGAAAGCAATAACTTTATGAAAAGACTACGAAAGCATGTATACTATTGGTATTAAAAAAAATAAAAATAGGAATGTAAATAAGCCTTAACCGTGGTTTTAAAGGCAAATATTACAATTTGAAAAAAATGAAAAATCAGTTGAAAACATCACGGCTTGCATTGAGGAGAATCATAATCATTTCTAGCTTAGGGTCATATCGTGATTTATAAAGGTATTTAAAATGCAATCAAATTCTCCAGACGAATTGTCAATCCAAAAAACAATATTGCACATGAATTTTTGAACTTCTCTTTATAGTACAATTGCCCTGTTCACAAGTTAAAATAAAACTAAATTTCCTTAAAAAAAGTTGGGGACAAGTTCAGCTGAGCCTTTCACATAATTTGATTGTGCACAAAGGATGAACATAAAATACCAATAGTGTCAATTGATAGTTTTTTTTTAAAAAGGTCCAACATCCACCAACCCTCTTTTTTTTTACTTACAGAAATTATATGAAACTAAAATTGCCATTTAATAAACCAAACCTGCACACTACAAAAAACTGGGGTGTTAAAATTGACACCATGGGTTTTGTCGCATTAATAGATACCCAAGAGAGAATCAAAATTAACACCATAGGGTGTTAAAATAACACCAATATAAATGTGCTGGTGGAAATTAGTGTTATTTTAACAACCTATTGTGTAAATGTGATTTTTTGATTTTTTTTTTCTTTAATATGTGACAACACCCACGGTGTAAATTTTAATATTTTTTTTGCAGTGTGGTCAATGTACGTCAAAGAAAGTAAAAAAAACCAACCCCATCAATGCTTTGAGGAACCATGACTTTACAATGCTATTGATCAAGTAAAGACTGGACTGCCTGTTGGTGTAAAGGGGGGTGGGGTCTCCATAGAGGGGGTTCACAGGCACCCCTCCCTACCCCACTACTTACTAGATACATGCTTTGCAGTATGTACCAAACCAGCATTGTCAAAGACCTACAGGGCCCAATTTCATAGAGCTGCCTAAGCACAAAAAGTAGCTAAGCACAACAAAATTATGCTTACAGGAATAAGGGTACCAGCTAGCATGTCACATGTACAATATGTGACTGGTACCCTGCTTACTTTTGCTTAGCAGAACATTTTTAAGCACTCCTTTTCTGCATAAGCGGCTCTATGAAATTGGGCCAAGATCCCTCTCCCTCTCTCTTACAAGGCTCTCTGTACAACAGAGAACAAAAAATTGACAGCCCCTTTCAATAAATCAATATATATCATTGCAAATCAAAACAGCGTTTGTTTTATTGCTTTTTATCAACCACAGGAGCAAGTTTGTCTAAAAACATTTTGTGCTCCCATAAGGTTGCTAAAAGTCCACCCTCATTTTTGGGGTCCGTATTTTCTAAGCTCCAACTATAGTCGATCTCTTTTCCTTTGAGCGTTGTCATTTGACCTTTGAACTCATTTAAAAGGGCATTACCAGCGCAGATGTCCCATTTCTTTATCAGCGTTGTGTGGATGTAGGCGTCCGCTTTTCCTTCAAACAGGGACCACACTTTGTAACCTGGAGGATAGAAAAAAAATTAAGAGTAACAAACTACGCACTTTAACAAGTTCAACAGTTTGAATACGTGCAACACTTGCACTGTCTGTATCAGGCCCTGAGTTTTATTCATTTCATTTACTAATTCTGATTGTGAAGCCAAGGACTCTCAGAAAAGTGAACTTAATCACTATACATAGCCAAGAAACCCCATGGAGAGAAGACAAGGAAGGAAGTTTCAGTTTTAGATGTGGGAGGAACACATTCCAGGGAAAACCCATGCAATCAAGTAGGGACTGAAAACCCAATCCACATAGTGCCCACGGTGGGATTTGAACCGGGGTCCCAGAGGTGGAAGGCGAGGAAAGATACCACTCGGCCAACCAGACAGCCCATTTTGTTACTTCATTATTTTCAGGAAAAGTGTCAGAAAAATTATAAGAACCAGAAATATATGGGTTTATTTTGGAATTGTAGATTATTTGTGAAAATATAAAAAAATTGAAAATGTCAATTCAGCAAAAAGAAATTATTTGACCTCTTGCTGTTGCTCTTGTATAAGCATAAGTGGGTCAAATCTTGTGGCCATTTGCCGCCGCTATGGGCATTTCGGTACAAGCCGCTTGCGGCCGCTACGGTCTCTAAAGGGGTCAACAAACTCAATATTTACCTGCACCCCCGGCTGCAATAACTTCTGTATCCTTGCCAAATGACTTCTTGGCAACGTCTTCCACTTCACCTTTGTGTGAGCGAGAAACAATGATCTTCGGGCTTGTTGCAAGGTCGGCTTTCTTGACTGGTAAATTAAGGTTGGAGGAGTGGCCCTTACCAACGTATGCCCATACTGTAACATCACAAGAAAATAGCAGTTAAATAATCAATGTTTTCATATAAATCCTCCAACTGCATGACTGTTCAATATAGGGTGTCATGGCCGAGCGGTTTAGAGCATCGAATTCAAGTTCTGGTGGTTAAGTCATCGGTGTGTGGGTTCGAATCCTGGCCATGACATTTGTGTCCTTGAGCAAGATGCTTTACTATGCTTCTCTTCACCCAGAGGTATAATGGGTATCTGTGAGGGTAGAGGTTGATATTGTGTTTGAAAAAGCCTTCTGACCGCCACGGCAGCTCGGGGCTGTATACTCCCCAGGGAGCTGAGAAAGATTAAAGGAATGTTTTTGGCCAAATGACCAGGGCACTAATGTAAAGCGCACTGATATGTTATTGTAAAATGCGCTGTAAAAGAACTAGTTATTATTATTAACATCCATTGTGTTTTTGAATGATAAAACATTCCAGCCTGCAATATAATATCATTTGGTGAATGCATCTACACACCACATAGTCAACCCTCCTACTGTCTGACCATTCATTATCATCCACTGTGGTTTTGAATGATAAACCATGCCAGCCTGCAAAATTATATCATGTGGTGAACGCATCTAAGTGTACACAGTACACAGTCAACCCTCCTACTGTCTGACCATCAAATATCATCCACCATGGTTATAAATGATAGATAAACTATGCCAGCCTGCAATATGATTGACAAAACAGGTAATAAAATATTATCTTTAAACTGTCATCATCTGGTGGTAGTGAATCATCTTATAAACTGGTTCCCGCTGTTCCCACAACAATAAAGGTCTACTGGGTCAGCTTACCGGTGTTTGGACCTTCCATAAATGGTTTATGTATGACACCAATGGTTGGTACACCTCGTACAGCGACACACACCATCGTAGTAACAAAGTGCAGAAGGTCCTCTGTAAATAAACAATGAGCGGAGTTAATGTCAAGGTTAAATTTGTCAAGCAATTTTATGAGTAATATATGTTACAGTCAACCAAGAAACACGGTTATTAGGAGGTTGTTACAGTCAACCCACATTATAAAAAACACGGTTATAAAGAGGTTCTGCTTATAAAGAGCAAATTCTTAAGTCGCAAATCTCATTTTCTACTTTGTGTTTCTTTTTTTGTAGTCCTCTTAACAATGTTCCTTTTATGAAGAGGCGAGTTGGCTAGTCCCAGCAACCTTGTTATAATGAGAGTCGACTGTTTATGGTATTTTGACTGGTTTTATCCATTTCAGCCGAGCAAGATTTTGCTGTTCTTAACAGCTTTACAAGTGGAACCTGACAAATAAGCTAACCCAAACATGTGCTTCCCACTGAAAATGATTTCACATTGACATTTATAAGCACAATTTCATGGCTCTTCTTACCATGAAATTCTGCACTTTCACTCAACAGATTATTACACGCTGCGCATTCTATTTGTTACATCCCTGTGGAGACTTGTTTTGATTCTTTCCTTTGTCCCTGGACTTAACAACATCCTCCTATATACTTTGTACACAACATTCCTTGTGGAGCACCCCAGTCTTTAGAGTTCCCCTATATGGAGACCTTTTGTTTTTCCTTTTCTGTGTTGTTCTCGGTCTCCATAAGGTAGCAATAAAACACGGTGTACTTGCTAGAATTGACCAAAAAACACTTTTGACTATTTTTTCTTTCCATACCTGTGTACTCTTTTGTAGCATCCAGAGGATCAACCCAAACGATGACATCTTCTAAGGGGATTGACTGATCTTCCTTGATCAGCTCGATCACATCAGGTCGGCTGATAGGCAGGGGTACCACTGCACTCTTATCCCATTCGTCGACAGTCTCATGCTCCTCAGAAACAATCTGATCAAAATAACATCAAGGGAACTTATTTCATACCAATCTCAACAACAATTTAACTTTATTATTAAATGGTCTATTAAAGGGTCTGTACACGTTTGGTAATTGTCAAAGACCAGTATTCTCACTTGGTGTATCCCAACATATGCATAAAATAACAAGCCTGTGAAAATTTGGGTTCAATTGGTCATTGAAGTTGCAAGAAAATGATGAAAGAAAAAACACCCTTGTTGTACAAATTGTGTGCTTTCAGATAGGAATAAAAAATTCTTGCGAGAAGTTTTTATTATTTTAGTGAGAAATTACCTCTTTCTCAAAACTACGTTACTTCAGAGGGAGTTGTTTCCTACAATGTTTTATACTATCAACAGCTCTCCGTTGCTTGTTACCAAGTAAGTTTTTATGCTAATATTTGTTTTGAGTCATTACCAAACGTGTACGATACCTTTAACTTAGTGCCTGATTGAGGGTAAACTGTTTGTGAAGAGTTTATCAAGTTGCACCAAGACTTGATCCACGTCGAGTTCCCCAGATGTAGACCTTTTGTTAATTCTAAGTAATGGGAGACTTTTAGATGATAGCGGATGTCTATCATAAAATTACACCAAAACAAGCTTTCACAAAATCATTTTAATACACTCTCGACAAGACAATGCCAATGTAGTAAGTGAGAAACAAATGCAAATGGGGGGGGGGAACATTTTGGCAAACAAAACATGAGTTTCTCTTCGAAAAATAATCACACTTGACTTCTTGATACTGTGTGGGCCTAGGGCCAAGAAGTGTAGGGAGTCTAGCATATTAGCACTTTGAGTATGGGGGGCTAAACCAGCCCCATCCGTCTCAATCCTTCACAATAATCATAAATGGCAGTTGGGTAAGAAAGAAGGATTTGGCCGGGACTGAAATGTCAGATGTCAGATTTTGGCAAATAAAAAGTATATAATGATACTCATCGATAGTTATGTAGGAGTAGATTGTAGACATAATGTCAAATCATACTTACTTCAACTTTCAAAATGAGCTTCTTGCACAATTTCACTTCTGCTGTGCCACCCACGATACGAAGGACAAACAAAACAAAGTGAGTGATTTGTGGTGAAACGAACATTTGTGTGTTTTTAATTTTTGTATCACTTGGCATGCCATACCCCACGGTGTGTCAGAGGTCACTGGTTGGTTACAACACTGCAAGTACCAGCGACACTGTATATACATGTACATACGTATACATAGTTTGTTTTCATGTCGGGCCATGTGAGTAGCAAGGCATGTCTTTTTGGATATAGTGTTTTCTACTGTTTCGTCACGTTCGACGGCTTCTCTTCGGATTTACATCAAGGTTCTTTTCATCAGGAGTTTGTTTCCTGAGTACCCACACCTGTAGAACAGCGAATATTCTACTGTTAGTTGTGCCACCTTTGGAGAGGTATTGTTCATCACCTAACGTTTTATTAACACTTCAAGATCAAGTGGAACTTTTGTTTTCTTCACGCTCCGCCGTCTACATTTACATTGTTAACTTCACGCGAACGTCACGTGAGGTAACTTCTGCTTGGAACAAAACTTCATCGTTGTTTTGTTAGTGATTTCGTCTATGTATTTCGTCTATGCGCAGTGTTTGTAACTTTGTGGACATTACTACTAGTACTACTACATCATAATTACTTCGCCTGGTAGGATCTTCGGACTGCCGTGACTTGTTGCATGAACACAGCAGTAGCAGCGTGGGTAAGTGACATATTTCCATAATCCCCACAGATTCTAAGCCTAGCCTAAGTCCAACCATCCTACTACATGCCCGTAAACAAAGATGCATTCATACCTTTAATAATGGAAATGTCTTTTTCAAACCATGCACGATAGCTTTATGTGATTTCATATCACCATCAGTCACTGGGTTATCGGCCCCTTCTCTTGTCTCGCCTTTGCTCTTCACGTGAAGTTGATGCTCATCTCGAACTTTTTTCGCCTCCACTCCGCCTCGTTCGGCGGCCACAATCGCGGCAGACAGAAGCTCCCGGAGGTTTATCTTCTTTGATGAATCGACGATCATTTGATCTCCCTTGCCGTGCCATGATCTCTCTACGTAGAGGATCACTGCCCCAGCCAGAAGGAAAATTAACACGAAACCGATTGGAGAAACCCGCACATTCGCCATGTTGGCAGCAACCATTTTTTGACCTTTCACCTCCTAATGTTTTCTGTGGACGTGTTGAAAGCTCAGACGAAGGAGGGCGCACTGTTGTTTTGCCGTTGATTTGTTTTATTTATTTATTTACTTACTTTTTTTTTTATAGGGCAGTTTAAAGGCATCGTACACGTTTGGTAATTGGAACCCACTGTTTATTTCAATCCTGTATAGTTGTAGATATATACCATAAAACTAACCTGTGAAGATTTCATTTTAAAAGGTGGTAGCGTTTTTGAGATATTGCCGAAAATCTGGAGCGGTTATTTCCACGCAGGAAGAATAATCTGCATTGGAATACACACTCTGAGAAGCGTTACGCGTAACGCTTCTCAGATTCAAATGTTTTGGGGATAAAAAGTGATATTTTTCCATAACCGCAGTACTTCGAAGTGAAAGTTTCTCAAAATGCATTATACTATCCAAAGATAATGTACTTCTTACCAAGTAAGTTTTTATTGCCATTAATTATTAGAGTCATTACCAAACGTGTACGATGCCTTTCATCAGTGTCACAAAATAAGTTAGCACACATTATCAGTGATCATTTGTCCAGAATTTTGTTTTCTGAAGAATACTGAGAAATAAACAGATGGTAGTGATTGATAAACCAGACCAAATCCTCGATCCAAGGATTTGGCCCTACTACGGTACGCGTGATTTGTTGTGTAAGAAAATTATATTATACAACAAGTCTCGTTTAGTTTTCGACAAACACGAGTGTAAAAATGGTGATTGAAAAGATTCACACACTGACTAAAACATGTTTTATCATAGCACGATTTTTCATTTTTTATTTATCTTATGCACCTTTTTAATATCTTGTTGTCAACACACAAAATATTTCGGAAACTTTATACAAACTTGCTGTTTATGCAAGTATGGACAAATAAAATAAAATAAAGATTAAGGGAAATAAAAAAACAAATTACACTGGCTTCATATTTCTTGCCATGCTCCCAAACGTTTGTCATCTTTGAGGTACAGTTTTATAGAAATCCCAATGAGGGTTTATGCCAACAGTGAAACATTATGTTTTTGAGGTATAATAGATAGATCGTTTTGTTGTAATGTTGTATGTATGGCACACTAAAAAACTCCCAGGTCGGGATTCTGGGTGCCAGGGGGCCTGACCCATCTCAGGGTCAGGTTGACCCGGAAATTCGGATTCTGCGTCAGTTTTGACTCATTTATGGGTCATTTTGACACATATTCCGGGTCATATGACCCAGTAATGGGTCAGGCCCTTATAGGGACCCAGAATCCGGATCAGTTCTTATCGGGGAGGTTTTTTTCAGAAGTGCAGGGTGGCCAGACACTTCCTGACCTCTGACCTTCGTTATAAGTCTATTGTATTGTACTGTGCTGATATTGTGCACTGCTAATGTGTTCTGAGAATTATAATTTTTATAATCTCGAGACATATTGTGTACTTTGTAGAATTATTTGTGAATGCTCGTCTTGTTCTCCTGAAGGACCGTTACTCCCCTACCTCATACGATGCGACTCGTACAACTTCAGTTCTAGGCTAACATCAGATGAAATCACCTGTTTATTTATAAGAAACGGATGATGAGCCCTTGTTCATGTTGTTTATGAGAAATCGCCTAACATCACAAGGCCGCACGACCACTTCAAGGTGAGGGCTACACTTTACTGATTTTGGCTGGGGGCTCGTTGCCACCATGGGGCTGAAACAGCGTTTTACCCCCTTCACAGACCGTATAAGGATTTAGGCATGGGTATCATCCACTATAGGAGGTTTAGCTGGTACGGCAGAATGCACTATACCTTCTCAACTTGTTACGATAAGTGGCTTGTTCAAGGGCACATGTCACAATACACATTACTTTACAACTTATACAAAATTTAAAGGAACATTACAGAATTGGTTTTGGCTAACAAAACAGTTGCTGGCAGTGTAAGCACTTTATATAATCCACCATATACATAAACTGACAAACCTGTAGAAGTTTGAGATCGATCGGCCATCTGGGTCACGAGAAAATAGTGAAAAACCGATTACACATTAATATTTGCATGTGTTATACAACGCATGAATAAAACGCTCATGAGCGATAAACTCCAATCGGAAATTAGTTTTATTTATTTCTCATCAAATATGGCATTTCAGACAGAAATATTTCTGGGGATGTTTTCTACTATCATCATCATTAGACCGTGTAAGTTTTATGTAAATCTGTGATCTTAAAGAAAAGTTACTTACCAGTTCTGTAACGTTCCTTTAAGATTTAAGATTTAAGATTTAAATTTCGGCTTATAAAAACTCGGCGGATGGTTGAATGCAAAACAAAATAATAATCAATTGTTGTTGTCGTGGCTAGAGGTAATTGTGAGATGCGATGAAGTTTCCCAAATAACTATTATGGTCCATAAACTTTGTGAATGGTCCATACAATTTGAAAAATATTATTAGCCGATGCAAACTGCTTACCAACCAAAAGGACCTATGGTAGTGCAAAAACTAGTCAGTGGCCCAACGTTTCGTCTATAACAAAGTCTCCACAAAGAAAGCCTTCGAGAAAGACTCTGCAAGGGTCAAAACGTCAGGCCACTAACTAGTTTTTGCATCCATAAAATTTGCTACAAGTAATCACGGCCAGAAACTTGGTTTTGTCGATGCACTAGTCGTTTGCGACCGGTAGAGCATGACGATTAGTCAGAATTTACTTCATACAATCATTTACATGCACGCAACAAAACAGTGGACCTAGAACTCTGACCTTGACATCATTTGATTACATGCACTACAAACTAAAAATCAAGTCGCTGGTCGCTACAAAAGAATAAAGCACAAACTTGGGGGGTTTTCAGACAAAACCCTCCATTGGTTTCGTGCGTTCTTCTGTATACTTAGTTGTCCTTTCTGCCACTGAAAGTGTCCATACTTGCACCCAATCCAGTTGCCTCTTGTATCATCAGTCCAACCTTCTCCGGAATCAAGCTGTTTGTAGAATTGAATCCACATTGTTAATTAAGGGTGATCATCAAAACTACAACAAGAATTTATGTCATGCAATTTTTTGAACACAAAGATAATGTCACACCGTTGCTTATTACTGGGCCTACTTATTACGATTGCCGCAATCAAAATAAGCACACAGCCGTGACGTGCATATCACATGCAGGGCTTGAATGTGTGGAACAAATCCTCAAGACTGTTTGTAGCTCAAAACTTTTACTGGACCAGAAATTTTGTCTCAAGACAAAAAATGACAAAAACAAATATCTACACAATGTCAAAAATCAAGAGTCTGTTTTTATTTGAATGTGCACTGAGAGAAAATGTTTCTCATTTGTCTTATGGGTAATACTTTCACACTCAACAGAATTGAAAGATATTTATTGGACTCAAAGTCAACATTTGAACATAGTTTTCAAAATTAAAGATGAGGTGAGGTTTTATTCTTCACAGACACAAGACTGACGGACTTGTCAGGTCGTAATTCTACTGTCCGACGCTTAAAGGCATCGTACACGTTTGGTAATTGTCAAAGACCGGTGTTCTCATTTGTTGTATCCCAACATATGCATAAAATAACAAGCCTGTGAAAATTTGGGCTCAATTGGTCATCGAAGTTGCAAGAATTAATGATGACAGAACAAACACCCTTGTTGTACGAATTTGTGTGCTTTCATATAGGAATAAAAACTTCTTGCAAGAAGTTTTTATTATTTTTGTGAGAAATTACCTCCTTCTCAAAAACTACGTTACTTCAGAGGGAGTCGTTTCTCACAATGTTTTATACTATCAAAAGCTCTCTGTTGCTCGTTACCAAGTCAGTTTTTATGTTGATATATATTTTGAGAATAACCAAACGTGTACGATACCTTTAAAACACTAGCCTTGGGCCTACAGTCCAGTGTTAATTTCGAGCCCTAACATGAGCAATATAAAATACCGGGAAAAAAACTTTAAAAAAAAAAATCGTTGTTTTCAAGAAAACGCCTCCACAGAATTTGATTTTCTTTTTTAGTTTGATTTTGTAGTAAGTGCATACTATCACAAGCTTGGAAAATGGACTATTCCAGAAAATAAAACAACTTATTACCTATTATTTAAATTGAACAATATTATTTTAATTTTTATTATAAGTTCCGAAAGTTACTCACAATTTGAGAAGCAGAGCGATGAAAGAACGTCCAGGCAAGCAGAGCAATTTTTCATTGAGAAGGAAGGCATCCATGATCTTGGAGACAACGAACTCGGGAGTCAGGAAACTGCAACAACAACAAAGCTGATTATTATTTTTTTTTTTTAATAAACTTTTTGTGTGGTTCTGAACAAGAACTGGGCCCAATTTCATAGAGCTGCTTAAAGGAACATTACAGAATTGGTTTTTGCTAACAAAACAGTTAAGCACTTTATATAATCCACCATATACATAAACTGACAAACCTGTAGAAGTTTGAGATCGATCGGCCATCTGGGTCACGAGAAAATAGTGAAAAACCGATTACACATTGGCATGTGTTATACAATGCATGAATAAAACGCTCATGAGCGATAAACTCCAATCGGAAATTAGTTTTATTTATTTCTCATCAAATATGGCATTTCAGACATAAATATTTCTAGGGATGTTTTCTACTATCATCATCATTAGACCGTGTAAGTTTTATGTAAATCTGTGATCTTAAAGAAAAGTTTAATTACCAGTTCTGTAACGTTCCTTTAAGCAGAAAATGTTGTTTAAAACATTTCTGCTGAGCAACAATAAGCAGGCTACCAGTCACAGATGCTACGTTTCAAGTATTTTAGCTAGGATTTTCTTTCTGGTAAGCATAATTTTGTTGTGCTTAGCTAGTTTTTGTGCTAAATTGGGCCCTGGTGGTGAGACAACTGAATGCTCGGATCAGATGAGTCTTCCAAGGTGAATGCGAGCCCGACTCGTCCAAATTTTACTCCTACTGCAAAGTTTCAATCCCTCCAAATATTTATTTGAAGGTTTTTTTCCCACGTTAAAATTTCACAGAAGTTTCACGCTTGTAAGACACAGAAATGTTACTTCTGCGCAAAAACGTAAATTTTGTCATTAGTCGTATCTATCTCCCACGAGCGAGCACACAAATTGTATCTCGAAGCCATGAGATTTATTTGTACATCCGGGATAAGTTTACGATGAACACTGATGACCTGATTGTTCGCATGGGCACGATTTGTATCGTTACTGTGCTTCTACCCTGCGTGGAACAAACTTCTGGGCGTTGAAAAAAAAAATCCCTTACTTGGGTGGTGGACTTTGTTAGATTTATATTGGGGTGCAACAAAAGCCCAATCAAAATGTTAGCGGACGATCCCGTGATACGATAATTGAAATGGGCGTGATGCAATCCCACTCCTGCCACCAGTGCCAGTGTGCTCTTATTAACACATGCTCCAGCCTACGTCCCCATAAGCAGTGCGCCATATCGCCCCTCATTCGTCACTCTATATAGGTCGCGCCCTGCTTTAGTTATACAGCTATGACCAGATTTTTCCAAAGGCCTGACAGTAGCATCTAAAGCCATTTAGCTGTAACCAAAGTAGATCCCTTGGACGTAGCCTGAGTTTGCTAATGACGCGGCGAGATAAATTAACATCCACCCATGCGAATGGGTGATTCACTTACTCAAACTTGGCTCCCTTGAACATGCCGGTGCTGACCGGTCCCGGACAAACCAACGTCATATTAACACCGTCGTATCCTTCCAGCAGAAGCTCCAATCTCAGCGTAGTATGCAGTCCTACGGCGCCAAATTTACTGGCGCAATAGTCCACCGCGTACTTTAAGGGGAAGTGGCCGGCAAGGCTAGCTATGGTTACAATGTGGCCCTTGTTTTTGGCTTTCATTGCGGGCAGAAACGACTTTAGCGACTGGAAGAAGAAATAATATTCATGTTCAACCAACAGAAATCAAGTCGACGTGCTTTTAGGTGATATTGCATGCATTTAACAGATTGAACAGGTAATCTTTCCACCCAGGAATATCAAGTGTGTGTTATCAGTGTTAAATGC
Organism: Plazaster borealis; assembly: GCA_021014325.1. Classification (NCBI taxonomy): domain Eukaryota; kingdom Metazoa; phylum Echinodermata; class Asteroidea; order Forcipulatida; family Labidiasteridae; genus Plazaster; species Plazaster borealis. The sequence goes on along the minus strand of CM037464.1, from coordinate 13,816,327 downwards.
ATTTTACAAGTTGTGCTTCATGTGTTTTTCGTTGTTTCAGAACAAACTGACTAACAGGAAACATAATTCAGGACATGTCACGTGGCAAACACCTAGGACCTCTGACCCCTGTGGGAAACGCTTCTATTTCTCCATATACATGTAACTCTATTTCTGTTTCTACACTCACCCAGAAGTGTGACGTCACATTCACATCCATTGTTCTGCGTATCATGTCATCCGGACAATCCATGAAGCGCTTGCCGGTGACCACACCGGCGTTGTTGACCAGAACGGAGACGTCACCGACCTCCCGTTTGACACTGTCGGCGGTTTCGTACACCTCCTCTGCCACGGTCATGTCTACTTTGTAGGCGTGGACGATCCCGTCAAACGCCTTGATCATACGCATGGTTTCCCGGTTGCCTTTTGGAAAGGTAAATCAACTTGAATTTGTATTTAACTTAACGTAATAATAATGTTTAAAGGGTTTTCCTTTAAAGACACTGGACACCTTTGGTAATTGTCAAAGACCAGTCTTCTCACTTGGTGTATCTCAACATATGCACAAAATAACAAACATGTGAAAATTTCAACTCAATTGGTCATCGAAGTTGCGAGATAATAATGGAAGAAAAAACACCCTTGTCACACGAAGTTGTGTGCTTTCAGAATGATGCTTGATTTCGAGACCTCACGCGTGAGGTCTCGAAATCAAATATTTTACTGAGAAATTACTTTTTTCTCAAAAACGACGTTACTTCAGAGAGAGAGCCGTTTCTCACAATGTTTTATACTATCAACAGCTCTCCATTGATCGTTACCACGTACGTTTTTATGCTAACAATTATTTTGAGTAATTATCAATAGTGTCCAGTGCCTTAAGTGTAGTCCTGTAAGTTCGTGCAGCATGCAGTTCAATTTATTTTTATATAGTTTCCGGACACAATCCGCAGTACTTCTGACGCTAATTGAGTTTGCGTATACCTGCTTGTATAGTTTACCAAATAAGTGCCAGTATGTTGATGGGCAAGTGAGATGTGATCGCAGCAGATTTACTATTACTAAAGTGATCCCAGCACTGGCAAATTAATAGGTGACATGCTCCATGTTCCAACACCCCTTATGTTCCGACAGCCCTTGTTCCCCGACAAAGTTCAGATAAACCCTCGTGATCTACACGCTAGGGTTAGGGTGAGGGTGGGTGTTACTTACACTGCATAAACTGGGGTTTAAAATTGACACCATGGGTGTTGTCACATATAAAAAAGAATAAACATTTACACCGTTGAGTTGACGGTAATTTCTGCAAAAAACAATTACACTGGTATAATTTTGGTTTTCATTAAGTGTAGTGTATCCCCGATTCAAAATTAACATGTATCAAATTCCATTTGTGTTATTTTATCACCATATGATGTTAATTTTGATTCTCTCTTCGGTATCTATATGTGACAACACTACTGGTGTCAATTTTAACACCCCAGTTTTTGCAGTGTAGGATTAGGATTAGAAACGTTGGGGGTGTCGGAACATTAGTGTTTATTTGGCCTGCTATATTTTTTGTTTCCTACGAACTTTTTGTCCCCATACGGGAAATTAACATGGGCTGGAGGAGGATGATTCAAAAGAGGGCGCTATCAAAAGAAGTTTGTACACAGTTCGCTGTATGGGGGGACGAAAAGTTCGTGGAAAAAAAAAATCTCTTGAAACCTCTTCGGGCCCAAATTTGGTTTTGTGCAATTGGTATTGGATCGCAAAATGGCAGCAATAACGATATTCTTTACAAACCGTTCCAGATCATAGGTGTCACATAATACAACTTTAATGAATTCTGACCAAATCATAGAAGTAAACTTGTTCCATCCTTTCAAGGGTTATTTAGGTTTTTGTGTAGCAGGGTGAGGGGAGTTGATAGCGTCACGTCCCATTGAGAACAAGTCTAGCTAGTGAACTTGTATGGACATAAAACAAAATGGCTGCCATCCTTATAACCCTACCTGACTCGTTGATATCCCATAACACCACCACGGCATTACGTTTGGCGAACTCGAGAGCCATGAGGCGTCCCATGCCACTCCCAGCGCCGGTGATCAGCACGATCTCCCCGGTGATATCCTTGCGTTTCCTCCAGCCCCATGGGATGCAGGCTCTTACCACAGCCTCCGTGCAGTACCAGATGACGCGGATCGGTGCAGTGATGACGGAGATAATACCCATAGTTGCACTTGGTCGTCCAACGAAAACTCTAGACAGGGGCCTATCGGTAGCAAATTTTTAAAATAATATTACAGGATAAATGTATTGTACAATCGACAAAACTTAAAAATTTCAGTGAATCAAAACACTGTAAGGCCACATGGGGAGGGGAGTCTTCAAAGTACTAATTTGTCGACCTTCTTGACAGTACTTCAAACTGCAAAAATGTCTTTGGAGGATTGGTTTGTATATGATATTTGTAGTGTCTGTCATTCTTTTCGATTATCAATCATGTACTTGGTAGCATTTACAGGCAGGTTTTCATCTTTAAAATTCACATATTTTATGTACTTTAAAATATCATCCAGTGCTTTACATAGTGGTAAACATGAAGCAGAGTGGTCTGTATAGGGTCAATGTTTTTTTGTCTGTATGGACAAAATGCAAACCACGCAGCCGCCCTATAATCATCATAGTCCATCACGGACCAAAAACATTAAGTTTACAAATTTCAATGGTAGATTCAGAACATTCCCGTCAAGTCCAGTCCAAAGCAAAACGAAATTTGCAACCCCCCAAAACGGAAAGATAGCCCTAAAGAACTGGTAATTACAATTTAAAATGTACAGCTTTAAAAAAAAAACCGGAGTAAAACTAGACTTACCGTGTAGGCCTATATATTCATAATGGTCCCAGTCTGTGATGGAGCAATAGTTACCCTGGAGTTCCAGCGAGACATGCGGTGTTGGTTTTGAACTATGCACCCTTGTGGCTTCCAAACATAAACTGAATATTGTTATTGCAGAGTGCCACTCTATCACATATCGACCTTTGCATCATTTCTCACAATAGACTGGTACACTTGTTGACAGTATCTGACTGCAGATATACAACAGAGTCAAGGACATGCCTTCTTCAACCTCTGCTGCCCCCTTTGGCGCACACTTTCGCTTGATTTTAATAACCCCTTTGAACATATACTCTACAACCATTGGAAAGACGTTAACAAAAGCCTATGATTATACATAATAAGAGGTAAACTATACCAGCCTAACCAGCAGAGGGCGTTTATGTGTATTCACAATTAGTAAGCTCCCCAAATCGACCAATATTAAAATACTAAAAAAATATGTAACTAACCCTCAGCCTCTTTGAATCAAATCAACAATATTTGCTGACAATTTTTTTTCTTCTTTTCATTTTCTGGGGGGTAATAGCCTTTTTTTTTTAGCATCATGACTTACCCATCCCCTAAAAGGTTAACAACAGCTCCGAATAAGTAAAATTGAGTGATTCCATCTTTGGAAAAGGACCTTACGCTTGTGAGCAAATATTTTCGGGCCTAATAGTCCCGAAATGCTCAAGGGTGAAAGTCAAGAACCCCAGGGCATAATGTTAGACCATTATTGATTGATTGATACATTTATTTTTGTATTAATTATCGAGAGCTAATATTAGTATTTTCCAGGGCAGTACAATCAGTGAGATATCTTTTTCATTGACGGTACGAATTAATTGTGGCGAATACAATGTTCAAAGCTCAACAAGCTTTGCAGCCATGTCTATTCAATCAATAACAGAGCATAGATCAGACTATAGAACAAGAATGCAACAGCAAAGATCTTTAACTATTTTTTTATTTTTTTTTACGTTGAAAAATTCCAAACGCTTCAACAAGTAGTGAAGGGTAATAGGTGATTACCTGATTAGTGCAGTCTGGCTACAGACTACACAGAGGAAAGTTCAACTTGGACTAAAGTCCATTAAAATTATAGTATTTTGTTTGCTAAAAACGTACTAAAAAAACCCAGAATGATGTTTTAATAATTGAAAATCAAATCCACGATCAAACCACGCACGGAATACGGTACGCCATTTTCTTTTTGTTAAAGAAGAATAATATTTATTGAGCTGACAAGTTTCTTTTTCAGGAAACAAGAGGAAAATTGTTTTTGAAAGCATTGAAACAATGGCGAAGGCAGATATAAAAACAAAGTATAATAAATTAAATTTTGTCTGTAGTGTTGGTAAACCTGTTTCCAGCTGGTACCTTTTAGTATACGAACTACTTCACAAACTAAACTTTCAAATTCGACGGTTTGAATAACGATTGTTGCCATTCTATATTGTCTTTGAAAAATTACAACACAGTGATGATTGAACTTGGTTAAAGGCACTGGACACTATTGGTAATTACTCAAAATAATTGTTAGCATAAAAACTTACTCGGTAACGATTAATGGAGAGCTGTTGATAGTATAAAACATTGTGAGAAACGGCTCCCTCTGAAGTAACGTCGTTTTTGAGAAAAAAGTAATTTCTCAGTAAAATATTTGAATTCATTTCGAGACCTCACGCGTGAGGTCTCGAAATCACATCTGAAAGCACACACCTTTGTGTGACAAGGGTGTTTTTTCTTCCATTATTATCTCGCAACTTCGATGACCAATATTGAGTTCAAATTTTCACAGGCTTGTTATTTTATGCATATGTTGAGATACACCAAGTGAGAATACTGGTCTTTGACAATTACCAAAGGTGTCCAGTGTCTTTAAAACAAGTATAAATGTTTTTGGAGTAGTTATGAAACGCGATCAAGTTCCCTAAACATCAATTTGAGGAATTAGTCATTGTTACCAAAGTGGAGGCAAAGTGACCAGGTGGAGGCCAAGAACAATTTTCCAAGTTTAGTTGAATCTGTGGTCTTAATCATTAGGACTACATCCGTATACATACAAATAATAAAGCAAGACGGAAAACAAACCTTACTAAGTCGGTCGATTACACACTCCATAAAATTGGTTCCATACAAAACCAGAATATTGGTTATGTTGAGAAACATGTACAGTCAGAGTTGACTTCGTACAATTATTTAAATGCACACAACTGTTACAAAATTAACAGACCTTCTAGCAATGGACCTTTCAGCAAGTATAATCTCCTAATCTGTGACTGTATTCGACGCTATTAATGGGGACTTTTGGGACGCTAGATGGCAGCAGACTTACCAGGTAAATCGTTTGTTCTCGGTGATGTGCACATGCTCAGAACTACGTAAACAATGGAAATATACCTGGTAAGTCTGCTGCCACCTAGCGTTACAAAGTCTCCCATTGTACTTCATCCCCGGGGTATAATTACTTCAGTCTTGAAGTATTTTTGTTTGAAATGGTAATTCTTTTTTAGACGATAGCGGGCGTCCCACTCACCGGTCCTTTATTGTTTTCATCGCCGAGGGGTGCACCACACTAAGCTCCAATAGCAATCCATGCTAAATGCTAGATATTCCAAAATGCTCATAGCATATTTGAATATCTCCCAACAGCAACTTGAAAACAAACAAAATATATTGTCGAAATCTAAACTTTGTTTTTCTTTCAATGTTTGTTAGGTTAGCCGTTTGGCTTTTGAGCTATAGGCTCATCCAAAATAAAACAACCCGAATGACCAAACTTGCCAGTCTCCACCTTGGAAAAATGACAACTTTTAGCAATGTTTAGAGGGCTATATTGTACCTCACAAATGCTCCTAGTTGAAAGTCAACAACCCCAGGAGCGCAATATTGGACCAGTTTTCAACAATCCATAAAAGCCATGACCGTCAAATCTTGTATTTACAAAGTTGTGGTTTTACATTTTATTAATGAGGCTCCGCGCATGAGGGTGCACCCCACTAAATAAATTCCTATAGCAAACAGTGCAAAATGCTAAATATTCAAAAATACAAAAGAAATACTTAGAAGTCTCACAGCTTTTTACAGTAAAGGGAAAATTATCCATTGACTCTTGTTATCTTCTGCTCAATTTAATATGGGGAGTCAAAGGCCCGGAGAGTTATCCTCCCTCCATATAAAAACACCCCTACAGCAGTGAAATTTTCCAAACGTCCAAGCATCGATCTTGAAAAATGTCCCTACACCTCTCAGCAAATAATACATTTTTTTCTGGGCCTATGTGATTTTTAATATTTTTTATGCAAGTTCGCCCCAAACAAGGCTAAAAGCCACTGTTGGTAAGGGGCTACAAGAAGAAATTTATTAAGATGAAAATAACTCAGGAGAGCTGGAGGTAGACATTGATATTGCTCTTAAAACAGTCTAGACTGTAGGATTGAGGGAAACATGCACCAGGCAAGGAGTTCCAAAGAGATGCAGTACGTGAAATAAGAAAATACCTCAAGTTGGAAGTCAACAACCCCCAGCAATTGGGCAACATTTTTACACTTCCCCCCTTTTTAGGGCTCTCAAATCTGTCTAATATAGAATATATTTAGGGCCTAAAATATTAATGAGGTCGACTCTCTGTTTTCTCCGTGCACCCCAACCTCGTCCCCATGGTTTACTTTATTTCCAACCATGTTTACAATAGTAAACCCTGGGAGGGAAACTCCTTACTTGAGACCCTTATTGGACAACGACTGGTGTACAAAAGTCTAACGTAAACATGTTAACTTGTGCTCATTCAGTATTCACCATGTTCACAGCCAGACTATTTAATTTGCATACGTATCCAAAAAATTTGGACATATGCAAATGATCCAATACAGGGTGAGAGAGCGGCACAGAGAGCGGTCAACCTCGTACTGCTTGACACACCTTGGGGACGAGGTTGGGGTGCACCCACGAGTTTCTCTCTATTAAGTGTGGTGTACCCACAGTGAAAATTAACCAGGCTGTCTTCTGCCACCTACCGTTACCAAGTCTCCCATTCATTTCTGAACCTTGGATTCCGAGTTATTTTTCTGACCCAACCCCAACACTGACATTGATCCACTTTAACCCTGACATTGAAATCATTCGATTAAACAACAGACTGACAAATTAAGTCTTTACAGTATTTCAGACGAAATCCTCTACCGGTTTCGTGCGTTCTTATGTACTTAGTCGTCCTTTCTGCCGGTGAAAGTCGCCATACTTTCACCCACTCCAGTTGCCTCTTGTAACATCAGACCAACCTTCTCCGGAATCAAGCTGTTTGTAGAATTGAATCCACATTGTTAAGAGTGAAATCATCAATATCACAACAAAATGATCGTACTCCATCAAATTGATAGCAAAATTAATGTCAAAGAGGAAAGCTTGAAGATCCCTCAAACCGATGCTTATTTCGATTGCCGCAATCGAATTAAGCGCAGTGTACCAGTGACGTGATTGCATCACAATCCCCATGAACGTGCACAGATCCCTGGCAAAACATAAATCATTATCCGTTGTTTTCAAAGTAAAACAAAAAAACACTGAATTTGAGGAAATGTTTACAGGTTGGATGTGTAGTAAGTGCATTTAATTCACAAGCTTGGAAAATGTACTACTCAAAAAAAAAATGCATTTTGACTTGAACAATTGTTTTAGTAACGAAAGTTACTCACAATTTGAGAAGCAACATTATGAAAGAATGTCCAGGCACGAGGAGCATTTTCTCGTTGAGAAGGAAGGCATCCATGATCTTGGAGACAACATACTCGGGAGTCATGAAACTGCAACCAAATCAAAAAAAGACAAGTCCAGATAATGTCCGGGGTCCGTTTTCACAAAGAGTTAAGATTGATCTCAACTGTGATTCAATCTTAATTGCTAAGCAAAGTGTGATGTCACAATATAAATCACTATGGCAAATGGCAATACTGACGACTCATCTTAAGATAAATCTAAATGCTTTGTGAAATCCAGCCCTGGAAAATGTTCATCGACATTTGTTTCTAGATCTTTCATTTGAAACCTGAAATCGTGTGCCCCCCCCCCCCCCGGTGTAAACAGACTACACTTACTGTGAATAATTATGTGCACATAAAGTAAATGGGATTCAAGAGAGGAATTAGTAAGATTTATAGTGGATATTAATTAAATAACAGAAACCGGATCCACATTTCAGCAGACGCTACGGTCACGTTGTAATATTCACATGGAAGTGATGCAATCCCACTTCTGCTACCAGTGCCTGTGATGTGCTCTTATTCAAATGTACAATTACTCCAGACGTCACGTCCCATAGGCAACTTGCAATAGCCTCATATATTTCATGATTCTATACCGCGCCCGGCTTTGGCTACAGCTTCGGGCAATTTATTTCAAAGGCACATCGGTATGTTTCAACGTTGCAGCTGCAGCAAACGGCCATAGCCGTAGCCGAATTCGATCCATGGAACGGTCACTGCGGCCCGAGCACGCTGCTGATGGGGGGAACAATAACTCAGCAAATACACTTGCAAAAAACGTTTCACTTACTTGCACTTGGCTCCCTGGATCATGCCGGTGCTGACCGCTCCCGGGCAAACCAACGTCATATCAACGCCGTCGTATCCTTCCAGCAGAAGCTCCAATCGCAGCGTTGTATGCAGTCCTACGGCGCCAAATTTACTGGTGCAATACTCCACCAAGTAGTTTACGGGAAAGTGGCCGCATTGGCTAGCCATGGTTACAATGTGGCCCTTGTTTTTGGCTTTCATTGCGGGCAGAAACGCCTTTAGCGTCTGTTAGATCAAGAAAGGATGTACGAGTGTCACAATTCTGAACCACATGTCAAAAAGTCATAATTTATGTGCCATCTTGAAGCTTATCAGACATTTAACATTTTATAAAAATATGTGACCCAAATTTGACCTTTTTTCTGGTCCAAACAGGAATTTCACATTATTAAAACACATTTCCTGAACGCCATGTCAGAAAGTCATAATCTTTGTGCCATCTTGTAGCTAATGGCTCATTTAAAATTTTATTTAAAAACGTGACCTCAATTTGACCTTTCTTCCGGTTCAAACAGGAAGTTCATGACAGAAGTGTCTTGATTAAGACTTCAAAGAAAGTAAGATTTCAGTAACAAATCCGAACAGCATACAGGCGTTACGTAATAAAAATGCCTCGAAAGTACGCAGCTTGGACCATCTACGAACGACAGTATGTGTGGCCGTTCCACTGGACCGCGTTCTAGTTGGAACGTTCGGCTACATCGGCACAATGTCGCGATCCAGCGGAACGTTCTGGCGGTTCCACAGGAACGTTCCTTCGCGCCTAGAACGTGCCCGACTTTTGAGACGCTCCCTTAATTCTATAACATCTACTTCTGTTTCTACACTCACCCAGAAGTGTGACATCACATTGACTTCCATTGTCCGGCGTATCATGTCATCCGGACAATCCATGAGGCGCTTGCCGAAGAGCACACCGGCGTTGTTGACCAGAACGGAGACGTCACCGACCTCCCGTTTGACACTCTCGGCGGTTTCGTACACCTCCTCTGCAACGCTTACGTCTACTTTGTAGGCGTGGACAATCCCATCAAACGCCTTGATCATACGCATGGTTTCCCGGTTGCCTTTTGGAAAGGTAAATATGTTGAATTTTATTTTAAATTGTTTTTCAAATCTCTTCTGGCCGAAATTTGGTTTCGTGAAACTGGTTCATAAATGGATGCACCACTTTCGGTATTCTATTAAACCTTTCTGACTCGCGATGTCCCATAAATCAACAACGGTATTCAGCACAAATTCCCCGTATCATACAAGTAAGCTTGTTTCACTTCCAGCATGATTTGGGAAGTTGTTGGTATTCGTAGGTTTTTGTAAAATATGTATAAGAAAACGGCTGTCGCCGCCATTGCAAAACAAAATGGCTGCCATCCTTATAACCCCACCTGACTCGTTGATATCCCATAACACCACCACGGCATTACGTTTGGCGAACTCGAGAGCCATGAGGCGTCCCATGCCACACCCAGCGCCGGTGATCAGCACGATCTCCCCGGTGATATCCTTGCGTTTCCTCCAGCCCCATGGGATGCAGGCTCTCACAACAGCCTCCGTGCAGTACCAGATGACGAGGATCGGTGCAGTGATGGCAGAGATAATACCCATTGTTGTACTTGGTCGTCCAATGAAAATTATAGATAGGGGCCTATCGGTAGCAAATTTGTAAAATAATATTACAGGATAAATGTGTTGTACAATTGACAAAAGTTTGCAGTGAATCAAAACATTGTAAGGCCACAGTTCGGGAGTCTTCAAAATACTATTTTCTCGACCCTGACAGTACTTTAAACTGCTAAAATTACTTTGGATGATTGGTTTGGATATGATATTTGTAGTGTACTGTATTTGTACTGTCATTCTTTTTGATTATCAATCATGTACTTGGTAGCATTTACAGGTAGGTTTTTGATCTTTAAAATTCACATATTTTATGTTCAGATACTTTTCTTTAGTGGTGAACATAAATGAGAGTGGTCTGTCGGGTCAATGTTGTTTTCTGTGTGGACAAAATGCAAACGCAGCCGCCCTATAACTTCACCATGGCCCAACACGGACCCAAAACATTACGTTTACAAATTTCAATGGTAGATTCAGAACATTTCAGTCCAGTCCAGTCCAAAACAAAACGAAACTTGCAACCGAAAACGGAGAGTCATTAGCCCTAGAACTGGTAGTTACAATTAAAAATGTACAGCTTAAAACCCAGGACTAGAGCTTGACTTACCGTGTAGGCCTATATATTCATAATAGTCCCAGTCTGTGATGGAGCAATAGTTACCCAGGAGTTCCAACGAGACATACGGTGTTGTTTTTGAACTATGCACCCTTGTGGCTTCCAAACATAAACTGAATATTTATATTACACAGTGTGCTACTCCATCACCCATATCGACCTTTGCAGCATTTCTCACAATGGACTGTGGAATGCTCCCCATGCCTATGGGTAATGGAACAAAATGGCGCACTTGTTTACAGTATCTGAGTGCTGATTTAATACACCCCTTTGAACATACTCTATACAACCTTTGGAAAGACGTAATAAAAGCTATATTATACATACACGAGGTAAAGCTCACCAGCCTAACCAACAGAGGGCGTTTATGTGTATTCACAATTAATAGTAAGCTCCCAAAATCGACCAATAAATTATACCAAAATACTACAAGAATATGTACTTAAAATCCCCTCAGCCTCTTTAAATCAAATCAACAATATTTGCTGACAACCCTTGAACTTCTTTTTTATTTTCATTTTCAGGGAGGTAGGCTAATAGCCATTCGTTGTGCAAATCCGTTGAATGCGCTCAACAGATGAACGGGCGTGGAAGCGAGCGGACGATTTCGGACATCATTTTAGCCGAAAATTTATCTTTTTTAGAAATATATCTGACAAATCGTACCTCCTTATTAACCAGCAACATCTCATGCGTACCTCATGTGAGTTTAAAGTATACTGAAGAGGTCTTTGATATATTTTGGAGCAGTTTGTTGTCACTCGCTTGTTTTTTGGTTGAAGTGAATCGGGCAAGTAGGGCATTTTTACATCTAGGGATGCGAGGTCAAAGGTACATCTGGCAGGATCCTGCCAGGCGCTCAAGGCTGGTATCTGGCGTTGTGCACGAGCCTCGAAGTGTGACGTCAGATGTTCAGGCTAGACCACCACGTATACTAGCCTGAACATCTGACGTCACACTTCGAGGCTCTTGAATAACGCCAGATACCTGCCTTGAGCGCCTGGCCGGATCCTGCCAGATGTACCTTTGACCTCGCATCCATTTCACGTGGAGATTCGCAGCCAATTTACACGTACATGTACACACACGCTACATGCATACGACCGAAAGTGCAAGCTGACAAATTACATCACCTTGCACCAATCAGATATGGAAAGTTTACGTCACTGTACGTTTATCCAATGATTGTATCCAATGAAATCATTGGGCCTGTGTAACCAGTGCCTGTCTTCATTCGCGGATAAAGACAGGCAGTCTAATCGTATTTTGATTGGCAAAACTAGTTTTTGTATTAATCGTCGGTAGAGGGCGCAACATCGAACGGCTCGGTGGGTGGGTGGCAAGGCAAGTATACGAAACTGGGTGCACCCCACTAAATAGGGAGAAAACAGAGCGGCGGCCTCATGAAAATTGTTGTATCCCCTCAACATATTCTATACTAGACATATTTAAGAGCCATATGAAAGGGGTACAGTGTAACAAATTTTTCTGTCAAGTTTTGGGAGGGTTATCTGTGCCCCCCCCCCCAAAAAAAAAAAAAAAAAAAAAAATTAACTTCCTTAAGCCCATGTTGAAGTTTCTTCATACTTTTACTGTCTTTACACCCAAATGATTGAATATTCAAAACTAAACAACTGCTAACTGAAGCAAATGAAGACACTTGTCAAACTGAAGCTTGTGTTGCAATGGTCAAGATACAATCTGTAATTTAATATCAAATATAAACAATAATAAGATATGGGCATACATGAACTGGCAATTTAATAATAGCAATGTGTTTAAATGGAAAACTAGGTCAAGAACATTGATCATAGTAAAAGTGTTAAAACAGACTGCAAAACTCCATCTAATAATATCTCTGGTTTTGCCATGTATAGTTCAAGTCAAATGTTGCCGAATATAAAGAGAAAAATATGCTTACCGAATTGGGCTTTCTACACTAGGCAAATTATTGAGAACTTGAGAAACACTTCTGTAAAGTTGGAACTATCATAAATGAGTTCAAACAGCCACATGTACTGTATAAATGGCTGTTCACAATATAACGCTGTAGATGTGGCAAGCAAGGCTTCATGTACACAAACAGGAAGTGTGGGAACTTGACCTCATCAACATAAACATGGTGACCTAAAGTTCATTGCATTGGTGACCTCCAGGCACTTTCACTGGTTGCATGATTACACTATAAGGGTATATCATTAGATATAAAACTTAAAGGTAAAAAAACCAAAAAAACAATTTTCACTGCACAACTGCTGCAGCGACAGAAGCTTTTAACCTAACCCTAAATGAACATTACCCCAAATCTTAACCCTAACTCGTATCTAACCTTAAAACCTTTAATCTAAACCTTCAACCTTAAACCCTTTCCTTTAAACTTCCAACTTAAGCCCGTAACCCTAAACCCCAACCCTAACCCTAGTTAAACCACAAGCCTAAAACCTAAACCCTACTATAGTACTATAGACCCATTGCATATGACGTCACACTCTGAAAAAGGAGGCAGATCATTGGACGATAGCTGTTCTCTGTGCGTAAAAACGTGCGCGTGACCTCAGCGTATCTGTAGCGTTTCGCGTTATGCAAGGGGGATCCATTGATTTCTATAGACCCGGAGCGCTCCGAACAATGCGCGTCATTTTGGGTGTCAAAACTCACTTTTGTGCATGTTTGTATACGATTTTGACACCCAAAATGACACCCAGGACAGGCGCACGTGAGTACGCTGCGCGTTATGCAATGGGTCTATATCTATAACCTACCCCCATTATACCATAATCATGGATGTAAAGGCTGCTTCTTGCAGAAAGTTAATGGGAAAACCTATAATATAATTTTTTTTTTTCAGTCAATAAATATATTCCTATTACCTAGTTATTTTGGCCCTGTTACACTAAGTATACTTTTTTTTTAACGGCCTAATCACAAACAGGTTGTGTCCTCGGGAAATCTATCCCCCAGAGAATGTTCCCCATATGGGAAATTAACATGGGTCGAAGGAGGTTAATTCAAAAGAGGGCGCTACCAGAAGAAATTTGTTGGTTACGTTGTCATAGTAACCATCTCATAACCATTTGTAAACTATGGTCATTTACAAAGCCACGAAATTTCCTAACCAAAATATGAGAGTGGAATGAAACACAATTACAGTAATTGCCAAAAGTCTAATTACAGAATCGACAACGCGAACAGAATAATGTTGCCGTGGGAAGAACATTAACTGCAGCTTAACAAAACAGACCACCTGAAGTCATTTCGATTTCTATGATTAATCACATTTCTTTGTTTGATACTAGTTTGTGATGCTGTATAGTATATCTCAAGTGGAATAGCTCTACCGATTAATCCAAATTAAGGGACCGTCTATAATGGTTTCTGTTGGACTAAATTGTTGATGGCTGTAGAAAGGAATATCAACTATGGAACAGTTTTTACCACCAGGTGCACACTCCCGGGCCAGAATTTACCCGGATTCCGGGTCGAGTGGTGCCTGGCCCAGTTCTGGATCAGTATGACCCCAACCTCGTCCCCAAGGTGTGTCGAGCAGTACGAGGTTGACCGCACTCTCACCCTGGTTTCGGATCATTTGCATATCCGACATTTTTGGATACGCATGCAAATTAGAATAGTCTGGCTGTGAACATGGTAAATACTGAATGAGTACAACTTACATATATACATTAGACTTTTGTACACCAGTCGTTGTCCAATCAGGGTCCAAGTAAGGAGTTTCCTCCCAGGGTTTACCATTGTTAATATGGTTGGAAATAAAGTAAACCATGGGGACGAGGTTGGTATGACCTGGCATCTGTGTCAAAATTACCCAGAAATGGATCAAACTGACGCAGAATCCGACTAAAAAATCCCCTTTTCTTTAAACCAGTTTTCAGGTCAGCCTGACCCAGTAATTGTGCAGACCCGTGGGACCCGAAATCCGAGTCAATTCCAACCCGGGAGGTTTTAGAGAGAGAGGGGAAACGTTCATCATTGTTTTTGGAAGAGTAGATGAATTCCACATCCGGTAGTTTTCAATTCAGCTCTGGCACACGAACCAACCACCTGTAAATAATTTCATCAATAGGTGATCACGCTTTCAGTGAAAACAACCAAAAACCGATTAGTGATTCGGTACATATCCACATTGGGCTTATTTTGATTGCGGCAATCAAAATAAGCAATGACAATTTTCATAATTCTGTTTTCCCGACAATTGTGACAACAACAACAACAACAATCTGACAAAAGGACTGAAATTATCATAATGGTACATTTCATTTAACAACATTGACAGACGACATCACAAAGGCCATCTGTACTTTCAAACCGAGACTGGAAGCAAAAACAAAATAATGTGGCTTAATTTAACGCTTGAGTGCTCCAACCATTACATGGAACCAGGTCAAGGTGTTAGCGATTCGAACCATTTATAGTTTGCTCTTCGCTCAGCCCATTAGCCAAAGACCTTTGGAGGCCGAGCGAAATCCATTTTGTCAGGCAGCACACACAAAACGTCACTCTCGTGGTAAATCTACACCCACAGTTGATGTCACAAACGCATTCTTTAATAAAAAACCTTGCTTTCCCTCAAAATTGAGCATCGCATTTTTAAGCCCCTTTTCAAATAAACAACAGTCGTATATGCTCTCCCTCAAATCCACCACAATACAAAAGGAATACCAACTGGATATCAACACCATGATCATTTTTTTATGGGGGAGATTAAAGGAGATTCATTAGTTATTGACAAGACGTACATAATTCATACATCAGTCAGGAATGCAATCAAGAGAAGGGAAATAAATGAGTGAATGCCTGTGGACTTTGCGACTCGACACTGTCGAGGAATCTCACAAAGGTAAGAGACAAATCGTCATCTAACAAGCTGCGGCGGGATCTTGAGTTAACTTGATGTGTCTGTGCCTATGGTGAAAGACCCACCAAAACGAAGAGGATGAGAGAGTACCGGGGACGGAGTAGAAATATCGAGGGTGTCATCATCATCAACACCCCCATCAGTCATCGCCGACGCCACGCTCTGCAAACCGAGAACGCATCCTGCGATGAAAGAGCAACTTTTGATGAAAAATGTAAGCAATCGAAACTCGCTCCATCAGGCTATCTCCGGGGGTAAACTCGCAAAATGGAAGTAACAGCATAAATCAGGGAGCTGACTCTATAACCAACGCCATTATAAAGAACAAGTGTTTCTATATTATTTTCTCATGGTAGAGAAATAAACATGGAGCCGGGTCCGCGGCGATACACGTAAACATATGTCAGAAGAAATATCACCACAAGTGAATTTAACTTATAAGAGCTCTGGATTGTCTCAGACGTTTAAGTCTGTACGTTGAAATGGGGGTGCTTTTAGCAACCCCGCAGCTTTACAAGGGAACACTGCTCCTCCAAGAATCATGACTACCGAGAAGACTCGCCCTCAGAAGACTAACAAGTCCCCGTTTGAAATCACCATCGAGACACCTCGAATGGAGACTAGTAGGGGAACGTCTCAGCATCTAACATCCGGTGACAGTCTCAGCGTAGTAGAAGATGATGCAAGACAAAACAAGACGTCTGATCGTGTGGACAGTAAGGCGAGACCGGAGAAGACGGGGACCAAGAGGCTCTCCATCAAGTGGGAGCAGAAAAGAGGTGACAATTCCCAACTAGATCATCGTGGGAAGACTGGATCGCTGAATAGATCCAGATTAGCAGTAAGTGGTGCTCATCGCTTCATCAGATCAATAAAGGTACACGTTTGGTAATTACTCAAAACAAATATTAGCATAAAAACTTACTTGGTAACAAGCAACGGAGAGCTGTTGATAGTATAAAACATTGTAGGAAACGACTCCCTCTGAAGTAACATAGTTTTTGAGAAAGAGGTAATGTCTCACTAAAATAATAAAAACTTCTTGGAAGAAGTTTTGATTCCTATCTGAAAGCACACAAATTTGTACAACAATGGTGTTTTTTCTTTCATAATTTTCTTGCAACTTCGATGACCAGTGAGCCCAAATTTTCACAGGCTTGTTATTTTATGCATATGTTGGGATACACTGGTCTTTGACAATTACCAAACGTGTTTAGTGCCTTTAAAGGGTCTGTATACGTTTGGTAATGACTCTGAAAATTAATGGCAATAAAAGTACAGCAGCTGTGGATAGTGTAATGCATTTTGAAAAACGTTTCACTTTGAAGTACTGCGGTTATGGGAAAAGATATCACTTTTCATCCCCCAAAAATTTGAATCTGAGAACGTTTCTCAGATTGTGTATTTCCAATTGCAGATTAGTCTTCCTGCGCAGACAAACCGCTCCAGATTTTCGGCAATATCTCAAAAACGCTACCACCTTTTGAAATGAAATTTCACAGTTTAGTTTTATGGTATATATCTATACGATTTATATATGGATTGAAACAAACAGTTGTTCCAATCAAACGTATACAATCCCTTTAAACTTTATGGCCGCGTTACAACTTCTCACATGCCGCGAAAAAGTGCATCCCTCACGACATGGTCAGTGCAAGACCATAACAAGTTTCAACTAAAACCATTGGTTGATAATTTATTGCTTCTGTTCTAATCCAAACATAAACAATCTTTGCATGTACGGAGAGCTGCGGGAACATGGTATATAATATCATATATTATAATGTATATGCATGGAAAGAAGAAAGTTATCGATCGCCCTAAACCTGTTACCCCTGTCACCCCCCCCCCTTGAATTCTGTTTCAATAGTGTCAACCAGAAAAGGCTAACGAATTAACATAATACATGCAGGATTAAGGATAAAAAACACCATTGTAAATTTTAGTCTGAAAGCTTACTGATTATGAAGTTCTTGCTAGAACCATTTTTTTCTGTGAAATATTTCCCTCCGAAATGAGGTTATATTTGAAATAGCTGTATCTGAAAACCTAAAAAACACCGCAACAGTGATGTCAGTTGTTACAACCAAAATTAAAGACAATGTGTTTACATGCCGAACAATTTTTGCATGGTTTTTCCCTATTTTCTCCTGACTCACACAACGAATTAAGCCCACATTCACGAGTTTGTAATTTCATGTCTCTTTACCATTATGGTTTGGTCAAAGTGTGAAATATGTAACGTATTCGAGGGGTTTGACGGACCGCAACATCCGACTCCCCATTATTAAATCATTTTGAAATGTAAGGATGATATCATACATCAGTTATTTTGATGGAAGATAGTTTTTTTCGCGTGACAAGCAGTTTTCAGCTAATACTTTGATTTCAAGTGTGTAACAAAACTCTGGATTAAACATTGTTCACATAACTTTTGTTTTATTTTCGGTTATAACCAATTAGTACGACAGGTAGGCAATGGGATTGTATACCTTTCATGATAAGGATGTATATTTGGCACACAGTCAGAGTATGTCACGAGAAAGATATTTGGCTATAGGGCTTGAGCAGATTGGTCCTTTGAAAACATATGGGTAATGGCAGCCATGTAGAAAAATGCTAGTTATTGTACTAATAAAAGAAATTCAAAACTCAAATTTGCGATGGCCCTATAGCCAAATATTTGTCTCATGACATACTCTGAGTATGCCAAATTCCATCGATCATACAAAGGCACAATCCCCCCCAAGTTCCTCTATCTGCCCCACTAAATCACGTGCCACCCTTTAAAATGGTTAAAATTGATCAGATCAACACAACATTAAAGACGTAATCAAAATGCAACCTTCCGTAATAATGTTCACACCTACATTAGCCTCGCGCTCAAGTCGCAACCAGGGGCAATTAGTTGGAACCTGCTGCATGCGCTCACCTGTTATACGGTCATAGCAGCGGTCGACCTTGGGTGTAGCCTCCACCTCAAGTAATGGCATGGAAACACCATGACACTTATAATCAATTTATGTCTTGCGTCCATGCGAATTTTCATGTTTATGGGAGTCGCACATGGGCATCTTACTGTTATGAGATGCATTTAAAATGTGTCAGAGGTACTCTTCAGGAAAACATGGAAAGATGAGATGGACATCTCACGATCACCCATGTTATATTTGTTCACCTTTGAAGACACTGGACACGTTTGGTAATTACTCAAAATATATATTAGCATAAAAACTTACTTGGTAACAAGTAACGGAGAGCTGTTGATAGTATAAAACATTGTAGGAAACGACTCCCTCTGAAGTAACGTAGTTTTTGAGAAAGAGGTAATTTCTCACTAAAATAATAAAAACTTCTTGCAAGAAGTTTTTATTCCTATATCTGAAAGCACACAAATTTGTACAACAAGGGTGTTTTTTTCTTTCATCATTTTCTTGCAACTTCGATGACCAATTATTGAGCCCAAATTTTCACAGGCTTGTTATTTTATGCATAGGCCTATGTTGGGATACACCAAGTGAGAACACTGGTCTTTGACAATTACCAAACGTGTTCAGTGCCTATAAAGGTATTGTACGCTTTTGGTAACAGCTCAAAATCAGTGTCCACATTTGTTGTGATTCAACATAATATGCATGAACAAACAAAGCTGTGAAAGTTTGAGCAATTGGTCATCGAGGTCAAGAGAAAATAGTGAAAAGAGACCTTATGTGTTTTCTGTTTTTTTAAATTATCGCGCGCGATAAAAACTGTTGTATTACTCATTTCTCAGAAACGATAGCATTTTAGGCAGAAATATTTTAAGGAACCCTTTCTACCATTACTTACTTTAAATCATGTAAGTTATGTGTGAATCTGTGAACATTGTGTTTTTCGATCTTACCAATAGTGTACAGGGCCCTTAAGGGGGACTGTGTACGTTTGGTAATTGGAACCCACTGTTTGTTTCAATCCTAGTTAGTTGTAGATGTATACCATAAAACTAACCGCTCCAGATTTTCGGCAATATCTCAAAAACGCTACCACATTTTGAAATGAAATTTTCACGGGTTAGTTTTATGATCTACAACTATATAGGTTTGAAACAAACAATAGGCTCCAATTACCAAACGTGTACGATGCCTTTAACACATAGGGACATTGTTTCCCAACATGGGGCAACCAAGATTTTTGCGATGTTGACGGCAGGTGAATTGGGTCAATACTTGGCAATGAATACTGAATGCAAATGCATTTTAGTGAATTACCCTTTTTCATATTGCAGCCATCTTGATTGTGTGTTGACCCAATATAGCCAAACCGAGGCTTGAAGGAAAAGATAGACTGGTCCCACTCCTGATATGAAAATTTGAACTACCACTGTCACTGTATTAAGTAGGGTACCTGACGTAAATTACCACAGCATGATATTTAGGGACTATTTACCTATCCATATAGCTAAACATTCTGCGTGGATGGTTTATAATCCCAACTCATTCTGTTCCCGGCAATAAAATGAAACAGGGGAATATAATTATAATATGAATAATATTGGAGGAAATTATATGTAAACTAATTAACTCCAAACTCGTTCTGTAATTTATTACAACCCGTCTGAGCATGCGCGTTCAATTTTATTTCGATAGTGGGTAATTTATATTGAAATGTTGTCGAATCGTTAGCAGTAAAACAAATAAAATAGCACACACACATAACAACCGTTTCACCCAGATGCTGCTTTAAAGGTATCGTACACGTTTGGTATTTACTCAAAATATATATTAGCATAACAACTGACTTGGTAACGAGCAACAGAGAGCTGTTGATTGTATAAAACATTGTGAGAAACGACTTCCTCTGAAGTAACGTAGTTTTTGAGAAAGAGGTAATTTCTCACTAAAATAATAAAAGACTTCTAGCTAGAAGCCTTTTATTCCTATCTGAAAGCACACAAATTTGTACAACAAGGGTGTTTTTTCTTTCATCATTTTCTTGCAACTTCGATGACCAATTGAGCCCAAATTTTCACAGGCTTGTTGTTTTATGCACATGTTGGGATACACCAAATGAGAACACTGGTCTTTGACAATTACCAAACGTGTACGATGCCTTTAATACTTGCATCATTCTTTTTATGTAGGGGGGATAATGAAGTCAACGTTTATTGCCAAGAGCGGTTTGAACTTTTCTTTATTGATTATCTAATGGCTTTGTAGTGTGTTTGATTGCGGATAAATTTGTCAGAGGAAAAAGCAAATTATTCGGCTTTTGGGTCCATTGTGAGCACCGAGAGCACGCTAAAGTGTTTTTCGTGGTATGGGCGTTCGCGTGAGTTAACTTCCTAATTTGGCCAACCTTCATCTCGCCATGATGTTCGTGTCCTTGCCCTTCCTTTTTCCGCAAGCGTGCAGCGCTCACTGAACAATAAAACAAATTGTTGGTGATTGATGTCTCCTTCCGAAGCCTTGGTGTCGCAATAGAGGGCGCCCTACCACAAGATTAACTTATAGCGTTAGTCCTTGCTTGCCCGAATTGGCGGCTAACGGCTACGGCTGAATCGCCGCGTCATCATGCAACACCCTTAGCAACAGTCCTAGCTGTAGCCGTAGCCGCCAATTCGGACACGGTCTTACCTTTAATCATGGCGCGATTAACTTAATGCACTGCGTTGGTGTCGCAATGGGACTCTTTGGCATTAGATGTGTAGGTGGGCGGCCTCATGAGCTGTGTCGCATTATTTTGCAAACCCATTTCCTGTCTACTGTACGGAAATAAACAGCAAGCCTAACATAAATTCAACTTGCCCTGTTGGTGAAATGTCACCATTGTTTTTTTTTGTCACAATTTGCACAGTTCACCCATAGAGCAAGGACAGCTGATCTATGGTTCACCCATGGGCAGAAATATTTACACAGTGGTGTGCACAGCCTTTCCACCGATCTGCAATCACTGCTCCGACAACCCTTCCTCACCCCATTTTCCACATTTTACCGTTCACCCATCCCAAACCCCTCCATCTCTACATTTAGCCTATGACTTTAATTACGAACTATACTCTGGACAAGGTTGTTTTGATTTACTCTGATTATTTTGCAATTATTGTATGATCTCTCACGAAATGTATACATACGGCGGGAGTACCAAGACGAAGCTGGTCAAATCATGGATATAAAAACAAATGAGTCAAGTAAAATGCACACATCCGATTTTAATTAATAAACGGAATGTTAAGTCTACACAGAGACCCCTGCATGGGTTGTAACCACAGAGGAATGGAACACTTATGTACTTCACCTGTGTATGCACAGAACTTATGAATGATTGTAACAAGTTCATACGAAATTAATAAATTCATTTGTTATTTGTTGTGTACGGGTATTATAATTATAGTTCAAATCGGTGCTGCCGATGTTATATTATCCGGAACCAACCCATAACAATGATCGAAAGGCATTCGCGAGAAGTTTATTCCACAAAAAATTATAACAATTATGAAAGATAATGAGCCAATTTCACATCTTGCTTTACTGCAGTATTACAAATTGGTTTTTATGTTGCACAGGGGAGTAAAGCTTTATTGACCGTGAAATATACAATGAAGTTTAATTACCTAGGTGACAAATTGACATTGTTGGTTTCATGTTGTAAAGCGATTGAGTCACGCCATCGGGTGGAATTGTTTGATTGGTCAATCATTGCTGGAATTTAAAAATAAATATATTGTTGTTTCACC
This sequence comes from Plazaster borealis, assembly GCA_021014325.1. Taxonomy (NCBI): domain Eukaryota; kingdom Metazoa; phylum Echinodermata; class Asteroidea; order Forcipulatida; family Labidiasteridae; genus Plazaster; species Plazaster borealis. The sequence goes on along the minus strand of CM037464.1, from coordinate 13,794,088 downwards.
TCCATGGTTTGAGCGCGAGCTCACACATTGATAATAACATAATGCTTAAAGGGTTTGTATACGTTTGGTAATGCAATTTTTTAATGGCATTACAAACTTACTTTGTAAGATTCAAGAAGTACATCAGCAGCTTTGGATAGTAGTATAATGCATTTTGAGAAACTTTTCACTTCCAAGTACTGCGGTTATGGAAAAAGATATAACTTTTTATCCCCAAAAATTAGAATCTGAGAAGCGTTACTGACAGTAAAGTTTCTCAGATTGTGTATTCCAATTGCAGATTATTCTTCATGCGTAGGCCTAGACATAACCGCTCCAGATTTCCGGCAATATCTTGAAAACGCTACCACCTTTTGAAATGAAATTTTCACAGCTTAGTTGTATGGTATTTATCTAATACATGTATATAGGATTTAAACAAACAGTGGGTTCCAATTACCAAACGTATGCAATCCCTTTAAAGGTAGGGTTATACTTGGTGTAATTTGTTTCCTCCGAATCATACTTGTTATAAAGATGGTAGTATAGCATCCTTCGAAATTAGTTCGGACGTCTGAAATGCCCTCGTTGATAAGAAATCAATACAAATATGTCGAAAAATGTTAATCTCCAGTTTCTGGGTCAGCCTTACCCATGGGTCAGGTTAGGCCCCCCCCCCCCGGGACAGAATCCGGGTCAATTCTGACCCGGGAATCATTTGTAGAATCCACACATTGCAAGTAAAGCCCTTTTCACACTGTATCGCTTATCCCCGTGGAATACAGCCCTGGGGAGGCCCACGGTTGCCTCGGCGCACTTTCACACTGTCCCCGCCTAGGTCCCTATTACACGGGGTTCCGGTTGCACGTTTCAAGAATACCCCGGGGTTTTACCGCTTACCCCTACTCCAGAGCAGGGGTGGCTATTCCCTGGGGTATGCCCATTTGCCTGGGTAGATCAAGGGGTCAAAAAGCGATCCAATTGTGAAAGGGCCGGCCGTTATTCCCCGGGGACAACCCCCGGGAATAATAGTGGTATGAACAGGGCTTAACAAAAGCTCCATTCAGTTATCAAAACTTCAAAACAACCCCTGCCATCACAGTGGGTGGCTATAGGCTACAGGTCGATAAAAAATAGCACTTTAAGGTCCACGACAGAGTGATTTATGATTAAAAATTACCGAGTCGTGGTAATTATTATAAAATCACTAAGGACGGTCTGCCCCAAAGCGATCATAAATTTAACAAGGTCGGAGTTGCCGACTGCATCGTTCGAAACAAGTCCGCGTTGTTGGTTGGTGGCATTAAATTAATAATAAAACAACAACATGGTAAAAACCAATTGTGACAACTCATTGGTAGTGACAACCGAAATGTGCAATAGGCACATGCACATCAACCATTATTATTGTTTTGTTGGAAGAGCAGAGTCGACAGGGAGTGTTAAAGGTATCGTACACGTTTGGTAATGACTCAAAACAAATATTAGCATAAAAACTTACTTGGTAACGAGCAACAGAGAGCTGTTGATAGTATAAAACATTGTGAGAAACGACTCCCTCTGAAGTAACGTAGTTTTTGAGAAAGAGTTAATTTCTCACTAAAATAATAAAAACTTCTTGCAAGAAGTTTTTATTCCTATCTGAAAGCACACAAATTTGTACAACAAGGGTGTTTTTTCTTTCATCATTTTCTTGCAACTTCGATGACCAATTGAGCCCAAATTTTCACAGGCTTGTTATTTTATGCATATGTTGGGATACACCAAGTGAGAACACTTCTCTTTGACAATTTTCAAACGTGTTCAGTGCCTTTAAATTATACGGCAGGTAGGTGGTGGTATATTGTGACTTCGATGATTTAAGCATAGAATTTTGCACACAGTCAGAGTATGTCATGAGAAAGATATTTGGCTATAGGGCCATCGCAGATTTGTCCTTTGAAAAAATTATAGGCTTAAAAAAGTATAACAAGAAATTTAGAAAATTGCTTTTTATTCCACCTTTATTTTTTTCAAAACTCAAATCTGCGATGGCCCATAGCCAAATCTCCTTTTTTTATGACATACTCAGACTGTGTGCCAACTTCCATGCTTGTATCATCAAAGGCACAATTCCCCCAAATATTTAGCCTATCTGCCCCACTAACTTCTGGGGAAAAAAACCCCAAACCAACAACAACAACAACAGCAAGCAAACCTATAAAATACGTAATTGAACATGTCAGGCAACTTGTTTGTTACACATAAACATTGGGTTTTAAGAGTATACATTTATTCCCATTTTCTATAGTTTCAAATAAAACCCACCTGTGAAAAATCCATCCAATTATAGGTGATCACTTCAGTTAAAAACCCCTCAAAAACCCGAAAAATCAATTTGGCATTCGCCAGGGATTTTGTGCACGTTCCTATAGAGGTTATTTTCGATTACGACAATATTGCGAAATAAGTCAATGTGATTGTGGAGGACTTCGAAGGCCATTTCCTAGAATTTGACTGTCGGATGGAAATATTAATTTCTCCAGAGGATTGTTACTTGTCACAACTGCATAATCAGTAAAATTAATCAAGTTTCCCCGATAATAATCAGATTCTGTAGGTCTATAAAAGGTGTCCATAAATTGGCAAGATTGAAAGAAGAAAAAAATAGATGTTCACAAAATGTACAATATGGTTATAAAGTTTGCCGCAGTAAAATCTTCCCTTGAAATATCTTTGCCTGAAAAGCTATAGCTGTAGGCCTATAAAAGGTGTCCATAAATTGGCAAGATTGAAAGAAGAAAAAAATAGATGTTCACAAAATGTACAATATGGTTACAGTTTGCCCGCAGTAAAATCTTCCCTTGAAATTTCTTTGCCTGAAAAGCTAATGTTTTTTTCTTTTGAAATGAGTGAAATTTAATTTTGATCTTGTGAGTCCAATGTTTAAAGGAACATTACAGAATTGGTTTTTGCTAACAAACCAGTTGCTGGCAGTGTAAGCACTTTATAATCCACCATATACACAAACTGACAAACCTGTAGAAGTTTGAGATCGATCGGCCATCTGGGTCACGAGAAAATAGTGAAAAACCGATTACACATTTGCATGTGTTATACAATGCATGAATAAAACGCTCATGAGCGATAAACTCCAATCGGAAATTAGTTTTATTTATTTCTAATCAAATATGGCATTTCAGACATAAATATTTCTAGGGATGTTTTCTACTATCATCATCATTAGTCCGTGTAAGTTTTATGTAAATCTGTGATCTTAAAGAATATTTTAATTACCAGTTCTGTAACGTTCCTATAAAAACAGTGAAAACGTAAGGTAAAAAAAAACCCTATGTTGTCGTGACTCTACACTCTAAAGACTCCAGGGTCAACTCTGGGTCAATGGGGCCTGACCTATTTCTGGGTTGTTGCCCCGGAAAGTGGTTTAACAAATCTGGAATTTTAATTCGGAATCTGCGTCATTTAGACCCTTTTCTGGGTCATTTTGACACAGATTTCGGGTCATACTGACCAAGAAATGGGTCAGGCCCCACGGGACCCGGGTCTGGGTCAATAGACCTTATGCACATGACGTCATTTGAGTAGGGCGCCCTCGCCCAGCGGTCAAAAAGAGGCTGTTCATTGGCCAATCCTGTGCGCCGCGCGTACAAATTTGTGCGTTTTCCACTGTTTCATCCTCAGTTTACCTCTAAGATGGCGACTTGATGACGTCAATGCATAAGGTCTATATTCTGACCCTGAAGATTTTAGATTGTGATGACCGATTGAGCTTAAATTCTCACAGGTTTGTTTTGTCATTTATGTTGGGTGACATAAAGTGCGGATATACAGATCTCATTACCAATGTGCTTCACATGCAATTACTCTAACGGCAGTGGAACTTGATACAAAGTCGCCGCGGTCTGCTGAGAATTAACTATTGATTAGGCAAACATTAATATAGGCCTAGGCCTATATTGTATTGTATTCGGATGAATGCAGATATCTTGCAGTAGGGTTCAGCTTACAGCTTGAGAATTCGGGTTATGATAAATGAACAAAATTAGCATAAGATGCATTGCACAATTTTAAAAACTCAACTATTTTCTAAAATTGGGTACAAAAGTGTGCGTGTCAGGGGGGGGGCTATAGAAACATGAGTTGGGATGAACAGTCTACTTTTAGATTTGTTGTTCCTTTTCACTTTTTGTTAATTCCCTGCTTCATTGATGAAGACATAATATGGTGATTATATTTTAATTAAATTTCCTTGTGCGTAGGCCTACTGGCGATCGATTGATCGAAAGATGTAATGATGTTATGTTCATAACAATGTATTCGCGGGAACGCCCCTACCCCCCGGTCCGTCAGACCCGTTTTGGAAATATAGATATGGCTTTGCCCATTCGACGTAAAATTGTTTGATTGCCACTGGTTTCAAGAAGAACTTAAAGGGATTGTATACGTTTGGTTATTGGAACCCACTGTTTGATTCATTCCTATATAATTGTACATTGTAGATATATACCATAAAACTAACATGTGAAAATTTCATTTCAAAAGGTGGTGGCGTTTTCGAGATATTGCCGAAAATCAGGAGCGGTTAGTCCGCGCAGGAAGAATAATCTGCAATTGGAATACACAATCTGAGAAACGTTACTGTCAGTAACGCTTTTCAGATTCAAATTTTGGGGGATAAAAAGTGATATCTGTTTCCATAACCGCAGTACTTCGAAGTGAAAAGTTTCCCAAAATGCATTATACCACTATCCTTACTCTATGATTATACTATCCAAAGCTGCTGTAGGCCTACTTATTACCAAGTAAGTTTGAATGCCATCAATTTTCAGAGTCATTACCAAACGTATACAGACCCTTCAATAACATTCTTGCTCATCGGGGATGCTTTCGAACCGTACTTGTAAACTTTTTATCGTTATTGGGCTGTCCTTTCTCTGTGGGTTGACGGATACCGGCCCTATATACACATATTGACATTAGGCCAATTATTGATTATAATTGTTACGTCTTACTTTGTTGAAGGTCTCTTCCTTGTTGTTTATTTATTTAAATTTATCTCGACTCGTTTTACCACCCAGGGTTGCTCCATCAGTTGTCAAAGCTGTTCTCCGGGGGTGGGGGGACATAAAATAAAGAGACAACTACAAAACCAGCTATTAATATATCAAAACCTAAAAATAGTTGCCTACCAACCCCACCTAACTTACCCCCCCCCCCAAAGAACAAAGTACTTTCATAATAATACAAACAAAAAACACATGAATCACTTTCTGTCTCTCGATAATTATCGGTTGTCACTTCACAAAAAGCCTCTTCAACTTTTTCAGAAAAAAAAAACGGGATGATGGAGTCATTTTTAAATATTTTTTAGTGACCATGATCGTGGGAGCCCTGAAGGGTTAAATTCAGTTCTACACCGCATTACACTTGACTGCTCTGGAACAAACCCACAGACTACCACCACACATTGTATTCATTCCTACGTAGACCACACGCGGACTCGCCTGTGTGTGTGAACGATTACGAACACTTGTGTGTATGCAAAAGGACTTTATCTATCTACGTACGTTACAATGAGCAACCAGTCGACCAGACAAACACGTCTGGGCCTCCAGCGGGATCATATTTCCCCCACATAAATTCCATGTTTTCAATCTTCCACAACCACAAGCGATTGGAACAACGACACCCATGCGAGGACCTGAGTTTATGGAACACTTGTGTTTACTTCTTTGAGTTTCTGTGGAGAATTATCGCCACTATGGAGTGATATATTTGGGCTTTTACCTCCGCTCACGGGAACTAAAAAGTTGAGTATAAAGTCACCTGTCGTCTAATGTTTACATGCCACCAAGTTCGACTTCAGTGTTTTTTTTTCTTCCCGTGTGGTGTGCGAGACACTAAAAATAATGAACGAGTTTCTTTTGGAATTATTTCTTCTACCAACCAAGTTACCGGTTATCCTTCTTTTTTTCTTTGTAGGAACTGAAACAGTCTCGTTTGGGTCTTCCACACTCTACTGTGGTCATCATGGCAGATTCGGTGTCCGTGGCCGGGTCGTCGGTGGCCGGGTCGTCCGTGGCGAGCAGCGTGTCGTCCGGGTCCGCGGTGGTGGGGCCACCACCGGGCAGCGCCGGCGGTGGTAGTGGGCCCCAGCAGGGTCTGGGGACCAATGGACGGCTACTGATGTTGTGCCTTCGTGGAGAATGGGGCAGTATTGAATCTATACTTAGGAATGCGGAGAAGGGGGACCCAGAAATAAACAGAGCTGATGAGGTGAGTTTATTTATCATTATCATTATCATCAACAAAATAGCACGTGATTTTAGTTATATTTTAAAAATGGCCTACCTCCAGTATCGGGGAACATTTGCATAGCAAAATATTTAGTACACACACTGAATGCTAACATTGGGTAGTAAATGATGATTTTTAAGTAGCAAACCGGTACATTTTTTTGAAGCATTTTGCTATGATATTACAAGGGAAATCTTTCACTGAATATTGACTAAAAAATGGGGAAATAGTGGATACTGTAGTGTTTTGTGACCCCACCCTGAAGTTTCACACTGAAAGAAATAGGAATATTTATTGAAATTTTTCACTACTTTTGTTTGTACAGTGTCTGTTTTCATTGCATCCAAACGAGTTCAATGGATTTCTTTATAATGAGGCTATGTAAAACTAGCCTGCCCGTAAGTACAGGGCAGGTACAACTTTTCAGAGTAACTAATTTATCAGGAACACTGCACAAGCATGTTGTCTTTTGGTCTGGAAGTAGAATTCCTTTCACACTACAAAGTTTTATGTGTTCCTTGCTCAATGGTTATACTTTCGAACCGTCATATAGTCATAGTCAGGGCTCGAATTTAGGGGAAAAATCCACCAGACCACAGGGCTTGTAGGCTAGTTACAACATTGACTGGACCAGTATTTATTTTACAAGACCAAAATGTAATGAGAGAGAACTTTCTATACAGTTTAAAATGTAAACTGTTTTTATTTGAACAAGCACTAAGAAAATATCTCATTAATTTTGTCTTGCTTCAATATTCAACACTTATTGAAAGATATTCAAAAACATGTTAAACAGTGAGGTACTTTTATTCAATTGAAAAACACAAGACCACTGGACTTGTCTGGTCCTGAGTTTACTGGCCCGAGGCTAAAATCACTGACCTCGGGCCAGTGTTAATTTGTGCCCTAGTAGTCCTCGATCCGCACAACGACGTTCATAGGGAGGAATGATGGTTACAATTATCCCAACTTAGAGGAAGGACCCACAGATATGCTTACAATAACCATACTACATTACTACTTTAATATAAACATGAAAAACTGTCCCTTCATGGAAGACTTTCTGGCTTTTTATTTAAACAAAAAAGAGCTGAAAAGTGCTGATTTGTGGCATAAGTCAAGTTCCATACAAACATATGAGTATGCATTAATTTAAATATATTTATTTTCTGCAGAATATTTTTGATGCTATTAAAAAACACTTTAATGCTGTTATTGTTGTTCATAAATTGACTGATATATTGAAACAAATTTCATGCACAGTATGCCTCAAAGATTCCATGGCTGCCAAAAAGTGGAGATGAATCATGAATGACTGAACAAGTTACAGCTTAACCATTGATACATTGTTAAAAGGGCTCACCATGCGAAAAAGCCAAGTGGCAATTTCTTTGACTACAAAATCACACAGGTGCCCAGTTAATGCGATTGCAACTTCACAAGTACTCTGTTTGTGCGCTGGGCCGGGCACCGCCTCATTTGTGCACTGTTTCACTTCAGTTGGTTTAAATGCCACTTTACCATTGCCATAGCAACCAAACAATGAATAAACGCTGACAATTCTGTGACTGAAGACATCCACAGTCACAGGCCAGAAAATCCGCAAAAGCACCCAGCGGAAATTGTCACGGATTACTGGTTTTCTGCAGGTGTCGTTCAGACATGCAGGGAAGGATAGGAGGTGTGAACAGCACTTCAATCCCCGAGGGGGCATCGATGATTGTTTGTTGCCATTTTTCTGTGGGGAAAGTTACAGGGGATATATTTTTAAAGGTTGAAGTATTATCGACAGACATTCCCAGTATACAAGGACCATTCACAGTGACGAGTTTTCTTTCCCATAAATAATTCAATGAATAATTTATTTGTGTACGCACAAAAGCCTGACGAATACAACTGCGACCTTTAAAGAAATTGGATTATAATTTCTATACCAAGTACCTACTTTTAAGGGATTTTAAAGGAAGACCTTCATTTAGCTGATTATTGCGTGGATATAATGGAACAAAATTGCTCTTAAGAGCCCCTTTTCACACTGGATGAGTTTCCTGAGGAGTTTTCAGGAAATTTTGGTTGAGCTTTTCACACTTGTATTATTGCTAACCCTTGCAAATTCCCTGCAAGAAGCTTTTGAGTAAGGTTAGGCCAGAGCTGTATGTTGAGAGAGTACTCAACAACTTGCGATTTGAAGCCATTTTGTGTCAACAAAATGCTTGGGCGAATACAGGGTCCCAGACTAGATTGCGCATTGGGTTGTGCTGCATTTGGACCGAAAAATGGCGTCCAGCAACCACCTGACCAAAGAGAACTGGTCCCTCTTTGTTGCGACTCTCTCAATACACAGCTCTGGGTTAGGCAACAAAAAGTGGGCTTAGCATTTACTTACCGAGTGTTCATTTTTTTAAGGAAAATTTCATTAACTTGATGAAGGGTTCAAAATTCCCCCAGGGAATTTCCTGGGGTTTTGACTTCCTGGGAAATGGCCCTTTCTTGTAAAAGGGGCTGTATCAGTTTCCGGGGCACTAGTCTAAACAAAACATGAGAACAAACCCATTGGCTGTTTTCAGAGCAACCGCCTCTTAAAATTCATCTAAATCTTATTCAGGCATGTGACTTTTCAGCTTTTTTTGTGTGATTTCAGGATTTTAACAAAGCCTCCTCGAGCCTTCAAATTTTCTCAAAAGTTAAAACAAGTCATCAAAGGGAGAAAGAAATCGTCAACTGATATTTTGTCAAAACCTGTAGCTTTGTATTTCTGGTCAAGCACTGAGTCTCTAAACCTCATGAATTGTAACATTGCGGAGGTTCTAGGTCTAGAATAAGGGGGAACCCAAGCTTGCAAGCAAATTTTTAGGAATTTTTTAGATACACCAAATCTCATCCCTGATTATTACATAATGTACCCATACAAAATTAACGTAAATCCATCACTCAAAAATGCCCACCGGACAGCCGGACCAGCTGCAGTAATTTTAGCTTTAGGTCAGTATAAAAACCTCGTAACCGAACAACAACTTTAAGTGTTTTTCCTCCCCCTGACAAACACATTCCACAAGATTACTGATTCATTGGTTAGGTTTTCCAAAGCCTAGTCTCATCCCAAAACCTCAGCAAACAACAACGAAAAAAGAAAAGACAAATTTTGGAGTCTCAGAGAAATATTTCTGATCTGGTGAAATTTCTGAGCAACAAGTGCTGTTGTTTTGTGGAGATTCGTTAATCAATTTTGATCTCTAAACCAGGCCTGCATTTCAGCAGGCCAGGCGAGGCCATTTGCAATAGGGCACTTCCATTGTTATATCTTGAAGTCTATGGGGAAACTTGTGAAGGGGCACCAAGGCCAAATTCCAGGGCAACAGGGGCCATGGTAATGGCCTCAAAGGTCTCTGTGATATTCAAGTCCTGCTGAACACCATGCAAATATTCAAATCCTACTCGTAACTTCAGTGACTGAAAACTCAAATTACGATTCTCTTTGTGATTTTAGGGTTTCCTTTTAGGGTTTCCCTTAGAGTGTATTACTATGATACTACATGGGACTGTAAATTACTGAAATGTGTTCCTCTCTTCTGATCTCAAATCTGTGTTATCAGAAGCAGTTATCTTCAAACTCTGTGGAGCCATACTTTTACTTTTCAGGTCATGGCCTTTGACCTTATGTAGGTTGACCCTTTGGTATAGCTTACCTTGACCTTGAGGGGGATCCAGTCCAAAACAATTTGATAGCATTTTTTTTTTATTATGCAGGACTTCTGGATGTCTACACAACGATTGTTAAGATTATACCTTTATTTTGCCTTTTGGATGCTTAAGTCAATAGCGGACATTTAGAATGACTTTTTTTGGGGGGGGACCATTTTTTTAAAAAGGGGGGAAATGACCAATACATTTTTGTGATGCACTCATTTTCCAATCGACAGAGTCCTCATGTGAGTGGGGAAAAAATTACAAGTCTCTAACCTCACGTTAAAATGGTGTAAATTGCCATTGTATTCGATACCCTTCCAGTGAAAAATTTGCCAACATCTAAAACATCTGATGAAATCATTCTGAGAAAAATGGGTCTCTACATTTTTGTACGGTGATTCTTTGGTTCATAACTGACTTTTTTAGAGCGAAATTTGAAACATGGCGTCATTGGATTTCAACAACTAATGGATCTTTACATTCCAAGGAGGAATTTTTCTTTTTGTACAGACCCATTTTTCTCAGAAAGATGTCATCAGATGTTTTGGGGGTACATGTACAACCCTCATCCTCCAAATTGTTTGACTCTTTTTAATGGTGGTATGCCTGATCCCATGTAAAGCATTTGATCACATATTGCTAGTGCAGTCCACAGTCCAACAGAATCAAACAAAACACTTAGTTGGGAATTTGAAGGGTTTGGGATGTTGGGAAGATTTATGTATTTGAGGTCCGTAGATTTGTGAACTTTGCATTTCGTTTCGCAGAATCAGTATTATTTATTTGTTTTACATTTTATTATTTCGTCTTGTTTTAGTGGGTCTACCCCATCAGTTGTCAAGGGGATGTTCTCCCTGAGTGCTCGGGATGTAACTTTACAAAGCAGGCCAGGAATTTCATCTTTAAGAGAACAAGGCCATTTTCATTTTGCAAAGGGCACTTTCATTGGAAAATCTTAAAGTCTATGGGAAACTTTTAAAGGGGCACCAAGGCCTAGACCAGGGGCAACAGAGGCCATTGGTAATTCCTGGGCTGCAAAGAAAAAAGACCCAACCAGTAATATGAAATATGGTTATAATACAACTTACCCGATTGAATAAACACAATTGGCAAATTCAAACAACACACATCAAAATTACAAAATAAAAAGAATTCAGGAGATGTGAAAAAAAACAAGATAAAAATACACATCATTTTAAAAAAAAGTGCTAAAAAACAAAACAGCAACAATTATTAAGGGGACCTCCACATGCAGCTTACAAAAATAAAAACTCAGCCACTCCACAAACAAATGTTAAAGGGATTGTATATATTTAGTAATTGGAACCCACTGTTTGTTTCAATCCTTTATAGTTGTAGATCATAAAACTAATCTGTGAAAATTTCATTTTAAAAGGTGGTAGCGCTTTTGAGATATTGCCGAAAATCTGGAGCGGTTATGTCCACGCAGGAAGAAAAATCTGCAATTGGAGTACACAATCTGAGAAACGATTCTGACAGAAACGCTTCTCAGATTCAATTATTTTGGATAAAAACTGCTTTCTTTTTCCATAACCACATTAATACTTTGAAGTGAAATGTTTCTCAAATGCTTTATACTACACATGTACCTGTATCAGAAGATGCTGTACTTCTTACCAAGTAAGTTTTTATTGCCATTAATTGTATGAGTAATTACCAAACGTTTACAGACCCTTTATAGCACAACTCTGGCGTTTTCGTTTCACTTTTCACCTACTCAGCTTTCTAAAAATTTTGTTTTTCCCTATTTTGTGTCATTTTTCTTCCACCCCAGGAGACTGGATACACATCATTTATGCTAGCTGTAAAGGATAACAAAATTGTGATTTCAGAAAGACTGTACGAACTCGGAGCACACATCAACACAAAAGCAAAGGTAAGACGCCAAATATACTTCTAATTCCGAAATTTGAGAAAGGTGGGAGTAGAGTCTCTGATCCAAGAATTTTCTCCCTTCTGTTTTCAGGTGGTTTTTTTTAAAGGAGCATCAATTGTAGGATTGGAGAGTCTGCAAAGTATAATCATAAAATTTATTAGTAAGGAATTTTTGTTTGTGGCGTGTCATGGTCAAGCAGTCTGGGGCAGCTGACTCATTGTGTCCTTGAGCAAGACACTTAACCATAAATTGCCTCTCTTAACCCAGGTGTATAAATTGGAACCTTCTAGGGCTGAGACATGTTGCATAAATCCTGTAGTGCATATAAGTGGTTTGAGGTTGTAGGCTCCCCAGAGAGTTGAGAAAGTTTGAGGAATGGTTTATTTAGTGTCCATGATGAATAGGGATATTTATATTTAAGCACCTTGATCTAGCTACAGTTGTATACTAGGATATGGATACTAGTTCTATTCAGCGACTGTGTTCTCGCTTAGTTGTTTTCCGCTGGCCAAACACTTGTTAAAACACCGAGGACCAAGTCAAAATTCTCTCCAATTAAGCATCCCTATTTATTGTGAAATATGGACCAGCGAAAAAGCTGTTGGACTTCAGAAATGACAAGCTAACTGGTACTGCTGGCATCACTGAAAACAATTAAAGGGAAAACCCTGCTATCATTATTTACTAAAAACGAAAGATGAATCTACTTTTCAAATGACCGAGGTAAAAATAAATTCTTTATTTTAGTCACCCTTACTCCTAAAAACCCCCCAAATGATCAAGTTACTAAGAATGTCAAGTGTTTATATCTCAACCAATACAAGCACAAGTCTAGGCAGTATTGTACACATTATTATTCCCCATATTGTGTTTAATTAATACTCACCGAGAGAGTCAAAATTGCCTTATTCAAGATGCACTCGTAAAAGAAAGGTGGCCCCACCATCTGCCCAAAGTAAAGTCTAAGCGTCCGTCGCTAGGGCGGGCTTAGCAACGCGTTGTGTAACAAAGCTCGAGGGCCCCGCAGATCAGTCGCCGAATGGCGTGCGATTGATTTTTGTTTTCAAAGTGGTATTTAATTACACCTCATCCTATGCAAGCTGTTGACACATCACGCTATCATGGTGCGGCCGGGGTCGATATTGAACCAATATTATATCTGTGCCGTGATCTATGTTCAGGGAGAATTTTTTAATTTACTTTTAATTAAAAATGTACGGGATGGTGTGTCTGTCCGGGGCAAATGTAACATCAGAAAATTTTAACAATGGTCTCCGAACCGAAGGTGTGCATACTCCTTCAGGGCTTGAATTCCTCACTGGAACACTAGCCTCAGTAGGCCAATAACCCAACAACCAAGCAAGTCCTGCTGTCTAATATTTTAATAAAAGATCTTTTCAATTCCCAAATCTCCTTCTAAAAGTTTGGCAAATGTAATTTGAATACTTTTTAAGATCTTGTACAAAATAAATTCTGGTCCAGTGATAATTCAGAGAGCTACAAGATCTTTGGTCTTGCAGAGATTTTCTTGAATTTCGTGCCCAGATTGTATTCAGGGATGGGAAGTTTAAGACTTTTATCTAAATTCAGACTTTTTATTAAGTCAGCCTGGTGAAGAAAAACAACCATTATTTTGTCCACATATCAATTATAAATCCTGCTCTTTGATCTATTTCCCTTGTGCTGGAGGACACTGTTCCTAAAAAGTTCAGTGAAATCGAAACCGAATGGTGGAAATGTAATTCATAAAATTTGGATCGTAGTTTCAGACTTTTTCAACAGCAATGACTCCCATCCCTGACATTGTGAATTCATTTAAAAGTAATTTTGTCTTTAATTAAAAAGTGTTCTTAAAACTCCATTCACCACATTCATCCGACCGTTTCAAAATTTTATTTAGCTGTGAATTTGTATTTAAACTTGAAAAATAAGTATCGATTTTCAGTTATTTTCTTCGATCCACTAACCAAATTTAAAAACCATTGATAATTCTGAATTTTCCATAAGCCCTTTGTATATTGAACATCTCCGACAGCGAGTTTTTATTTGTTAGAAATACTGCACTACAGAACTAAAAAGTAATCTCATTATTTATGTACACGACAATCTTTTGTAATCGCGCAGGTGTTTTTTAAGCAGACCCATAAATATCAATGATTTATACAAATGCACGCTCGTATAGTTCAGTTCATCTTCAAACCCTCTGCAAAATCCTTCGTATAAATTGCTGGATTCTGTGGCATGTTTATTGACATTGTTGGTTTAGGTTTAGGTTTGTTACAGGGAGGCAAGTTGCTGACAGTCTTGTGATGTATTGTACCTCCCGTCATGCCCATATGCAGGGCTTGAATTTTACACTTGTCCGCATGCCCAAAGCCAGTGATTTTAGTGTTCGGGCCAGTGTTGGTAAAAGATTTCAGCTTTCGTTGGGTTGTTCTCCAGGAAAGATTTTGAACCCACATCAGTAGTCTGATGTATGTGCCATCAAGGCGTTGCTCAAGTCCCTTCTTCATGGTCCATGTTTTGGCACGGTATATTATAATAATATAGTCTTATATAGCGCACGTATCTACCAAGAAGGTACATGTACTCAAGGCGCTTGAATAGACGAACAGTAAGTTTTTCCCGCAAGGTATGCGGGGCTACATTTTTGAAGTATGAGACCTATTCCTTTACATAGCACCATGTAATGGTTTACAAGGTGCTGTGGCGCAATATGCAGCCGATCAAACCAGGAACACCGAGGCGAACCCCTTCTCTTTACGATAAGTGCACTGGGTTCTTTTACATGCATTACACAACATACGGGACCTACGGCTTAACGTCCCATCCGAAGGACGAAGCATGTGTATTAGAATGGTTTCCACACAGGCCCTGAAGAAGGTGATTCTTGGTTGCTCTGGAGATGTTCGATTACCATCCGCTTAAAGCATGTTGCATGCGGCCCGAGCTTGTCCCTCTCTTGTCAAAAAATCTGTCCTGCTGTCAGCAACATACAGTATGAGCCGAGATATTTGAAGTCTTCCACTTGATGTATTGAGATCTGCCATCGATAAAACAAAACAAAAAAATCTTAATACAAACATGTCATGGAAGTTATTTAGAAAACCAGAGTTATGATTCCTGTAGTCTATGTCATGTGGGTAACCATGGATTTCCGAAGAAAATATCGCTCAAAAATCACACAGGCTAGTAAAAATTTGTTTGTGCTAGTCAATGTGCAGCTCTAGCCCTTGAGGGCTAATGTAGTGGGGGGGGAGGGGGGGGGGTTGGGGGTTGGATTATATAGTGTACAGGCATGTACTGTTTGACTTGTATACAAATGGGAAATACTTTTATTTAAAGTCGTAACTCATGTTCCTACGGGATCCCTGCAAAGATCTGTCATCAACTCTTAATAAAAAAGTCTTTGTTTGACACCTTTAACATCATGTTTAGAAAATTGTACGTGCATACTTTGTGGAGTATACAAAGTCAGAGTGTCAAAAGTAGACCCAACTGCGGTGGTGTATTTGGGGTGCTTTTTAGTTGCGGTAACTTTCTTGGTTTTGTTGCACAGCAGACGTTTCCGTGACCATCCACTGAAAACATTATGAAAAGAGAGACAGAGAAAAGGAACCATTGAATAAATAAAATAAATAAGTAAATAACAAGGTGTAAAAAAAAAAATTAAAAAAAAGAATAAATTGTGAATAAATAAAGTACGTGCAATCAGGCCTGTAGTTTTATCAAAGTGTAAATAAATCAAATAAAGTATTAAATAATGGGTTTTTACAAATATTTCAACATTTTAATATGAAGAAACTGTGTCTTATAAAATCTAACTCAAATAAAAATGGAATCCAGTGCTACATTGCCTACATGTAATCCTTATAATAATGTATGGTTAAAGGTTCAATGACCTCCCATCGTGTTGACACTGCATTATCGGACAATTAGAGACCATTATTAACTTAATGGGCTGATGTACTGGCGTCCAACACATGTAATTAATGACGAAAAGATGGGCATCGTAAGGTCACTAAATAAGCCCTTGTGGTTTTTTTTCTCCCCGTAAACATTTTGTAAAAGGTATATTGTTTGTTCAAAGGGAGGGTTAACCTTTGGTAATTACTCCAAAAATTAATGACCATATAAACTTACTTGGTAAGAAGCACTGCAGCTGTTGATAATGTATAACATTTTGAGAAACAGTTCCCTTTGAAGGAATGTGGTTTTAGAGAGAGGGATTCAAAAACATTTCAATCTGAGAAACGTTTCTGCATGGAATGTTTCTCAGATTGTGTATTCCAATTACGGATTATTCTTCCTGCAAGAACATAACTGCTCCAGATTTTCGACGATATCTCAAAAGCGCTACCAACTATTGAAATGAAAATTTCACAGGTTAGTTTTATTGTATACATGTAGTATCTACATCTATATAGGATTAAAACAATTGAACGGTTCCAAAAACCAAAGGTATACTTTGCCTTTAAAAGCCAAAAAGCTAAATTGAAATTCATAATACACAGCACAATGAATGAGTGAATCAATTTCAAAGTGGTAGTGCAGGGTTTTTGTTTTTCTCTGAGCACTTGGAAGTTTATTGGACATTTCTGAAGCAGCTGTTTTGCAGGTGTCTTCATTATGGTAAAGCAATGAACAATTTCCCTTGTACTGTAGCCGTTTTCACAAAGTGGCGAACCGGCATCGCCGTCGAAATTCTGTGTGTGGAGAAAATCGCATTTGAAGTTGAACTATTTTTTCAAATTGCTGTTTCGGAAACTGGTTATTTTTTGTTCTTGTATTTTTTACTGCCGAAATAAAGCTGACTTCTTCAGTCAAGCAGAACTGTCAATATGTTCATCATCAAAACACAAAAAAAGGACCGTGCACGCAGAGAAAACGCGCAATTTAAATAGGTCAGCAGGGTCGTCGGTTCCTGAAAACGCAAAAGTGATACCACGCGAGTTTTGCACCGTGCCAGTGCTATGTAATTGAATGGATAAAGTCAAAACTTTGTGAAAACGCAAAATGGCAAATCTAGTGATTTGTCAGTCATTATGTAATCATTATGTGTTAGGTCAGCTGAAACTTGCTGAAAATGTTAACAGATATGAGTATTTCATGAATTTGTACAAACAATTATGTACCAAATCTTAAGAAATACCGGAAGAGCTGCAAACTGCTTTCCTTAAATTATAAAATTCAATTTATAGTGGTTATTTCTTGTCAGAATTGAAAAGTAAAGTTGAAAAATGTCATGTCTACACAAAAGGTCCACAGGATATAATACAGTTTACACAAGGTTTACATTGGTGCTACTTTAGATATCTGCACTTTGTGTTGCTAAGTATTGTACATGTTCACTCAGGACACCAGGTTTATCAACTTTGTTCTGTGGATGACACAAAACGGACCAACAAAAGGTGATTTCCCAGTATGTCAACAAAGCAATTGATCGCAGTCAAGTGGACTCGTTACAGCTCCTGTAGAGAAACTTAAGCTTCTTGCATTGTAGTCCATCTCCGCTGTTGTTGGGGAAAAACAATTCGGGGAAAATAGAACCACTCTTGAGTGTGATTCCCTCATCATGCTTGATCATGGTCATGTTCTCTGTATCCACTAACAGTAATGGATGCTAATATTCAAAGTACAAAAAGAAACCAGACTATTTTTTCCTTCCAGCCTCGGTTTGGTTACATTGAGTTGAATGGGAAAAAAAATCAAGAATCTTGAAGATGGCCGCACCATTATGAAGGTCTATATAGTGAAAGTGTAACTGCTTTGACGGGTGTGAAAAATGAGCGAATTTGTAAACATGAAACAAAGTTTATTCTACAATGTGATGTGGGGGCCTACGTGCATTTCAGCTCTGATGCGTAATCAAATGTATACAAACGGTGGATACCCCACGGATTGATTGATGAAGTACGTCCTATGTTCACATCAGGTTTTTTTTATGTACACATGAAACAGTGGAGATTGTAATGTTTGTTAGTGCCACAGTTTTTCAGGTAAATTATGCAGTTGTGTGCTCTGTGTACATACAGTGCCAGGAATGTGTGTCGGGATTCGTCCAGATCTTCAGAATGTATGTTTTTTTGCACATTTATATCTCTTTTCGCCAACAAACTTAAATGTACTTTAGAAAAGTAACACAAACACATGTTGACAGGACCGGATTCTCCAATATGCACAGTAGGCACTGTGCCTAGGGCCTGCAAACAAATATTGGAAGGCTAGTTTTCCATTTTGTGGTGATTTAGAGAATCTGCAAATTCTTATAAAAAAATGTAACGCCCTGGAGGTTCCGAGGTGGTTTTTTTATGAAACTTCAATAGGAATTTTTTGGGGGTGGAATTAGATAATTTGACTGAAATCAGTATTGTGCCTGTTCGTTGCAGTGTATACTTTTGGTAATTGTCAAAGACCAGTATCCTCACTTGGTGTATCCCATCATTAGCATAAAATAACAAACTTGTGAAACTTTGGGCTCAATTGGTCACCGAAGTTGTAAGAAAATTATGAAAGAAAAAACAAACCACCCTTGTTGCATTAGCCTTTTTGAGATATGGTGGACACTATAGGAGTGAACTGTAGGATTTGGGTGTATACAGACAAATTTACCCAAATCAGTGTTATAGTAATGTGTCCGCCATATCTCAAAATGGCTTGTGGAAGTGTGTGCTTTCAGATGCCTGGGAAAGGCTTTATGCCTGAAGCCTTTCTCAGTTTCAAATCTTTGGTTGACAAATTACCTCTTTCTATAAATAAATATGATAATATCAACAGCTCTCCAGTGCTCTTTAGCAAGTAAGTTATCATCATTAACTTTTGGAGTAATTACCAAAAGTATACCCTGCCTTTAAATACACAAGTCCTTAGCGCTTGGGATGTAACTTGATCAATTACCAGTGTATTTACTTAGCCCTCCCCAACACTTTACACAACACCATCGATGTTTTGTAGACTGCCCTTCGGAGAGAAGTATTTGTCATTGATCCTGTTCGTGTGTAAACTCTTTTTGTGGAAGGTAAATAAATTGTAAGTTTGTTCAATAGTGAGTGCCCCTTTGTGCACAAATTGCTTCTGTTTCCTACATATCCACAAGCCTGTAAGTAAATAGTATAAAGCAAACATTTAAACAGAATTTGTTAAACAGCTTCAAGAGCAAAATAATGTAATTTGTATATTATTTTGTTTTTACCTACCTTTAAAGGGTGTGTACAACATTGGTAATTGCCAAAGACCTGTATCCAAACTCGATGTGACCCAACATATACATGAAATAACAAACCTGTGAAAGTTTAAGCTAAATCGGTCTTTGGTCTTTTTTTCAACAAATACACTAATGCAAAAATTAGGGTTAGAAATATCACGAAGAAGAACGAAGTAGAAAAACCATCAAATGTTTTTCTTAACATGGAAAAGCAACAAATTAACAATGGCAAGATTGATTTGCACTTCGCTTTTTGTGAAAAACCACTTCTGGAAAAGCCACATCACGGACAGAACACAATATCAATGCAAAGTACCCATCTTGCAAGAAAATCTCAATTTTTGTAATTTTAGTCATTACGGTTAGAAACTACAGTTAATCTCTGAAGCGGTTAAGCGATTTGAAATCTCCCACATTTTATTTAAGGGTTCTCCATTTAACACAAAAAAGTGACTGAAAACATTCCAGAGTGCTTAAAGGTTGGGTCATCGTTTGGTTTTTGTCAATGTAATGGTGATTTATGGGCAAAACTATCAAGAAAAGTAAAATAAAAGTCACATCTGTGAAAGTTTTTAGTTGAGTAAAGTGTCTACTTGTTGAGAAAGTAGGCTTTCAGATAAAAATTAACAATTTCATTTTTGGGGTCATTGCCAAAGTATGATCCTACCTTTAAAGTAGCTGTGGCAAACTCAATGTTGAAACTATCCCATGATAACAATTTTAGTCATTGTATTATTGAGCACCTTTAATGTACTTCATCTATAAGACAATTTTTGGGGGGAGAAAACCAATTATGGTCAAGTGAGATGCCGAAGGATACAAGTACCTTGTGTCCTTGATTTGGATTCAAACCCAGGTATCAAATGACTTCATTATGGAAGAAAATTCCACTTGTTCACAGAGTCGTTATGTCATTAAAAAAGACTCTTCTTTAAAACATACGGCCAGCATTGGGAGTTGTTGAAGACCAGTATCCGCACTTTATGTCACCCAACATGAAATAACAAACCTGTAAATGTTTAAGCTCAATCGGTCATCGTAGTCACGAGAAAATGGTGAAATAAAAAACCTTGTCTGTTTTCAGACATCAGATTTTGGTCTCGCGAGATCAAAACTAATTGTTTCACTTATTTCTCAAAAGTTATAGCATTTCAAGCAAAAGTATTTCAAAGGGGAGTTTCCCACCATGACCATCTTTATTACATGTACCATGTAGGTTAAGTGCAACTTTTACCAATGTTGTACACACCCTTTAAAGGTGATGTACATCATGGTTTTTTTTAAAAGAGTAAATTCTTTAACATCCTCTAGTTTATCAAGTTACATGTAGGTTGTAACACTGAAAAGGCTATACAAAAAAATATACAAAAATACAGAATGTTTTGTCAGGAATTTTGTGCGCAATGATAAACATGTTATTTCAATTGATAAATACTGGATACTGGCTTGGAATTACACGAAGGCAATAGCCTCTGTTGTCCTGGTGTTGACCTTGGTGCCCCTTTAAAAGTTTCCCTTAATAGACTTTAAGATTTTCCAGTGGAACTGCCCTTTGCAAAATGAAAATGGTCCTGCCCTCTCAGAGATGAAATTCCAGGCCTGTGAATATATCTTTAAAGGTATCGTACACGTTTGGTAATGACTCAAAACAAATATTAGCATAAAAACTTACTTGGTAACAAGCAACGGAGAGCTGTTGATAGTATAAAACTTTGTAGGAAACGACTCCCTCTGAAGTAACGTAGTTTTTGAGAAAGAGGTAATTTCTCACTAAAATAATAAAAACTTCTTGCAGGAAGTTTTTATTCCTATCTGAAAGCACACAAATTTGTACAACAAGGGTGTTTTTTCTTTCATCATTTTCTTGCAACTTCGATGACCAATTGAGCCCAAATTTTCACAGGCTTGTTATTTTATGCATATGTTGGGATACACCAAGTGAGAACACTGGTCTTTGACAATTAGCAAACGTGTTCAGTGCCTTTAACCTCCAGGACGCATATTTTTGGGGGAAATTTCTTTGATTTCATCTCATGGAAAAAACAATCAGGAAATGTCAGTCGTAACGTTTCACCATCCATCAAGATCAACTGTAAGCAATTTCCCCCTGCTTCACAAAAAGAAGAGAACAAAAAACCATTCCATCGAATACCGAAACAAGAGACCAATCTCTCCTTATCCAATTTACCTCCCACGCCTCGTGCCCATGCGGTCGGTCCGGGTCGGATGGGAACTCTCCCAATTGCTTTATGAATCAGAGAATCACAGCTTGCTGAGTTTTCTTGTTGCACTCCAATGATTGATCCTACACGGTTTGTTAGGAAAGCATCGTGCCGCGGTATGTGCCATCAAGACCTCTGATTGGGGTCATGCCTCTCTCCCTCTCTCTTCTTATCCGGGGAGACTGACACCTGAGAAATTTTTACGGCTTTGCGTCCCAGATACACACCACACAAGACCATTTTTAACAAGAAACCTTGACTGAAAGTCTGAAATCACATTGATGTAGGCCTATACAAAAATAGCAAATTCCAGTCGTGTGAACACTATCCTTGTTAAATAATAACCAAGGACCCTGGTTTTTTTAACAGAGATTCAGACCACCTCCAAAAAATAGCAACCATGTTAAAATCACCACGATATGTAGTGTACTATGCCATAACCAAGGACCCTTGAGAACTACGGCGATAACATTATTCTCATCCAAAGAACCTGTCACTAGTAGAAGAAAGTGTTCAGTGAATGAACAATCATGGCCTTTAACCCACCCCCCCCCCAAAAAAATAAATAAATCAAGTGATGTTGGTAAATTTGTGTTTTAAGAAGTCATATGTGAAAGCTTGTTAACTACTCGCAATGGAACGAAAGTGAAAGACAACCAGCACCCATTACCGAGGACCTGTGTTACCGGTGCCGTATGAAAGGGACTATGTTCATAGTTTTGTCACAACTTGTTTCCACAATACTACACTGTGAATGTGGTGTTCATTACAATTACAGTGTGTTTTTTTTAACTCATGGGGTCCTAAATGCTCATTTTATTACCAGGTCTTATACTATACATGAAATAACAAACCTGTGGAAGTTTAAGCTCAATTGCACAAGAAAACAGAGCAAAAACTCCTTTGCTTTTATACATCGAGTTTTGGACCCGCGAGATCGAAACTAGAATTGTTGTACTCATTTCTCGAAAAACTAAAGCATTTCATTCAGATATGTTTCATGGGGAGGTTTCCACCATGACTTTCTTTATACCATGTAAGTTATGTTCAAATTTATGACATTAATGTATTTTAAATATTTCAACCAATTTTGTGCACCCCTTTGAACACTATGTGCATTGACTTTGATCAATTAAGAAATCATAATCTGTTTTTTAAATTATCTTTGTGACAAATTTTCCTGTGTTTTATAATAAAAACAATTGATTTGAAAAAAATTCAAAATTGACTAGAGCGGGACTTGACCTTGCAACCTCCTGATTAAAATGCCGGCGATCTGGCGGAGTTCCTAATTTGTCAAGACTTTGTTCATAAAATTTGAAAGCTGAAGGGTATTCTGCACCGCAGGTTTACAACTTGTTGATCATCTGATCCGAGTGGTTGGTTCTGATCAAACAGCTTATACAGAATTGCCACTGACAGCAATGAAAGCATTTCTCATCTCAGCTTGCCTTGAGGGTCAAATGCTTTATCGTGCAGTGAAGAACACAATCATTGTTATTGAGTGGGAACACAAACTCGCTTTTATAGGACTATAGTTGGTATAGACAGTAAAGGAATAAAAGGACAATGACATAACGACATTATTGATTTGGTTTTCTTCTTTGAATGCAATTAATGTCTCCTGTGTGTTCATGCAGACTGATGTAAAAAGATCTATTGTCAACTTCAACGATCGTATCGCACATCTCATGTACACGCAATTATAGCGTTGGTGATTATGTAGACCTACAGTTAAATTGCTTCTGACTGGCTTCCCCCGATCAAAGATGTTGACAAAATAGGGAGACCACCTACATTTGGGCTAGATAGCTCAGTTGGTTGAACGCCTGTCGTTAATCCGTAGGTCACAGGTTCAAGTCCCGCTTATGTACTTGATATTAAAAAAACAAAAAGTTGCATTCCCCTTAAAGTGATCCCTCTGCTGCCGCTTCCCAGGTTGTATCGTAAACTTACTACACACAGTTCTACAGAAAGACAGTTGTTGAAACCTAATATATGTCTACTTGTATATTTACTTGTATATGATTGTCAAATTAAAACGCTGCACAATTTATTTGTTTCCTCCATCCTTTTTAATAATTCATTGAATTCGCTGACATTGTCCCCTTGAAAAAACCGTAAGCTGTTTATCCCCATCGCGTGCAAAATTAATGATAACAGAATTCGGCAACAATAGCAATCTCACTTAACTTTAATTGCATTCCTAATTATTTGTCATTAACAAACTCACTGCGTGAATGATGTGTGTAAGGCCATTTGGGTGCATTGTTTTGGCCCAATTGACAAAGTACAGTTTTTATTTGCATGTTTTATAGGCAATTGAAGCGTATTCTGTGGCATAGAAAGGGCATGTTCAGGCTTGATGCTTTGTTCTTGAAAGGTCAAGGGCAAACAAGGTGTTTTTTCCCCTCTTTGGGTTTACCAAGTGAATTCTATTCAGGACCACAGGGTTCTCCTTATGCACAAGCTAGCGTATCCGACCAATACGCGCGAATTGCGTTCCGATGCCCGTATATTTCGCCCGATACGGTAGTTTCACACAAAAACATGAAAAGAAAACCATATAGAATGCTCCAAATTGCACAGTAGGGCTTTGAAAACCAAGAAAAACACCAAGTAGAAAACATTCCAATGACCTTGTTTCAATTCAGCGCGGTTCGGCCAAACATGCCAAAATTTTGGGCCAGAATGCCCCACAGTTTTGAAAAAAACTTGGGGAGAACACTGGACCAAACCCTTGTTCTAGTTGAGGTGGTGCTTCATTTGCCGACTGAGGCTCAGAATACTGAAACAAGTTCAATCCAATTTTCAACTGCACAAAATACCGCCCCGCAGTCCCCCTTGAAAGTATCCGGTGGTATATCATATACAGTGGATGGTTTTCAAGCTAAACAAAGCATTGGTCACATTACGAGGCTCAGGAATGTTGTAATAATGTCTCGGCGGTGGAAATGAAGAAATCCCTGGTATTCATGTGTGTGTCAATACTTCCAGGACCCCCAATGAACGCTTGGGGAAAGCCTGCCGGGGTTACCGGTAACCCAAAACTGGCTGAATGATAACGGGTTTTTGTTGATGTTGGTTTAAAGCGGAGGTACTGTGATGTGATTTTTTTTATTTTTTTATTTTTTATTTAAGAAGAATTACAGAGAAGAATTGACTAGAGCGGGATTTGAACCAGCGACCTTCGGATTATCATTCCGGTACTCTACCAACTGAGCTATCCAGCCCTTTATTGGCGGTCTCCCTATTATGTCAGTATCTTTGTTTGGGGTGCCAGTCAGAAGCCATTCAACCTGTAACTGTATGTTTTTCCTAACAATAATGCACGGAGAATCACTTTAAAACTTGATGCTGTCTGAGTTCTGAAGAGTAAAATCCACAGGTACAATATAGGGCCTGGCCTGATGATTCATGGCAATAAAAAGGCAATAAAAAACAATTCAAAACAATTTACAGAATTGTTTATCCTGTCAGGGTACATGTGGACCAAATTTACATGCTGCGAAACAAGTAAAACTAACTAAAGACGATCAGAGCATACTGATCGAAACGTTGAGTCGTTAACCACTGGTTCTATTCAGAACCAACTCTACTCAAAAGAGATATTCACATGGTGTTACCGCAAACCTCTCTTAGTAAAACTAACTGGTTTTTGTTCCATTGCTTTTATTTATTGTTGCTTTTCGAATGCATATTTTCAGGCGTGTGATTTCTCTCAATTTTTTCCTGATTTCAGGATTTTGAGCCTTTAAATTTTCTTGAAAAACTTAAAGCAGTCACCAAAGGGAGAAAGAAATAGTCCACATTGTGTCCAAACCTGTACCTTTGTCTTTCTGGTGATGCACAGAGTCTTGTATACCTCCTGAATTGTAACATCTGGGTTTAGAGTAAAGGGACTTAAAGCCTTCATGCCATTTTTAGGAATATTCACAATTGACAAATCCCCTCCCTGACATACAATTCGTTAATTACTTGTTGCTGGACCTTTGTAGATTATGTTTTGATTTTTTTAATTACTGGCCCATTTTGTGAGGATTTATTGAGTAAAAAGAGAGTCCCATCTATTACAGAAACAAAGCCCCGTTCCCAGTTTGCAGATAAATCTTCAAAGATGCTTAATTTATGGGCAAAAAAACAACGCACTTAGAATCAAATTACATCTGGCTCTAATGAAAATAGTTTACAGAAATATTGACAGTGCAATTGTACTTTGGTTTCTAGAGCTTATATATACTTGGATAGCACTATACTGTCTTCAACCTACTAGTCATTTATTTATCCTTGTCAGTTATATTAGTAATTGATTTGAAATTTTTGTTCGCTTGAAAACAAGGTACAGTTGCTTCGCTGAGGTATCACTTTAACAGTCATAACTCCCGCAGAAAAAAAATAATCAAAAATATCAAACGGTTGCATAGTTTGTCAGGATTGGGATTTTTGTCATCTCTCTTTTGTTTTGGCTCAGTTAAAGTCAACATCATGTATATTGAGGGGCTTCTTCAAACCAAGAGGACAACAGCAACCATTTTTCGGGTCGTTTTCATTTTTTTTGTAAAATCTTAGGTACAGGCCTGTGATCAAATCTGGGCCCAATTTCATAGAGCTGCTTAAGCAGACCATTTTTGCTTAACATTTTTTATGCTTAGCCAAAATGCATAGGAAACCAGTCACAAATAGTACATATGACATGGTGTTTTGATTGGTAACCTTATTCTGGTTGGTAAGCATAATTTTGTTGCGCTTAAGCTACTTTTTGTGCTTAAGGTGCTCTTTTCACAGAGCCACTTAAGCACAAACAGTAGTTAAGCACAACAAAATTATGCTTACCAGAGTACGGTTACCAGCCCAAATACCATGTCACATGTACCATTTGTGACTGGTATCCTGCTCATTTCTGCTAAGCAGAAAATTGTTAAGCAATATCTTCTGCTTATTAGCAGCTCTATGAAATGGGGCCCCTGGCCTCGTGTCCACAGTACATTGTAGAATCTACCAAGGTTTGTGTGATTTGTGTTACTGCGGATGCTGGCAGGGGTCACTGACAATGCCATACTTGACCTCCTTCAAGTTCAAGTTCATGCAGTCACTACTGGAGGAGAATTGACTGGTGATTATTAAGCGGGTACTCTGCTGGTTCCCAAGGTGTGGGTATCCCTCCCTGCTGTTCACAGTGCAAGGACCAGCAAGTAGAGCTGTCAACCGGTGAATTAAAGGGGCGGTACAACACCATCGTGTTTGGTTTGACGGGCCTGCTTCAGAGTTGAACAACCTTTTTCATACTATTTGTGTTTTACCCCTTCACCGATGTGTGCTAAGTATACTCGGCACTTTCCCCTGAGTCCTGTGAAAATAAAATCCGGTGGGATTCGAATCCACAACCTTTGCCATTCTAGAGCAGATGTCTTACCACTAGACCACCGAGCTTGCCTGGTAGCTAGAAGCAGTTTGGATCCTTTAGGGCCTATTTTAGCAGCGATACCGCAATGATTTAACAGTATGTTAAATTTGCATCAGGGATAACATTATTTGTGTTTTACCCCAACACCAATGTGTGTTAAGCGCTGTATACTCAGTACTTTTATGACATCTGCCTTCGTTATCATTTGATACTTGGCCAGAGAAAGTTTCCATAAAGTATCATTACCTAGGGGAAGCTTTGGTTCAAGCGTAGGGTCATACTTTGGTAATGACCCCAAAAAGAAATTGTGTACATTGTAAGCCTACTTGTTATAAAGATGGTAACAGTAGTAGGCATCCTGCGGAATTATTTCAACTGAAATGCCCCCGTTGATTAAAAATTTATAAAAAAATGTCAACAAAATTTGGATCTCCAAAAATCACCTGCAGGCGACTTTTTGAAATTTCCTTGGTGTCCATTTGAATGCTGCCCTCAATACATCCAGAGATGCGGTTGGTACCCGTTAAACGCAGATGGATTCAACAATTCTTGATGAAAATACTGTGACAGTTTGTTGCTGTTTTTTTGCAACAAGTAGACACTGTTTTCAACTGAAACTTTCACAGGTGACTTTTATTGTGTCTTTCGTAGTAACTTTGCCCTTAAATCTGCATTACATTGACAAAAAACGATTGATGACCCAACCTTTAAAACCACAATAAAAGTTAAACAAAGTGAAAGGACAAATGTCTTTACAAGGTTTTTAAAAAAATTACCAAGTCAAAGAAAATAGTGATTCTTTCTAGTTTCTTGTAAACAAATCCCCACCCTTGGAGTTTCTGAAGTCGCCAGGAAAAATACCCTTATGACAGCTCGGGCTGTATTCTGGATACTGGTATTAAAACTGTACAATCAGTGAGCTTTTTACATTGAAATTAATCAATATTTTGTTCAATAATTATTAATCCTGTACTTTGTTTATATACTATTGATGGAAACTTCCAGCTGTTTTGAAGATTTTCATCCATGATTTGTAATAAAGAATCTTTGGATCCCTTGGATAAACGAACCCCAAAACAAAGCAGCCTTTCATACTTGTACCACCAACTTGCAGGACTGCCCTAGAAAACTAGATACAACCTTAATCTTATTTTTTAGGTTTTTTTTCCTTGGGGGGGGGGGGGGGGGGGTTATTGGAACTGCAAAGTTCAAGTTATCACTGGCCCTGCGCCAAGTTCAACACCGTCCAGCACCATAACCATTTGGATGACCTGTATTTCACAAAACTAGCTCTCCTGTATTTTAAAGGTATCGTACACGTTTGGTATTATGACTCAAAGAAATATTAGCATAAAAACTTACTTGGTAACAAGCAACGGAGAGCTGTTGATAGTATAAAACTTTGTAGGAAATGACTTTCTCTGAAGTTTTATTGTCTGTTCCTTTCTCACAAGGACAATTGATTTTACTTGTTATATGCCTTTATCTGAGAGCTTAAGAGTTTACACCAAACTGTCTGATCGGTCAATAATATCCACCAGTGTTTTGAATAAAGCTATTAATAGATCAACACTGCCAGCCTGTAATATGATATCATGTGGTGAATTCACAGTACACATAGGATTTCTGCCTCGCAAGATCGAAATTAATTGTTTTCCTCGTAAGCATAGCATTTTTATAGTCAAAAATAGTTTATGGGTAGTTTCATGTGCACATGTGTGAGCAATTATATTTCCAATCCTACCAATGTTGTGCACACCCTTTATTAGTACACAAAATCCATCGGCTTAGAAATTAAATGTTCCAAAAACACAAAAGCCATAATTTTAAAGGTATCGTACACGTTTGGTAATGACTCAAAACAAATATTAGCACAAAAACTTACTTGGTAACAAGCAACAGAGAGCTGTTGATAATATAAAACATTGTAGAAAACGACTCCCTCTGAAGTAACGTAGTCTTTGAGAAAGAGGTAATTTCTCACTAAAGTAATAAAAACTTCTTGCAAGAAGTTTTTATTCCTATCTGAAAGCACACAAATTTGTACAACAAGGGTGTTTTTTTCTTTCATCATTTTCTTGCAACTTCGATGACCAATTGAGCCCAAATTTTCACAGGCTTGTTATTTTATGCATATGTTGGGATACACCAAGTGAGAACACTGGTCTTTGACAATTTACAAACGTGTTCAGTGCCTTTAAATTGAAAGACTGGAGTTCCACAAAGCTCCAAGTAACACTCATGTGGAAGTGTACCCTTAAACTCAAGCAGAGTGGTCCCCTCCTCCAGGCATAACATACCTGGCGTTGAGGCTGGGTTCAGACTTTTCTTTGTGTGTCCTGTGAGGTAGAAGTTAATCTCCCACATGTTGATGGAGCTCCATTTCACTTTAGAGTCAACACATCAGGGGTTTTGGGCAGTCCAATTGTTTTTCTTTCACCCAAATTTTGTCTCGCGAAGAAAACCTGTCACAAAAATTGGAGGTAAATTACACCATTAAATAGGGAAAGTACGTGCATTTGAAAGTGTAAGTTCTTACTTTTGTTTTTGTTGTTGTTGTTTTTGTTTGTTTGTTTGTTTGTTTGTTTGGGGGGATAGAGTAGAGGGGGTATCAATCAACAGGGGTCAGTGATTTGGTCAGGAGGGGGCAGGAAAAAACTCTGCCAGCATCCTTAGGTATCATTTAAGTATACAAACAACTAACCTGAAATTAACCCAGGCAAAACCTTGACATGTAAACAACACACTTTAATAATACAAAATTGTGAAGAAAGTGCAATCAAACCCCTTTAAACGCTTGGAAGTGTGTGCTGACAATATAATGCGTGTGCGTTCGGACCAAAGAGGTCCCTGTCAGGGGGGAAAGTCCACAAGACCGCAGGGCTTGTAGCTTAAATTGTTTACTAGAAATTTTTTTGTATAAAAAAACCAGAATCAAAATGAGAAAAAACCTGATACAGCCACTGCGTAACATGCATGTTTTTTATTTGAACACTAAGCTTTAAAGACAGTGTACACTATTGGTAATTGTCAAAGACCAGTCTTCTCACTTGGTGTATCTCCTCAACATATGCATAAAATAACAAACCTGTGAAAATTTGAGCTCGATCAGTCGTCGGAGTTGCAAGATAACTATGAAAGAAAAAACACCCTTGTCACACGAAGTTGTGTGCTTTCAGATGCTTGAAATCAAATTCGTGGAAAATTACTTCTTTCTCGAAAACTACTCCACTTCAGAGGGAGCCATTTCTCACAATGTTTTATACTACCAACCTCTCCCCATTACTTGATACCAAGTAAGGTTTTGTGCTAATAATTATTTTGAGTAATTACCAATAGTGTCCACTGCCTTTAAGAAAGACATAAAAGAGAAGATATTAAATACACAAGACCGCTGAACTTGTCCGGTCATTTAGTTTACTGGCCCGACACTAAAACCACTGGCCTCAGGCCTGTGGTCCAGTGTAAAATTCGAACCCTGTCCCTCATTTGAGTCGTACATGTTGAGAAAAAACATTGCTTTAAACTAACGTCCTTTTCAAAGAAGTCGCAGGGTACCAGTTACAAACAGCTCATGTTTTTTTCATTTGGCTGGTAGCCGGTTTAGGCCCTGTGAAACTTTCCTATCCATGCATGCTTATCAAATTTGTGACGCCCTGTGAAATCAGTCGGCATATTTTAATCTAAACTGGAAAAGGTACACATGTACGTGTGTACAAATCTAGCATCGGTAACTACAGTAACCATAACAGGTGGTTGAACACTGTTCAATGACCAGCACTGCGCAGTACATTACACAGACCAGAAAGTTACTAAAAAAAACCATAAATAGGAATTTCATTAGATCCCAAGTGATTAAAGGCTGAAATCTAACCAGGAAGTTGTTTATTCTCCAACCGAAAAAAAAAAAATAAAAAAAAAAAATTCTCAACCAACTTCCTGACTGACATTATAAAGTGGTCTCGTTCAACTGAAGCCTGATAGATTGCCGTTTCCTCTCTGAAGTGGTTTCTACGGCTACTAAATTATTACATTGCACTCGATATCGTCGCGATGGCTACACTAGAAGTGTCGCAGACCGAACCACCTGCCAGCGTATTCGGCGCGGCAACCCCTCCGTTATTGATTCCATTGTTTGCGGAGACCATGATTATTATTTCAGTATGATTTATGGAATTGCTCACAGGTAGCTCCGGATTTTTATGTTTTCATTAATTTTTATTTTTTTGAAATATTTATAGGCATATTCTATTGTTTGCAAAATGAGAAGCATTGTTGATAATTTGATTACATGGCAGTGAATGATTTCCCTTGTAAAGCATAGCCATAACAATTATTTTATTTTCTCAGTTCTATTTTGTTGATTGTACCTTCAATGTTTTGCCAGTGTGAAGTGTAATAAAATAAATAAAAAATATATAAATTAATAAATATAATGGCTAATCACTGAAAAAGGGCAAATCTTGCAGTTGCCACTCAAAAATAATCATTTGCTGCTCAAAAATTTGAATTTAAAAAGGCTTCAGGCGTGCATCTGAAAGCACACAATTCTATGCAACAAAGGTGTTTTTCTTTTATCATTTTCTTGCAACTTTGATGACCAATTGAGCCCAAATTTTACAGGTTTGTTATTTTAATCATACATGTATGTTGGGATACACCAAGTCAGTGATGATACTCGTCTTGACAAAAGTATACCCTGCCTTTAACATAACATAACATAACAATTCAATAACATAACAATTCAAATGTATATGGCACAATTCCAACAAGATCATAGCACACATAAAATAAATTAACATGGATAGAGGTGAGTCTTAAGAGCTTTACGAAAAACAGATAAACGAGCAGATTCCCTAATGACAGGAGGAAGATTGTTCCAAATCATTTGGTCCAGCTACACTGAATGCTTTTTGACCCAGAACTTTCTTTGCATAGGGAACATTCAAGTGAGCGATGTCAAGTGTGGACCGAAGAAACATGGAGGAGTGTAATATGACAGTAAACTGGAAAGGTAAATTTGCTCAAGCATTTATAATAAAAAAAAGAGCAAGTTTAAAATGAAGCTGTTGTCTTATCGGTAGCAGGCATTTCATCTTTGAGAGGGCAAGGTCATTTTCATTTTGCAATCGGCATTTCCATTGGAAAATCTTTGGGAAACTTTTGATGGGGCACCAAGGCCAAGACCAGGGGCAACAGAGGCTATGGCCTCCGTCCGTGGCCTTCGTGTAATTTCAGGCCTGCAGTAGCGAGGAGTGATGGGGTATTAATATGGATTATTGTGTGCAGACTTGATGTTTGTTTCTCCATTGCATGGTTTTCAGACCCCACACTATGTCCAGGTATTTATTGAGTTACTTCAAATCTACCTAGACTTACGTCACACTCGGCCTTGATGCATTACTTTCATCCCACTTGCTTCTCCCTACTGCCTTGTACTCGATGAAACAGAAAGGAGGATTGGGGAAACAAGAGTAGGGGGAAGCCCAGGCTGCTGCTAACCACATTTTGGTGTATTCAGGGTTCTCCCCAGGTTTTTTCAAAACTGGGGGGCATTCTGGACTCAATTTTTTTGATGTTTGGCCGAAGCACGCTGAATCGAAACAAGGTCTTTGGAATGTTTTCTTCTTGGTGTTTATCTTTGTTTTAAAAGCCCTACTTTGCAATCTGGGCCCAATTTCATAGAGCTGCTTAAGCACAAAAAGAAGCTAAGCAAAACATTTGTTTGCTTACCAGAATAAGGTTACCAGCCAAACTACCATGTCACATGTACAATTTTCGACTGGTATCCTGCTCATTTCTGCTTAGCAGAAAATTGTTAAACAATATTTTCTGCTTAAGCAGCTCTATGAAATTGGGCCCAGGAGCTGATTTCACTAAGCAATAAAATTCATCCCAAGACAAATTTTCAGTATCACCATAGTGATTTGTATTGTGAGATCACACTTTACTAAGCAACTACGATTGATTTGCAGTTACGATTAATCTTAGATCTTTGTGAAATTGGCCCCAGGAGCATTCTATATGGTTTTCTCTGTTTTGGGGTGAAATTATAAAATAAAATAAAATGTTTATGCCTCTGACGAAGGTCCAGTCTGGATCGAAAGCTAAGGCCATCTCCCCTACTAATTTTATATTATATATATATTTTTCTTTTTTTGTGTCTCGCCAAAAGTTGCGCTTGCGCGTATCAGCCCGATACGCTAGCTTGTGCATGGGGAGAACCCCACCACAGATGGGCACTCATAATGTTCCTGGCTGAGAAATACATGTCCCACTTTAATCAGCAAACAGGCAAGGCATTAAAATGTCAAATTTTACATGCAATGTAGAGTACATTTATTTTATCCTCCCAAAACAATAACTTAATACTGGTAATTAATTTACTTTTGTGCGGGCGGTTTCTTCTTGGAAAAACAAACAGTCTTTAGAGCTGATGTGAAATATTACATGCAGTGTAGAGAACATTTATTTTATCCTCCCAAAACAATAAATTTATACTGGTAACTAGAAATGTAGTGTTTGTAAAATTACAAACACTAGGTGTTCGGGTTTTTGATGAAAGTTAGATGAAAGTTAGTAGTATAGGCTTATGACCGTGATGATGTCTCGAAGACATTTTTTTTATATTCCCATTTCGATAATGAAAAGGATGGCGGAGGAAGGTTGTGCAAACTTGGGTTTGTGAATAGTTTTTATGAGTTGAAATTGAAGTTTGAACCAGAAGGCGAGTTTGGCAAGTTTAAAGACAGTGTACACTATTGGTAATTGTCAAAGACCAGCCTTCTCACTTGGTGTATCTCAACATATGCATAAAATAACAAACCTGTGAAAATTTAAGCTCGATCGGTCGTCGGAGTTGCAAGATAACTATGAAAGAAAAAACACCCTTGTCACACGAAGTTGTGTGCTTTCAGATGCTTGATTTCGAGACCTCAAGTTCTAAACTTGTGGTCTCGAAATCAAATTCGTGGAAAATTACTTCTTTCTCGAAAACTACTCCACTTCAGAGGGAGCCGTTTCTCACAATGTTTTATACTACCAACCTCTCCCCATTACTTGATACCAAGTAAGGTTTTGTTCTACTAATTATTTTGAGTAATTACCAATAGTGTCCACTGCCTTTAAAGAATGTTTTTGTTTAAAATCCCTCAAACGCGGCATCTAAATGGGACAAGTTTGAGTCCGGTACGTTGTCAGCACATGCTGTCACATTTGTTCAGTAGGTGTTTTTTTTGCATGTTTACTGCTGGGTAATTTAATCATACTTGTTGGCTTAACAAATTAGGTTTTTTTATAATTTGATTAATTTACTAATTGACAGACAAATTACGTGATTGTGGCAGTGCTTTGTCTTTCCCTTTCAAATCAAACCACTGTCCCTTGTTGGTTGCCATCCCCTCTATACGACATGCGAGAGGGTCAAGCTTAGGATTTCATGGAATATGAGCTGACCAGTGTGTACGGTGTGGTTAAGACAGTGGAAATATTGTCAGCATGTGCTTATAATGTGCCTTGTTTGATTGCAAAAAGTGTCCTCTGAAATGAGTTCAAAATGTGTAGTATTTAATATCGACGTAATTTGAATGATTTTATCGTTCATCCTCTGGTGTTTTTCTTCTTTTTTTTGGGGGGGGGGGGTGGGGGGTTCTTTCACTGAACGTTATTTCTAAGGAAATGACTTCTGAACTGAGAAGTTAAACAAAATCCCTCCATTCCTACATTAGTGGGCCTACATTCTTTCGATATGTGACTTTTTAGGAAGGTTTATTTTTTTGTTGAGAAAAATTGTTCCTGCCTTCATTTAGTCTTTTTTAAGGTCATCGTGGCTTTGAGAGTTTCCAGTGCGTGTTTGATGAACGGCCGATGTGGCAGGAGATTCTGCCCTCCCCCCTGATATTTTGTTGCCCCCATATGGCGGCGCACAGTGCATTAACACTGTGTGCGTGCGCGTGCGCGGGTGGGTCTTAATTGTAATACATTAAAGTTTAACCATGGAGCCCGTCCGTACCATGGTGTGAAGTTACATCGCATTTGATTGGACAACAGTTTTGGCGTTTTCGCTGTTTTATCCTGTCCGACGAAAATATTCAACCAATCACAGCAGATACACAAGGTAAAAGAATAACTACATGTCAACGGGAAATGGTGGAAACCCCATCTACACAAGTGATTTAGTTAACGAATGAGGGCGTCTCACAACCGGTGGGCAGAGTTGTTTATTGGAAGTGCGCCGTGTAGGCCACACAATATTTATCTAAAATGCTGCATTTTGGGTTATTTTTGAAAAACATTTTACATGAACGTCCCACAAGTTATTGTAATAATTTTATATAAAATCACAATGATGTTAAAGACATTAATATAAATTAGAATGCTGAGCAACCCGTTCTTGTACATCCTTTTCGTTTTTCTTGGTAAAGCATTTTGCGTCGAGATACTGATTTTCAGCCTGTACTTTGAGTGCGTGTTTAATTATCGAGCGCAAAAGAGACTACTTTTCCATTATAGGTAATGTTATTGTTATTTGATACAGATTTTCGAAGATTTAAAATATCAACACATTAAAATCCATTTAAGATGTATTCTTGATGTGTAATGTGGTAAAGCATCAAAAGGCAAAGGTGTACGTTTCAACCTAAAAGCCATTAAATAACGCCTTTTCAAAGCATTGTACAGGCACTTCCGGTTTAGACAGGTCAAAAGGTAAAGAAAAGGTCACCAACATATCCATTTTTTGTGAAGTAGGTAAAGCCCTTTCATATGATGTATAGATTGTCAAAATAGCTTATGTGGTTGAGGAAATATGAACTTATGAAATATTGACGACTGTAGAAAAGACTAACTAACCAAAAGGGAAATGTATGTTGAAAACGCCTTGAACACAGACTATACACGAAGCTACACAGCGCGCTCTAGGGATGAGCACTGGAGCGTGACTCTGCACCGCTTGTACACTACACGTGTTGTACATGTACTCTGTGTAAAAACTTTATGCACGACCAATGGGGGAAATACGTAGTTCTTGAGAAATGAATTTTGAAATTTTCAACTTCCGTTTTGAACCGGAAGACAAAATCAAATGGGTTTGGACTCTGTGCAGTGATTGTTGAGTGTTCAGAGCCCATTCCGATGACGTATAAATTGTAAAAAATCCGTTGAGGCGTTCTCGTTTTGATTTTTTGACATAATAAACTTTGAATTTTCATAATTCAAGAATGGATGACGTCATCATGACGTAACTAAAGCGGTTTCATCTCCTAATGAATATCTAACTATATGTGAAGTTTCAAGTTCATATGACCTTGGGAAGGGTACTTTTGTTAGCGGACAAGGGACGCTGAGAAGAAGAAGAAGAAGTATCAATAAGTAAGAAAAAAACTGAACAAAAACAAGAGGTGTTCCGGGCTGAATGCCCGAACACCTAATTAATTTACTTTGGTGGGGGTGGTTTCATCTTGGAAAAACAAACGGTCTTTAGAGCTGATGTAAAGACCCTCATGTGATCTGATTTTTATAGATTAGTGAAGAAAAAACACAAAAACTAAGTTCTCAGTGACATTTTTCCAAGTCTTGAACACAAATCAATAAGCCAGTTCAACTTCTCACGCTCCCGGTGTTTGCGCGATTTGCAGTCGGACAAAAGACAAAAAGGGACAGCTGTTCCCATCCCACCCCAATGAACCAGCGCATTGTTTGAAGAAGTGAGAATTGATGATTCTGTTCTTCTGTAAATGTGTACTCTGTGACATAGAAGTCATTCATGTTAGATGGATTTGGGCTCTTGATGTAGAAGCATCTGTACGTCTTAATTGTAAAAATGACCACTTGACAATCATAAATCAAGAGGTGAACTGAATACAGTGCTTTGTTTTATGAAGTTTAAAGGTAGGGTCATAGATTGGTTTTGTCAACATAAGGATGATTTATAGGCAAAATTATAACGAAAGATACAATAAAAGTCACATGTGAAAGTTTCAACTGAATACAGTGTCTACTTGGTGAGAAAACAGCAACAAACTGTCACAGTAATTTCACAAGAATGCTGAACTCATCTACGTTTTAGCAAGATGACAGCAGGTACCAACTTCATCTCTGGCCGCAGCAGACACCAACCCTCAGAAATCTGAGAAACAATTCATGCATGAATCGTTGCTCAGATATAGATGTTTCTGGGTGAAAATTTTTCCAAACCATAATATTACTTTCTCAAAATCAACAGCTGCAGTGCTTCTCACCAAGTAAGTTTTTATAGTCATTAATTTTTGGAGTAGTTACCAATCTATGACCCTTCCTTTAAGATTGACAAGCACTCTAATTCTTTGAAGCTAGGGACAGATTGAAAAGACCCCAAATTCACAAACATCATCAAGATAAAACCATTTTTAATGCCCCAGATTGCACAGTAGTACTTTTAAAACCAAAGATAAACACCAAGTAGAACACATTCCGAGGACCTCGTGTAGATAATTACACAGGTACTTTCAGGTCAATGAAGAAAGTAAAAACTATTCGGTTTGTATCAACAGAGGGCAGCATTGAGTTTTGCCGTAACAACCAGTATCAACTCGGTCTATGAATTTTA
The DNA here is from genome assembly GCA_021014325.1 of Plazaster borealis. NCBI lineage: Eukaryota > Metazoa > Echinodermata > Asteroidea > Forcipulatida > Labidiasteridae > Plazaster > Plazaster borealis. The sequence goes on along the minus strand of CM037464.1, from coordinate 13,756,813 downwards.
CTACATTCCAATTTATTTATAGCATTGTTATTGTTTGGTCCACGGTTGCAGGCCTGGGATTTCATCTTTGAGAGGGCAAGGCCGTTTTCATTTTGCTTCAAATGGAATATTTTGAAGTTTATGGGAATTTTTTATGGTGCACCAAGGCCAAGACCAGGGCCAAATTTCATAGAGCTGCTTAAGCAGAAAGAGTAGCTAAGCATAACAAAATCATGCTTACCAGAACAAGGTTACCAGCCAAAATACCACGTGACATGCACCATTTCTGACTGGTATCCTGCTAGTTTTTGACAAGCACACAATTTGTAAGCAAAATTGTCTGCTTAAGCAGCCCTATGAAATTGGGCCCGGGGGGGGGGGGGGGGGGCAAGACAAACCAAGGCCGCTGTGTGATTCCAGGCCTGTGGTTGTATTTACCACCAACAGAGGGCAGTATATAAAGGCAATGCAAAAGCAAGCAAACTTGAGTTAAAGGGAAAATATATCTTTGTGTTTTTCATAGGGTGAATCAAGTCCATCCCATGTATGGTATTTTAGCTGGTAACCTATTTTTCTTAAGCAAGAGTTTTCTGTGCTTAACAAGTTCTTGTGCTTACACGCCTTATGAAATTGGGACCTGACCTTCAGCAGGGCTTGAAATTAACACCGGACCGCAGGCCCGAGGCCAGTGTTTTTAGTGTCGGGCCAGTAAACTTATGACCGGACAAGTCCGGTGGTCTTGTGTTTTTGAATAATAATACCTCACCTCATCTTTAATTTTAAAACTTATGTTCAACTGTTGGCTTCGAGTCTGATAAATTCTGCTGAGTATGAAAGTTTTATTCATAAGACAAATGAGATATATCTTCTCTTAGTGCTTGTTCAAATAAAAAAAGTTTAATTGTTACAATTTGTACTGTAGATATATTTTTGGTCTTGGGCAAGACAAACCATGGCCTCTGTGTGATTCCAGGCCTGTGGTTGTATTTACCACCAACAGAGGGCAGTATACAAAGGCAATGCAAAAGCAAGCAAACTTGAGTTAAAGGGAAAATATATCTTTGTGTTTTTCATAGGGTGAATCAAGTCCATCCCATGTATGGTATTTTAGCTGGTAACCTATTTTTCTTAAGCAAGAGTTTTCTGTGCTTAACAAGTTCTTGTGCTTACACGCCTTATGAAATTGGGACCTGACCTTCAGCAGGGCTTGAAATTAACACCGGACCGCAGGCCCGAGGCCAGTGTTTTTAGTGTCGGGCCAGTAAACTTATGACCGGACAAGTCCGGTGGTCTTGTGTTTTTGAATAATAATACCTCACCTCATCTTTAATTTTAAAACTTATGTTCAACTGTTGGCTTCGAGTCTGATAAATTCTGCTGAGTATGAAAGTTTTATTCATAAGACAAATGAGATATATCTTCTCTTAGTGCTTGTTCAAATAAAAAAAGTTTAATTGTTACAATTTGTACTGTAGATATATTTTTGGTCTTGTAACAAATTTTCTGGTCCAAGTTTTGAGCTACAAGCCCTGCAGTCTTGTTGATTTTTCCCCAAATGCGAGCTCTGATTCAGATATCTAGATTTGAAATGATGTAGAGAGTCTGTAAACCTATAATGTATCATTACTGTACCTTAAGGGAGCTTCATCTCCACACCAAGAGGAAACTGTTATTCAGTTTTCAGGATTGTTTTCATTTTCATACAATTTCATCCCTGGCTTTTTCCCCCGTACTGCTGCACTTTGGAACTCCCTACCTGTATCTTGTTTTCCACCATCTTACAATCAGTCCAAGTTCAACAGGAATGTGATCAGATACCTTCTCTCCCTTTGCATTTTTGTTTTGCCCCTGTAGCTTCCACCCTGAGTGGCCCTTTGGCCTCGTGTTTGGCCATTCGTCATTGAAAAATAAAAGGAAAAAAAACCCAAACTACATTACAGTTGAAGTTAACCTTCAAAAAAAAAAAAAAGAGTAAATGCTACTCTATAACTACATTTTATTGAACCAGTTTACGATCATTTTAAAAGCACTTCTCTAGCGGTGCAAGTATCTTAACTGCTCGGCTTTATAGCGCAGTTGGTAATCAAACAACGATTTTAAGACAACAAACGATCAACGTTTATTGTAAAACAGACTTGGGTCCAATTTCATAGAGCTGCTTAAGCAGAAAATATCGCTTAACAATTTCTGCCAAGCAAAAAGGAGAAGCAGCTCAATGAAATTATGCCCAGGTGATGCGTAATACCTTGTCCTTTTAGCGAAATAGATTTAATTTACTGAGCGGTTGCCCAATAATGCCAAAATGTTTTAAAGGGTGGGTACAACACTGGTAAGAATGAAAATATAAATGCTCACAGATTTGCACATAACTCACATGGTATAAAGATGGTCATAGTAGAAAACTTCCCTTGAAATAGTTTTGCTTGAAATGCCTTAGTTTTTACGAATTGAGTAAATTAATAGCATTTATCCTGCAGGATAAATTCCGATGTTTGAAAAAAAGTTAAAACACATAAGGTTTTTTTTCACTGTTTTCTCATGACCCCGAAGACCGATTTAGCTTAAACTTTGACAGGTTTGTTATTTTATGTATATGTTGGGATACACCAAGTGAGGATACTGGTCTTTGACAATAATAATAATAATAATAATAATGCAGTTCTTATATAGCGCTTTATACTCCCGATGGGTGTCTCAAAGCGCTCAGTATTTTTCCTACAAGGTAAGTGGAGTCACGTGTTGAAGTATGAGCCCTATTCCTTTACGTAGCACCATGTAATGGTTTACAAGGTGCTGTGGCGCAATATGCAGCCAATCAAACCAGGAACACCGGGGCGAACCCCTTCTCTTTGCGATAAGTGCACTGGGTTCTTTTACGTGCATTACACAACACACGGGACCTACGGCTTAACGTCCCTTCTGAAGGACGAAGCATGTGGTTAAGTGTCTTGCTTAAGGACACAAGTGTCACGACTGGGATTCGAACCCACACTCTGCTGATCAGAAACACCAGAGCTTGAGTTCGGTGTTCTTATCCGCTCGGCCACGACACGCCACAATTAGGCCTACCAAAAGTATACACAGCCTTTAAGTTCAAATTCCATCATTTCAGCATACACCCACAGGGCTAGAATTATTATTGGGGTTTTTGGGGTTTTGTTTTTGGGGTTGTTTTTTTTTTTTGGGGGGGGGGGGGTTTGGGAATCTACAAGACCACTGGACTTGTCCAGTCATTAGTTTACTGGCCTGACACTAAAACTACTGGCCTCGGGCTTGCGGTCCAGTGTAAAATTCGAGCCCTGCCCCTTTAGAAAATTTTGCTCCTAGTTTCAGACCTTTTTGTCAGCAATGACTCTCGCCCCGTACAAAAAAAAAGTTAATTCATTCTGCAAAATGTATCTGTTTGTCTCGGCATTATGACAGCAGTCTTGGAATTGACAAAGGATAATTTATAGCTGATGTAGTTGCATGTCGTCGTACACATCATTGCACGCGATTACGACTCAAAATGATACACCATTGCTTGCCTTCGGATAAGGCCGAGTTAAAAAACAAACATGTTCACGTCCAGGTTTTTCAAAAAAGAAGGAGGAAGCGGGGCTTTTTATTTTGTTGTTACATTTTTCAAAATGGCCGTTGTTTGGTATTCATCGCCGATTGGCTTCCCTCCTTCAAACTCCCCTGCAGCAAATTCTGAGAAAACATCGCTTAAAGTTTTCTTCCCATCTATCACTGATGGTGCATACCACTGCTTTCTTAGAATCCGTCTGTGTGGATAAACAATCGAAAACCATGGTTGATTAATATTTCAAAAATCTATCGCACCACAAATCCCTTTAAATTTGACGTAAAACAGCTATTAATCGGTCGCGCCGAGTAAATCAGTATGGTACCAATTCAACTGTAGCAATTGATCGTATCATTGTTGTTAAGTTGTTAAGGGAACCCGACAATGCCTAGTTTTCGAACCCAAACGTTGGACAAATGTTGGTATTGGTGCTCAATCCCGTTATTATTACAGTACGTAACGACTGCGACGAAATTGAGATTGCATAGCCTCTCGTGCCAGTCGCATTTAAGTTTCATTGTCAACGTTAAACGGGACTGTGACGAATGATTACGACTGAAACGACTGTATTTGAAACTACACAAACACGTGATGGAACAAGGCAAAATCAACGGCAGTTTATAGACTTTTGCAAATACACATTTAGCGACTAAGACGATGTAAAAGGGGACTGAGAGAGTCTATACACACATGATTCAGAACGCTACGGACACGTAAGATTTATTTTTTTGACGGATTCATAGACATTTTGAATATGTTTTTTCTCTTTTGTGAATAAGAGATAAAAAATAATTCGAGGGAGCCTCAAAAAAGGAAGCGGGCGGAGACGCAAAACACGGTGTTTTTTTTACTTCACCTAATGAAATTTATGTACCACGAGGAAAATTGCTTTCATAATAAGCTTGTAATCAATTAATTTACCGAGCCAAATTATTATTATTAAAATTCTGAAGCTTGGTATCAATCATTCAATGTGGGTGTTTTGTTCCCCCTCTCCCTTGGGCCACATAAAAAATAAATTGTTGATTGTCCTTTTTTGGTAGGAAGTTGGGGGTGGGAGGCATTTTTGTGTTTTTGTGTTTTTTCTTTTGACATGGCAAAATATGAAATTAAGAATAAAGAAACTATCACAAGCACTACAAAGAGGCTTTGTGTGATTTTGATGTTTTAAATTGTTCTGTTAAACTCGTTTAACTCCTATATGACAATTTCTGTAAACATTTTCTAAAAACTAAAATGCAGTGTAGCCTAAGTAAATATTTGAAGAATTGTTCTAATTTTTGCCAACGTAACCTTTCTTCAAACATCTATTTCCAACCTATGGATTTTGAAAAAATATCAGCTGAAAAATCTGGGAGCCATATTTGACTTAAAGGCACTGTACACGTTTGATTATTACTCAAAATATATATTAGCATAAAAACTTACTTGGTAACCAGCAACGGAGAGCTGTTGATAGTATAAAACATTGTAGGAAACGACTCCCTCTAAAGTAACATAGTTTTTGAGAAAGAGGTAATTTCTCACTAAAATAATAAAATACTTCTTGCAAGAAGCCTTTTATTCCTATCTGAAAGCACACAAATTTGTGCAAACAAGGGTGTTTTTTCTTTCATCATTTTCTTGCAACTTCAATGACCAATTAAGCCCAAATTTTCACAGGCTCGTTATTTTATGCATATGTTGGGATACACTAAGTGACAATTACCAAACGTGTTCAGTGCCTTTAAAAGATCATTAAAAAGACCGTTTTATATGATACAAAAATATATATAATGGGGTCATGGGGTTTCATTGGGGCCGGCAGGGACGATCAACAATTTTTTTTTATGTGGCCTTATGAAACAGCCACTATTGTGTGGAAATCAATTTGCTACATTGGAATAATTTCCAATGGAAAAGGTCTGGTGTACAACGCACACCACGGCAGCACACCACAGTGCCTTTTATACCGCTAAGACCACTGTGATCGTTAGCTTTGGAGCCTCGTTGACTCTCCAGTATAACATTACCCCATTGTGTTAAAACCTGACTGCACCTTGAAGTCATTTTCAATTTAGAATTGTGTAGTTTTATTGTCTGTTCCTTTCTCACAAGGACAATTGATTTTATTTCCTTGTTATATGCCTTTATCTGAGAGCTTAAGAGTTTACATCAAACTGTCTGATCGGTCAATAATATCCACCAGTGTTTTGAATAAAGCTATCAACAATGCCAGCCTGAAATATGATATCATGTGGTAAATGCACAGTACACATAGGATTTCTGACTCGCAAGATCGAAATTAATTGTTTTACTCGTAAGCATAGCATTTTTATAGGCAAAAAAATATTTTATGGGAATTTTCATGTGCACATTTGTGAGCAATTATATTTCCAATCCTACCAATGTTGTGCACACCCTTTATTAGTACACAAAATCCATCGGCTTAGAAATTAAATGTTCCAAAAGCACAAAAGCCATAATTTTAGAGGTATCGTACACGTTTGGTAATGACTCAAAACAAATATTAGCATAAAAACTTACTTGGTAACAAGCAACGGAGAGCTGTTGATAGTATAAAACATTGTAGGAAACGACTCCCTCTGAAGTAACATAGTTTTTGAGAAAGAGGTCATTTCTCACTAAAATAATAAAAACTTCTTTCAAAAAGTTTTTATTCCTATCTGAAAGCACACAAATTTGTACAACAAGGGTGTTTTTTTTTCTTTCATCATTTTCTTGCAACTTCTATGACCAATTGAGCCCAAATTTTCACAGGCTTGTTATTTTATGCATATGTTGGGATACACCAAGTGAGAACACTGGTCTTTGACGATTTCCAAACGTGTTCAGTGCCTTTAAGCCACAAATCAATAACAAACAAAATAGAAGCATGAATCGCCGAGTCCTTTCCTCTGTACAGAACATTCTCCCCCCTCCACTCTCCCACACAACCAATCCTGATTAATTATATAGCTCAATCCACTTGACAACTGTTGCTACCAGCCGCTTATTAAAACCGCCTCATTTGACTCAAATCTCCCGGTCATTAGCATGACGATAATTCAAGTACAAGCGTGTCGTCATTGACGCAAAGGTGCGTGTCACACACAAGCACTTGAGTACCATTTCTCACTCTGTGGGTAAAAGAGTGTAGAGTGTATTAGAGAGATAGGGAGACTGATCGTTCGTCACGCAAATTAGGTTATACTCAAAAGAGTGTTGATTGCCTCGGATATTTACTGTATACTCTCTGGAGGGTGCTAAGAAGAGGTTAAGATGAAACGGAGGAAGGACGCTTCCCCTTCGCTGTACAGCAATCCTCCTTCGGCTGTTTCCATGGCATCATCGGTGTCCTCTAGGGGGCAGCACTGGCCTGAGCTTGCGGAGGATCCCTTGCCGGAGGAAGGTGGCGATGAAGAATCCGCGGTAAGAGATTTTGTAAAAAGGGAGCAGACGCAAAAAATTGGGAGAAGATTTTAAGATTTTTAAATAGGGGCTCCAAGGTCAAATTCAATTTTTTTTATGCACTTCTTTTTCCAAATAGATAGAGTGAAAGTGGGGAAAAAAGTTACAAATCTTCGACCTCATGTTAAAATGGTGCCATTTTTTGTTGATACTCTTTCAGAGCGAAATTTGAAAAATCTTCAACCTCTTGTAAAATGGTGCCATTTTTATTTGATACTCTTTCTGTAACATTCCAAAAAGGAATTTTTTTTTGTGTCAGCCAAAAGTTCAATTTCAATTTCTTTTCGATTGAATATCATCAAAATTCAGTAATGAACTAACAAATTTCCCTTTTACAGAAATGTACACTGACCCATATATTTTGAAATGTGACGTCACTGGTTGTTTGATGTTGGCAGAAACCGCATTGGAAGGGTATCGAAATACACTGGCACTTTACACCTTTTAAAACAAACTTCCACTTTATTTAGGTTTTTATCTATTGGAAAAACTGTATCTGAAGAACGTGTGATTACTATTATTATTGTTATTATTATTATTTATTCAGCCTTTGAAATTGCACAGTAAAAAGAGGCAAAACTATCGGGCCCAGTTTTCTAGACAGAATTCTTACACTGGACCGCAGGCCCGAGGCCAGTAATTTTAGCTTTGGGCCAGTAAACTCAGGACCGGACAAGTCTGACTGTCTTGTTTTTTTTTCAATTGATTAATAATACAACTCTCTGTGTACTTATCTTAAATGTTTGAAAAATGATTTTCAAATGTTGACTTTGAGTCTGGTTAATATCTTTCAACTCTGTTGAGTATCGAAGTACACCCGTAAGACTGAGATAAATCTTCCCTTAGTGTTTGGTCAAATAAAACAGTTAACATGTTAAACTTTGTAGAAAGTACTTTCTCATTCAGATTCTTGTTTTGTAAAATCAATTCTGGTCTTGTAGATATTTTAAGCTACAAGCCCTGCAGTCTTGTGGAATTTTACCCTAAATTCGAGCCATGCTCAGCCAGGATTTGAATATACATGTACAGTAGCACCACTATGAGGAAAATTTTATGTTTCTACTGGATTACTGGAACACTTTTTTGAGGCACGAGGCACTGACTAGGAGCATGGAGGCAATTGTCACTTTGTCTCCATTAAAAGGTATTATACAAGATTGGTAGGGATACAAAACATCATTATTTAATTTGATTCTAAAAGCTTAGGTACTGATTATGAAGTTCATACCAGAAGAAAAAAAATGCTGTGAAATGTTTTCCTCTGAAATGAAGTCAAATTTGAGAAAACTGTATCTGAAAACCTTTAAAACTTGCAACCTTTAAAAATTGCAACAGATTATTTCGGTAAATTAAGGACAATGTGTTTACATGCTGAAAATTATGCATGGTTTTTCAACATTTTCTCCGGACTCACACAACGGATAAAGCCAAAAATTTGTCTGTTATTTCATGTATATGGTTGATTACACAAAACATGAACACTGTCTGCGACTATTTTGTCAGCTCTACCAATCATGTACAATACCTTTAAGTACCAGGCCTGTATACAAATCAAAAAGGAAAGTAATTCAATAACTGAACCAAAAAAATAATTAGGGAAAAAAACAAATAAAAACCCAACACCAACCCCTCAGTGAAAACATACAATGAGCTGCCCACTCCGCAAACAAGCAAACCCGCCCCAAGGGAAGAAGAGATAAAATTCTCCACTTTTTGAACAATTTAAACTTCTAAAATTCAATGACCTTTATTACCTTAATTCAGGTAAATTTATGTATAAATACAACCATAATCCATTACCTTCTTTTCTCAAAGGCATCGTACACGTTTGGTAATTGTCAAAGACCAGTGTTCTCACTTGGTGTATCCCAACATATGCATAAAATAACAAGCCTGTGAAAATTTGGGCTCAATTGGTCATCGAAGTTGCAAGAAAATGATGAAAGAAAAAACACCCTTGTTGTACAAATTTGTGTGCTTTCAGATAGGAATAAAAACTTCTTGCAAGAAGTTTTTATTATTTTTGTGAGAAATTACCTCTTTCTCAAAAACTACGTTACTTCAGAGGGAGTCGTTTCCTACAATGTTTTATACTATCAACAGCTCTCCGTTGCTTGTTACCAAGTAAGTTTTTATGCTAATATATATTTTGAGTAATTACCAAATGTGTACGATGCCTTTAACTCTTTCTTTACCTTAACTTCAAATATCCACTCTTATGATACTCGAAGTACCCGTAAGAAAAATCTTTATGTCTGTTTCAACAGAACATCATTGTTTAGAAATAGTAATGTCCAACATGGTACTGCGTATTGGAATAGTCTCAGCGATTCCGTAAAATCTGCACTTACTTTGTCAAATTTTGAAGAAAAAAATGAAACCTCAGTTCTTTAATTCTTAGTACTTAAAGAAAAGTTATGGCATATTTCCGAATGATGTTTTGTCTTGTACCTACATGTTTTTATGTTTGTCAGTGTTGTAATTAACTGTTTGTATGTTGTTTGTTTGTCCGTAGGTATTGGAACAAAAGCTTTTGCTTCATCCTAGGCCTAAATGTTGTCTCGTTTTGTGATTATTTATTCAACTTCCATGTAAAGTGGTTTGCCATTATATATTTATTATCATGTAGACCCCCCCTACTTTAACTTTAACGATGTACCCATGTAATTTAATGGCAACATTGAAATAAACGTAAATGTATTAATAGTAATGGTCAGTTAGTTGTGAAGTGGTTAGTCATTTACATACAGTGTAGGGGGGTGGTGTTGAGGCTGGGGGGGGGGGGTTGATGAAGGCAATGGGAGTGGCCACTCAAGCTAATTGCATTTGCAGTTCCGCATGAGTGAATCCTGCATATTGCGTTCCCATGAGCACACAGTGAAGGGTGTTCACTCTCCTTCCGTTTATTTAACAATGTTTCACTCTCCGCAAAGACAAAGACGTCAAATTTGAATGAATGCATTGACATTGTTTATGGAGCATACGTGTATATGCTCTACTAAAAAATTGATTGGATACACATTGTTAGAGGTATTGTGGATCTGAGCAAACATTTCTCAACCACACCTCAGGGTCGGTAACTCCAAAAGAAATGTATTATTTTTCGGAAACATTTTGGTGTTTCCTTTGACAATACCATTGGCACAATGAAACCATGACTTGTATTTTTTCAATTGTGTGGTTGGCTGTTAGTGTGTGTAATTTCATCCATTTGTCCTAATATGTTATTGTCCATTTTCAGTTACTAATTTCCCTTTTTGAGCACTTTCTGCCAAAGTCATGTCATTGTTAGTATTTTATCTTTGATGTATTTTTATATCATGTGAGGGCCCCAAATGATCAGCTGCACGCTGGATGGGTCACGTTCGTTTAAATATGGTTTTAAATAAATAATTTTTAAAAAAAGAGTTAAGGAGAGACAACCAAGGTTTTCATAATAAGCACTGGGACTTGTTCCGGTTTCAGCTTTATTTATTCCGCAGTATTAAACCCAAAGAAACTAAATCTCAAAAAGTTAAGTATGTGTCAGATGAAATTATAGCCATGAGAAGAAAGTGAATGTGATACTGGGGAGGGATCTGTTAAGAAGCCAGGGGCTGAAATTTCACGAAGGCATTATCA